>JAPDNY010000008.1:147428812-148028812 GCA_029375565.1 Gekko gecko
CCTTGCGGGCACTTTCCACGCCCACCAACACAAGACAGTAAAGGTAAAGGTTTCCCTTGCCCGAAAGCCAGTCCGCTTCCGAGCCGAAGAGCCAGCGCTGTCCGAAGACGTTTCCGTGGTCATGTGGCCGGCATGACTAAACACCAAGGCGCACGGAACGCTGTTACCTTCCCACTGAAGCGGTACCTATTTATCTACTTGCAATTTCTTGCTTTCGAACAGCTAGGACACGAGGCAGCCATAGACCAAATCTGGCACTAAAACATACAAGCTGCAGCAAACCGCTTAAATGCCTTTCGACCTCCCCCCGCCCCCAAAAACACAAGGCAAGCCCCACTCACGGCAGAAGGTGGCATTTCTCCACTCCACGCACACGCCGGCATTTGCGCAGGACTCCGCATAGGCCTGCAATCCGTAGCAGAGGGAGGTGAGCTGCCCGCCGGTGAGGCAGATGTCATAGACACAGTTCTCAAAGAACGGCGCAGGGTCCAGCACTCGGTGGCAGCTGCTGAAAATCCCTGGGGGGGGGAGAGAGAGAGAAACGTCCGTTGATTTGGAGCCGGTGTGTGTGTGTGTTTGTGCGTTGCAAGAGATGCCCGGCTTCTCAGCATGACTGCAGCCATGAAGTTAGAAGACGCCTGCTCCTGGGGAGGAAAGTGATGGCAAACCTAGACGGTATCATAAAAAGTAGAGACATAGAATCATAGAATGTTAGAGTTGTCGTCTAGTACAACCCCCTGCACTCTGCAGGAGCATAGCTGAAAGAGAGCCCTACATACCTACAACATACCCAAAAGATGGTCATCCAGTCTCCACTTGAAAACGTCCAGCAAAGGAGCATCCACCACCTCCCGAGGCAGACTGTCCCACTGCTCAACCACTCTTACAGTTAGGAAGTTTCTCCTGATATCTAGCTGGTAATGACTCCCTTGTAATTTCCACACATTAGATCTAGTCTTGCAATCCGGAGCAAGAGAGAATAGATCTGCTCCATCTTCTACATGACAGCCCTTCAGATACTTGAAGTCTGCCATCATGTCCCCTCTAAGCCTTCTCTTTCCCAGGCTAAACATACCCAACTCTTCCAGCCTTTCCTCGTAAGACTTGGATTCCAACCCTCTCGCCATCCTGGTCGCCCTCTTCTGGACACGCTGGAGCTTGTCAACATCCTTTCTAAAATGTGATGCCCAAAACTGGACACAGGACTCCAGGTAGGGCCTGACCATAGCAGAATACAGCGGAACTACCACCTCCCGTGATCTAGACACAATGCTTCTGTTTATGCATCCTAAAATTGCATTAGCTTTCTTCACAGCCACATCACACTGCAGGCTCATGTTTAGCTTGTGATCAACCATAGCACCTAGATCCCTTTTACATTTGCTGCAGTCAAGCCAAGTCCCTCCCATTCTATATCTGTGCCTTTGATTTTTTGTACCTAAGCGTAGGACTTTGCACTGATCCCTATTGAAATTCATTTTATTGGCCTCAGCCCACTGTTCCAGCCTATCTAGATCATTTTGAATCCTGACTCTGTCTTCTTCAGAATTAGCAATCACACCCAGCTTTGTGTCATCTGCAAACCTGATAAGCATCCCCTCTATGCCTTCCTCCAGGTCATTTATAAAAACATTAAACAACACCGGGCCCAGGACCGAGCCCTGTGGCACTCCACATCACCCTGCCAACAAAAGTCCATATGGTCAAAGCAATGGTATGGCTGCGAGAGTTGGACCATAAGGAAGGCTGAGCACCGAAGAAAAGATTCTTTTGAATTATGGTGCTGGAGAAGACCCTTGAGAGTCCCCCCTGGGCAGCAAGGAGATCAGATCAGTCAATCCTAAAAGAAATCAACCCTGACTGTTCCCTGGAAGGCCAGAGACTGAAGCTGAAGTGCAAAGACTTTGGCCACCAAATGAGAAGGGAGCACTCCCTGGAGGAGAAGACCCTGAGGCTGGGAAAGACTGAAGGTCAAAGAAGAAGGGGACGGCAAAGGATGGGATGGTTGGACAGTGTTATCGAGGCAACGGACATGAAGATGAGCAAACTCCAGAGGACGGTGGAAGACAGGAGGGCCTGGCGTGATGTGGTCTGTGGGGTCGCAAAGAGTCGGACTCGACTGTGCGACTGAACAACAGCAAACTCAGCATTGACAGAACAACGGTGGATGGGATGCTCTGGCCCTCCCTTTTGACCCCAATGACGGCTCTCCACAGCCTCAGCCCCGAGGTCTTTCTGAGTCCAGTGACCAGCTGGCAATGCTGGGGATGGAAGCAGGGACCTTCGGTGGGCAACCTGAACACCTGGTGCAGTTCAGAGGCTCAGGGGCAGAGCAAACCTGGGGCTTAGGCACAAACAAGGGAACGGGCAAGTTTAGCCCTGGGAGTCGCAAACCCTTCCCCTGGACTGGGCATTTGCGTGGTGGGTCCAGGACCCCCACGGGACAGTCCAGCCGCCCTCCCACCTCAGAGCCCAAGACCTACCTGCAGGATCCGGGATCATGCTGCAAGCGGAGTCCCTCTGGATTTCCTTCTCCAGCTCTGGGTCGCACTCCGGCGGTGGGAGAGTGGAGCAGGATCTGTCGGAAGGAGGGAGCAGAAAGCTGACCGGGCTGCAAGGTCCCTGCCCGCTGGCCATTTTAGCAGAAGGCCCCATAACAACGGAGGAATTTCAGTCTTCCCTCTAAGCTGTGTGAGTGTGAGCTAGCTCACTGTTTTTTAGCCTCTGGCTCACAGATTTCTGTCTCAGCTCAGGAAGGAGGGCTCCAGACTCCAGAGCGAACTAATTTATGCAGGAGCCAAATCGCTCGCTCACAACTTGAAGGCCCGTAGCTGACAAAGTAGAATTTCTGCTCGCAAGACTCCATCGCTTAGAGGGACCATTGCAGAGGATATTTCCTTTCCCAGACTATGTTTCGGAGCTCAGATTCGGGGCCTTGTGGGTCTCTCCACCTCATGGAAAGTGGAACATCAGCCCATGGTGGGCACCTTCCAAATCCTTTGGTAGGACCCTGACAGAACGGCTGGAAAAAGCTTATCTGAGCCCTCAAAGTTGTTGCAAGAGTCTTTGCTGCCACTTTTCAATCAGAGGAGGCATTTTCCAGAACAACAAGGAGGTACCTGCCAGGTGACTCGGGATGTTTGCCTTTTTGCAACTTCGCTGCCTAATCGAAGGGTCTCGGAAGATCAGCCTCTGGGCACATTACGCTCAGTTAAGCTATTGGTTCTGTACGGAATGCTGTTTTCAGTGGAGGGCCCAAGAGACAAGCTACAAGTCCCCTGACCCGCCTTGCACGGCTGTTGTAAGGATGGCTTTGAAGGCTGCCAAGTGCCGTGATCCAGTGCTTTATTATTGCTGTGCTACGGGAAAGCCAGCCTGTTGTGGAAGCACCTAAGGAATATTTGTGCGTGTGAGGTTGCCTCCAGATGACGGAAACGCCACTCACGTAGAGCATGCCACGTTCATCGTAGATACCCCGAGAGATGGTGCAGAACTGTGTGGGGCAGCAACAGGGAGGACTCCTACGCAGACCGTGGGGGTCCCAGGCCTCCCTCCAGTCCTGCAGCCCCTTCCCCACTTGCAGCAGAACCCCAGGCCAGTGCCGGAAGGAAGGGCCCCCTTCCCCACACAGGCCCTGAGCGGGATCCATCAGGCAATCGGGTCTCTGAGCAGGGAGGGCGGCTGAAGAGGAAGAGCATGGAGCCCAGCCCTTTCCCAGACCCCTGCCATGGGCTCCAGCAGCCTGCTGCGCTCTCTCTGGACTCTGCTGCACCTCCCTCCACCCCACTCGCCCGCCCGGCGGTGTGCCATGCACCACCCAGCCACGTACTCAGAGGCACTGTCTGGGACAAGCCAGCTGTCGCCAAGGGCGGTGGAGTCGTTGGCGGGCTGTCCGTCAGGCTTCAGGTTGTCATCGCTCGGGTCCTGGTTGTAATTACCTTTGCGGGGTAAGACATAAACACAGGTGAGGACTTCCTCTCTGGGTTGCTGATCAGTGGACGCTGCCCTCTGCTGGCCAGGCTATGAATCGCGGGCTTGCGTCTCTGATGTGATGACCCCCCCTTGGGAGGCCGGAGGTGGGAGATTCATTCGCCCAAGTGCCACACTGAAGACGAACCAAGGCCACAAACACACCCCACGGGAGGGAGGACTTACCGCACAGGCCGCAGAGCTGTCCTTTGTAAGCAGAAGGCACCGACACCTCCACATAGTGGTTCCCATCAAATCTCACCCCCAGGCCGAAGTCTGTTTCCAGGAGGACGTAGCCTCCGCTGCTCCGCACGGTGATCTCGTGGCCCCCGATGGACACTGGCAGGCTCTGTCTCGTACCGTTGACCTGAGCGCCAAGGGAAAGGGTTGGACCACCGAGACTGCAGCCCTGCCTTCCCACCCTCAATCCCCCCGCCAGCGGTCTTTCTGATCAGCCCAGGAAGGCCTTTGGCTTCTCCTGTCTGGGTGCCAAATCTGGACAGCTGACATTCTAGAGAAGAGGGACCAGCAGCCATCCTTTGCCTCTGGAGCGTCCCTTCGGGAAGAAGAAGAAGAAGAAGAAGAAGAAGAAGAAGAAGAAGAAGAAGAAGAAGAAGAAGAAGAAGAAGAAGAAGAAGAAGAAGAAGAAGAAGAAGAAGAAGAGATTGAATTTCTACCCCGCCCTTCACGACCCGAAGGAGTCTCAGAGCAGCTTACAGACTCCTTTCCCTTCCCCTCCCCACAACAGACACCCTGTGAGGTAGGCATAGCTGAGAGAGCTCTTGACAGAAACTGCTCTTTTTCACGGACAGCTGTGCCAGAGCTTGTGACTGACCCAAGGTCACATCAGCAGGTGCAAGTGGAGGAGTGGGGAATCAAACCTGGTTCTCCCAGATTAGAGTCCAAGATTAGAGTCTCGGGTAAGCTCTGAGAGTCTTTCAGACTTTGTCTGGCTGCTAGGACTTCCGGGGGTGGTGATGGTGGAGACAGGGCAGCTAAGGAGGGGGGATTGGAGCACAGGCATTTTCGATTCTCATGACACACGGTTGAGATTGTTTGCCCGCTCAAGCCCAGGGGTTGTGAGGGGGGGAGGAGGAGCAAAAACAGGAACAGAATTTTCTGCAGAGTCCGTTTTAATATATTTCACATACACACTGACTGTCATCTCCCACTGACAGACAGCGCCCTCCCCACCGCCCGACTGCATTTTTCTGCACAATATCTGTATCAAAGCCCGGCGCTGAGATCTGAAATGCTGAACTTTGAGACCTGCATACATTGTGCAAAGAAAACCTTCTTTATCCTAGCAGCATTTCTTGCTCTTTGGAACGCCTGTTCTGCTTCTGTCAAGAATCGGAGGACCCCTGAAGCCCCCCCACCCAGGTCACGGGGACCTTATTTGGCAAGTCTTTGTTGGGTTTTGCCAGGCCCTTCCCTGAGGGCTATTTTTAAAAAGAAAATGAAAGACAATTCAGAAGAGGAACTTCTGCACCCAGTTTGGTCCCCTGCAGGAGAACCGCTGCCCAGCCTTGAACTCTCCTGTCCTCTCCATTCCTGAACACCCATCGAATGCAGACTTGAACCCTTTGGGCTTGAGCCCTTTGGTGGTGAGAACCAGGGAGGCGATTGTGAGGCACTCCAAAGGGATCTGTCGAGGATGGGCGAGTGGGCATCAGCCTGGCAAATGAGGTTCAGTGTGGCCAAGTGCAAAGTGATGCACATTGGAGCCAAAAACTATAAATACACGTTGATGGGGTCTGAACTGACAGAGACGGACCAAGAGAGAGATCTTGGAGTCATAGTAGATAACTCAATTGAAAATTTCGAGACAGTGTGTAACTGCAATAAAGAAGGCCAATCCTATGCTGGGGATTAGTAGGAAGGGAATTGAAAACAGATCAGCCAGTATCATAATACTCCTGTATAAATCAATGGTGCGACCTAATCTGGAGTACTGTGTACAGTTCTGGTCGCCACATATTATTATATAGCATTCTCACAGGATATAGCATTGGAAAAAGTGCAGAGAAGGGCAACTAGAATGATAAAAGGGTTGGAACACTTTCCCTATGAAGAAAGGTTAAAACACTTGGGGCTCTTTAGCTTGGAGAAACAACGGCTGAGGGGTGACATGATCAAGGTTTACAAGATTATGCATGGGATAGAGCTATTCCCTTTCTCACAGCACAAGAACTTGTGGGCACTTCATGAAATTGCTGAGCAGTCAGGTTAGAACTGATAAAAGGAAGTCCTTCTTCACCCAAAGAGTGATGATCACGTGGAATTCACTGCCACAGGAGGTGGTGGCGGCTACAAGCTTGGACAGCTTCAAGAGGGAATTAGATAAGTATCTGGAGCAGAAGTCCATCAGTGGCTATTAGCCACAAGGTATAGACAGGCTGGGGCAAGGGATGCTCTGTATTCTTGGTGCTTGGGGGAGGGGGTCAAGAGTGGGAGGGGCTTCTAGTGTCCTGGCCCCACTGCTGGACCTCCTGATGGCACTGGGTATTTTTGGCCACTGTGTGACACAAAGTGTTGGATTATATGGGCCGTTGGCCTGATCCAACATTGGCTTCTCTTATGTTCTCTTATGTTGCTATGAGCCAGGGACTGTGTCCCTTGGGCATTCTGGGCAGCCCCCGCCACTCTGGGCGTTGGATTAGCAGGATCCCTACCCAATAGGAAGGACCTTTCCTTACATTCACTTTCCGGTTCTTTAGCAAGGAAATCTGGCTCCCGTAGGCTTCCACGTGCACGGAGTTGATGTAAGACACGTGCTTGGAGGCACCCCGGAGCTCGTTGGTGGCAGACACGTGGAAGGCAGTGGGCCGGCCATCGACGCCGTGGCAGACTTGGGCCAGGGTGTACGTGCAGATGCCCATGAAGTGGTGGACTCGGCCATCAAACGTGGTGTAATGGGGGTCTCCTGAGGCGCTGCAGGTGGCCTGGCCTGGGAAGGAAGGAACAAGCAAGAAGCCCTTCAGCGTATCGTTTCAGTTGCCACCAAGTGCTAAGCCAGCCTGCCGATCTTCATGCCAAGGAAACCCAGGAATCAGAAGGAAAAGTCGTGCGCAGCCTGGCAGGATCAGGCCAACGTTCCATCTAGTTCAGCATCCTTCTGCTTCCAGCAGTGGCCAACTGGACGCCTCCAGGAAGCCCCCCAAACAGGATGTCGGCCACCGTCCTGCCCTGCTGCATGCCCCAGAATGCATTTCCTGCAGCCCTGGAGGCTAAACTTAGACAGTGCCAAAGCAGAGAATCTTCTTCAGATCGCAGGGTCATTCCGATAACTGGAAATCAACTGCCATCCCTTATGACGACCCCGTTCCACCATCAGCATACATGCTGTGGTATAAATGAAATTATACCACTCCCTTTCTCACAATACAAGAACTCGTGGGCACTCCATGAAATTGCTGAGCAGTCGGGTTAGAACAGATAAAAGGAAATACTTCTTCACCCAAAGAGTGATTAACCCATGGAATTCACTGCCACAGGAGGTGGTGGCAGCTACAAGCACGGACAGATTCAAGAGGGAATTAGATAAACATATGGAGCAGAGGTCCATCAGTGGCTATTAGCCACAGGGTATAGATGGGAACTCTCAGTCTGGGGCAGGTGATGCACTCTGTTCTTGGTGCCTGGGGGGGGCAGCAGTGGGAGGGCTTCTGGTGTCCTGGCCCCACTGCTGGACCTCCTGATGGCAACTGGTATATTTTGGCCGCTGTGTGACAGAGTGTTGGACTAGATGGGCCATTGGCCTGATTCAACATTGGCTTCTCTTATATTCTTATGTTCTTAAGAATAAATGAAAACAAAATTTTCGTGCCTCGTAGAGCGGCATTTGACCTCATGCATCTGTTTTACAAGCACTACGCATGGGCTCAGGTAGCCTTGCCAGGTAGCTCACTTGGAGCAGGTCAGGCCGGCAGCTATGGTGGGGGTTGGGGGGGCTCTGCCCCCTTTATTAAAGACACAGCCCCACAAGAATTTCTCTTGTAAATACTTTTTTCAATCACTTTAAAACATTTCTTAAAAGGCGTGTGCTCCTTTAAACAGAATGGGGGTGCTGTAGTTGACTAATTCCAACACTGAGTTAAGGGGTTGGAGTGAGTGACCTCTAGGATCCCTTCTAACTCTGTGTCAAGAAACTGCTCTCCTTTAAGAGAGTTTTTCTGCCTAACTGTTAGCTTTCTTGACTACAGAAGCCATTACTCCCCACCTGCTGGCTTGTTCTCAGAATAGTTGCTTAGGCTTGCAGAAGGGATTAACTGCCATCTAGTGTGGCCGACAGCTTGCAAATTTAGAGGTCTCACCTGGTAACAGCTTTCTGTTGGCTAAACGGCTTTTCTTCCTGCACTGAGAACTTCAGCCCGACCAGAAAAAAATTTGCCCCGCAAGCCACAACATCCTGGCTACCAACGGCTGGGTCAGACAGCTCCTTGTGCCCCCTCAGCATGCTGCGTGCACTGATTTTCATGCTGTGGAGGAGAAGGAACCCCCTCAAAAGACTCACCTGTGGGTGCAGGCTGGCTCTGGGTAGTCACAGGAGGTGTGGTTGCTGCCTGGGAGGTGGAGCCTTGGGGGGACGTTGAAGCAGGCGGCTCTGAAGAAGGCGGTCGGGGGCGGTCAGTGGGTGGGGCTGTTTGGGGGGGGACACATGAGATACAGATACAGCTAGCAGGTTTGGGGATGCTTCCCCCTTCCAACCAGGCCCTCCTCCCGATATCCCGCTTCCCAGCTGCAGCTTTTACAGGGTAGAGAGGCTGTGGGTCAAAAGGTGCTTTGTGAAACATGGGCAGACTCCGTGCTGACTGGGCAGACAGAATGCCATGCCAGGCACTGCGGCCAAGTGGCCATGCACAGAGAAGAAGAAGAAGAAGAAGAAGAAGAAGAAGAAGAAGAAGAAGAAGAAGAAGAAGAAGAAGAAGAAGAAGAAGAAGAAGAAGAAGAAGAAGAAGAAGAAGAAGAAGAAGAGATTGGATTTATACCCTGCCCTTCACTACCCGAAGGAGTCTCAGAGCGGCTTACAAACTCCCTTCCCCTTCCCCTCCCCACAACAGACACCCTGGGAGGTCGGTGGGGCTGAGAGAGCTCTTGACAGAAACTGCTCATGAGAGAACTTGTGACTGACCCAAAGTCACACCAGCTGGCTGCATGTGGAGGAGGAAGAAGAAGAAGAAGAGATTGGATTTATACCCTGCCCTTCACTACCCGAAGGAGTCTCAGAGCGGCTTACAAACTCCCTTCCCCTTCCCCTCCCCACAACAGACACCCTGGGAGGTCGGTGGGGCTGAGAGAGCTCTGGCAGAAACGGCGCTTTTTCACAGACAGCAGCTGCTCCCGACCCCTTCTGCAGTACCTGTGGGGCTCTGCGTCGATGGAGTGGGGACGTCGCCTGGAAGGAGAACAAAGGCGTCAGAGTTGGTTTGGAAATATGCAGAGGAGTCAGCCACTGGCTTGACTGGGACCCAACTCGGCCACCCCTCCCCTGCCTCCGAGAGGCCTCTGAACGCTGGCCGAGGGCATGGACTTGCCTAAGCAGCACCCGGGCTCAAGGGAGACTTCGTCCACAGCTAGCTCCGTCCCATTCCCTGGACCTGTCACGCCTTCCAGAAGGATCTGTTGGAAAACGAGGCACGGTGAGGGCGGGCTTGCCTTGAGCGGCAAGGCCAAGGCTGGAGGGGGTGGCCCCTCTTTCTTCCTAGCCCAGGGGCTTAAACACACAGGGAACCATTTCCAAGATGGCTGACCATCACTTCTTTGGGGAATGAGACCTTTGGGCCTTTGGGGAATGAGACTCAGGGGTTCCTTGTCTCCTTTCCTTCAAGACTGTTCTGTGTTACTTCACTGTTTTGCCTCTTTGTACTCCAACGGAGTCGAACATTGCTGGCAGACAGCGGAGACCACAGAGCTCCTTCCCTTGTGTCTACATCCACCTCCATTCCTGTTGAACCTTCGCTCCTTCTGTCCTAGTCAAGGGACCGAAACCCACTTGCCTGGAACCTTCCCGCAATGTGCAGATCCACCTCTGCCGGCTGCCAGCCGTCTCTCTCGCTCCCGGAGGCCAGCCACACCAGAAGGGGGCCGGCCTCCCCTTCCTGAACCAGGTAGACCTTCAGGGCCTCTTCCTCGGATGCCCCAGCCAGGCGGTACCGGAAGCGGAAGCAGACGGGACTCCGGGCTGTGCATCCGGGGCTGATCAGCTGTGCGGTCTGTTCCATCTTGGTGATGTGGTTGTTCGTGTAGATGTAGTAGCCTCCTATAAGCAGATGGGGAGAAGCTGGGAAACAGAGCGGCGTCTGGTTCACTATGCCCCACCGATGAAATCCAGGGGACAGCCGGCATCCTTGAGCCGTAGGAATAGCAGATCCTGGAAATGGATCTGTCCGCCCCTTTCTTGCAGTTTGGAAACCATCCCACTGTCCCCTCCTTACAAATCAGCTCAGCCCCATCATGAACAGCATTAATTTTTCATTTCGTTTTAGCAGAACAGGTTAGAACAGATAAAAGGAAATACTTCTTCACCCAAAGAGTGATTAACATATGGAATTCACGGCCACAGGAGGTGGTGGCAGCTACAAGCATGGACAGTTTCAAGAGGGAATTAGATCAACATATGGAGCAGAAGTCCATCAGTGGCTATGAGCCACAGGGTATAGATGGGAACTCTCAGTCTGGGGCAGATGATGCACTCTGTTCTTGGTGCTGGAGGGGGCAGCAGTGGGAGGGCTTCTAGTGTCCTGGCCCCACTGCTGGACCTCCTGATGGCCCCTGGTATATTTTGGCCGCTGTGTGACCCAGAGTGTTGGACTGGATGGGCCATTGGCCTGATTCAACATTGGCTTCTCTTATGTTCTTATGTTCTTATGTTCAGATGCTCCCTCTAAGCTGTGGAGTCTTGTGAGCAAAAATTCTAGTGTGTGAGCCACTGGCGTTAAAGTCGTGAGCGAGGGATTTGGCTGCTGCATCAATGAGTTTGCTCTGGAGCCCCTTCCTTCCTGAGCTAAGACAAAAATGTGTGAGCTAGAGGCCAAAAAACTGTGAGCTAGCTCGCACTCACTCATCTTGGAGGGACCATGGGATGTAAGTCAGTGTTTCATTTCTGGATGGAATGACAGAGAAGCAGGAGTGAAGAGAAGAACGCGTGACGGCCCCCTGCCTGCACGGCCTGTCATTTCCAGAGGCGGAAGACGGTGAGTCTCCAAGGCAGACATTCCCAGGGAAGGCAGGGAGTGACTGAGCAGTTGATCTAATCCCCCCCACCCCCCCCTGGCCATGATGGGGGTTGGTTGATGGCTTTGACAGGAGGCCAAACTTACCTGATGAATTACAGGGATTTCCGATGCCTCCGGAGGCGGTGCGACTGCAGTGCTGCGTGCGAATCCAGTCAGAGTCATCCGCCCCCGACTGCTGCCACTCGCAAAAGTCTTCCTCGAAGGAGCAGTTGAGGAAGCAGGACTCTGTCGGGAGATCTGGGGGTTAGTGGGGGCTGTGGGTTGCGCCATGGCCCTCCCCCCGGAGTACCTTTCAGCACCATTTGGGGTTTGGGTGAAGATCAAGCAAATCTAGACAGAGGAATCTTTCTCTGGCTAGAGGGTGGTGAGCAGGCGCCTGGGGTAGTCCGTGCCCCCCCCCCGGTCAGTCTTGAAAAAAGTGCAAAAAGGAAATTGCCCTTCTCTGGATATTGCCTCACACATTTCTGCAGGGCTTTCATAAAATGTGCACCCAGACACCAGGCAGACAGTGTCGGTGGGGATGGGGAGACGGGACACATTTGCATGGTTCTAAACTTTAAGTCTTGCAAATTATGTCATTATGAGGATGAAAATCGGGACAGACCAACACTTTGACAAAAGTCGAGGGCCGAGGCCTGGTTCCTCCGGAGCTCCTGCCCTTGGCCTTGTTCTTACATTTCGGGTTTTTTTAAAAAAATCTCTCTCCCTCCAAATAAAGTTTTCTCAGAATTCATGACCAATGCTCCCTCTAAGCTGAGAAGTCCTGTGAGCAAAAATTGTAGTTTGTGAGCTACTGGCATTGAAGTTGTGAGCGAGCGATTTGGCTAACGCATCAATTCGTTTGCTCTGGAGCCATCCCTTCCTTTTCTCCCTTTCTCACAATACAAGAACTCCTTGTGGGCACTCCATGAAATTGCTGAGCAGTCGGGTTAGGACAGATAAAAGGAAAGTCCTTCTTCACCCAAAGAGTGATTAACACATGGAATTCACTGCCCACAGGAGGTGGTGGCAGCTACAAGCATGGACGGCTTCAAGAGGGAACTGGATAAACATATGGAGCAGAAGTCCATCAGTGGCTATTAGCCACAGGGTATAGATGGGAACTCTCAGTCTGGGGCAGGTGATGCACTCTGTTCTTGGTGCTGGAGGGGCAGCAATGGGAGGGCTTCTCGTGTCCTTGGCCCACTGCTGGACCTCCTGATGGCACCTGGTATATTTTGGCCGCTGTGTGACAGAGTGTTGGACTAGAGGGGCCATTGGCCTGATTCAACATTGGCTTCTCTTATGTTCTTATGTTATGTTCCTGGCCTAAGAGAAAAATGCGTGAGCCGGAGGCTCAGCTTAGAGGGAACACTGTTCATGATGCTTTGTGAGTGAAGCTTGAATGTAGCATTTCCCCTGCATTCTCCTGCTGTCAGATTCCCTGTCGGAAGGCATTTCCCCCTGCTCTGCGTTGGCTTCTAGGTGGTGCCCAGCTCATTCTAGTAAATGGGGGTAGACGGTACATCAGCTACTGGCTTGGAGGCTTGTGCATGGTGAGACTTTTGTATCACTTGGGCCTCTGTGCCTTACATCAGCAGGGACCATGACTCAGTGGAAGAGCATCTGCTTGGCACGTGGAAGGTCCCGGGTTCAATCCCTGGCATCTCCAGTTGAAGGGCTCTGGTAGGAGGTGATGCGAAAGACCTCTGCTTGAGACCCTGGAGAGCCACTCTGAGTAGACAATACTGACTTTGATGGACCAAGAGGGGTCTGATTCAGGATAAGGCAGCTTCACATGACCAGGAAGGGAGCTGGTAGAATCCTAGAATCACCGAGTTGGAAGGGGCCAGAGAGGCCATCTAGTCCAACCCCCTGCTCAGTGCAGGATCAGTCTAGATCATCCCTGACAAGTGACAAGGTGTAGTGCAGTGGACTGAGAGTCACACTAGGATCTGTGAGACCCGGATTCGAATCCCCAATCAGCAATAAAGCTAGCAGGGGGATCTCAGGCCAGTCACTCTCTCAGCTTAGACTCCCTCACAGGGTCAGGATCAGAGGGAGGAGGAAGAGCCATAATGCACTGCTCCGACTGCCTCGTGGGATGGAAGGGCAGGATGAAAAATTAGAAAATGGAAGCCACAAAGTGACATAATTTTGGAGGCTCCTGCTGGGTATGTTGTCGAAGGCTTTCACGGCCGGAGTTCATTAGCTGTTGTAGATTTTCCGGGTTGTGTGGCCGTGATCTTGGCATTGTAGGACCTGACGTTTCGCCAGCAGCTGTGACTGGCGTCCTCAGAGGTATCACACAGAAAGATGGAGAACTCTCTGTGTCAAGGTGAGAAGAAAAATGGTAGGCAGGCAATTTATATCTACTCAGGAAGGTGGGGTAGGGCTGACTCAACTCCTACAAGATAATGACTCAGCCCTACCCCACCTTCCTGAGTAGATATAAATTGCCTGCCTACCATTTTTCTTCTCACCTTGACACAGAGTGTACTCCATCTTCTGCTGAGGCTTCTAACTTCCTGAGATTGTTTGTCTGTTGTTCAGAGGTTTGTGGGAAGGTGAAAATGGCAGTGTGGTGGCTAAGCAGTACATAATCCGCAGACGTTTCCTTCTTCTTCTCCCTTCCTGCTGACTGCAGTGCCATGGGAAGCAGGGGCGGCCCTGTCTGGTGGGCCAGAGGGAGCCAGGAAAGTGGGAGAGGCTGTCCAAATGATGCCTCCATAAGCCGGCAAAGGTGCCCCCGTTGCCTCCAGACTGGACTGCAGGCCGCCCAAGAAACCTGTCTCCGGCACGACACTGTGGGGATGACGGGGACTCACCACAAAGCGTCCCGGCCTCCCAGTCGCCCAGCACGACTCCAGCTGCCCGGCAAGCGGCAGCGTATGACTGCAGCACCTGGCAGAGCTGCGCAGGGCTTCCTCCAGTGGCACACGCATCGTGGAGGCAGCTCTCGATGTACGGCTGCGGAGGGACGGCAGAATGGCAGGGCGAGAAGGGGCCGTCCCTGGCGGAGAGCCTTTGGCAGTGCTCCTGGGCTGCCTCTTGCTCGGAAGGAGGACACGGATCAGGAGGGAGGACGGTGGAGTTGCACCTGAAAGAAGCCAAAGGGTTCAGTTGGGGGCTTACGAGAGCCCGCAGGAAGGGGGGCGAAACACACACGGGGGTGGGGGGAGGCAGTGGCTACACAAAACTGGAATGGCCTCCGGAAGTCAACAGATGACTTTCAAGGGATTCCTCCGTGACAGGCAGGCGGCCTCCCCCTTCCGCAGGAGACCTCCAGCTGCCAGCAGCCGACTCCCACCGCTGCTCAGGAAGCAGCGGGAATAAAAATAATGTATAAATCACAACCGCAGCAGTGTTTCTGGGGTGTCATTTCTGGGTGGCATCACGACAGTCTCGTTTTCAGCAGGAACTCCGGGCACAACCACAGAGTTTCCACACCACTGAATCCTAGAGTGGTGTGATGTCACTTCTGGGTTTGACCTGGAAATGATGTCATGGCACGGCTACATGGAAGACGATGGGCCCTGGAGCCGGTAACTACTAGTCTGAGTGCCGCAGCCACAGGAAGGCGGTCACAGGAGGAGCCTGGGCTGCCGAATTGTAATGCCCAGTCCGTAAATAATAATAATAATAATAATAATAAGAGATTGGATTTATACCCCGCCCTTCACTGCCCAAAGGCGTCTCAGAGCGGCTTACAAACTCCTTTCCCTTCCCCTCCCCACAACAGACACCCTGTGAGGTAGAAGAAAGAAGAAGAGATTGGATTTATACCCCGCCCTTCACTACCCAAAGGTGTCTCAGAGCAGCTTACAAACTCTTTCCCTTCCCCTCCCCACAACAGGCACCCTGTGAGGTAGGTGGGGCTGAGAGAACTTCTGACAGAAACTGTCCTTGAGAGAACAGCTGTGCCAGAGCTTGTGACTGACCCAAGGTCACATCAGCAGGTGCAAGTGGAGGAGTGGGGGAATCAAACCCGGTTCTCCTAGATAAGAGTCCGCACACTTCACCACTACACCAAACTGGCTCTCTAAACAAAAACATCTTGGCCTCAGGGTTTGCAGCAAAAATTTACCTCACAGCAGCAACCCAAAGAGTTTGCACCTGCTGCCCTAACTGAGGGGAAGTGCTTAGAGAGCCTTAGGAGGGTGTGTGGGTCCCCTTGGGAGGTCAAAAGAGCCTGCTGCAGCCCCCTCTACTTGGGTCAGCCACATGGGAGTCCCTCGGCACCTGCCACCCACATTACTACCTAGTCTTGGAGGGGCAATCGTGCTACTCTGGCAAAGGCAGGATTGTGTTTCGGGGCAACCCTGAAAGCCACTAAAAGGCCAGAAGAAACACACACAACCCAGTGCCCAACTCTGGAACACGATAACGAATTCTGCAACAGCGTGAGGAAAATTAAACCTGTCTCAAGATTGCATAGGCACACCGGGCTGGATCCCACCCTTACGCTGGAGGAAAGTAGGCTCAGGTGGGTCGCCCTGTTGGTCCGAAGCAACAGCACAAAGTCTGAGTCCAGTGGGGCACCTCGAAGACCAACGAAGTTTTATTCAGGGCTTTTTTTGTAGGAAAAGCCCAGCAGGGACTCATTAGCATAATAGGCCACACCCAAGAGCAGAAACTCATTAGCCTATTAGGCCACACCTCCACGTTACCAGAAGTGTGGTCATCCAGCCACACCCACCTTTTGCTTCTTATTCTGTTTACCTTGTTTGTTGTCAAAATCCAGGACTTTTTTTGTAGCAGGAACTCCTTTGCATGTTAGGCCACACACCCCTTAATGTAGCCAATCCTAATGAATTTCTGATGTTAGGTGTGGCCTGTTATGCTAATGAGTTCCTGCTGGGCGTGGCCAACTCAGAACCCAGCCGGAACTCCTTTCCTGTGCGTTCCTGCCCCAAAATAGCCCTGGTTTTATTCACGGTATAAACCCTGTTGACAAAAGGTTGGATCCCTTGAATAAAACTTTGTTGGTCTCAAAGCTACCCCACTGGACTCAGACTTTGTGCTGGAAGAAAGTGCCACTGTTAACAGAACGGTGCAGGATCCCACCCTTTGTCAACCGCATCGGGCTCTCTTGCAATCCTGGACGCCTCTACTCACGGCCACTGGGCGTCCGGCTCCCTCCAGCTGTTTCCAAACTCGTTGACGTCCTCCACGATGGCTCCGGTCGGGGTGGAGAAGTCGTCCCACGTCACACTGGTGTAGGTTCCACACAGGCCACACACCTTCCCTCGGTACTTCTCGCTGACGGTGACCAGCAGGTCCTGGTCACCATCAAACCGGATCCTCACCCCCAGAGTGGTGTTCAGCTGCAGGTAGGACCCCACCAATTCGATGGCTGCCCCAGGGAGGGTCAGCACGGGGACTTTGGCCAGAACACCGTTGACCTGAGGAGGAAGCACAGAATTGCAAGGCCCAAATGATCATCTCCGCAAAACCCAAAATAGTTTTGTGGTCCTTGTTAAGGTGGTGGGGCCCGGTCTTTCCTAAGCATTCATGTCGGGTTTAATTCTGTTTTAGATCTAATTATGTTGCATGTGCCCCAGATGCCCTGTTCCCTGTAAAAGACAAACCATCTGTTTAATTTAGCAGCCTGGAGACTTCTGCAGAGCCATGGACGGAGATTCCCTGAACTCTTCACGTTGTCCTAGCCAGTCACGGCTGACGGCAATGCTCCCTGTAAACTGTGGAGCCTTGAGAGCAAAACTTCTACTTTGTGAGGTACTGGCGTTAAAGCGTTAAAGATAAACATATCTAGCAGAAGTCCATCAGTGGCTATGAGCCACAGGGTATAGATGGGAACTCTCAGTCTGGGGCAGGTGATGCACTCTATTCTTAGTGCTGGGGGGGGGCAGCAGTGGGAGGGCTTCTAGTGTCCTGGCCCCACTGCTGGACCTCCTGATGGCACCTGGTATATTTTGGCCACTGTGTGACAGAGTGTTGGACTAGATGGGCCATTGGCCTGATTCAACATTGGCTTATGTTCTTATGTTCTTAAGCTGTGAGCGAGTGATTTGGCTACAGCAGAAATTAGTTTGCTCCAGAGCCGTCCTTCCTGAGCTAAGATAAAAATGTGTGAGCCAGAGGCTAAAAACCTGGGAGCTGGCTCACACTAACTCAGCTTAGGGGGAACACTGGTTGAGGGTACCAGATTGCCCGAACAGCTGGACCAACAAGACTTCTGGAGCAGGAGCTTCTGAGAGTCAACACTCCCTTGGTCAGATACAAGTTGGAATGGAGCTCTCAGAGTCCTCTGATGGCTGAGATTTTGGCTTGGTGGCTCCGGGCAACTCTGGTGGCCACACAAGGACTCCAGGACCACAGAGGATGTAGCCCCCAAAGGTCCCATTGTCCTGACGGAGAGGGCTCCCTCTCCTGACAAGCAGAGGCCTCAGCAATGGGCACAGCAGCCTCATAAACTTCACCAACGGGCATTGCAGTGCCGACAGGCCCAGGCCTCTGGCTGAGCTCTGGGCTGGTTGGTGGTGGCCCGCAGAGATACTTGCGTGCATCCACCATGCCTGCCCACCCCTCTTGCAAAATGGGAGCATTTCTGGCTCAGTGGGAATGGCTGGTAGAGCTCAGTACTGCAGAGAGGGAGGAGAAATCTTGCCGGAATGTTTCAGTTCTGTTCAGGTAATGTGCTAGACCAATCTCTTTCTCCTTAGTCAGGAGGTCCTACAGTTAACCAGGCTCTTTAGGGGATTTAGTTTTGCATTGTTTCTCTCTCTCTCTCTCTCTCTCTCTCTCTCTCTCTCTCTCTCTCTCTCTCTCTCTCTCTCTCTCTCTCTCTCTCTCTGAAGATCAAGTTCGTGAGCAATTCACCCGTTCCCCTCAGTCATTCTGCTGACAGGTAAAATGTTCATTTGCAGTCAAGTCAATCAGGTGTCCTTTTTTGCTAATCTAGAATGGCTTCAGGGTCAGTAGAAGTTTCTTTCTAGAGAGATTTGGAAGAGGAAACCTGGGGAAGGAAGCGCTGGGGAGGGAGAGAACTCAGAGAGATCTAAGGCCGTAGAATCCGCCCTCCGAAGCAGCCATTTTCTCCAGGAGAACTGATCTCTGATGGCTGCAGATCACCTGTAATTCCAGGAAATCTCCAGGCCATGTCTGGAGGATGGCAACCCAAGGCTAAGCACAGTTACTGCAGCCAGGTTAAAACTTGTCTCTCTGATCACCCGGCCTCGGGGGGGAATTCATGAATCCACTCACTGTTCTTAGAGGAGAAAAAAAGAACGGCACAGTAAATGTGTGTGTGTGTGAGCCAGGTTTTCACAGAATCATAGAGTCGGAAGGGACCTCCAGGGTCATCTAGTCCAACCCCCTGCACAATGAGTTATGGATACAGCCCCTTGCACGTGGCTCAGGAAGACTGATAAAGACATCAATCCAGGGGTCCTCAAAAGAGAACTGGAAGAAATGCTGGAATGCAAGGAAGCTCAGGGCTATTTTGGGGCAGGAACGCACAGGAACGGAGTTCCGGTTGGCTCCTGAGTTGGCCACACCCAGCAGGAACTCATTAGCATAACAGGCCATGCCCAGCAGCAGAAACTCATTAGGACTGGCTACATTGGGGGTGTGTGGCCTAACATGCAAAGGAGTTCCTGCTCCAAAAAAAGCCCTGGGTTTGGACCACAAACAAGGTAAACAGAACAAGAAGCAAAAGGTGAGTGTGGCTGGATGACCACACTTCTGGTATCATGGGGTGTGTGGCCTAATATGCTAATGAGCTGTGCTGACAGGGGCGTGGCCTATTATGCTAATGACTTCCTGCTGGGCTTTTTCTACCAAAAAAGCCCAGATGAAGCTTTTTGCAGGTGAAATGCTTCAGGGAAATCTGAAAATGGCTTCAGAGTTTATTCCTTCTCTGCATTTGGATCGTCAGCCTCTGTCGGAATTTGGGAGGGGAAGTTATTCTGATAGAGGCTGTAACGAAATGGCTGCCGGGCACAGACCGCAATTTATCTTAAAATGGCTGCCAGTCGGGTAGTCCTCTGGAGGAGGGGTGAGGTGCTCCATAGGGAACAATGGAGCTGCCGTACCTCCCTGCCTACATTTCCCAGCAGCTTTGGGGGGGAAAGAGCGGGAAAGTAGGGACCCGCCCCAGGGGCGGAGCCAGCCAGATAAAAGGCTTCTGCCCCTCCAGGGAGTGAGGCAGTCTTGGCCTTCGCCTCAGCCTTGGGTGGGGGCTTCAGGGGGCGGCGTATGAGGGGGACTCCTGTCACCTCAGATTACTCCGTGGGCTGTCCAGGCCACAATAAACCGTGGTGGGGAGCCAGGAGGGTGGCAGTCCTAGTGACCAGTCCTGAGGAGGGGTTGGGGTTTCTCTCCAACAACAACCGGGAGGGGGAAAGCAGATCCTCTCCTGAGCCCACCACCTCCAGGGACAGAGGAATTATTGCGTTCTGACCCTGTTCATTTTCTGTGCCTGGCTGTGTTGAAGTGCCGGTGTTAATTTTCTGTGCCTAACTTTGACATAGTTTGAATAAACCTTCTTTTTGAGTTATAAAGCCTGGTAGGGCCTGGACCACCTCGACCTCCCCGCTCAGCACATGGCCAGAGGCAAAGGGAGGCCGGGGAACCCAAATGGGCCCAAGTCGGAGGGGTTGCCAACTCTCCAGGGGGCATCCAAAGATTGAGGTACCCCCTTTCCCAGGTTGGGGGATCAGCCAGAGGGGTGTCACTGCCCCTCTAGGAAGGCGGTGTGAATCCAGTGAGTGGTGGCAGCAACTAAGGAAGGGGAATAGTCCCACCAGACAGGGCGGGCAGGCAAAAATGGGCTTGCAAGCCACAGAACAGCTGCTTAGCCTCCCAGAGTGGTTATGTGTGTGGACTCTAATCTGGGAGAGCCAGGTTTGATTCCCCACTTCTCCACTTGGAGCTGCTGGGTGACCTTGGGCAAGCCATAGTTCTTTCAGAGCTGTTCTCTCCACGAGCAGTCCTTGAAAGAGCTCTCTCAGCCCCACCTACCTCACAGGGTGTCTGTTGTGGGGAGGGGAAGGGGAAGGAGTCTGTAAGCTGCTCTGAGACTCTGAGTGAAGGGTGGGGTAGAAATTCAATCTCCTTCTCTCAGGGCTGAGGGCAGGTCCCCGTTTTGCCACAGAGGTTTCAGAATTATGTATGGAATAGAGCAGGTAGAGAAAGAGGTACTTTTCTCCCTTTCTCACAATACAAGAACTCCTTGTGGGCACTCCATGAAATTGCTGAGCGGTCGGGTTAGAACGGATAAAAGGAAGTCCTTCTTCACCCAAAGAGTGCTGAACACATGGAATTCACTGCCACAGGAGGTGGTGGCAGCTACAAGCATGGGCGGCTTCAAGAGGGAATTAGATAAACATATGGAGCAGAAGTCCCATCAGTGGCAGCCACAAGGTAGAGATGGGAACTCTCAGTCTGGGGCAAGGGATGCTCTGTCTTCTTGGTGCTTGGGGGGGCGCAAAAGTGGGATGTTCTTCTAGTGTCCTGGCCCCACTGCTGGACCTCCTGATGGCCTCTCGTATTTTTGGCCACTGTGTGACACAGAGTGTTGGACTGGATGGGCCGTTGGCCTGATCCAACATTGGCTTCTCTTGTGTTCCTTATGTTTTTATCTCCCTGTGAGGGAGCCAAAGGAGACGTCTGAGAGGTGAGATTTCTGAGGGAAAAGGGAGACGGAAGCCATCAGAGGAGAAGGAGCATCCTGCATAGAGAACAGCCGAGCCGGGGGAGGAGGAAGGAGCATCAAGCAGACCTGCAGCCTCTGGAGATGTCTGCCAACTAGTGAGAGGGTTTGTGGCCAGGCACACGGAGGGCAGGAGGTCAGCTAGGCCACTACAACACTCTGTGTTCCTGACATAGCGTCTTCTGTGGTTCCTAGAGCTACTCTTACGTAGGGGTTGTTGGAGTGAGCAGCTCAGCATACATAGACATTGGCGGTGTGTGCTACATCACTCTATGGCTGTATAGGTGTTATCTCCTTGAACGGGATGCCTCTCTTTGTCTTAGCTTGGGAGCTGCCCTCTGAACTCTTCTCTCCTTTTGTCCTCTCCCTTTGTTCACATGGCCTTCCATGGAGACAAATATCTTTGCATGTCTCTCCTGTAGGGACAAAGCCCTCATACTCCAACAGACATGAAGCCGGAGAAGCTGGCCGTTTGTGACAGGGAAAGTCCTCTTTCGATTGGGCTTCTCTCCCTCGTCTTTCGACTGCAGCCTGAACATGGTACTGGATATTGCTGAATATATGTAAGTTTACCTTTTTTGCAATATACTTCTTGGGAGCTTTACTTTCTGCACTCAGCATCATGGCTTCCATGACTGGGCAAACTCTGCTGTGTTAACCAAGTATCCCAACAGGGATATCATGAAGGAGGCTTTTTGGCAGGAGAAAACTGGGGAGGAGGGGGGTAGGGGAAACAGGTGTCATGCTGGCACACGGATGCCGCTTTCAGTAAAAACCGGAGATCTGCTGGCATTTTGCAAATAGTGTAACCAGGCCCCACATTCATTCTCTCCTGGTTATTGTTGGCTTCCATTTCTGTGTTTTCCCAGAAAATTTTGTAGTGGTGGAGCTGGCATGGCTTTTCTCTTAAATAAAAAATAAAAAATCTCTTTTGCCTTTTATGTGACTTTTGCGGGCAGGTAGGGCTGCACACAGGAGGTCTCTGGCCACAGCCATGAAGGGAGGCTGGGGAGCCCTAACCCAAGAGCGGCGGGAGTGGCACAGAGTCAGACAAGGGGATGGGAACATTGGTGGGGGTGGGGGTGGCTCGCAGAAGGCCTCGGGGAGAGAGGGAAAAGATTCTCGTCACCTCTTTGGTCCCAGCTTTAACTTCTGTTACCCGAGTGCTCCTGGATCCCTCCCTTACCATGGAGGCCCAGGTAGCCGCCGCTGCCAAGTTGGCCTTTTGTCATTTGAGGCTGATTAGGCAGTTGGTTCCTTTCCCTGACTATCCTGACCTGGCTACAGTGATCCACGTGATGGTCATGTTGAGACTAGACTACTGCAGCACTCTCTACATGGGGCTGCCTTTGTCGCGGATCCGGAAGCTGTAGCTAGTGCAGAACACTGCGGCCAGGCTGTTGACGGGTCTCCCGAGATGGGAGCACATCCAGCCTGTGCTGAGGACACTGCACTGGCTTCCAATAGCATACCGAATCCGCTTCCAAGTGCTGGTTCTTACTTTTAAAGCCCTATATGGCCGGGGTCCAACATACCTACGGGACCTCCTTTCCCTGTATATACCCCAGAGAGCACTACGGTCTGGGTCTCAAAATCGGCTGACCCTCCCTGGCTCAAGGGAGGCCAGGCTAGCTGCTACTAGGGCCGGGGCCTTTTCGGTGACGGCCCCTACCTGGTGGAACGAGCTCCCGGAGGAGATCAGGGCCCTGCGGGACCTCTCACAGTTCCGCAGGGCCTGCAAGATGGAGCTCTTACACCAGGCGTACAATTAGGGGCCACCGCCACCGCCCTAGTGCACGGCCCGTAATGTTAACACCAAGCAGCTGCTTGCTGAGCAGAATGATGTTTTACGTGGAATAACATCGAAGCACTTTGTTTGACAGCACTTTACTCGTGTGATTTTCAACGGCTGCCAGTATTCCGATATTTTGTAATGTGTATTTTAAAGGCTGTGTTTTTCACTCTGTACTATTTATGCTTTTATCTTGTATTGTTGTGTCTGTTGTTGGAAGCCGCCCTGAGGCTGCTTTGCGGGGAAGGCGGGGTATCAATTTTACTATAAGTAAATAAAAATAAATAAACTCAGCTTAGAGGGAACACTGCTGTGGATAGGCTTAAGAACATAAGAACATAAGAACATAAGAGAAGCCAAAGTTGAATCAGGCCAATGGCCCATCTAGTCCAACACTCTGTCACACAGCGGCCAAAATATACCAGATGCCATCAGGAGGTCCAGCAGTGGGGCCAGGGCACCAGAAGCCCTCCCACTGCTGCCCCCTCCAGCAACGAGAATAGAGTGCATCACCTGCCCCAGACTGAGAGTTCCCATCTATACCCTGTGGCTAATAGCCACTGGTGGACTTCTGCTCCATATGTTTATCTAATTTCCTCTTGAAACTGACCATGCTTGCAGCTGCCACGACCTCCTGTGGCAGTGAATTCCATATGTTAATCACTCTTTGGGTGAAGAAGTATTTCCTTTTATCTGTTCTAACCCGACTGCTCAGCAATTTCATAGAGTGCCCACGAGTTCTTGTATTGTCATTCCTGGCCACCAGCGGGGGAGAGGGACAATGTTCCCTCTAAGCTGTGGAGCCTGGTGAGCAAAAATTGTACTTTGAGAGCCACTGGCATTTAAAGTTGTGAGCAAGCAGTTTGGCTGCTGCAGAAATTAGTTTACTCTGGAGCCGTCCTTCCTGAGCAAAGACAAAAATGTGTGAGCTGGAGGCTAAAAAAACTGTGAGCTAGCTCACACTAACTCAGCTTAGAGGGGACCCTGAATAGGGAGCAGGGTTGCCAGGTTCAGATTGGGAAACTCCTGGAGATTTGGGGATGCAGCTGGCAGAGGACAGTTTCCTCAGTGGGGTACAATGCCTCAGAGTCCACCCTCCAAAGCATCCATTTTCTCCAGGAGAACTAATCTCTGTAGCTTGGACATGAGCTGTAATTCTGGCAGATCCCCAGGTCCCACCTGGAGGCTGGCATCCCTAACTGGGGAGCAGTTGTGAAATTATAGTCTCCTGTGTTTTGCCTTCTGGAAATCCCTCTCTTGGTTGGAAGCCCCCCTCCCCGGGCCTGGAGACATTGCGGCGTCCTGCTTCCTGCTGCCTCTTCCAGCAACCAACCTAAGTCCCAGATTTTTTTGTAAAGTCGGTAAATGGATTGGCAGGCTGTGAAAGAAGTGTAGGAGAGCTGGGGGCGTTGCTGGAATTCCAGAGTCCCCCTGAAAGAGAAAAATCTGCCTGGCTTTAGAGGAGGCTGCCCACTAGTCTCTGGGCTCTCTGCCCACCACAGCCTGACCTCAGCCCCACTGGTCCACGACCCACCAGCCGCCCCTCGTGAGACTATGTTGCCCATTCCCAGTCTGGCCAGGCCTGAGCACAGAGGGACCCGCCAGGGCTTGGCCTCCAACCAGGACCCTCTGGATAGAACCGAAGCTCCTGGAGTCTCTGGCGTGCCGGCCCCAGAGCAGGACTGAAGGGTGGTCTGAAGCTCATACTTGATACATTGATTTCCCATCAGATAGCTAAGGTTCTTACAAAGTTCCTAGGCATTCTACTGAGTAAATACATTCTACTGAGTTACAAACAAACATGTGACTTCCTGTTTACCAATACTAACAACATTAACCCTGTAAATACTGAAGTGTTTTAAACTTGTTACATCCAACACTCACCCCTGCCTACCCCACTGCACAGGACTCTGCCCCTAGCGTGTACCATGGTGCATTCGAGGCTGGAGGGAAGGGGGAAGGATCAAGAGACACTTACGTAGACTGCCCTGCCCTTCTGGAGCGAGACATGCAGGCCCTCGAGGGAGAGGGCCACCGAGTTGAGCGCCGTCCAGTGGGGGTTCCCTCGGTGTTCGTTGCGGGCTGTGATGCTGAACGCAGCCGAGGTCTCGCCACAGGTCTTCACCAGGGTGTAGTTGCAGGCCCCCTGGAAGTGATGCAGGCCCCCGTCAAAGGTCGAGTAGTGAGGGTCACCGTAGACGTGGCACGTGGCCGAGCCGGCTGGGTAGCAGCCTCTCCGGCCACCCTGGACCTTGCAGACCTCCTCGGGGCCACAGGCCAAGGCAGAGCACACCATGCTGCCGTTCGTGTGACACATGCAGCGAATTGTGCAGTCCTCGGTGACAAAGTTCTCTCCTTGCTGCAGGGAAGAAAACACACACACCTGAGCACGTCATCGTGGCTGGGCCGCTCTTCTGCCTTGTGTTGGTTTGGTTCAGTAGTTTGTTACCCACAATGGCGAGGTTATGTAGGCTGGCTTGAAGCGCAAGGGGGAAAAAATCAGGACAAAAGAGGTCTTCTGTTCACCTCCCAAGAATTTTTTTTTGAGCTTCCCGAAAGAAAACTGGAAACTCTGGGAAGTGCTGAAAATGCTGAAAAGTATTGTCATGATTTTCTTTTTTGTAATGACTGAAAAACCTTCTAAGATCAGGCTTTACTCATTTTACCTTTGGCCTGTGGGCTGGTGCTTGCCTTCCTCTCACATAGCACAGGGGGCGGCCCTTGGCTGCTATCTCTCTCACTCTAGTACTGAGTGTATTCAAAATTTTGCTTGTAGAAAAACAAGGCATTTACACCTTTACATTTCATAAATACAACAGATAGTGCAATTGTATAATGATAAATGTTATGTTAAAGCAGTTAAATAACTTTAGGTTTGGCAAGAAAGTATGGCATATACACTAATTTTTACCAAAATGCCTGTTCCCCCATCACAGAGCCTCCAAATGGCTTGAAAGTTTCCATTTATTAAAAATCTCGAGCCACGGGCTGCCACAGTTGTTGGGGAATGTGCCATACAAGTAATATGTAAATAAACATATTAATTGATGCTTCTGTCCATCCCAAAGAAGGACTAAACACTTGCTTGCACCATGATGAAAGAAAGCAAAGGAACTTGGGATTCCAGACAGCAGATTCTTCACCTGTCTGGCAAACAGTGCTGGTGTCAAGGTGGGCCACACCCAATGCTTAGTTTCCACTCACGTTGTAGTACTGGCCAGAATAAACACAGCCGCATTTGGAGACAGGCACGCAGTCTCCACCGCTGAGCACCCATCCGGCGTTGCAAGCGCAGTCCTCAACGCAGGGCTTGCTGCAGTTCTGCGGGGCTTGTGGCTGCAGGCAGGTGGCGGGGCAGGCAGTGGAACAGGCCTCGTAGTGGGTGTTCAGGGGGCAGTCGAGAGCTGCAAGCAGGGCGAGAGATAAAAGTTAATATTGTCCAACAAACACTCCCAGGGCAAGTCTCTCGGAAGGCCCCAAACTGAGGCTGGGAGCTCTGGGTCTTATTCTTGTGCATGTAATATTTCTTTATTTAATGCACCACCTTGGGAGTTGGTGGGCTGTCCTTCCTGGCGAGATGGCCACCTGACAGCCATTCAGATTCTACGACTCACTATGAATTTTAGGCAGATCGTGAGTGGGTGGGCAGGAAGGGGTGAGCCAGGGCTTGGCTCTTGTGGCCCTTTCTGACATGCCCAGGGGAATGCCGATCGCCTTTTCGGGGTCAGGAACGAATTTTCCTCCAGGCCAGATTGGCCCAGGGATCCTGGAGGTATTTTTTTGCCTTCCTCTGGGCACAGAGCAGGGGTCACGAGGGGAGTGGGGGGAGTAGTTGGAATTTCTTGCATTGTGCAGGGGGTTGGACTAGATGACCCTGGATATCCCTTCCAGCTCTATGTTTCTATGTGTAGAAAAAGAGAAGAGAGGAGATTGGATTTATACCCCGCCCTTCACTCGCAGTCTCAGAGCAGCTTACAAACTCCATCCCCTTCCCCTCCCCACAACAGACAACCTGTGAGGTATGTGGGGCTGAGAGAGCTCTTTTGAGGACTGCCCTTGAGAGAACAGCTCTGACAGAACTACGGCTTGCCCAAGGTCATCCAGCAGCTGCAAGCGGAAGAGTGGGGAATCAGACCCGGTTCTCCCAGATTAGAGTCCATGCACTTAACCGCTACACCAAACTGGCTATTTGGGAGACTAGGCGGGGGGAATGGGGGAATCAAAGCCGGTTCCTGCCTTTCCTCTAAGTAGGGCACACTGATGCACAAGTTTCTCTCCTCCCCCATTTTATGCAGTGTCTCTGTCTGCGCCATGGTGGGGAGGGGGGTTGCAACATGCTCAAAATCTGATGCCCACATAATATGTTAAGCTACTGTTTGGTGATGAACTTTGAAATTGCTTTTATTTGTTATTTTCTGACTTGCACGCACACCAGGAATGGTGCCAGCAAGCGTCTTTGCTTTGGGAGAAATGTATGCATTGTTAATGTGACTCTCTGTGTAAGGAAGGTAACACGCAGCTTGTACTTTCATGCAAATGAAGTCACAGACACACCTTGCATATACCTACCCATGAGACCTTGGGAACAAGAAGCATCTCCATTAGCATCTCCATTATGGTTCTCCAGAGGGATGGTTAAAACAACAGCCTTTCCACCATTGAGGAATCTTTACCTCACATGTAACCCACAGGATGCTTGACATTTACATGTGTGAAGACTGTCACCTGGACCTAGCCAGAGTCATCTGCATACTTAAAGGTTTCCATGCCAACCTATCTTTGCACCTTGACCAAAGCGCTCCCTTGTAGAAAGGTGTAGACTTTCAAATTGCCCCACCTTAGTAGGAGGGTACCCCCACATCCCTTAGCCAATAGGTATAGGGATGGGATGGACCACAGAGACACCCCAAGCCAGCCCCCAATACTAGCTGATAAAACGAGGTGTAATCTTTTGTTCACACCAAGCTAGGAACTAACCCAACCGAGCAAGCAACCAAGCTAGCAAGCTTAAGCTTGCTCTCTTTGCCCATCTTTCTTCACTAGATAGCTAAGTAACTTAAGGTAACTTGCTGTGTTTCCTTGGAGTCACGACCAAGGAGCCCTCACACATGTTAGCTGGTTCTGACTGTGTGTAGTAAAAGTAAGAATATCCTTAGTTAAGAAACAATCTTTATTCTTCACTGGAAGGTCGAGTCTACAGGATCAGATAAGTATTGTGCTTTTCCCCTCCTAAATACTTCTAGTTTTAAAACCCTAAATATTGTGTTTCCATTTCTACTGTAACTAAAGGAACTTGAGTGTATGTGTGAGAGAATCTGTTTTTGTATGCCTGTACATTAAAAAGATATTCAGTAAAGAGAATCTTGATTTAACTTAAGAAACCTTGTCAAGTGTTCTCTTTGGGAAAAAGGGTTCTTGGCGCGAGGCTCGATTTCTCTGTATACATTGGCTAGACCTCAAATAAGTTAGTCCGCCTACTGCGTAGATAAGCAGTTCAGCTAACACTACACTAGATATGTTTTTAACTATTATTATAAGCCATACATGAGGAAAGGCAGGATATAAATGTTTTAATTAATAAATCAATATTACTGCCCTGGGGGAGGGGTGTTAAATTTAAAAACTGCATGCAGGGGTAGATTTGTGCACTCTGTAATCCTCCTGCCAATGCAGTGAATCAAGGCAAGGTAGTCAAGATAACTGACTGAGAGTAAGGCGTTGATTTCCAAAGGCCCCTGCGGTGACTTTGGAGTAGAATTGGAATTTGGACCAGGGGCCTCAGGCCCTTGCCTGCTGTGTTCTTTATCCACATACACGAGAGGTGCTGTTCTTGTTGCTTTCACAACTGGGAGGAGGAGGAGGAGGGTTGGCACCTGGTCCTGTTGCCCCGCAGTGGTGCTGAGCAAGAAATGGGCGATGGTTATTCCAAGTTAATTAATTTGAAGGAAAAGGAGATAACGGCTTGCGCCGAGAAAGGAAGGCCTCCAGCAGGGATGGCTGTCTCTTGCTCTTTGCCGTAGCTTGTGCCAATTTTCATTATATTTTCATTTAATTAAAACATTTATCAGCTACCTTACAGAACTTAAGGCAACTTGGCAGTAATGGAAAGTGCCATCAAGTTGCAGCCGGCTTATGGTGACCCCGTAGGGTCCCAAGCCACGGAGGAGGTCTGTTGTGGAGAATCTCTGAAAAGCAATTTTGATACTCTCTGCACCATCAATACTCACGGCAGAAAGTGGAATTTCTCCAGTGGGGGAGGTCGACCCCAGCTTCTTGACAGGCATCAGAGTAGGTCCCCAGAGCATTACAGAGTGCCTGCTGGCTGCCATGCAAGGCACACAGGTCGAAGATGCAGCTCTCAAAGAAGGTCTCGGGGTTGATCACCCCATGGCAGGCAGAAAAAGGCCCCTGGGTGCTCGTCAGCAGTCCGCAGAAGGTGTCTGTCTGGTAGAGCTCCTCCTGCTGTGTGGTACACGGCACTAGCTCCGGAGGGTCACAATCCAGATCATCGTGTTCTGCGCCTGCCACCCTCCAGCTGTTTCCCAGTTCATTGGAACTCTTGGCTTGCTGTCCGTTGGGCATCATATAGTCATCCTGCCGGTGGCCGTTGAAGTTCCCGCACATGCCACAGGTCAGGTTGGCGTAGGCGGTGGGCAGCCTGATTTTGACCGAGTGATCCGTGTCGTAGGAGACGCTCAGCCGGAAGTCCGTCTCCAGAGTGACGTAGCGTCCGCTCTTGCTCACCACGACTGAGCCATTAACCCTGTTGACGGGGAGGGTCATCCACACTTTGTTGACCTAAAGGGAAAAACCAGCCATGAAAATCACACCATGGATGGAATCTCTGAAGATAACCTCAAAGAAATGGCATTGCATCCTCACACCAAATATGCCTGACATTTCCTACTGGGAACACATAATGTAGATGGAGTGGCTAGATGAAGAGGCGTAGCTGCATGGCTTTGGTGCACGGCTTATCAGAAAAATGCATTTTTAGAGAAATGTACCTGCTACCTTTCACGGACTCACATTAGGAAGCTCGCAACTAAAGCAGTACAACACAATCAAACAAGCTGTTGTCCATCAGTCCATTGCTCTGGTTTAATAGAAAGGCGTAGTTAGAAGACAATGCTTCCATGCAACACTGTGGAACTTCCAGTTTATGATTTGTGGTGCCCTCAGGACAACCTAAGAAGAGCCCTGCTGGATCAGACCAAAGGCCCATCAAATTCAGCATTCTGTTCACACGCACTGATCAACCAGCTTCCTCTAAGTAGCCCACCAGCGGGATGACCACAACACCACCCTCCCGCCCGTGATCCCCAGGCACTGATACAAATGGGCATAAACAGCCTCTGGTACTAGAGGGAGTAGATACCCATCACAACTAGCAGCCACTGAGAGCCCCGTCCTCCATGAGTTTCTCCCCCTTTTAAAGCCTTCCAAGTTGGCGGCCATCACCACATCCTGTGGCAGTGAGTTCCACAGTTTAACGACGCACTGTGTGAAGAAGCACTTCCTTTTGTCTGTCCTGAATCTCCCACCCCCTTCAGCTTCAGTGGATGACCCCGGGATCTGTGAAAGAGGGAGAAATTCTCTCTCCACATCTTGTGTAATTTTATAGACCCTCTATCATGTCTCCCCTTACTTGCCTTTTTCCTAAGCTAAATAGTCCTAAACATTTTAACTGATCCTCGTAGGGCAGTTGCTCAACCCTCCTGATTGTTTTTGTTGCTCTTTTCTACACCTTTTCAAGCTCTGCAGTATCCTTTTCCAGGTGCAGTGGCCAGAACTGCACACAGTATCCCAAGTGCGGCCTCACCGTAGATTTGTCTAAAGGTAGTATGACAGTTTATTCTCTGAAAAAAGTTTGAGTCTAGTGGCACCTCTATGACCAACAAAGTTTGATTCTGAGTATAAGCCTTCGTATGCATGCACACAACAGCTTATACTCAGAATTAAACTTTGGCCCATTACAGACATGCATCATACTGCAGATTTTCCAAGCAGTAAGCTTCGGATTCGGTGCCCACCTTACGCACTATTCTTTTTCCTCCACTGTATTTATTCTGCAGTTATAATGGCAGCTATCAGGGTGTAAACATCACTTGAGACATGTGGGAAGTGGTTCTGAAAGTTTTTTTTTTAATTATGCAATCGCTCTATTGCAACTGCACAGTAGCGTTCACATTCCATTTAAATCCTCATGGTTCAGGTTTTGTGCATGCATTTTAGCGGTAGTTCTTTGAATGAAAGGGAACAGAAAGGAAAGCAGGCAAAGGGGGAAAACCAACGTTGAAACTGACTAGACTTTTGTGGAAACTGACAAGCAACTGGAAGCCCAGTTTTCCATAATGCCAAGCACCAGGGGATTCTCTGCTGTGTTATCAGCCACTGTGAAAAATGGGAGTCACGTGATCTCATAATATGGGGAAACATGTTGAGTGTACAGAATGCATGGCAGAACCCACTGACACCGGCACTGAAGCTGTGATTGTTGGGTGTTCATTTTTTTGTAAGGGGGACACTGTCCTTTGCCTCCTCTCCAATCCCCCTTTCAAGTCAATACCAGCAGGGAACTAAACCTTGTGCAGCTTCTTTTGAACCCCTCTCCCCAGTCATTTTACTTTTTAAAAATGCAGTGATCCAAGACTAGCAATAATCTCATATGGCTGGACTCATGCTGCTTGTAAAAAAAAAAAAAATTAAAATGAGGGGGGAAAGTAATTAATGGACCTTGTACACTGATGAAGGGGAGAGGATGGCAGAAGGTGCAGAGTGGGCAAAATGATCTCAGTGTGGGCAGAGGAGTGACCTCTGAGGGGTGGCAGAAGGATGGGATGGAATCCAAGGGAATCTGTATGCTTTTGAATTACCTTCAGCTTGGAAGCAAAACAGGGGGGAAATCGGCACAAAAGCACACTCAGAAAACCCAGGGAAACAGTGAACAGAAAGTGAATTAAGTGCGGAAGGGGGGGAAATCCATGCAGAACGACGAAGAAAACCTGACGGGCATGCACGGTGAAAGCGAGGGAAAACACTCGTGCATAATAGGCCTTTGTTGACTTTGCAGGTGCCTCTGGACTCAAAGTTTTTTCTGTCGCTTCAGACCAACATGGCTGCCCACCTTAATCTAGTTTTATTCTCTGTTCCTGTTCTAATTATGGCCAGCATGGAATTTGCCTTTTTCACAGCAGCCACACACTGGGTCGAAATTTTCATCACGCTATCCACTACCACCCCAAGATCTCTTTCTTGACCCGTTGCTGCCAGCTGAGACCCCAGCAGTGTACATAATGAAGTTCGGATATTTTGCCCCAACATGCATCCCTTTGCACTTGCTCTCACACTGATTCTCAGTTGCCACTTTAATGCCCATCCCCCCAGTCTGGAGCAATGTTCCCTCTAAGCTGAGTTAGTGTGAGCTAGCTCACCGTTTTTTAGCCTCCAGCTCACACATTTTTGTCTCAGCACAGGAAGGATGGCTCCAGAGCAAACTAATTTATGCAGTAGCCAAACTGCTTGCTCCCAACTTTAAACGCCAGTTGCTCACAAAGTAGAATTTTCGCTCACAAGACTCCACAGCTTACAGGGAGCATTGGTCTGGAGAGTTCCTTTCAGAACTCTTTGCGATCTATTTTGTCTTAGCCACCCTAAGTAATGTGATGCCATCTTTAAACTGGGCCACCTCACTTCTCACACTTGATTCCAGGTAACTAATGAAAGAGCTGGAAAGTGTCAGTCTTAATAGAGATGCCCGAAGGAACGGCACTGCTCACATCCCTCCCTGGCAAGAACTGAATCCTAAGCAGAGGTAAAAGTAAAGGTTCCCTTGCTCGAAAGCCAGTCGAATCCGATTCTAGGGTTGCGGTGCTCCTCTCCGTTTCAAAGCCGAAGAGCCAGCACTGTCCGAAGACGTTTCCGTGGTCATGTGGCCGGCATCACTAAATACCAAGGCGCACAGAACGCTGTTACATTCCCACCAAAGTGATACCTATTTATCTATTTGCAATTTCTTGCTTTCGAACTGCTAGGTTGGCAGGAGCTGGAACTAGAGATGGGAGCTCATGCGGCACATTCGGGTCTCGAACTGCTGAACTACTGACCTTTCACAGCCTGCAGTTCAGCGTCTTAACCACTTGAACCACTGCAGCTCCATGCAGAGGTACAGCCTTCTAAATCCTCTTAAATCAGAAAGGGCTAACTGCATAGGATTGCTTTATTGTCTCATATTCCTTTAGAAACGTATGCATGAAGTGGGAGCACTGGACTCATACATGTCCCCTCCCAGCGTGACAGTGATGTGGTTCCCTTGTGTGTACTTTTGGCAAGCAGTTGTGGGACTCCATCCAAAGGCAGCTGGAACCTCTGAGACCACTGTGGACAGAGGTGAAGCGGGCTTTGTGCTGCAAGACTTCTCTATAGGAACCAACTAAGCAAGGCAACATTGTCATTCATGGGAACACTTTTTGGAACTTTGTTGTTGTAGATTTTCCGGGCTGTGCAGCCGTGGTCTTGGCACTGTAGTGCCTGACATTTCACCAGCAGCTGTGACTAGCATCCTCAGAGGTATAACACAGAAAGATGGAGTACTGTCTGTCAATCTTTCTGTGCTATACCTCTGAGGGTGCCAGTCACAGCTGCTGGAGAAGCGTCAGGTCCTACAATGCCAAGACCACGGCCATATGGCCCGGAAAATCTACAGCAACTAATGAACTCTGGCCGTGAAAGCCTTCGACAACATATTTTTGGGAACATCACACATGAAGGAATACATATGAAAGTACCACGTCAGATAGGAAATTTTCATGGCTTTTACAGTGAGGAGGGGAAAGCAAAGGTACAGTTCAACGAGACTGGAAAAAATGATTACTACTGTAACGAAATGGCTGCCAGGCAGAGGCGGCAGTTTTCCTCAAAATGGCTGCCAATCGGGTAGTCCTTCTGGAGGGGGGAGGTGCTCCATCGGGGACAAGGGAGCTGCCATGCCTCCCTGCCTACATTTCCCAGCAGCTTTAGGGAAAAAGTGCGGGAAAGTAGGGAGCCACCCTGGGGGCGGAGCCAGCCAGATGAAAGGCTTCTGCCCATCCAGGGAGGATTTAGTCTCAGCCTTGATCTTGGCCTTGGACTACAGCTTTGAGGGGCTGTGCCTAGGCGGGACTCCTGCTACCTCACACTCCGTGGGCCATCCTGGCCACTGTAAATCGTGGTGGAGAGCCAGGAGGGTGGCAGTACTAGTGACCAGTCCTGAAGGAGGGGTTGGAGGAGGAGAGCGAGTCCTGGCCTGCAGCCACCCACTACGGAGGTAGCCAGATCAGGGATCAGGATGTGTGTAGGGGACGGAGGAATTGCGGTTTGATCCTGTTCATGTTCTACCTGGTTGTGTTGAAGTGCTTGTGTATTGTCTGTGCCTAACCCTGTACATGGTTTAATTAAACCTTCGTTTTGAATTATAAAGCCTGGGAGTGCCTTGACCATATAGTCCTCCCTGCTAAACACATTACACATGGCAAAGGAATACTAGGGAAACCAAACGGGCCCAAATCAGAGGGGCTGCCAACTCTCCAGGTGGTGCCCAAAGATTAAGGGATCCGCTTCCTAAGGTTGGGGAATCAGCCAGAAGGGTCTCACTGTCCCTCTAGGAAAGTGGTGTGAATTCAGTGAGTGGTGGCAGCGACTGAGGAATCCTAGAACCATAGAGTTGGAAGGGGCCCTACAGACCATCTAGTCCAACCCCCTGCCAATGCAGGACCAGCCTAAAGCATCTCTGAGAAATATTCGTCCAGCCTCTTCTTGAAAGCTGCCAGTGAAGGGGAGCTCACCACCTCCCTGGGCAGCTGATTCCAACTCTGAACCACTCTGACTGTGGAAAAGTTTTTCCTAATCTCCAGCCGATACCTTTCTGTATGTAATTTAAATCCGTTGCTTTGGATCCTCTCCTCTGCTGCCAACTGGGACAGCTCCTTGCCCTCCTCCAAATGACAGCCTTTCAGATATTTAAAGAGAGCAATCGTGTCCCCCCTCAGTCTCCTCTTCTCCAAACTAAACATTCCCAAGGGGACCATAGCCTTTCCTCGTAGGGCTCAGTCTCCAGACCCCGGATATTCTCGTCGCTCTCTTCTGCACCCTCTCGATTCTGCCCACATCCTTTTTGAAGTGAGGCCTCCAGAACTACACACAGGACTTCAGGTGTGGCCTGACCAAGGCAGTGTACAGAGGGACTACGACCTCCTGTGATTTCGATGCTATGGCCACTGCATCACACTGACTGCTCATATCTAGTTTACAGTCCACCCTTACCCCAAGATCTCTTTCGCGTACACTACTCCCCAGAAACGTATCCCCCATCCAGTATTTGTGCTTGACATTTTTGTGGCCCAGATGTGATACTGTGCATTTATCTTTCTTGAATTGCATCCTGTTTGCAACTGCCCACTTCTCCAGAGTGTTCAGGTCTTATTGAATTTTAACCCTATCTTCTTGGGTGTTTGCTATTCCTCCTAATTTGATATCATCAGCAAATTCAATGAGTAGCCCTTCTACCCCTTCATCCAGATCATTGATAAAAATATTGAAAAGTACCAGGCCTAAAACCGAGCCCTGCGGCACCCCGCTGGACACCTCCCTCCAATCTGATGAAACGCCATGGACCACCACTCTTTGGGTGCGGGTCCTCTAACAGGAAAGGAAATAGTCCCACCCCTCAGTCCCATTTCCTGAGGAAAACTTTTGGGGTTCCAATGTGCATTCCCTATGCAGCTTTATTTCTGCAATGTGGCCAGAGCATGTTGATAACTAAAGCGTGGCTTACTACTATTAAGTACTGGCTTCACCTTCTTTCTAATTCGGACTCCTCCAGTTACACCCATCAGCTTCTATTAGAATCTAATGACTCAAATTGGATCACTTATATTGAATCCAAAATTAAATCTCTGGATATCACCTCAGATTCCTTATTCCTTACTTCCGAATCTGAGGCTTTCTCAGTTATAAGAGCCAATTTACTTCGCTCTGAGCTACATTCATTATATAACGCCGCTAACAGAACCTGTTCACCTTTGTCGCCCAAGCTGCCTCATATCTTTATCAACTTCATATCCCTAAACTCCATAGAGCCCTCTCTTTGGCCAGATTCAATGTACTACCTTTGGCCTTATTATCTGGCCGTTTCCAGGGTGTGCCCTTCACTAATCGATGTTGTCCATGTACAGACGATCACATAGAAACGATCCCCCATGTCTTGTTTCAGTGCCCCTTTTACCATGCATTACGTTTGAAATTCTTAAACGCTATTTTGACTCAACTAGAAGAATATTCTGATGGTCTAAAGATTCTTACTCTCCTTGACAATCCAAACCCTGAGATAACAGAAATTGTCGCCAAATTTCTTACTGGTGCCATCTATTTAATTGACTGGTCCTTTTTTTGTTGGTATATCTACATGGTAGCCCTGCTCACACCTGTTCCTTCTGCAAGTACTATTTTTTGTTGTAGCTGTTCTTGTTGTATATGAGTCTGCAAGTGTTACATGCCAATAAAGGTGATTGGATTGATTGATTGAAATAGTCCCACCGGACAGGGTGGGCAGGCGAAAACAGGGGCTTGTGAGCCACCAAACGGCTGCTCAGTCTCCCAGGGCTGAGGACAGGTCCCCATTTCACCACATATATCTATCTATATATATATACAATAATATGTGGAGAAAACAGAACCTTGAGTTGCAGGGGAATTTTGGCAGGAAACAGATTTTTACTGAGTACTGAAGTGAGAAGAAAAGGCATTCCATTTCCAGCCCAAATGGCCCAACAAAAGGATTCCCACCACTTACCAGCACTTGACTTGGCTGCTTTTTGACAATCTCGATCTGCAGCCCGTAGACCTCCACCAAGACTCTCTGGACGTAAGACACGGAGGGGTTCCCACGATTCTCGTTTTTCGCCTCAATGTTGAAGGAAGGCAGCCGGGTGGAGTTGGCACACACCTTGGCGAGGATGTAGGTGCACTTGCCCATGAAGTGGAGGGTCACTTTGTCAAAGGTGTTGTAATGAGGGTCGTTGTGTACCCGGCAGATCCCGAACGTCTCAGGGTAGCAGCCCGGAACACCGTTCTGGATCCCACAGAAGGTATCCTTGGGGCAGGATGCGGGGGAGCAGTTCAATTTGCTGCCTCGACTCGGGCAGGCGCACTTGGAAGAACAGGTGTCATCGGTCCAGAAGGCCGAGCCCACCGGATAGTGTTTGCCCTCGTGCCAGCACCCGCAGTGTTGGCTTGGCACGCACTTGCCATTGTTGAGAAGGAAGCCGCTGTCACAGACGCACGCCTCCACGCACGGCAGGCTGCAGGTGGTGGGAGCAGCGGGATCCACACATGTGGCGGGACAGGGGCTTGCGCAGGACTCATAGTGGCTGTTGGTCGGGCAGGAGACGGCTGCAGGAAGCAAGCAGATCTCTCCTTTAGATCTCAGAAGACTGTGGACCATTCTCAAAGACCGACCCATTTCCCCCATCCCTGTTTCATAGGGACAAAGTTTGTCTCTTGCTCAATGTTAGGCCCACTTCCCATGTTATGATCTTTGGGAGTTCACTATGTAGAATGTGGGAACACAAGAAAAATTAGCTCTTCAGGGAGCCATGACAGGCTCCACTTGCCTGCTCCATGTTCACTCAGGCCAGTGTGGCATCAGTTCCAACATGACCAAGGGAGGTGGGGAAGGATCTAAGAACAATTTTTGCAGACAGCTGGGGACAATATTTCTACACAGCCCTCCTCTAGCCTCAAAGCCATTTTAGTTTCAATGAGATTTCTTCTAATGGATGATCTGGTACTATCAGGGATCATTAAGGACACTGAGCCAAGCAACTGGCCCTCTTAGGTATATGATGATGATGACCTCCTGATGGCAACTGGTTTTTTGGCCACTGTGTGACAGAGTGTTGGAATGGATGGGCCATTGGCTTGATCCAACGTTGGCTTCTCTGATGTCCTTATGACCCTTGGAGGAAGTGCTTTTCTTTAGGTGGGCTGGTGGGTGGGATAATAATGATGAAAAGTGCCTCCCCTTCCCAACTATCTCGGCTCAGCTTGACCTACTAATTCTGCCAACTGCACACGTGTTGGGCTCTTCCTCATTCCCTTTTCCCTCACTTGTGTGTTTCTGTTGCTTTGGGTTTTTTTCTTTCTCAGTTCTGCATGTGTTTTGCTGCCTCCAGTGGTTGTTTCTATATTATATTAATTTATGTCTGGCATAAAAACCTGAAGTTTAAATCCACAAGGGAATATGCCAGAGATAAACAGGTGTAATATTGAATCGACCACTAGAGGCAGCAAAACATTCATGGAACAGAGAAACAGCCAAAATACAAGAACACACGGGTGTATGTGTGTGTGTGAGAATGTGGAAAAGCTTGTTCTGTCAACAGGACCCCAGCCTGCCTTGCTCCTCAGAACTTACGGCAGAAGGTGTTGTTCCTCCATGATTCGACACGGACCCCGAGGGACCGGCAGGCATCTGCGTAGGACTGCAGGCTCTTGCAGAGGGAATCAGGATCCAGGCGCAGCTCACACTGGTCATAGAGGCAGCTGGTGAAGTGGCTGGTGGGGTCCAGGTTGCCGTGGCAGTCTCGGAAGGGTCCTGCCACGTCGGTGAGGAGTCCGCAGAAGGCACTGCTCTGGGCGAGCTGCTTCTCCTCCTCTGGGCAGAGGGGTTCGGATCCGGAACCTGAGAAACAACTGAGAGGCAAAAGCTCCAGGTTGATAGACAAAGTGACCATTGCTATTCTAAGGAAAACACAGGCCCCTCTGCAAGACAGAGTACACACCTGGTGTGGTTGCCAACTTGCCAGCTGTTGCCCAGGCTGGTGGAATCTGGCTCTGGCTCTCCGTCTGGGTTCAGGAAATCGTCTCGGGGGTTCCCATTGTAGTTCCCGCACAGCCCGCAAACACGATCCTTGTAAGGACTTGGGAGCGTCACCTCCACTTGGTGGTCTCCGTCAAACTTGACTCTCAAGCCGAAGTCCGCAGAGACCATTTTGTAGAAGCCACTGGATGAAATTTCCACACCGGGTGTTGGAGTGCTGGGCACCACTTCCCGTTCCCCGTTCACCTGGAGACAGAATCAGGCACAGTCCTTCAAAGGCTGCTGCTAGACGGTCCTTGCATGCTGTTCATTCTCACCCACCACCAAGACATACCTTGACTGCTCCCCCCTTCTCCAACATGATCCGCACCCCGTGCACATCCACAGTAACGCTCTGGATGTAGGATACCCGGTTGTTACCCCCGCGGTGCTCGTTGGCGGCTTCCACGTTGAAATAGGGCAGGGAAGTGTTTTGGTTGCACAGCCGGGACAAGGTGTAGGTACAGTTGCCCATGAAGTGGTGGGTTTGCTTGTCAAAGGTGTAGTAATGGGGGTCCCCTGAGACCGTGCAGGATCCTGTGGGGAAGAAAGTTGCAGTCAGACCTCAGCTGGCCACATTGGGGAAAGAGGGAGAAGCCTGGTCTGTGGCTCGGCATAATCTGTTTAGATCTTGCCACGAGCCTTGGTGGTGCCAGTCTTCCCTGGGAGAAGATCCCTGATGCCATCCTTCTAAACAATTCCTCCTTCCAAACGGGAAAGGAGGACTGCTAGAGAAAAAGCAACCAACAGTCCCAAGAGTGGTGGGACTGAGGCAGAATCAGGCCAGGTCCTGGAGCTCCCAAGGCTCAGAGCACCTCTGTCTGTCAGCCAAAAACCTCTTCACACTTCCTAAGCAACTAGTATGGAAAGCTCCCATTCAGAACCTGTTTGCTCTCCATGCCTTATATTCCCATGTAGCGAGACACCGAAAGGTTTTCTGGTTGATGCTTCTTCTGGGGAACTGGGTTTCCTCCCGTCTGTCTTGGAAGGAACGGGTTGCCTCACCCTTCCCCTGGCCGGACGGCCCAGACATTCTCTCGCATGGGAAAGCTGCCCCCCTGGCAGTGGGTCCTCAAAGCAAGGACTCCCATGTGTGGGTTATTCTTCATTCCCCAGGCCCTGTTGCTTGGAAGGGGGAAGGAAAAGGACCAGGAAGGGACACATTGGGGGATCCTAGGCATACTCACCCCAAGTGATGGGGACAGGGGTGGTGGTAGTGGTGCTGGTCGTGGTGGTGGTCGTGGTGGTGTTGGTAGTCCCAGGTGTTGTGGCTTCTGCAAGAACACAATGGCATTTCTTTTTGTATTCAGCTTGATAGCACACTCAGAGAGAACAGCGACACCACATACCAACGCATGCGCAGACACATCTTCCCAGGGAGAGGAGCTTTCCAATCCTTCCCACGGGGAGGGGGTTGGGTGAAGGCTATGACGGAGGACCCCAGCAGAACTGAACCCCTGAATGCACTGATGCGCCTCGGTGTGGAGGTTGGTACAGGGCGAGTCTTTGGAGCTTCTGCTGGACATAGCGGAGCTGGAGGTATGTCTGGGGTGGGCAGGCCTCCCCTAAGATGCTTAGTCTCTGGGACAAGAATCTAGTCTGAAAGGACCATGGGAGGCCATATGAAACATTCTCCAGCTATCTCCCCCCACTGGAACACTCAGAAGCAGCCACTGGGCTTTGAGCCCCCTGCAGCTTCCTACAGGCAGCCCAGAGTAGCTACAGAGCCCCCTGCAGCTTACTACAGACTGTCAACGGTAGCAGCGACATCCATTCATGGCCCACCATGTGGCTTTCTTCGTGGCATCCCCCCTCCACCTAGAGCTAGCCCACCCACACACTCTGGGTCTTACGTGAGCATCCGCTGGTCATAGAGATGTCATCCACGGCTATATCACTGCGGAAGTCCTCCCCCCGCACGCCTTCCAGGAGGATCTAGAGAAAGAGGACGTCTCCCGTTGGTTTCATTGGAAAGGCCCGGCTCGGGGCTGCCCCTCATGACCGGCCGGCCACCATTTCCGTTACCTGCACCCTTCCTCTGTGGGGCACGCTGACTTCCGCCTCCTTCCACCTGTCCCCCTGGTTGCCCGTCTGAGACCAGAGCAGGATGGGTGCTGTGCCGCCAGACACCACATAAACGCGCAGGGCCATGGTGCGACCCACTCCGTACATGTGATACCAGAAGCGGAAACAGTGGGGTCCGTGGGAGAAGCACGTGGGGCTGACCAGGTGTGCCACGTCCCCTGGGTTGCCATCGGTGCCCTTCAGGTAGATGAAATACCCCCCTGAAATGGAAGGCAAAGTTAAGAAGCACTCAGGACCTGTGGAGACACCCACTCCTCCCCCTGCTATTCTGTGGCAACATATCCTCGACTGACGCAACACGTCCCTTTCTTTTCGAACAAGGTGTTATTCTTCCTCCTTGATTCTGCGTTCTTAGAGGTCTGGATTTTGAGTGGAGGCCTCCATGGGGAAAGGGTCAAGTCAGGCCTTGCAAGGTGTGGGATTTCCAAATGCAGACTCGACCACCACGACCACCACCACCCCGGGTTGAAAAGAGATCTCTCCAGCCTGAGATGGATAGTACAGACCAACACGGTGGTCAGTCATGCAATGATCAGCTCGAGATTAGACTACTGTAACGCTCTCTACATGGGCTGCTCTTGACTCAAATTCGGAGGCTTCAGCTAGTGCAGAACGCAGCTGCTAAGCTGTTGTTGGGTATCTCTATGTGGGAGCACATCCAGCCTGCATTAAAAGGACTGCACTGGCTGCCTGTAGCATACTGGGTTCGCTTCAACGTTCTGGTACTTACCTTTAAAGCCCTTGATGGTCAGGGGCTCACCTACCTGAGGGACCACCTTTCCCCACATGTCCCCCAGAGAGCACTGTGGTCAGGATCCCAAAATGGTCTGGCCCTTCCGAGCCCCAAAGACATCAGGCTGGCATCAGTAGCGGCTCCGCACTGGTGGAATGAGCTCCCAGAAGACCTCGGGGCCCTGCGGGACCTTTTACAGTTCCGCAGGGCCTGCAAGACGGAGCTCTTCCGCCAGGCCTTTAGTTAAGGAGCCACACCCAATACGATCACCAACAGCCCAACTTCTGCCGGCACTAAAGTCTAATACGGGCTGCATTTACTAGTGTGCTGATGCTACTCTGCCTTCACCATTGTTACTTAGATTGTTATTAGTACCTTAAGTTGTTGTTTTAAGATTTAATGCTTTTATTATATTGCTGTTTTTAGCTATTGCATATGTGTTAAATCAAATCAAAAATAAATAAAAATGGAGATGACTGGATACCTCCCGTGGTGTGGTCGAAGGAGGGGCCGGTTGTCGGCGAGGGCGTGGGACCCCTGTGCCGCGTCCAGTCAAGGCTGTCCGAGTCCGACTGTGTCCAGGAGCAGAAATCCACATCAAAGGAACAAGAGAAGTCACACGTGGCTGGGGGCCCTGGCAGGGCAAGAGAAGAGAGGTGAACACGTGTCCACAGAAGCATCATTCGCGGTTCTCTGTGAGGCCTCTCAGGAGAGATGTGGGGGTGATGTTGTTTTCTCAAAATGGGGGAACGGAAGTGAGCCAAATGGAATTTGCATCTGGTCCTTCTTGGGGTGGAACTGCTGTTGCTACTCTATTACAGCTGAGCCGTTCCACTGTTCCCTGTCGACATCTTGACACCCTGGTTCTGGGAAGATCACGAGGTTCTGATTTGGGAGGCTCCTTTTCCCATCTAGCCCTCTGGTGCTCCCCCTCCCCCTTCTCGTGTCTTCTCCATGCAGGATAGGCCACCTCACCCTTCCCCCAGTTCCCTGCAAGGCTCACTCCCAGTATCTATCCAATGATGGCAGAGGGCTCCTCTCTCCACCTTCTTTGATGCCCACCACTTCCCCCAATCACATTCCCAGGCATACATCTGTTCCCCAGGAACGCAGATCAGTCCTCCCCTGGACAAGCGTCTCGGAGGTGGTACCCAAAGCACTACTGGGGCCAATTGCCCACCTCTGCATCCGTCCCCCACAGGGGCCCCATCTCTGGGCTATTGGGACCGTCTTTGTCTGATTCACCTACCTGGCTCTGGAGTGGAAGTGAAGGGTGTGGAGGGCTCAGGTGGGGAGGTGGAAGGAGCTGAGCAGAGAAGGAAATATCGGTCAGCGGTAGCAGATCAATTTATTCCGCATGTTACCAAACCTTCAATTAAGGGGCCCTTGTGAATTCTTGAGGGCCAGATGATTTTAGTTAACCATTTAATCAGTCTAAATAGATTTTGAGGTCCCCCTGAACAACCCCTTTCCATGTCATTTCTTTTCATAAGCACTCAGGAACCAAAACAGCATGAAAATAAATCTTCGGGGTCCCTTAGTTATTATTCATTTGTTTTTGGACATGGACATTCCTCCCTCCCTCGGCAAAAGGCCCAAGGGCAGGTAATGTCCCCCTTTTGGCTGACCTGGTCTCTCTACATGTCAAGGTCCTTTAGTGTTACTATTTTGAGGTTTGATTCTGGCCTGTCTCCTCCAAAGGGATTAATATCTCGTCCCCTCCAGCCAATGTATACTCACGCAATCTAGTTAAGTAGGCTAAGCTAGGAGAGACCGACTTGTCCCTGGTCAGCCAGTGAGCATTGTGGAGACATGGATACGGTTTCTCTGGGGCCCATCCCCGTAATCATTACAGAACCCTAACGGCTCCTTGGAGCCCATTATTGCTCGGACTCAGACTAAAAGTTAATGGCTAGACTGGACTCTTGGGCGTTGCACAGAATTTACACCTTCTGCTGGAATGTCTGCTGGGGTTCTAGATGATGTCGGTGTGGACATGGAACTCAAGGCAGCAGCAGGAAGGGAAGAAGGAAGAGATATGGGAAGGAAGAAGGAGGTGACTCAGGAGGACCCTTGTCCAACTCATGCCTTTCCACCTATGTCTCCAGGATGGTTTTCCCAGGTCTCTTTTCCATCTAGAGCAAAGGGTCACTGTGGTTCTGAAGTCCCCCCATTACCTTTGAGCCTCTGCTCAGAACTGCAGGTTAAGTAACCATTGCTCACCTTCCACTGGAAGCCCTGTTGGGGTTGTTGATGGTGCAGGTGTGGATGTGGAACTGGAGGCAGCTGGAAGATGGAGTAAATCGACACACTGAGAGACAAAGAAGTGGAGCCCGCCAAGACCATGGGCCAAATCATGCATCCCCACATGTATCTCAAGGATGGCTTTCATTCTCTTTCAGCCAGAAGTCCATTTTCCATCTAATGCCTGACTGAAGAGCAGCTTCAGATCCTCCCAGTCCCATTTGTGACACTGGAGAGTGTCGTTCACGTCAGGGAAATCAGGTTGTGTACATTCTCGCAAGCCCTCTTCCTTTCCATCCTTGCTGAAGACTGCTCGTCAGCAGATGGTTTGACCCTCTCTGACAGGAGTGCCCCCAACAAGTTCAGGTAACCGTTTCTATTGTTCTGGTGGCAAACGCATGCCAAGACTTTGATATACTGATATCAGAGAGGAAAGGCGCAACAGAGCAAAGAGCAGGACTGTGGTTTGGAGTCTGACTTCCTTACTACATCTAAGCCCAGCCTTCAAACAATAAAAATAATTTAAAAAGTTGTACTTCCTAATCCTATCCATGTTCACACAGAAGTAGGGGTCCTATGCCAGGGTCTGCTGACACGAAACAAACATTGTCATTTGACCGCCTGATGTTTGACTATGGTTGAAGGTTCTCAAATATTCCACAAAGTGAATCTGGAAGGGCTGGAGAGTGATGCTGTAGAATATTACGGACATGACCTCCCAGGAAGTTCTCCATTGGAAACCAGACTGAAATGAAGGGATCCCGCCCAACAGCAGGTGGAAACTCACATTCCCCTCAGCTTCCTTTCAGTGGAGGTCTTATTCCTGTTTGTGGACAGAGGAACATGCAAAGCTGCCTTACTGAATCATACTCTCTGTCCATCATATTCACTCTTGTCTACTCAGACTGGCAGAGGCTGTCCAAGGTCTCAGGCAAAGGTCTTTGACATCCCCTACTGCCTGGTCCTTTTTAAACTGGAGATGCTGCTGGGGACTCAATGTGGGACCTTCTGCATGCCAAGCAGAGGCTCTGCCACTGAGCCACAGCCCCCTTGTAATGTTGAAAAATCTCACAGCCACGAACATAAGAACATAAGAGAAGCCAATGTTGAATCAGGCCAATGGCCCATCTAGTCCCACAGCGGCCAAAATATACCAGGTGCCATCAGGAGGTCCAGCAGTGGGGCCAGGACACTAGAAGCCCTCCCACTGCTGCCCCCTCCAGCAACAAGAATAGAGTGCATCACCTGCCCCAGACTGAGAGTTCCCATCTATACCCTGTGGCTAATAGCCACTGATGGACTTCTGCTCCATATGTTTATCTAATTCCCTCTTGAAACTGTCCATGCTTGTAGCTGCCACCACCTCCTGTGGCAGTGAATTCCATATGTTAATCACTCTTTGGGTGAAGAAGTATTTCCTTTTATCTGTTCTAACCCGACTGCTCAGCAATTTCATGGAGTGCCCACGAGTTCTTGTATTGTGAGAAAGGGAGAAAAGTACTTCTTCCTCAACCTGCTCAATCCCATTCATAATCTTATAAACCTCGATCATGTCACCCCTCGGCCATCGTTTCTCCAAGCTAAAGAGCCCCAAGCATTTTAACCTTTCTTCATAGGGAAGGTGTCCCAACCCTTTGATCATTCTAATTGCCCTTCTCTGCACTTTTCCCAATGCTATAATATCCTTTTTGAGATGTGGTGACCAGAACTGTACACAGTATTCCACGAGCCACTGTTGCCATGCATGAGCCTTATAGAGCATCAACAAGGACTATAAACTGGTAACTACAAAGCTGGACTAGAGCTAATGTGCCAGGGTACTGGACTGAACGGTAGCCATGAGGCTGTGCCAACCTTCTGGACTGTAGGCATGTGCCCAGCCGAGGGAAGCCTTGCCCTGAAGCAGTGTGCCAAGCCAGATGTGGACCCAAGGAATACCCGATGCCTCTCAGGCCTGCATCCCTGCAGCCTCTGCAGACATATGCTAGAGGGCAAGCCAGCCTCCCTGATCCTGCAGTTACGCAAAAACCAGCAGCAGTTCACCATGAGAAGCCATGTTCTGCAAAGGAAACCAGGATATTTCTGCCCAGACGCCATGTAAAGACCTGTCTTCCATCATGCAGGCACCTTCCCCTCCTTTACATATTAGCATCACCCAATGTTGTACGTACTCCTCAGTGTAAACAAAAGGACTTGCTCCATGATAGGATTAGGCTGCTGTCACATCCTCCAGCCTTCCATTCTGATAGCACAGCTGTTGATCTTCAAGTCATTAAGACCAGCTACCAGCAATGGAGCTGGAACATTACTCTTCTTTCCTTTGTCTCTCTAAGGAATGTCACCATTAGTCAGACATTATTGCAGTTGCCCAGTGATTAATCCCATTCTCCTGACCCCTTAGTAACTGGATTTTTCTAGTACTTCCTGGGGACTATGTGACTAGTGAAGCATCAGCTTCCAGACATTTTAGGGTATAAAAAGAGAGCATCACCCCATTGCTTTCTCTCTTGCTTCTCATCCTCCTATCCCCACTCTACTTTGCTGGTTCCATTCTTAGTGCTGTTTGGAACCTTCCACCTGCATTGCTGGTCAACACACGATCCCTTCCCTTAGTGTCACCCCTTTTTCACTGCAGGATCATCTTGCCGCATTGGAAAGGTAATGTATCGCCCCCACCAACGATACCTTCCTGCTAATGAAACTGTTGCTATACCTTTCTGTCTATGTTCTTAGCTCTGTATCGTTTGTGTGTATGATTGATTTTTATATTATATGTGTGAGAATCATTCAGTAAAAGAAATCACTGCTTTGTAAGATCTAGCCTCTGCGTCTATTTCTGGGGATCTGGATAAGTTAGACTCCCGTATATATAGGTTATTTGTTCCTTAATTAAAACCATTGCCATTTCATATATATATGAATATATATATATTCCCCACTGTTATTGAGAAATTAAGGCAATTTGGCTAACACCACCCTCTCCCGCCTGCACTGTCTTCACTCACCACACACGGTGTCCTTCCACCAGTCTCCCAGATTCACACCGCCCAGTTGGCAAGCGGCAGCATAGGCTCCCAAGCTCTTGCAGAGCTGCCCCATGTCTCCCTCCATGGCGCACTGGTCGTACACGCAGCTTTCGAAGTAGAGCTGTGGGGGGATGCTCCAGTGGCAAGCGGCAAAGGGCCCCTTGGAGGACAGGATCACCTGGCAGAGCTCTTGGAAGGCCAGCTCCTGGGTGGAGTTACAGGGCGGGGGGGCCGGGCCGGGAGGGGTGCACCTGGAAGGCAGGAAGGAGAGGCAAGAGAAAAGCACCATCAGCTTTCTGGAGCATGGAGCAAACAGATATCGAAGCTCTATGTCTCATTCTAGGTTAACAAGGGCTCCTTACTGGTAGAATGAGGAGCCCTCAGAGGCTGAAGAAACAAAGGATAGTTGGACGGATGCCCTAGTGAGTGGCCAGGAAAGCTAAAACATTGAGTGTTGCGTGGCTTCCTCACTTGCTGGCTGGCTGGCTTGCAAGAACAACCTGGGTCCAGGTTGCTTCCCTCCAGAACAGATGTTCGTATGTGCGTGATGGGGGAGTCACACAACAGAAGCAGGGGACTGGGTGACAGAAAGCCAATAAAAGCAGGAGCCACCTGCCTTTGCATAGAGGGAGCTAGGTGCTGATTATTTCTGGTAGTTTCCAGCTCCCTGCTTCTGTTTCATGACTCCCCTGCAGCATTCCAAGAGAAACATTACAAGATCCCTAAGGGACCGCCTTTCCCCGTATGTTCCCCAGAGAGCACTGCAATCTGGAACACAAAACTGCCTGCCCCCCGCCTCTGGGCCTAGGGACGCCAGGTTGGCATCGACTAGAACCAGGGCGTTCTCCCTGGTGGCGCCGACGCTTTGGAATGAGATCCCCAGTGAGATCAGGGCCCTGTGGGACCTCCAGCAATTCTGCAGGGCCATGAAAACGGAGCTTTTTCGCTGGGCATTTCAGTAGGAGTGATACTATATCGGCTGAGCTGCACTTGCACTTGACTTACTATAAGACACCGCCACATTTAAATGGTGTTAACTGTATTTATTTTGGAACTGAGTTTAGTCATTTTATGTATGTATTTTTGTTGGTTTTATGGTTGTATGTAAGCTGCCCTGAGCCGCTGTGTGAACTAGGGTAAAGCAAGAGTGAACCCTGGATGAGAAAGGACGGTGTCCATGTCTGGTCCCTCTGAATGAAGAAGATTCCTTGCCCACCTGCAGGGAATTTTTGGCCCCCGCCTGCCCTAAGAGCCTCTCTGGCCATGTGCTCTTCCGGCACAAGGGCTCTGTGTGTGTCTGTGATGGGAGGGGAGGGGAGGTGAGGGGACCGTCCTTCCTGCTATTCTGTTGGATGGCTGCTGATGCAGGGCCTTTCATAGACAAATGAGGAAGGCTGGATGCTGGAGATGCGTGAAAGTGATGGGACCTCCAGGGAAGGATGTTCAGAGCTTTTACTTGGAAGGCAGAGATCGACAGACGGCATTCGGCAACCGTCCCGGGGAGTCCTGCGGCACTTACGTCCAGTGGTCATCCGTCACCCTCCAGCTGTTGCCGAATGCATCGGGGTCATGTTCCAGGGTGCCATCTGGCCGTTGGAAATCGTCCAGCTGGCTGCCAGAGTAGGTGCCACACAGCCCACACAGCTGGCGCTTGTGCCTTTCGTCCACCTGGACAAATAGCTCTTGGTCGCCATCGAACTTCACCAGGAGGCCAAGGAGGCTGCGGACGACCACGTAAGGAGGCCTTTCCTCAACTTCGACCCCATGGGATAGGCTCACAGGGACAGAAACTCTCCTGCCATTCACCTTGAGAAAGGGGGGAGAAAACAGACTCAGCCGAATGCATTCTCGTTGACTGGACGGGATGCCAGATGTGGGCTGCCTATGACAGGATCCCAACACAGAGCAGTCAGCTTGTGCGGGCAGACACACAGACACACAGCAGTGGTCCCACAAAACTCCATGTCCACTTGCCCACACTTCTCAGGTGTCACACTCACATAGACCTCTCTGTTTTTCCGCAGAGCAATGTGCAGGTTCTGAAAGGAGACGGCCACCGAGTTGAGAGCGGTCCAGGCTGCACTCCCGCGATGCTCATTCCTGGTCGTCACGGAGAACCGCTGAGAGGTGTTTGTGCAGGTCTCCACTGCTGTGTAGTTGCACCCGCCTTGGAAATGGTGCAGCCTCCCGTCAAAGGTGACGTAGTGCGGGTCGCCGTAGATGTGGCAGTGGGCCGTGTTCGGCAGGTAGCAGCCCAGGATCCCGTTCTGCACCTTGCAGACTTGGTCTGCCGGGCAGGTCTCGGTGCTGCAATGCAAGGCGCCGTTTCCTACGCAGCGACAGCGCCTCTCACAGTTTTGTGTCCAGAAGGTTTCCTCTTTCTACGGAGACAAGCAACAAAGAAGTGTTAGGTGTGTGGATCAGATCCACAACTCGCAGCGTGACCCTGTAAATGCCAGATGCCTTGTATCGAGCACAGGTACAAACCTCGTAATATTGGCCTTCCTCTAGGCAGCCGCAGTCTTCAATGGAGACACAGTCTCCCCCACTAAGCACGAATCCTTCCCGGCACTCGCAGTCTTCCACGCAGGGCTTGCTGCAGTTCTGCGGGGCCAGCGAGTTGGAACATGTCGCTGGACAAGCGCTGGCGCACAAGCTGTAGTCACTGTTGGCAGGGCAGAGGATGGCTGGAAAGCAAAGCCAGAGCCACGGTCATGTTCGGAATCCCTCGCTGAGACCCCACGTCTCTGTATGTCTTTATTATGTGTTTATTGTGCTCTTCAAACACAAAGTCCTCAAAGGGGCTTGCAGCATTTGAAAGCACAACTGTTCCTTCCCGCCTCCTGTTCCCCAAACATTGGTCTTTGTTGCTGAGTGAATGTTTTTGGACAAGGGAATGAGCGACAGAGAAACATTAAGACCACTGTGAAATGAAGGTGTTCTGTTTGAGATCTTAGCAAAGCGAAGTTCAGAAGGATGTGCTACATCCAAGGCCTCATGTCCTGTCTGATAGATCTCTCCATCCACCCACTACCCTCTGTTTTTGAGCAGAAGGGCAGAGCCCTGCCACCAGAGACGGCAGGGATCCAACCCGTATCCTTCTACATACGATGCCTGCGCTCTGCACCACTGGTCTATGAACCCTCCACATACATTCTGCAGGTTCTCCCAAATAAGGTGAACAGGCATCTTCATGGTGTCTTTGGTTTTTCACCATTAAATCTGTGGCAGTCTGGGCACAGGGTAGCAAGGAACGAGAGAATAACAGATAATCAGGCCTGAACTGCCTACTCTGAATTGACTTGGTGTTCCCCCAAAACACAGGCTGGCTGTGGAGAGTCATCCCAAACAAGTTATGGAACAAAGCATCGGTTTGCTATTGAAAATTTGGTAGTAGCATCTATCCCAAACACCCACCCCATCTCCTCCAAAAGTGCTTTCCTGGAGAGCTACTCACGGCAGAAAGTGGCGTTCCTCCAGCTGGGAAGGCTCACACCAGCTCTTTGACAGGCATCAGAGTAGGTCCCCAGAGCGTTACAGAGCATCTCCTGGCTGCCGTGCAAGGCACACAGGTCGAAGACGCAGCTCTCAAAGAAGGTTTCGGGGTTGATCACCCTATGGCAGGCAGCAAAAGGCCCCTGGGTGCTTGTCAGCAGTCCGCAGAAGGTGTCTGTCTGGTAGAGCTCCTCCTGCTGCGTGGTGCACAGCTCTGGCTCCGGAGGGTCACAGGATGGATCATCATGCTCGGCACCTTTGACCCTCCAGCTGTTTCCCAGCTCGTTGGAACTCTTGGCTTGCTGTCCGTTGGGCATCATATAGTCGTCCTGCTGGCGGCTGTTGAAGTTCCCGCACATGCCACAGGTCAGGTTGGCGTAGGCGGTGGGCAGCCTGATTTCGACTGAGTGATCTGTGTCGTAGGAGACGCTCAGCCGGAAGTCTGTCTCCAGAGTGACGTAGCGTCCGCTCCTGCTGACCACGACTGAGCCATTGGCCCTGTTGACAGGGAGGGTCATCCACAGTTTGTTGACCTAAAGGGAAACACCAGCCATGAAAATCACACCATGGATGGAAACTCTGAAGATCACCTCAAAGAAATGACATTGCGTCCTTGTACCAAATATGCCCGGCATTTCATAGTGGGAACACAAAATGTAGACGGAGTGGCTCAATAAAGAGGTGTAACTGTGCGGCTGTGTTGGTCATCATAGTCAGAAATGATGCACCTTTTAAAGAAAATGTACCTTCCTCCATTCCAGACAGTCATGTGAGTTGGTTCACACCTAAAACAGTACACCAAAACCAAACCCAAGCTGTCCCAAGCAGGCTATTTCCATGTTTTAAGAAGAAGGCTTAGGTACCTGACCACAACTGAAGACCACTGGCAGTGCATCCCTAAACTGAGTTACAGCCTTCTAAGTTGTTTAACGTCAGTGGGCTCAGAAGGGAATATTTCTGCTTCAGATTGCACTTTTGGTCTCCTCCTGTTCTGGAAATGTATGTCCTAGGGAAATGGGAGCACAGGGCTTATTATGTGCCCCTCTCCAGCCTAAGAGTGACACAAATTTTCTCATGTGTACCTTTGCTAAGCAGCCATGGAACCACGTCCCAAGGCAGCCTGGAGCTCCGAGGCCTAGGGACAGAGGTGAAGCAGACTTTGTGCTTCAAGACATCTGTATAGGAAATGACTGAGCAGAGCCATATTGTCCTTCATGAGAACAGTTTTAGGAAGACGAAGGAGGAGGAGGAGGAGATTGGATTTATACCCCACCCCTCACTTGGGAGTCTCAGAGCAGTTTACAAACTTCTTTCATTTCCTCTCCCCACAACAGACAACCTGTGAGGTAGGTGGGGCTGAGAGAGCTCTGACAGAAACTGCTCTTTTTCAAAAACAGCTGTGCCAGAACTATGGCTTGCCCAAGGTCATCCAGCAGCTGCAAGTGGAGGAGTGGGGAATCAAACCCAGTTCTCCCAGATTAGAGTCCGCGCACTTAACCGCTGCACCAAAGTGGCTCTCAGTTTGACATGTGAAGGAAGATGTGCAGAAGAACTACATCAGATTAGAGATCCTCATGGAATTTGCACAGATATCTCCAGTGAAGGTAGAAGAAAAAACACCCCATGTGCAGCCCAAATTGGAGACATTCCCCACCACTTACCAGCACATGACTCGTCCGTTTCTTGACAATCTCGATCTGCAGCCCGTAGACCTCCACCAAGACCCTCTGGACGTAAGACACGGAGGGGTTCCCGCGATTCTCGTTTTTCGCCTCAATGTTGAAGGAGGGCAGCCGGGCGGAGTTGGCACACACCTTGGCGAGGGTGTAGGTGCACTTGCCCATGAAGTGGAGGGTCACTTTGTCAAAGGTGTTGTAATGAGGGTCGTTGTGTACCCGGCAGATCCCGAACGTCTCAGGGTAGCAGCCCGGAACACCGTTCTGGATCCCACAGAAGGTATCTTTGGGGCAGGATGCGGGGGAGCAGTTCATTTTGCCGCCTCGACTCGGGCAGGTGCACTTGGAGGAGCAGGTGTCATCGGTCCAGAAGGCCGAGCCCACTGCGTAGTGTTTGCCCTCGTGCCAGCACCCGCAGTGTTGGCTTGGCACGCACTTGCCATTGTTGAGAAGGAAGCCGCTGTCGCAGACGCACGCCTCCACGCACGGCAGGCTGCAGGTGGTGGGAGCAGCGGGGTCCACACATGTGGCGGGACAGGGGCTTGCGCAGGACTCATAGTGGCTGTGGGTCGGACAGGAGACGGCTGCAGGAAGCAAGCAGATCTCTCTCTTAGATCTCAGGAGATGGCAGACCTCTCCCCAAGACCGACCCATTTCCCCCATCCCTGTTCCCTAGGGTCCAAGCCCTTTCCTTGCTCACTCTTAGGACCCTTCCCACATGATGGTCTTCAAGAGTTCAATCCAGGGAGGAAGTGGGAACGCAAAAAATGCAAGCATTGCAATTGTGGGGTCAGTTGCGACATAACTGTGCCTCATGTGAAAGGTGGCAGGCTCCTTGTTAAATCAGCTCTCAACACCAGCCAGTTTACCGAAAGCTAACTTTATTGAGACATTAGTTGCTGTAGATTTTCTGGTAGCTGTGACTGCCATCTTCAGAGGTATAACATAGGACATAGAGAGTACTACATCTTTCTGTGTTATACCTCTGAGGATGCCAGTCACAGCTACTGGCAAAATATCAGGTCCTACAATGCCAAGACCACAGCCACACAACCTGGAAAATCTACAGCAACTAAAGAACTCTGGCCGTGAAAGCTTTCGACAACATATTTATTGAGACAGTTGATAGATACTATCCTGGACACATCTATTGTTAGGACTGAAGATAAACCCACGAAGGTTGTAGATATAGTGGATTCAAGTAAGGCACTAAAAGATCTGGACCCAATCACCCCACAGCATTTGCCTGCCAGAACTAACCGTCATCTCCCCCCTTTCCGCCCCCTAGGCATGTAGCCTTTACCTAGTAAGGAAAACAGGATCACAGACATTTGAGAAGCCAGGACATTTGGTATCGTTAAGGTGACAAGCCCTGGGCGCATTAGAGAGAGACAGACAGACAGAGAGGAGCCTCCTCTCCCGATGACAGGCGAGCTGTAAAATGCAAAATGCACAGCGAACCTGACAGCAGGATGGAGGAAGAATTTTCGGGCATAGGGAACAAAATTCCTACCCAGCCCTACTCTTGCCCCAGAGCCGTGTTAGTTTCACTGGGATTTCTTCTGCTGAGAGATCCGAGGCTATTAGGGATAATGGAGGACCAGAACGGTATCCCTGTGCCAAGCAGTCGGCGCCGTTTGGTAGGTGACAATGACCAGGAAGGTCAGGCTTCCTTGCCACTCTAAATGAGTGTGGAGACAGGAAGGCGGATCTCCCTTCCTGAGCAGCAACATCAGCTTCCTTGCTAAGTTTCCCTTCAGCTATCAGTCCACTCTGAGACAAAAGGGGATAACTTAACGTGGCACAAAAGAACCGTCAAACACACCTTCCTGTTTTGACTCAGTCCTAGTCTAAAACCCTCTTGCCTGCAGAAGAATTAATTGAGGACCGAAAGGAGGCACTTTCCCTTGGGAAGGCAGGTGGGATCGCACTGATGAGAAGGGCCTCCCCCACCCAGCTATTGCGGCTCCCCTGGACTGAGGACCTGTCCCACCTGCACACGTGGTCTGTCCCAAAGGGCCCAGCCTGGCTTGCTCCTCGGAACTTACGGCAGAAGGTGTCGTTCCTCCAGGATTCGACACGGACCCCGAGGGACCGGCAGGCATCTGCGTAGGACTGCAGGCTCTTGCAGAGGGAATCAGGATCCAGGCGCAGCTCACACTGGTCATAGAGGCAGCTGGTGAAGTGGCTGGTGGGGTCCAGGGTGCCGTGGCAGTCTCGGAAGGGACCTGCCGCGTCGGTGAGGAGTCCGCAGAAGGCATTGCTCTGGGCAAGCTGCTTCTCCTCCTCTGGGCAGAGGGGATCGGATCCAGAACCTGTGGAACAACTGAGAGGCAAAAGCTCCAGGTTGACAGATGAAGTGACCGTTGCCATTCCAAGGGAAACACAGGCCCCTCTGCAAGACAGAGCACTCACCTGGTGTGGTTGCCAACTTGCCAGCTGTTGCCCAGGCTGGTGGAATCTGGCTCCGGCGCTCCGTCTGGGTTCAGGAAATCATCTCGGGGGTTCCCATTGTAGTTCCCACACAGCCCGCATACACGATCCTTGTACGGACTTGGGAGCGTCACCTCCACTTGGTGGTCGCCGTCAAACTTGACTCTCAATCCGAAGTCCGCAGAGACCACCTTGTAAAAGCCGCTGGAGGAGATCTGCACGCCAGGCATTGGAGTGCTGGGCACCACTTCCCGTTCCCCGTTCACCTGGAGACAGAATCAGGCACAGTCCTTCAAAGGCTCTTGCTAGACGGTCCTTGCATGCCATTCATTCTCAATTAAGAACCAAAAGGTTACAGAAGTCGGATTTTTGAGGGCCGAATTGTTCTATAACTAAACTTAAAACACAAATATGAGACCATGTATACAATACAGCTCTGGACTGCATCTAAAAAACTTTTCTGGACCAGGAGAGGAAGGAACACAGCTGAATTACCATTCAAGACGTTTACCTGACCAGGGCAGCAGGTTATTTAAAACGAGTCTTCTGAATTATATCTCTGCCTTAGGTCACAGATATTAATTATAAAAGAATTTCAACTTGGTCTGAGTTTAAGAAATAACTGTATTATTTTTGTAATGTCTGGAGCCATTGGGTAACAACATGGTTTGACCACAGAAGAAGACCAATTGACTGAAAAGCGCTACATTTGAGATAATTGTATGATTCTTTTTCAGATTGGAGGCTAGTATTTGGTATTACATTTGTTTTTTACAAATATGTTCTGTATATATGGTAATATCTATGTTTTAAGTTTAGATACAGAACTATTGGGCCCTCACATTCTGACTTCTTTATCCTTTTAGTTCTCAAATCAGTTCTTTCTGGGTTAAGTTTCCCCTCCCCCTTTCTTGTGTTTCTTGTTCCATTCATTCTCACCCACCACCAAGACATACCTTGACTGCTCCCCCCTTCTCCAGCATGATCCGCACCCCATGCACATCAACAGTAACACTCTGGACATAGGACACCCGGGTGTTACCCCCGCGGTGCTCGTTGGTGGCTTCCACATTGAAATAGGGCAGAGAAGTGTTTTGGTCGCACAGCCGGGACAAGGTGTAGGTACAGTTGCCCATGAAGTGGTGGGTTTGCTTGTCAAAGGTGTAGTAATGGGGGTCCCCTGAGACCGTGCAGGATCCTGTGGGGAAGGAAGTCGAAGTCAGACCTCGGCTGACCACTGCAGAGAGACGCAGAAGCCCGGTCTGTGGTTTGGCATAATCTGTTTGGATCTTGCCACGAACCCTCACAAAATGGGCAACCTTGGCGGTGCCAGTCTTCCCTTCGAGAAGAGCCATGATGTCACCCTTCTAAACCCTTCCTCTTTGTAAACGGGAAGGGAGGACTGCTAGAGCAAGAGCGACCAAGAGCCCGAAGAGGGGTGGGACTGAGGCAGAATCAGGGCAGGTCTGGAGCTCTCCAGGCTCAGAGCACCTCTGTCTGCCAGTGTAAAGCCTCCTCTTCTCGCCTCCTAAACAACCAGTATGGAAAGCTCCCATTCAGAACCTGTTTGCTCTCCAGGCCTTATATTCCCATGTTGCGAGACACCAAAAGGGTTTCTGGTTGACGCTTCTTCTGGGGAACTGGGTTTCCTCCCATCTGTCTTGGAAGGAATGGGGTGCCTCACTCTTTGCCTAGCGGGACAGCCCAGTCATTCTCTCACATGAGAAACCTGCTTCCCTGGCCGTGGTTCCTCAAAGCAAAGACTCCCATGTGTGGGTTATTCTTCATTCCCCAGGCCCTGTCACTTGGAAGGGGGAAGAAAAAGGACCAGGAAGGGACACACCAGAGGATCCTAGGCGTACTCACCCCAGGTGATGGGGACAGAAGTGGTGGCGGTGGTGCTGGTCGTGGTGGTGGTGGTGGTGGTGGTGGTGGTACTCCCAGGTGTTGTGGCTTCTGCAAGAAGACAATGGCATTTCTTCTTTTATTCAGGCTGATAGCACACTCAGAGAAAACAACAACACCTCATACGAACTCATGGACAGATATGCCTTCCCACGGGGAGGGGGGATTGGGTGAAGGGTCTGACGGAGGACCCCAGCAGAACTGAACCCCTGGATGCACTGATGCGCCCCGGTGTGGAGGGTTGGTACAGGACGAGTCTTTGGAACGTCTGTCGGTCATAGCGGAGCTGGAGGTACGTCTGGGGTGGGCAGGCCTCCCCTAAGAGGCTTAGCAGTTTCTGGGAGAAGAATCTAGTCTGAAAGGACTATGGGAGGCCTTATGAAACATTCTCCAGGTATCTCCCTCCACTGGAACACTCATAAAGAGCTACTAGACTTTGAGCTCGCTACAGCTTCCTACAGGCAGCCCAGAGAACAGCCAACGGTAGCAGCGACATCCATTCATGGCCCACCATGTGACTTTCTTCGTGGCATTCCCCCTCCACCCACAGCAAGCCCACCCACACACTTTGGGTCTTACGTGAGCATCCACTGGTCATAGAGATGTCATCCACGGCTATATCGCTGCGGAAGTCCTCCCCGCGCACGCCTTCCAGGAGGATCTGGAGAAAGAGAATGTCTCCCATTGGTTTCATTGGAAAGGCCCGGCTCGGGGCTGCCTGTCATGACTGGCCGGCCACCATTTCCATTACCTGCACCCTTCCTCTGTGGGGCACGCTGACTTCCGCCTCCTTCCACCTGTCCCCCTGGTTGCCCGTCTGAGACCAGAGCAGGACGGGTGCCGTGCCGCCAGAGACCACATAAACGCGCAGGGCCATGGTGCGAGCTACTCCGTACATGTGATACCAGAAGCGGAAACAGTGGGGTCCGTGGGAGAGGCATGTGGGGCTGACCAGCTGTGCCACATCCCCTGGGTTGCCATCGGTGCCCTTCAGGTAGATGAAATACCCCCCTGAAATGGAACACAAAATTAAGAAGCACTCAGGACCTGTGGAGACACCCACTCCTCCCCCTGCTATTGTGTGGCGACACATCCTCGACTGACGCAACACATCCCTTTCTTTTCTAACTAGCTGTTATTCTTCGTCATTGACTCTGCGTTCTTAGAGGTCTGGATTTTGAGTGGAGACTTCTATGGGGAAAGGGTAAAGTCAGGCCTTGCAAGGTGTGGGATTCCCAAATGCAGACCCCCACCCCCCGGGTTGAAAAGAAATCTCTCCAGCCTGAGATGGATTGCACAGAGCAACACGTTGGTCAGTCTAAGGAGCCAGGCCAGACTCAGTAAGGGCAGAGAACTGGGAGGGAAACGATTGTCCCCTCATAACTCTGGCTTCTGTCATCCTGCCCTTTTCCACCTTCAAATAACAGCCATGCTGTGAAAACGCCGGTCAGACTCCTGCTCTGTCTCACAAGGGACTGTCCCTTTTTGCAGAAGGGCTGCCCATCCGCCCAGAGGATATACTGCATCCCTTCCTTTCATGGATCAGGCAGTTGGTTCCCTTCCTTGAATGCAACAACTTGGTGACAGTGATCCATGCAATGATCACCTCGAGGATAGACTACTGTAACACTCTCTACATGGGGCTGCCCTTGACCCAAATCCGGAGGCTTCAGCTAGTGTAGAACGCAGCTGCCAAGCTGCTGTTGGGTCTCCCTGCACTGGCTGCCTATAGCATACTGGATTTGCTTCAACGTTCTGGTGCTTACCTTTAAAGCCCTTGATAGTCAGGGGCTCACCTACCTGAGGGACTGCCTTTCCCCACATGTTCCCCAGAGAGCACTGTGGTCAGGATCCCAAAACGGTCTGGCCCTTCCGGGCCCTAAAGACATCAGGCTGGCATCAACTAGGGCCAGGGCCTTTTCAGTAGCGGCTCCACACTGGTGGAATGAGCTCCCAGGAGACCTCAGGGCCCTGTGGGACCTTTTACAGTTCCGCAGGGCCTGCAAGACGGAGCTCTTCCGCCAGGCCTTTAGTTAAGGAGCCACACCAAATACATCAAGGCCCTGGGTCCAATACCATCACCAACAGCCCGACTTCTGCCGGCACTAAAGTATAATACGGGCTGCATTTACTAGTGTGCTGATGCTACTCTGCCTTCACCATTGTTACTTAGATAGTTATTAGTACCTTTCATTGTTGTTTTAAGATTTAACACTTTTATTATATTGCTGTTTTTAGCTATTGCATATGTGTCAAATCAAATCAAAAATAAAAAAAATGGAGATGACTGGATACCTCCCGTGGTGTGGTCGAAGGAGGGGCCGGTTGTCGGCGAGGGCGTGGGACCCCTGTGCCGTGTCCAGTCAAGGCTGTCCGAGTCCGACTGTGTCCAGGAGCAGAAATCCACATCAAAGGAACAAGAGAAGTCACACGTGGCCGGGGGCCCTGGCAGGGCAAGAGAAGAGAGGTGAACACATGTCCACAGAAGCATCACTCGTGGTTCTCTGTGAGGCCTCTCAGGAGCAATGTGGAGATGCTGTTGTTTTCTCAAAATGGCGGAACAGAAGTGAGCCAAATGGAATTTGCATTTGGCCCTTCCTGGGACGGAAGGTCTGTCGCTGGTCTGTTACAGCCGAGCTGTTCCACTGTTTTTCCTTGTTGGCCTGTTGACATCGCATGTGTGCAAAGATCAGGAGGTTCTGATTTGGGAGGCTCCTTTTCCCATGAAACCCTCTGCTTCTCCCCCGCTCCCTCCTCCTGTCTTCTCCACCTCACCCTTCTCCTAGTTGCCTCCAAGGCCGACTCCCAGTGTCTGGCACAGGGGTCCTCTCCGCACCTGCTTTGGTGCCCAAAGCTTCCCAGTGTCCCACTCCCCAGGCATAGTCTGTTCCCCAGGGATGCAGATCAGCCCTCCGCTGGACGAGTCTCTCAGAGGTGGTACCCAAAGCACTACTGGGGCCACCCGCCCACCTCTGCATCCATCCCCCACAGGGGCTCCATCTCTGGGCCATGGGGGCCATCTTTGTCCTGTTCACCTACCTGGCTCCGGAGTGGAAGTGAAGGGTGTGGAGGGCACAGGTGGGAAGGTGGAAGGTTCTGAGCAGAGAAGGAAATATTGGTCAGCGGTAGCCACTCAATTTATTTCACACATTACCGAAACATTTCAGTTAAGGGGCCGTTGCGAATTCTTGAGGGCCAGATGATTTTAATTAACCTCTTAATCAGTCTAAAGAGATTTTGAGGTCCCGCTGAACAAACCCTTTTCATTTAATTTCTTTTTAAAAGCACTCAGGAACCCAAACACCATAAAAATAAATCTTGGGGGTCCCTTAGTTATTGTTTGTGCTTGGATATGGACATCCCTCCCTCCCTTGGTAAAATGCCCAAGGGCAGTTAATGTGCCCATTTTGGCTCACCTGGTTTCTCTACCTGTCAAGGTACTTTAGTGTTACTATTTTGAGGTTTAATCCCGGCCTGTCTCCTCCAAAGGGCTTAAGACAGCCTATCTGGTCCCCTCCAACCAAAGTATACTCATGTAACCTAGTTATGTAGGCTAAGCTAGGAGAAATCAATCTGTCCCTGGTCAGCTGGCAAGCGTTGTGGAGACATGGATGTGGTTTCCCTGGGGCCCATCCCTGTAATCCTTACGGGACCCAAATGGCCCCTTGGAGCCCACCATTCCTAGGTGTCAGACCAAATGTTAATGGCTAGACTGGACTCTTGGGGGCTGCGCGGGATTTACTCCTTCCGCTAGAATGTCTGCTGGGCTTCTAGATGATGTCGGTGTGGACATGGATCTCAAGGCAGAAGTAGCAAGGGTGGAAGGAGGTGACACAGGAAGGAAGAAGGAGGTGACTCAGAAGGAGGAGGAAAGGATATCTACTCAGACCCTCGTCCGAATCATGCCTTTCCACCTATGTCTCCAGGATGGCTTTCCCAGGTCTCTTTTCCATCCAGAGCAAAGGGTCACTGTGGTTCTAAAGTCCTCCCATGACCTTTCAGCTTTTGCTCAGGGCTGCAGGTTAGGTAACCACTGCTCACCTTCCACTGGAAGTCCCGTTGGGGTTGTTGATGGTGCAGGTGTGGACGTGGAACCGGAGGCAGCTGGAAGATGGAATGAAGCGACACACTGAGAGACAAAGAAGCAGTTCACCGAGTTCACCAAGACCGCTGGCCAAAGCATTCATCCCCACAAACACCTCAAGGACGGCTTTTTAGATCTTCCCGCCAGAAGTCCATTTTCCATCCAACGCCTGACTGAAGAGCAGCTTCGGGTCCCTCCAGTACCATTTGTGACACTGGAGAGTTCATGTAACAGAAACCAGGCTGTGCATGTTCTCTCAAACGCTCCATCCTTGCTGAAGAGCGCTCATCGACATATGATTTGACCCTCTCTGACAGGAGTGCCCCCAACAAGTTCATGTAGCCGTTTGTATTGTTCTGGTGGCAAACGCATGCCGAGACTTTGATATACTGACATCGGAGAGGAAAAGCGCAACAGAGCAATGAGTAGGACTGTGGTTTGGAGTCTGACTTCCTTACTATGTCTAAGCCCAGCCTTCAAACAGTAAAAATAAAAAAGTTGTACTTCCTAACCCTATCCATGAGCATGCAGAAGTAGGGGTCCTATGCCAGTCTGCTGACACAAAATAAATATTGTGATTTGACCACCTGATGTTTGACTATGGTTGAGGGTTGCCAAATGTTCCCGAAAGCAAATTTGGAAGGGCAGGAGAGTGACACTCTAGAATATTACGGACATGACCTCCCAGGAAGTTATCCAGACTGAAATGAATGGACACCATCCAACAGCAGGTGGAAACTCATGTTCCCCTCAGCTTTCTTTCGGGCGGGGTGTATGTGTCTTATTCCTGTTTGTGAACAGAGGAACATGTGAAGCTGCCTTCTACTGAATCATACCCTCCGTGCATCATATTCACTCTTGTCTACTCAGACTGGCAGTGGCTGTCCAAGTCCTCAGACAACAGTCTTGGACATCCCCTACTGCCTGGAAGATGCTCAACGTGGGACCTTCTGCATGGGGACTCAACGTGGGACCTTCTGCATGCCAAGCAGAGGCTCTGCCACTGAGCCACAGCCCCCACAGCCATGAGCCACTGTTGCCATGCACAAGCCTTATACAGCATCTACAAGGACTGTAAACTGTTAACTACAAAACTGGACTGTACAGCTGGACTGAATGGTAGTCATGAGACTGTGCCAACCTACTGGACTGTAGGCATGTGCCCAGCCAAGGGAAGCCTCGCCCTGAAGCAGCGTGCCAAGCCAGATGTGGACCTATGGAATACTCGATGCTTCTCAAGCCTGCATCCCTGCAGCCTCTGCAGACGTATGCTAGAAGGCAAGCCAGCCTCCCTGATCCCACAGATACGCAGAAACCAGCAGCAGTTCACCACGAGAAGCCATGCTCGGCAAAGGAAACCTGGATATTCCTGCACAGATGCCATGGAAAGACCTCTCTTCCATCATGCAGGCACCTTCCCCTCATTTACGTATTAGCATCACTAGATGTTGCACATACTCCTCAGTCTAAACAAAAGGACTCACTCCATGACAGGATTAGCCCGCTGTCATTTCCTCCAGCCGCCCATTCTGATAACACAGTTGTTGATCGTAAAGTCGTTAAGGCAAGCTGCCGGCAATGGAGCTGGAACATTACTATTCTTTTCTTTCCTTTGTCTCTCTAAGTCGGACATTATTGCAATTGCCCAACGATTAATCCCATTCTCCTGGTCCCTTAGTAACTGGATTTTTCTAGTACTTCCTGGTGACTACGTGACTAGTAAAGCATCAGCTTCCAGTCACTTTAGGGTATAAAAAGAAAGCATCACCCCATTGCTCCTCATCCTCCTATCCCCACCCTACCTTGATGGTCCCATTCTTAGTGCTGTTTGGAACCTTCCACCTGCGTTGCTGGCCAACACATGTTCCCTTCTCTTCGTGTCAAACCTTTTTCACTGCAGGATCCCCTCTCCGCATCAGATAGGTAACGTATCACCCGCATCAACAATACCTTCCTGCTAATGCAACTGTCACTATACCTTTCTGTCTATGTTCTTAGCTCTGTATCGTTTGTGAGCATGATTGATTTTTATATTGTATGTGTGAGAATCATTCAGTAAAAGAAATCACTGTTTTTAAGATCTAGCCTCTGCATCTATTACTGGGGATCTGGGTAAGTTGGACTCCCGTATACATAGGTTATTGGTCCCTTAATTAAAGCCATTACAATTTAATATATATATTCCCCACTGTTATTAAGAAATTAAGACAATTGGGCTAACAGCACCCTCCCGCCCGCACTGCCTCCACTCACCACACACGGTGTCCTTCCACCAGTCTCCCAGATTCACACCGCCCAGTTGGCAAGTGGCAGCATAGGCTCCCAAGCTCTTGCAGAGCTGCCCGGCGTCTCCCTCCGTGGCGCACTGGTCGTACACGCAGCTCTCAAAGTAGAGCTGTGGGGGGATGCTCCAGTGGCAGGCGGCAAAGGGCCCCTTGGAGGACAGGATCACCTGGCAGAGCTCTTGGAAGGCCAGCTCTTGGGTGGAGTTGCAGGGTGGGGGAGGTGGGCCGGGAGGGGTGCACCTGGATGACAGGAAGGAGAAGCAAGAGAAAAGCACCATCAGCTTCGCGGAGCATGGAGAAAGCAGACATCTCAGCTCTATGCCACATTCTAGGTGAACAAGGGCTCCTCACAGGTAGAATGAGGAGCCCTCAGAGGCTGAAGAAACAAAGGATTATTAGACGGATGCCCTAGTGAGTGGCCAGGAAGGCTAAAACGTTGAGTGTTGTGTGGCTCCCCCACTTGCTGGCTGGCTGGCTTGCAAGAACAACCTGGGTCATGTTTGCTTCCCTCCAGAACAGATGTTTGTATGTGCATGATGGGGGAGTCACACAACAGAAGCAGGGGGCTGGGTAACAGAAGGCCAATGCAAGCAGGAGCACCTGCCTTTTCATTGAGGGATCTGGGTGCGGATTATTTCTGGTAGTTTCCAGCTCCCTGCTTCTGTTGCATGATTCCCCCGCAGTATTCCAAGAGAGCCATTAAAATATTCATGTGTGTGTGTGTGTGTGTGTTGAAGTGTAAAGCAGGAGCAAACCCTGGATCAGAAAGGACAGTGTCCATGTCTGGTCTCTCTGAATGAGGAAAATTCCTTGCCCACCTGCAGGGAATTGTTGGCCCCAGCCTGCCTAAGACCCTCTCTGGTCACGTGCCGTTCCCTTCACGAGGGGTCTGCGTGTGTCTGTGATGGGAGGGAAGGGAAGGGAAGGGAAGGGAAGGGAAGGGAAGGGAAGGGAAGGGGACCGTCCTTCCTGCTATTCTGTTGGATGGCTGCTGATGCAGGGCCTTTCATAGACCAATGAGGAAGGTTGGATGCTGGAGATACGTGAGAGTGATGGGACCTCCAGGGAAGGATGTTCAGAGCTTTTACTCGGAAGGCAGAGATCGACAGACGGCATTTGGCAACCATCCCGGGGAGTCCTGCGGCACTTACGTCCAGTGGTCATCCGTCACCCTCCAGCTGTTGCCGAATGCATCGGGGTCGTGTTCCAAGGTGCCATCTGGCCGTTGGAAATCGTCCAGCTGGCTACCTGAGTAGGTGCCACACAGCCCACACAGGTTGTGCTTGTGCCTTTCATCCACCTGGACAAATAGCTCTTGGTCGCCATCGAACTTCACCTGGAGGCCAAAGGGGCTGCGGACGACCACGTAAGGAGGCCTTTCCTCGACTTTGAGCCCATGGGGCAAGCTCACAGGGACAGCAACTCTCATACCATTCACCTTGAGAAAAGGGGGGAGAAAAGAGACTCAGCCGAATGTATAAGCAGCGCAGTGCACAAACTGTGACCGGACAGGATGCCAGATGTGGACTGCATGTGATGGGATCGGAAGACAGAGCAGTCGGCTTTCAGGGACAGACAGACAGCAGTGGTCCCACACGCCCACGGTTCTCAGGTGTCACACTCACATAGACCTCTGTGTTTTTCCGCAGAGCAATGTGCAGGTTCTGCAAGGAGATGGCCACCGAGTTGAGAGCGGTCCAGGCTGCACTCCCGCGATGCTCATTCCTGGTCGTCACGGAGAACTGCTGAGAGGCGTTTGTGCAGGTCTCCACTGCTGTGTAGTTGCACCCGCCTTGGAAATGGTACAGCCTCCCGTCAAAGGTGACGTAGTGCGGGTCGCCGTAGATGTGGCAGTGGGCCGTGTCCGGCAGGTAGCAGCCCAGGATCCCGTTCTGCACCTTGCAGACTTGGTCTGCCGAGCAGGTCTCGGTGCTGCAATGCAAGGCGCCGTTTCCTACGCAGCGGCAGCGCCTCTCACAGTTGTGTGTCCAGAAGGTTTCCTCTTTCTACGGAGACAAGCAACAAAGAAGTGTTAGGTGTGTGGATCAGCTCCACAACTCGCAGCGTGACCCTGTAAATGCCAAATGCCTTGTATCGAGCACAGGTACAAACCTCGTAATATTGGCCTCCCTCTAGGCAACCACAGTCCGCCACAGAGACACAGTCTCCCCCACTAAGCACGAATCCTTCCCGGCACTCGCAGTCTTCCACGCAGGGCTTGCTGCAGTTCTGCAGGGCCAGCGAGTTGGAACATGTCGCTGGACAAGCGCTGGCGCACAAGCTGTAGTCACTGTTGGCAGGGCAGGGGATGGCTGGAAAGCAAAGACAAAACCACGGTCATGTTCAGAATCCCTCGCTGAGAACCCGCGTCTCTGTATATCTTCATTATGTGTTTATTGTGCTCTTCAGACACAAAGTCCTCAAAGGGGCTTGCAGCATTTCAAAGCACAACTGTTCCTCCTCACCTCTGTTCCCCAAACATTGGTCTTTGTTGCTGAGTGAATGCTTTTGGCCAAGGGAATGAGCAATGAAGAACCATCACGACCATTGTGAAATGAAGGTGTCCTGTTTGAGATCTTAGCAAAGCAAAGTTCGGAAGGATGTGCTACATCCAAGGGCTCAACAGACCGAAGGCCTCATGTCCTGTCTGATACATCTCTCCATCCATCCACTATTTTTGAGCAGAAGGGTAGAGCCCTGCCATCAGAGATGGCAGGGATCCAACCCGTATCCTTCTACATATGACCCCTGCACTCTGCACCACTGGTCTTTGATCTCTCCTCATATATTCTGCAGGTTCTCCCAAATAAGGTGAACAGACATCTTCATGGTATCTTTGGTTTCTCACCATTAAATCCATGGCAGTCTGGGCACAGGGTAGCTAGGAACTAGAGAATAACTGATATTCCGGCCTGAACTGCCTACTCTGAATTGACTCGGTGTTCCCCCAAAACATAGGCTTGCTGTGGAGAGCTATCTCAAATACTGTTAGGGGATTCCCGGCGTGATGTCCATCCCAAGCCCTTGGCCATGGGTGACCTTCAGCCAGTCCCACTAACTGCCGCACAGGGTTGTTGCTGTTGAACTGGAGGAAGGGCCGGAACAACATCCCTCAAGCTGCGGGAGGCAGCGAGGAAAGCCAGCCCCAGGTGGGGAGAGAGGTGGGGTGCTGGGCTCCTCATGCCGCCTGCCCCCTGGGCATCACCCCTGGCTTTCAGCATCCTTGGCCACATTGCCAAGTCCCGGAAGGACCCAACTGCCTCCTGGGCAGTTGCCGTGGTGGTGGCAGAAGCAAGTGGCCCTTCTTCTCCAGGGAGAGCGGAAGGGCTGCAGACGTCCCCAGGGCTGGGTCTTCTTCTCTGGGTGCCTGAACGGGTCTCCGGCCTCCGAGGGGCTTTGAGCAGGGCCCGCGGGACCCTTCAAGAGTCTGTCCGTTTCTCCCCCCAGGGAAGGGCGCGCCTCCCTCGTGTCCTCCTTTGCGGTGTTTAAATATCTGACTCTTTACTGCCTGATCGTGTTCGTGGGGACATCTCTGCTTTACTGGGTAAGTGCCCGGACTTGGTTATACAAAACACCCACCCCATCTCCTCCAAAAGTGCTTTCCTGGAGAGCTACTCACGGCAGAAAGTGGCATTCCTCCAGCTGGGAAGGCTCACGCCAGCTCTTTGACAGGCATCAGCGTAGGTCCCCAGAGCGTTACAGAGCATCTCCTGGCTGCCGTGCAAGGCACACAGGTCGAAGACGCAGCTCTCAAAGAAGGACTCGGGGTTGATCACCCTATGGCAGGCAGCAAAAGGCCCCTCGCTGCTTGTCAGCAGTCCGCAGAAGGTGTCTGTCTGGTAGAGGTCCTCCTGCTGCGTGGTGCATGGCAGCATTGGCTCTGAAGGATCACAGGATGGATCATCGTGCTCGGCACCTACCACCCTCCAGCTGTTTCCCAGCTCGTTGGAACTCTTGGCTTGCTGTCCGTTGGGCATCATATAGTCGTCCTGCCGGCGGCTGTTGAAGTTCCCGCACATGCCACAGGTCAGGTTGGCGTAGGCGGTGGGCAGCCTGATTTCGACTGAGTGATCTGTGTCGTAGGAGACAGACAGCCGGAAGTCCGTCTCCAGAGTGACGTAGCGTCCGCTCCTCCTGACCACGACTGAGCCATTGGCCCTGTTGACGGGGAGGGTCGTCCACAGTTTGTTGACCTAAAGGGAAACACCAGCCATGAAAATCACACCATGGATGGAAACTCTGAAGATCACCTCAAAGAAATGACATTGCGTCCTTGTACCAAATATGCCCGGCATTTCATAGTGGGAACACAAAATGTAGACGGAGTGGCTCAATAAAGAGGTGTAACTGTGCGGCTGTGTTGGTCATCATAGTCAGAAATTCTGCCTCTGGAAAAAAATATACCTGCCTCCATTCCAGAGAGTAGTGTGATTTGGCTCACACCTAAAACAGTACACCAAAACCGAATCTAAGCTGTCCCAAGGAGGCCATTTCCGTGTTTTAAGAAGAAGGCTTAGCTACCTGACCACACCTGAAGACCACTGGCAGTGCATCCCTAAACAGAGTTACAGCCTTCTAAGTTGTTTAACGTCAGTGGGCTCAGAAGGGAATATTTCTGCTTCAGATTGCACTTTTGGTCACCTCCTGTTCTGGAAATTTATGTACCAGGGAAATGGGAGCACAGGGCTTATTGTGCTCCTCTCCATCCTAAGAGTGAAACAAATTTTCTCATGTATACTTTTGCCAAGCAGTCATGGAACCATGTCCCAAGGCAGCCTGGAGCTCCAAGGCCACTGGAGACAGAGGTGAAGCACACTTTGTGCTTCAAGACGTCTCTATAGAAAACAACTGAGCAGAGCCACATTGTCCTTCATGAAGACAGTTTTAGGAAGAAGGAGGAGGAGGAGATTGGATTTGTACCCCACCCTTCACTTGGGAGTCTCAGAGCAGCTTACAAACTCCTTTCATTTCCCCTCCCCACAACAGACACCCTGTGAGGTAGGTGGGGCTGAGAGAGCTCTGACAGGAACTGCTGTTTTTCAAAAACAACACTGCCAGAACTATGGCTTGCACTAGGTCATCCAACAGCTGCAAGTGGAGGAGTGGGGAATCAAACCCAGTTCTCCCAGATTAGAGTCTGCGCACTTAATTACTACACCAAAGTGGCTCTCAGTTTGACATGTGAAGGAAGATGTGCAGAAGAACCACATCAGATTCGAGATCTTCACGGAGTTTGCACAGATATCTCCAGTGAGGAGAAGAAAGCAGGGGTGTGATTCAGCAAAACTAGAAATACTGAATGATATCATCTCAACTGTCAAGGAAATATTAACGGAGAGAAACAGCCCCTCGAGTCAAAGGAATTTTGACAGAAAACAAATGCAGCTTCCCATCGATTTTATTTTTACTGAGCAGTGAAGGTAGAAGAAAAAACACCCCATGTGCAGCCCAAACCGGAGACATTCCCCACCACTTACCAGCACGTGACTTGGCTGCTTTTTGACAATTTCGATCTGCAGCCCGTAGACCTCCACCAAGACCCTCTGGACGTAAGACACGGAGGGGTTCCCGCGATTCTCGTTTTTCGCCTCAATGTTGAAGGAGGGCAGCCGGGTGGAGTTGGCACACACTTTGGCGAGGGTGTAGGTGCACTTGCCCATGAAGTGGAGGGTCACTTTGTCAAAGGTGTTGTAATGGGGGTCGTTGTGGACCCGGCAGATCCCGAACGTCTCAGGGTAGCAGCCCGGAACACCGTTCTGGATCCCACAGAAGGTATCTTTGGGGCAGGATGCGGGGGAGCAGTTCATTTTGCCACCTCGACTCGGGCAGGAGCACTTGGAGGAACAGGTGTCATCGGTCCAGAAGGCCGAGCCCACTGGGTAGTGTTTGCCCTCGTGCCAGCATCCGCAGTGTTGGCTTGGCACGCACTTGCCATCGTTGAGAAGGAAGCCGCTGTCACAGACGCACGCCTCCACGCACGGCAGGCTGCAGGTGGTGGGAGCAGCGGGGTCCACACATGTGGCGGGACAGGGGCTTGCGCAGGATTCATAGTGGCTGTTGGTCGGGCAGGAGACGGCTGCAGGAAGCAAGCAGGTCTCTCTCTTAGATCTCAGGAGATGGCAGACCATTCCCAAAGACTGACCCATTTCCCCCATCCCTGTTCCCTAGGGTCCAAGCCCTTCCCTTGCTCACTCTTAGGACCCTTCCCACATGATGGTCTTGAAGAGTTCAATCCATGGAGGAAGCGGGAACCCAAAAAAAGCAAGCATCACACAAGAATGCTCTTCAGGGGACTATGAGGAGCTCCAGTTCCCTGTTTCTTGGTGGCAATTGCAGGGGTTGGTTGCAATATGACTATGCCTCATGTGACAGGTGGCAGGTTCCTGGTTAAATCAGCTCTGAAAACCAGCCAGTTTACCGAAAGCTAACTTTATTGAGACATTAGTTGCTGTAGATTTTCTGGTAGCTGTGACTGCCATCCTCTGAAGTATAACATAGGACACAGAGAGTCCTCCATCTTTCTGTGTTATGCCCCTGAGGATGCCAATCACAGCTACTGGTGAAATAACAGGTCCTACAATGGCAAGACCACAGCCATACAACCCGGAAAATCTACAACAAGTAGAGAACTCTGGCCGTGAAAGCCTTCGACAACATATTTATTGAGACAGTTGATAGATGCCATCCTGGACACATCTATTGTTAGGACTGAAGTAAAACCCACGAAGGCTTCCTTGTCACTCTAAATGAGTGCGGAGACAGGAAGGTGGATCTCCCTTCCTGAGTAGCAACATCAGCTTCCTTGCTAAGTTTCCCCACAGCTATCAGTCCATTCCCAGACAACAGGGGATAACGATAACTTAACATGGGACAAAGAACCGTCAAACACACCTATATGTTTTGACTCAGCCCGAGTCGAAAACCCTCTTGCCTGCAGAAGAATTCAATGAGGACTGAAAGGAGGCACTTTCCCTTGGGAAGGCGGGTGCGATCATGCTGATGAGAAGGGCCTCCCCCACCCAGCTATTGCGGCTCCCCTGGACTGAGGACCTCTCCCACCTGCACACGTGGTCTGTCCCAAAGGGCCCAGCCTGGCTTGCTCCTCAGAACTTACGGCAGAAGGTGTTGTTCCTCCAGGATTCGACACGGACCCCGAGGGACCGGCAGGCATCTGCGTAGGACTGCAGGCTCTTGCAGAGGGAATCAGGATCCAGGCGCAGCTCACACTGGTCATAGAGGCAGCTGGTGAAGTGGCTGGTGGGGTCCAGGGTGCCGTGGCAGTCTCGGAAGGGACCTGCCGTGTCTGTGAGGAGTCCGCAGAAGGCGCTGCTCTGGGCGAGCTGCTTCTCCTCCTCTGGGCAGAAGGGACCAGATCCAGAACCTGAGGAACAACTGAGAGGCAAAAGCTCCAGGTTGATAGACAAAGTGGCCGTTGCTATTCCAAGGAAAACACAGGCCCCTCTGCAAGACAGAGCACACACCTGGTGTGGTTGCCAACTTGCCAGCTGTTGCCCAGGCTGGTGGAATCTGGCTCCGGCGCTCCGTCTGGGTTCAGGAAATCGTCTCGGGGGTTCCCATTGTAGTTCCCACACAGCCCACAAACACGATCCTTGTAAGGACTTGGGAGCGTCACTTCCACTTGGTGGTCACCGTCAAACTTGACTCTCAAGCCGAAGTCCGCTGAGACTACCTTGTAGAAGCCGCTGGATGAAATTTCCACCCCAGGTGTTGGAGTGCTGGGCACCACTTCCCATTCCCCGTTCACCTGGAGACAGAATCAGGCACAGTCCTTCAATGGCTGCTGCTAGATGGTCCTTGCATGCTGTTCATTCTCACCAACCACCAAAACATACCTTGACTGCTCCCCCCTTCTCCAGCATGATCCGCACCCCATACACATCCACAGTAACGCTCTGGACATAGGACACCTGGGTATTACCCCCACGGTGCTCGTTGGCAGCTTCCACGTTGAAATAGGGCAGGGAAGTGTTTTGGTTGCACAGCCGGGACAAGGTGTAGGTACAGTTGCCCATGAAGTGGTGGGTTTGCTTGTCAAAGGTGTAGTAATGGGGGTCCCCTGAGACTGAGCAGGATCCTGTGGGGAAGGAAGTCAGAGTCAGACCTCATCTGGCCACATTGGGGAAAGAGGGAGAAGCCCGGTCTGGGGCTCGGCATAATCTGTTTAGACCTTGCCAAGAGCCTTCACAAGATGGGTGACCATTGCGGTGCCAGACTTCCCTGGGAGAAGGCCCCTGATGTCAACCCTTCTAAACCCTTCCTCCCTTCCTGCCCAAAAGGCAGATTAAAAATAACGTCAGAATTATTTTAGATATTTTGGAATTTTATGAGCAGCATCCAGAAAGGGCACACGTTGATATTTGTTGATGCTGAGAAGGCATTCGATAGTTTGAACTGGAAATTCTTGCTGGACAAATTAGAAATTTGGAATTGTGGAGAAAACTTTTTGAAAATGATCAAGGCCATTTATGATAAGCAATCAACAAATATAATAATTAACGGAGATATAACCCAAAAAGTGGAAATTAAAAAGGGCACCAGACAAAGTTGTCCCCTGTCCCCTTTACTCTTTATTTTTGCACTAGAAACGTTATTGACACGTATTAGAAATGAAAAAGGAATCAAGGGCTTGTGTATAAAGGGTGAAAACATAAAAGTCCAAGCTTTTGCCGATTATATGGCTTTTATCTTGGAAGAACCGGAAGAATCTTTGATACATCTATTGTACACCTTAGAGGAATATGGTAAAGTGGCAGGATTGGTAGTAAATAAGAAGAAGACTAAGATACTACTGAAAAATTCCAGAGGCGTACTAGAAAAAGTGCTGAAAGAAATTTCAGGTTTTGATATCCAGAAGAAAGTCCGCTACTTCGGAATAATTTTGACAAATAGATGTTGCTCCTTGGTCGAAGATAATTATAAAAGAGTACTATCCGAAATAAAAAGAGATCTGGAAATGTGGAAAAACTTGCAAATCTCTATATTAGGTAGAATTTCAACTATAAAAATGAATATCTTGCCACGAGTTCTCTTTTTGTTTCAAACTATTCCTATTTTAAGAAACCAAAATTTCTTCAAATATTTAGATAAATTTATTAAGAGTTTTGTATGGCAAAATAAGAGACCAAGGATTAAGGTAAAATATTTGCAAGAAAAGAAGGAGAGAGGGGGTTTCGCACTTTCAGATTGGAGACTTTACTATAAAGCAGCAGCAATGAGTTGGTTAAGAGAATGGGTCCTACAAGAGGATAAAAGGTTATTGAGTCTTGAGGGACATGAGTTACAAATGGGCTGGCATTATTTTATTTGGTATAATAAAAATTCATCCCATTTTAAACAGCATACTATTAGAGCGGCTCCATATAAAATATGGGAGGAGATAAAGGATAAATATTATAAGAAAATCCCCAAGTGGCTCTCCCCATTAGAGGCATTTGTAAAACCCACGCTTTTTGTCAAATATAATAAATGGAGATATGAAGATCTCTTAGATAGAAACGGTAATTTGCTCGCTGATGAGATACTTAAAGAACAAGGAACTGAGCTAACTTGGTGGGAGAAAAATCAACTTATGTCACGATGGTCTCTAGATAAAAAAGTAGGCTTTTATGATAACCCAACTGAATTGGATAAGATTTGGTTTGCGAATGAAAGACTCATTTAAAAAGTGTATAATTTTCTGCTAGAATGGAAAATGCAAGATGAGTGGGTGAAACCATCTATGATAGCGTGTGCACAAGATATTGGACATAGTCTAGATTTAGACCAATGGGATAAAATCTGGCTAAGAAATATTAAATTTGTAAGGACCAATGCCTTTAAAGAAAACATATTGAAGATGTTTTATAGGTAGCATATCTCTCCTGTGAGATTAAACAAATATAATAAAAATATAGGAAAGAGTTGCTGGAAATGTAATTTCTGTAACGGCAGTTTTTTTTCATTTATGGTGGTCTTGTAATAAAGCAAGAAAATATTGGTCAATGATAAAAGAAATTATGGATAAAATTCTGCATAGGAAAATTCCACTTTTACCTGAATGCTTTCTGTTGAATGTAATTCCGGAAGGATTTAAGAAAGAAGAGATATATTTAATAATACAAATTTTGACAGCAGCAAGAATTGTGTTTGCTAGAAAATGGAAGTGTAGATTGATCCCAACTAAAGAGGAGTTTATATTTAAGTTATGGGACGTGGCAGAAATGGAAAAATTAACTTTTATTATTCAAGAAAAAAATTTAGAGACTTATGAAAAATATTGGTCTTGTTTCTATAAATGGTTGAAAGATTTCAATCTTGGTTTTATGTATCAAACTAAGAATACCTAACTGGCATGTATAATTCAAGTGTGGTAAAGATTTAGCTGTTTTATGTATATAATGTGATGATGAAGGTCTCTGTTACTATATACTTGTGTTTATTTGATGGGAGGATGATGTACTCCCTTTTCTTGTTTCTTTTGAAAAACCAATAATTTTTTTTTTTTTTTAAATAATAAATCCTTCCTCCTTGCAAACGGGAAGGGAGGACTGCTAGAGCAACCAACAGCCTCAAGAGTGGTGGGACTGAGGCAAAATCAGGCCAGGTCCTGGAGCTCCCAAGGCTCAGAGCACCTCTGTCTGCCAGTGTAAAACCTCCTCTTTTCACCTCCTAAGCACCCTGTATGGAAAGCTCCCATTTTGAACCTGTTTGCTCTCCAGGCCTTATATTCCCATGTAGCAAGACACCTAAAGGGTTTCTGATTGACGCGTCTTCTGGGGAACTGGGATTCCTCCCATCTGTCTTGGAAGGAATGGGGTGCCTCACCCTTCGCCTGGCCAGACAGCCCAGACATTCTCTCGCATGGGAAACCCGCCTCCCTGGCAGTGGCTCCTCAAAACAAAGACTCCCATGTGTGGGTTATTCTTTGTTCCCCAGGCCCTGTCGCTTGGAAGGGGGAAGAAAAAGGACCAGGAAGGGACACACTGGGGGATCCCAGGCGTACTCACCCCAGGTGATGGGGAGAGGGGTACTGGTCGTGGTGGTGGTCGTGGTGGTGGTGGTCATGGTAGTACTCCTAGGTGTTGTGGCTTCTGCAAGAAGACAATGACACACTCAGAGAAAACAGCAACAGAACATACCAACTCATGCACAGACACATCTTCCCAAGGAGAGGAGTGTTCCTCTCCTACCAATGTGGGGGCAGTTTGGGTGAGGGCTATGACAGAAGTTCCCAGCAAAACTGAATCCCTGAATACACTGAAGCACACTGGTGTTGAGAGTTCGTACACAGCTGGTCTTTGGAGGTTCTGTAGGTCATAGTGGAGATGGAAGTACGTCTGGCGTGGGCAGGCCTCCCCTAAGATGCTTAGCAATTTATGGGACAAGAATATAGTCTGAAAGGACTGTGGGAGGCCTTATGAATCATACCCCAGATAATTCCTTCCACCAGAACACTCAGAAAGAGTCAGTGGGCTTTGAGTCTGCTGCAGCTTCCTACAGGCAGCCCAGAGAACAGCCAACGGTAGCAGCGACATCCATTCATGGCCCACCATGTGGCTTCCTTTGTGGCATCCCCCCTCTACCTATAGCTAGCCCACCCACACACTCTGGATCTTACGTGAGCATCCGCTGGTCATAGAGATGTCATCCACGGCTATATCGCTGCGGAAGTCTTCCCCGCGCACGCCTTCCAGGAGGATCTAGAGACAGAGGATGTCTCCTGTTGGTTTCATGGAAAGGCCCGGCTTGGGGCTGCCCCTCATGGCCGACTGGCCACCATTTCCATTACCTGCACCCTTCCTCTGTGGGGCACGCTGACTTCCGCCTCCTTCCACCTGTCCCCCTGGTTGCCCATCTGAGACCAGAGCAGGACAGGTGCTGTGCCGCCAGACACCACATAAACGCGCAGGGCCATGGTGCGAGCCACTCCGTACATGTGATACCAGAAGCGGAAACAGTGGGGTCCGTGGGAGAGGCACGGGGGGCTGACCAGGTGTGCCACATCCCTTGGGTTGCCATCGGTGCCCTTCAGGTAGATGAAATACCCCCCTGAAATGGAAGACAATGTTAAGAAGCACTCAGGCCGGAGCGGGAGACGAGAAGGCAAAAGAGGGCCCATCATACAATCTGAGGGACTTAAAAAGAAGACATCCCAAGATATAGCAGTTGTTCGTGAGACGGCAGAAGGGAGCTGATCAACAACTAACCCCAAAGGACTTTACTAACTTAACTAACAGAGTTATTTTGGACTTTCGGTAGGTTGAAAAGAAGATCTTCCAATCACGGTGGATGCCAAAAACTGTATTTGTACTAACTAAAACTAATACTTTAACAGAAAATTCACTCCAATCTTTTCTCAGTCCATCTATATACCCTACCTTTTTCTTATTAAAAAAAGCAATAAAATTCTCTCCTTTTTAGGAGAGGTTTTTTACAAAAAAAAAAAAAAAGAAGCACTCAGGACCTGTGGAGACACCCACTCCTCCCCCTGCTATTGTGTGGCGACACATCCTTGACTGACGCAACACATCCCTTTCTTTTCTAACAAGGTGTTATTCTTCCTCACTGACTCTGCGTTCTTAGAAGTCTGGATTTTGAGTGGAGGCCTCCATGGGGAAAGAATAAAGTTGGGCCTTGAAAGGTGTTGGATTTCCAAATGCAGACTCAACCACCCCCCTCCCCCGGGTTGAAAAGAGATCTCTCCAGCCTGATAGTACAGAGCAACACGGTGGTCAGTCTAAGGAGCCAGGCCAGACTCAGCAGGAGCAGAGAACTGGGAGGGTAACGACTGTCCCCTCATAACTCTGGCTTCTGTCATCCTGCCCATTTCCACCTTCAAGTAACAGCCATGCTGTGAAAACACTGGTCAGACTGCTGCTCTGTCTCACAAGGGACTGTCCCTTTCTGCAGAAGGGCCACCCATCCACCCAGAGGATATTCTGCACCACTTCCTTTCTTGGATCAGGCAGTTGGATCCTTTCCTCAAACACAACGACTTGGTGACAGTGATCCATGCAATGATCACCTCGAGGATAGACTACTGTAACGCTCTTTACATGGGGCTGCCCTTGACCCAAATCTGGAGGCTTCAGCTAGTGCAGAACGCAGCTGCCAAGCTGCTGTTGGGTCTCCCTGCACTGGCTGCCTATAGCATACTGGATTTGCTTCAACGTTCTGGTACTTACCTTTAAAGCCCTTGATGGTCAGGGGCTCAACTACCTGAGGGACCGCCTCCCCCACATGTTCCCCAGAGAGCACTGTGGTCAGGATCCCAAAACGGTCTGGCCCTTCCGGGCCGTAAAGACATCAGGCTGGCATCAACTAGGGCCAGGGCCTTTTCAGTAGCGCCTCTGCACTGGTGGAATGAGCTCCCAGAAGACCTCAGGGCCCTGCGGGACCTTTTACAGTTCCGCAGGGCCTGCAAGATGGAGCTCTTCCACCAGGCCTTTAGTAAAGGAGCCACACTGAATACATCAAGGCCCTGGGTCCAATACCATCACTCACAGCCTGATTTCTGCTGGCACTAAAGTCTAATACGGGCTGCATTTACTAGTGTGCTGGTGCTACTCTGCCTTCACCATTATTACTTAGATACTTATTAGTACCTTTCATTGTTGTTTTAAGATTTAACACTTTTATTATATTGCTGTCTTTAGCTATTGCATATGTGTCAAATCAAATAAAAGATAAAAAAATGGAGATGACTGGATACCTCCCGTGGTGTGGTCGAAGGAGGGGCCGGTTGTCGGCGAGGGCGTGGGACCCCTGTGCCGTGTCCAGTCAAGGCTGTCCGAGTCCGACTGTGTCCAGGAGCAGAAATCCACATCAAAGGAACAAGAGAAGTCACACGTGGCCGGGGGCCCTGGCAGGGCAAGAGAAGAGAGGTGAACACATGTCCACAGAAGCATCACTCGCGGTTCTCTGTGAGGCCTCTCAGGAGCAATGTGGAGATGCTGTTGTTTTCTCAAAATGGCAGAACAGAAGTGAGCCAAATGGAATTTGCATCTGGCCCTTCCTGGGATGGAAGGTCTGTCGCTGGTCTGTTACAGCCGAGCTGTTCCACTGTTTTTCCTTGTTGGCCTGTTGACATCCCATGTGTGCAAAGATCAGGAGGTTCTGATTTGGGAGGTTCCTTTTCCCATGAAACTCTCTGCCTCTCCCCCGCTCCCTTCTCCTGTCTTCTCCACACAGCGTTGGCCACCTCACCCTTCTCCCAGTTGTCTCCAAGGATGACTCCCAGTGTATGGCACAGGGGTCCTCTCCGCACCTGCTTTGATGCCAAGATCTTCCCAGTGTCCCATTCCCCAGGCATAGTCTGTTCCCCAGGGATGCAGATCAGCCCTCCGCTGGATGAGTCTCTCAGAGGTGGTCCCCAAAGCACTACTGGGGCCACCCGCCCACCTCTGCATCCATCCCCCACAGGGGCTCCATCCCCGGTTTATGGGGGCCATCTTTGTCCTGTGCACCTACCTGGCTCCAGAGTGGAAGTGAAGGGTGTGGAGGGCACAGGTGGGAAGGTGGAAGGACCTGAGCAGAGAAGGAAATATTGGTCAGTGGTAGCCACTCAATTTATTTCGCACATTACCGAAACATTTCAGTTAAGGGGCCGTTGCGAATTCTTGAGGGCCAGATGATTTTAATTAACCTCTTAATCCGTCTAAAGAGATTTTGAGGTCCCCCTGAACAACCCCTTTTCATTTCATTTCTTTTTAAAAGCACTCAGGAACCCAAACACCATAAAAATAAATCTTGGGGGTCCCTTAGTTATTGTTTGTGCTTGGATATGGACATCCCTCCCTCCCTTGGTAAAATGCCCAAGGGCAGTTAATGTGCCCATTTTGGCTCACATGGTTTCTCTACCTGTCAAGGTACTTTAGTGTTACTATTTTGAGGTTTAATCCTGGCCTGTCTCCTCCAAAGGGCTTAAGATAGCCTATCTGGTCCCCTCCAACCAAAGTATACTCATGTGACCTAGTTATGTAGGCTAAGCTAGGAGAGATCAATCTGTCCCTGGTCAGCTGGCGAGCGTTGTGGAGACATGGATGTGGTTTCCCTGGGGCCCATCCCTGTAATCCTTACGGGACCCGAACGGCCCCTTGGAGCCCACCATTCCTAGGTGTCAGACCAAATGTTAATGGCTAGACTGGACTCTTGGGGGCTGCGCGGGATTTACTCCTTCTGCTAGAATGTCTGCTGGGCTTCTAGATTCTCAAGGCAGAAGTAGCAAGGGTGGAAGGAGGTGACACAGGAAGGAAGAAGGAGGTGACTCAGAAGGAGGAGGAAAGGGTATCTACTCAGACCCTCGTCCGAATCATGCCTTTCCACCTTTGTCTCCAGGATGGCTTTCCCAGGTCTCTTTTCCATCCAGAGCAAAGGGTCACTGTGGTTCTAAAGTCCTCCCATGACCTTTCAGCCTTTGCTCACGGCTGCAGGTTAGGTAACCACTGCTCACCTTCCACTGGAAGTCCCGTTGGGTTTGTTGGTGGTGCAGGTGTGGGCGTGGAACCGGAGACAGCTGGAAGATGGAATGAAACGACACACTGAGAGACAAAGAAGCAGTTCACCGAGTTCACCAAGACCGCTGGCCAAAGCATTTATCCCCACAAACACCTCAAGGACGGCTTTTTAGATCTTTCCGCCAGAAGTCCATTTTCCATCCAATTCCTGACTGAAGAGCAGCTTCGGGTCCCTCCAGTACCATTTGTGACACTGGAGAGTTCATGTAACAGAAACCAGGCTGTGCATGTTCTCTCAAACACTCCATCCTTGCTGAAGAGCGCTCATCGACATATGATTTGACCCGCTCTGACAGGAGTGCCCCCAACAAGTTCATGTAGCTGTTTCTATTGTTCTGGTGGCAAACGCATGCCGAGACTGTGATATACTGACATTGGAGAGGAAAAGTGCAACAGAGCAATGAGTAGGACTGTGGTTTGGAGTCTGACTTCCTTACTATGTCTAAGCCCAGCCTTCAAACAGTAAAAATAAAAAAGTTGTACTTCCTAATCCTATCCATGAGCATGCAGAAGTAGGGTCCTATGCCAGTCTGCTGACACAAAATAAATATTGTGATTTGACCACCTGATGTTTGACTATGGTTGAGGGTTGCCAAATGTTCCCGAAAGCAAATCTGGAAGGGCAGGAGAGTGACGTTCTAGAATATTACGGACATGACCTCCCAGGAAGTTATCCAGACTGAAATGAATGGACACCATCCAACAGCAGGTGGAAACTCATGTTCCCCTCAGCTTCCTTTCGGGGTGTGTGTGTGTCTTATTCCTGTTTGTGAACAGAGGAACATGCGAAGCTGCCTACTACTGAATCATACCCTCCGTGCATCATATTCACTCTTGTCTACTCAGACTGGCAGTGGCTGTCCAAGTCCTCAGACTATGGTCTTGGACATCCCCTACTGCCTGGAAGATGCTCAACGTGGGACCTTCTGCATGAGGACTCAACGTGGGACCTTCTGCATGCCAAGCAGAGGCTCTGCCACTAAGCCACAGCCCCCACAGCCACGAGCCACTGTTGCCATGCACAAGCCTTATATAGCATCTACAAGGACTGTAAACTGTTAACTACAAAACTGTACAGCTGGACTGAATGGTAGTCATGAGACTGTGCCAACCTACTGGACTGTAGGCATGTGCCCAGCCAAGGGAAGCCTCGCCCTGAAGCAGCGTGCCAAGACAGATGTGGACCCATGGAATACTCGATGCTTCTCAAGCCTGCATCCCTGCAGCCTCTGCAGACGTATGCTAGAAGGCAAGCCAGCCTCCCTGATCCCGCAGATACGCAGAAACCAGCAGCAGTTCACCATGAGAAGCCATGCTCGGCAAAGGAAACCTGGATATTCCTGCCCAGACGCCATGGAAAGACCTCTCTTCCATCACGCAGGCACCTTCCCCATTTACGTATTAGCATCACTAGATTTTGCACATACTCCTCAGTCTAAACAAAAGGACTCACTCCGTGACAGGATTAGCCCGCTGTCGTTTCCTCCAGCCACCCATTCTGATAACGCAGTTGTTGATTGTAAAGTCGTTAAGGCAAGCTACCGGCAATGGAGCTGGAAAATTACTATTCTTTTCTTTCCTTTGTCTCTCTAACAGGTGACATACCCTTAGTAACTGGATTTTTCTAGTACTTCCTGGTGACTACGTGACTAGGGAAGCATTAACTTCCAGTCACTTTAGGGTATAAAAAGAAAGCATCACCCCATTGCTCTCTCTCTTGCTTCTCATCCTCCTATCCCCACCCTACCTTGATGGTCCCATTCATAGTGCTGTTTGGAACCTTCCACCTGCATTGCTGGCCAGCACATGATCCCTTCTCTTCGTGTCAAACCTTTTTCACTGCAGGATCACCTCTCCGCATCGGATAGGTAACATATCACCCGCATCAACAATACCTTCCTGCTAATGCAACTGTCGCTATACCTTTCTGTCTATGTTCTTAGCTCTGTATCGTTTGTGTGCATGGTTGGTTTTTATATTGTATGTGTGAGAATCATTCAGTAAAAGAAATCACTGCTTTTAAGATCTAGCCTCTGCATCTATTACTGGGGATCTGGGTAAGTTGGACTCCCGTATACATAGGTTATTGATCCCTTAATTAAAGCCATTGCCATTTAATATATATATTCCCCACTGTTATTAAGAAATTAAGGCAATTGGGCTAACACCACCCTCCCGCCTGCACTGCCTCCACTCACCACACACTGTGTCCTTCCACCAGTCTCCCAGATTCACACCGCCCAGTTGGCAAGTGGCAGCATAGGCCCCCAAGCTCTTGCAGAGCTGCCCCGCGTCTCCCTCCGTGGCGCACTGGTCATACACACAGCTCTCGAAGTAGAGCTGTGGGGGGATGCTCCAGTGGCAGGCGGCAAATGGCCCCTTTGAGGACAGGATCACCTGGCAGAGCTCTTGGAAGGCCAGCTCCTGGGTGGAGTTGCAGGGTTGCGGAGGCGGGCCAGAAGGGGTGCACCTGGATGACAGGAAGGAGAGGCAAGAGAAAAGCATCATCAGCTTCGCGGAGCATGGAGAAAGCAGACATCTCAGCTCTATGCCACATTCTAGGTGAACAAGGGCTCCTCACAGGTAGAATGAGGAGCCCTCAGATGCTGAAGAAACAAAGGATTATTGGACGGATGCCCTAGTGAGTGGCCAGGAAGGCTAAAACGTTGAGTGTTGCGTGGCTCCCCCACTTGCTGGCTAGCTGGCTTGCAAGAACAACCTGGGTCATGTGTACTTCCCTCCAGAACAGATGTTTGTATGTGCATGATGGGGGAGCCACACAACAGAAGCAGGGGGCTGGGTGACAGAAAGCCAATGCAAGCAGGAGCACCTGCCTTTGCATAGAGGGAGCTGGGTGCGGATTATTTCTGGTAGTTTCCAGCTCCCTGCTTCTGTTGCATGACTGCCCCGCAGCATTCCAAGAGAGCCATTACAATATTCATGTGTGTGTGTGTGTGTGTGTTCAAGTGTAAAGCAGGAGCAAACCCTGGGTCAGAAAGGACAGTGTCCATGTCTAGTCTCTCTGAATGAAGAAAATTTCTTGCCCACTTGCAGGGAATTGTTGGCCCCAGCCTACTCTAAGAGCCTCTCTGGTCACGTGCCATTCCCTACATGAGGGCTCTGCATGTGTCTGTGATGGGAGGGAAATGAAGGGAAGGGAAGGGAAGGGAAGGGAGGGAAGGGAAGGGAAGGGAAGGGAAGGGAAGGGAAGGGAAGGAAGGAAGGAAGGAAGGGAAGGGAAGGGAAGGGAAGGGAAGGGAAGGGAAGGGGACCGTCCTTCCTGCTATTCTGTTGGATGGCTGCTGATGCAGGGCCTTTCATAGACGAATGAGGAAGGCTGGATGCTGGAGATACGTGAGAGTGATGGGGCCTCCAGGGAAGGATGTTCAGAGCTTTTACTCGGAAGGCAGAGATCGACAGACGGCATTTGGCAACCGTCCCGGGGAGTCCTGCGGCACTTACGTCCAGTGGTCATCCGTCACCCTCCAGCTGTTGCCGAATGCATCGGGGTCGTGTTCCAGGATGCCATCTGGCCGTTGGAAATCGTCCAGCTGGCTGCCAGAGTAGGTGCCACACAGCCCACACAGGTTGTGCTTGTGCCTTTCATCCACTTGGACAAAAAGCTCTTGGTCCCCATCGAACTTCACCAGGAGGCCAAGGGGGCTGCGGATGACCACGTAAGGAGGCCTTTCCTCGACTTTGAGCCCATGGGGCAAGCTCACAGGGAGAGCGACGCTCATGCCATTCACCTTGAGAAAGGGGGGAGAAAAGAGACTCAGCCGAATGTATAAGCAGCGCAGTGCACAAACTGTGACCGGACGGGATGCCAGATGTGGACTGCATGTGATGGGATTGGAAGACAGAGCAGTCGGCTTTCAGGGACAGACAGACAGCAGTGGTCCCACATGCCCACAGTTCTCAAGTGTCACACTCACATAGACCTCTGTGTTTTTCCGCAGAGCGATGTGCACGTTCTGAAAGGAGACGGCCACCGAGTTGAGAGCGGTCCAGGCTGCACTCCCGCGATGCTCATTCCTGGTCGTCACGGAGAACTGCTGAGAGGCGTTTGTGCAGGTCTCCACTGCTGTGTAGTTGCACCCGCCTTGGAAATGGTACAGCCTCCCGTCAAAGGTGACGTAGTGCGGGTCGCCGTAGATGTGGCAGTGGGCCGTGTCCGGCAGGTAGCAGCCCAGGATCCCATTCTGCACCTTGCAGACTTGGTCTGCCGGGCAGGCCTCGGTGCTGCAATGCAAGGCGCCGTTTCCTACGCAGCGGCAGCGCCTCTCACAGTTTTGTGTCCAGAAGGTTTCCTCTTTCTACGGAGACAAGCAACAAAGAAGTGTTAGGTGTGTGGATCAGATCCACAACTTGCAGCGTGACCCTGTAAATGCCAGATGCATTGTATCGAGCACAGGTACAAACCTCGTAATATTGGCCTTCCTCTAGGCAGCCGCAGTCTGCCACAGAGACACAGTCTCCCCCACTAAGCATGAATCCTTCCCGGCACTCGCAGTCTTCCACGCAGGGCTTGCTGCAGTTCTGTGGGGCCAGCGAGTTGGAACATGTCACTGGACAAGCGCTGGCACACAAGCTGTAGTCACTGTTGGCAGGGCAGGGGATGGCTGGAAAGCAAAGCCAGAGCCACGGTCACGTTCGGAATCCCTCACTGAGACCCCGCGTCTCTGTATGTCTTTCTGATGTGTTTATTGTGCTCTTCAGACACGAAGTCCTCAAAGGGGATTGCAGCATTTGAAAGCACAACTGTTCCCCCCCACCTCTGTTCCCCAAACATCAGTCTTTGTTGCTGAGTGAATGCTTTTGGACAAGGGAATGAGCAATGAAGAACCATCACGACCATTCTGAAATGAAGGTGTCCTGTTTGAGATCTTAGCAAAGCAAAGTTCGGAAGGATGTGCTACATCCAAGGGCTCAACAGACCGAAGGCCTCATGTCCTGTCTGATAGATCTCTCTATCCCACTATCCCACTACCCTCTATTTTTGAGCAGAGGGGCAGAGCCCTGCCACCAGAGACGGCAGGGATCCAACCCGTATCCTTCTACATATGACCCCTGCGCTCTGCACCACTGGTCTATAAACCTCATATATTCTGCAGGTTCTCCCAAATAAGGTGAACAGACATCTTCATGGTATCTTTGGTTTCTCACCATTAATTCCATGGCAGTCTGGGCGCAGGGTAGCTAGGAATGAGAGAATAACAGATATTCCGGCCTGAACTGCCTACTCTGAATAAACTCGGTGTTCCCCCGAAACATAGGCTTGCTTTGGAGAGGCATCTCAAACACTTTTAGGGAACAAAGCATCAGTTTGCTATTGAAAACTTGGTAGTAGCAGTTATACAAAACACCCACCCCTTCTCCTCCGAAAGTGCTTTCCTGGAGAGCTACTCACGGCAGAAAGTGGCGTTCCTCCAGCTGGGAAGGCTCACGCCAGCTCTTTGACAGGCATCAGAGTAGGTCCCCAGAGCATTACAGAGCATCTCCTGGCTGCCGTGCAAGGCACACAGGTCGAAGACGCAGCTCTCAAAGAAGGTCTCAGGGTTGATCACCCTATGGCAGGCAGCAAAAGGCCCCTGGGTGCTTGTCAGCAGTCCGCAGAAGGTGTCTGTCTGGTAGAGCTCCTCCGGCTGTGAGGTGCACGGCGGCACTGGCTCCGGAGGGTCACAGGATGGATCATCGTGCTCGGCACCTACCACCCTCCAGCTATTTCCCAGCTCGTTGGAACTCTTGGCTTGCTGTCCGTTGGGCATCATATAGTCGTCCTGCCGGCGGCTGTTGAAGTTCCCGCACATGCCACAGGTCAGGTTGGCATAGGCGGTGGGCAGCCTGATTTCGACTGAGTGATCCGTGTCGTAGGAGACGCTTAGCCGGAAGTCCGTCTCCAGAGTGATGTAGCGTCCGCTCCTGCTGACCACGACTGAGCCATTGGCCCTGTTGATGGGGAGGGTCGTCCACAGTTTGTTGACCTAAAGGGAAACACCAGCCATGAAAATCACACCATGGATGGAATCTCTGAAGATCACCTCAAAGAAATGACATTGCATCCTCGCATACTGGGAACACAAAATGTTGACGGAGTGGCTCAATGAAGAGGTGTCGCTGCACGGCTGTGTTGGTCATCATAGTCAGAAATGATGCACCTTTTAAAGAAAATGTACCTTCCTCCATTCCAGACAGTCATGTGAGTTGGCTCACACCTAAAACAGTACACCAAAACCAAAACCAAGCTGTCCCAAGCAGGCCATTTCTGTGTTCTAAGAAGTAGCTTAGCTACCTGACCACACCTGCACACTACCTGCTGTGCACCCTCCTGCTTCACCATTTGCAGTGCATCCCTAAACAGAGCTACAGCCTTTTAAGTCCTTTGAAGTCAGTGGGCTCAGAAGGGTATACTTCTGCTTCGGGTTGCATTTTTGGTTTTCTGCTGCTATGGAAATTTATGTACCAGGGAAATGGGAGCATGGGGCTTGTTATGTGCCCCCTTCCAGCCTAAGAGTGACATGAATTCTCTGATGTGTACCTCTGCCAAACACCCATGGAACTGCATCCCAGGGTAGCCTGGAGCTCCAATGGGAGAGAAGATGTGCACAAGAACCACGTCAGACATGATATCCCCACAGAATTTGCACAGGTGTCTCCAGTGAGGAGAAGAAAGCAGGAGTGTGATTCAGCAAACCTAGAAATACTGAATGATATCATCTCAACTGTCAAGGAAATATTAACGTAGAGAAACAGCCCCTCAAGTCAAAGGAATTTTGACAGAGAACAAATGTAGCTTCGAAATGATTTTATTTTTACTGAGCAGTGAAGGCAGAAAAAAAAACACCCCATGTGCAGCCCAGACCGGAGACATTCCCCACCACTTACCAGCACTTGACTTGGCTGCTTTTTGACAATCTCGATCTGCAGCCCGTAGACCTCCACCAAGACCCTCTGGACGTAAGACACGGAGGGGTTCCCGCGATTCTCGTTTTTCGCCTCAATGTTGAAGGAGGGCAGCCGGGTGGAGTTGGCACACACCTTGGCGAGGGTGTAGGTGCACTTGCCCATGAAGTGGAGGGTCACTTTGTCAAAGGTGTTGTAATGAGGGTCGTTGTGTACCCGGCAGATCCCGAACGTCTCAGGGTAGCAGCCCGGAACACCGTTCTGGATCCCACAGAAGGTATCTTTGGGGCAGGATGCGGGGGAGCAGTTCATTTTGCCGCCTCGACTCGAGCAGGAGCACTTGGAGGAGCAGGTGTCATCGGTCCAGAAGGCCGAGCCCACCGGGTAGTGTTTGCCCTCATGCCAGCATCCGCAGTGTTGGCTTGGCACACACTTGCCATTATTGAGAAGGAAGCCGCTGTCACAGACGCACGCCTCCATGCACGGCAGGCTGCAGGTGGTGGGAGCAGCAGGGTCCACACATGTGGCGGGACAGGGACTTGCGCAGAACTCATAGTGGCTGTTGGTCGGGCAGGAGACGGCTGCAGGAAGCAAGCAGGTCTCTCTCTTAGATCTCAGGAGATGGCAGACCACTCCCAAAGACCGACCCATTTCCCCCATCCCTGTTCCCTAGGGTCCAAGCCCTTTCCTTGCTCACTCTTAGGACCCTTCCCACATGATGGTCTTGAAGAGGTCAATCCAGGGAGGAAGTGGGAATGCAAAAAAACAAAACACAAAACCCTAGCATCACACAAGAATGCTCTTCAGGGGACCATGAGGGCCTCCTGTTCACTGTTTCCTGGGGCAGATGTGGGGTCGGTTGCAACATGACTGTGCCTCATGTGACAGGATGGAGGAAGACTTTTTGGGCAAAGTGTAGGGGACAAAATTCCTACCCAGCCCTCCTCTCGCTGCAGAACCATGTTAGTTTCAGTGGGATTTCTTCCGCGGAGAGATCCAAGGCTATCAGGGATCCTGGAGGACCAGAACGGTATCCCTGTGCCAAGCAGCTGGCTCCGTTTGGTAGGTGATGCTGACCAGGAAGGCGGATCTCCCTTCCTGAGCAGCAACATCAGCTTCCTTGCTAAGTTTCCCTATAACTATAGGTCCACTCCGAGACAAAAGGGGATAACTTAACGTGGCACAAAAGAACCATCAAACACACCTTCCTGTTTTGACTCAGCCCGAGTCAAAAACCCTCTTGCCTGCAGAAGAATTAATTGAGGACCTAAAGGAGGCACTTTCCCTGGGGAAGGCAGGTGGGATCGCACTGATGAGAAGGGCCTCCCCCACCCAGCTATTGTGGCTCCCGTGGACTGAGGACCTGTCCCATCTGCACACGTGGTCTGTCCAAAGGGCCCAGCCTGGCTTGCTCCTTGGAACTTACGGCAGAAGGTGTCGTTCCTCCAGGATTCGACATGGACCCCGAGGGACCGGCAGGCATCTGCGTAGGACTGCAGGCTCTTGCAGAGGGAATCCGGATCCAGGCGCAGCTCACACTGGTCATAGAGGCAGCTGGTGAAGTGGCTGGTGGGGTCCAGGGTGCCGTGGCAGTCTCGGAAGGGACCTGCCGCGTCGGTGAGGAGTCCGCAGAAGGCATTGCTCTGGGCGAGCTGCTTCTCCTCCTCTGGGCAGAAGGGACCGGATCCGGAACCTGAGGAACAACTGAGAGGCAAAAGCTCCAGGTTGACAGACGAAGTGACCGTTGCCATTCCAAGGGAAACACAGGCCCCTCTGCAAGACAGAGCACTCACCTGGTGTGGTTGCCAACTTGCCAGCTGTTGCCCAGGCTGGTGGAATCTGGCTCCGGCGCTCCGTCTGGGTTTAGGAAATCATCTCGGGGGTTCCCATTGTAGTTCCCACACAGCCCACATACACGATCCTTGTACGGACTTGGGAGCGTCACCTCCACTTGGTGGTCACCGTCAAACTTGACTCTCAAGCCGAAGTCCGCAGAGACCACCTTGTAAAAGCCGCTGGAGGAGATCTGCACGCCAGGCGTTGGAGTGCTGGGCACCACTTCCCGTTCCCCGTTCACCTGGAGACAGAATCAGGCATGGTCCTTCAAAGGCTGCTGCTAGACGGTCCTTGCGTGCCGTTCATTCTCACCCACCACCAAGACATACCTTGACTGCTCCCCCCTTCTCCAGCATGATCCGTACCCCGTGCACATCAACAGTAACACTCTGGACGTAGGACACCTGGGTGTTACCCCCGCGGTGCTCGTTGGCGGCTTCCACGTTGAAATAGGGCAGGGAAGTGTTTTGGTTGCACAGCCGGGACAAGGTGTAGGTACAGTTGCCCATGAAGTGGTGGGTTTGCTTGTCAAAGGTGTAGTAATGGGGGTCCCCTGAGACTGAGCAGGATCCTGTGGGGAAGGAAGTCAGAGTCAGACCTCAGCTGGCCACATTGGGGAAATAGGGAGAAGCCCGGTCTGGGACTCGGCATAATCTGTTTAGACCTTGCCAGGAGCCTTTACAAGATGGGCAACCATTGTGATGCCAGACTTCCCTGGGAGAAGACCTCCGATGTCACCCTTCTAAACCCTTCCTCCTTGCAAACAGGAAGGGAGGATTGCTAGAGCAACCAACAGCCTCAAGAGTGGTGGGACTGAGGCAGAATCAGGCCAGGTCCTGGAGCTCCCGAGGCTCAGAGCACCTCTGTCTGCCAGTGTAAAACCTCCTCTTCTCACCTCCTAAGCACCCTGTATGGAAAGCTCTCATTTTGAACCTGTTTGCTCTCCAGGCCTTATATTCCCATGTAGCAAGACACCTAAAGGTTTTCTGATTGACGCGTCTTCCGGGGAACTGGGATTCCTCCCATCTGTCTTGGAAGGAATGGGGTGCCTCACCCTTCCCCTGGCTGGACGGCCCAGACATTCTCTCGCATGGGAAACCCGCCTCCCTGGCAGTGGCTCCTGAAAGCAAGGACTCCCATGTGTGGGTTATTCTTCATTCCCCAGGCCCTGTCGCTTGGAAGGGGGAAGGAAAAGGACCAGGAACGGACACACTGGGGGATCCTAGGCATACTCACCCCAAGTGATGGGGACAGGGGTGCTGGTCGTGGTGGTGGTGGTGGTGGTGTTGGTAGTCCCAGGTGTTGTGGCTTCTGCAAGAAGACAATGGCATTTCTTCTGTGATTCAGGCTGATGGTACACTCAGAGAAAACAGTGACACCACATACCAACGCATGCACAGACACACCTTCCCAAGGAGAGGAGCTTTCCTCTCCTTCCCATGGGAAGGAGGGTTGGGTGAAGGTTATGACGGAGGACCCCAGCAGAACTGAACCCCTGAATGCACTGATGCGCCCTGGTGTTGAGAGTTGGTACAGGGTGAGTCTTTGGAGCTTCTGTCGGTCATAGCGGAGCTGGAGGTACGTCTGGGGTGGGCAGCCCTCCCCTAAGATGCTTAGCAGTCTCTGGGACAAGAATCTAGTCTGAAAGGACCATGGGAGGCCGTATGAAACATTCTCCAGCTATCTCCCCCCACTGGAACACTCAGGAGCAGCCACTGGGCTTTGAGCCCCCTGCAGCTTCCTACAGGCAGCCCAGAGTAGCTACAGAGCCCCCTGCAGCTTACTACAGATTGCCAATGGTAGCAGCGACATCCATTCATGGCCCACCATGTGGCTTTCTTCGTGGCATCCCCCTCCACCTAGAGCTAGCCCACCCACACACTCTGGGTCTTACGTGAGCATCCGCTGGTCATAGAGATGTCATCCACGGCTATATCGCTGCGGAAGTCCTCCCCGCGAACGCCTTCCAGGAGGATCTAGAGAAAGGAAACGTCTCCCGTTGGTTTCATGGAAAGGCCTGGCTCGGGGCTGCCCCTCATGACCGGCCGGCCACCATTTCCATTACCTGCACCCTTCCTCTGTGGGGCACGCTGACTTCCGCCTCCTTCCACCTGTCCCCCTGGTTGCCCGTCTGAGACCAGAGCAGGACGGGTGCCGTGCCGCCAGAGACCACATAAACGCGCAGGGCCATGGTGCGACCCACTCCGTACATGTGATACCAGAAGCGGAAACAGTGGGGTCCGTGGGAGAGGCACGTGGGGCTGACCAGGTGTGCCACATCCCCTGGGTTGCCATCGGCGCCCTTCAGGTAGATGAAATACCCCCCTGAAATGGAAGGCAAAGTTAAGAAGCACCCAGGACCCGTGGAGACACCCTCTCCTCCCCCTGCTATTGTGTGGTGACACAGCCTCGACTGACGCAACACATCTCTTTAAGAGCAGGTCAACACTGACCATTCCCTCTTATGTATTTGTTTATTCCTTTATTTTATTTATACTCCACCCTCCCCGCCTAGGCGGGCTCAGGGCATTCTTACAACAATCATAAATGCAATTGAATACAGTTAAAAAACCTATCATCAGCATAAATTACTTAAAATAAGAATCCTTTAAAATATAACACATAAAATGCTGGAAAACAAGCAGCAGGAGCATCTAATCTTATAACGTAATTTGGGTAGCTGTTGGATCTGTCGGTGCTTTCACACCAGCCCAGTTCCTGTTTATTATGCGGTGAGGACAGGTTCAGACCCATGATGGTGAGACCCAGGTTACAGACTGGGATCACTCCTCAAGTGTGTAGTATGGCCCCTCAGGCAAACACCTGGTGGAAGAGCTCCATCTTGCAGGCCCCGTGGGACCTGGTAGATAGTGCTGGGGAGGAGCCAGTGGTCGTGGTGCACGTTGGCATCAACGATGTGGGGAAATGCAGTCGTGAGGTCCTGGAGGAGAAATTTAGGCTGCTGGGCAGGAAACTCAAGGCCAGGACCTCCAGGGTAGCCTTCTTGGAAGTGCTACCTGTTCCACGCGCAGGGCCGGAGAGACAGGCACAGATCAGGAGTCTCAATGCGTGGATGAGACGGTGGTGTAGGGGGAAGGGTTCAAGTTTGTTCGGCACTGGGATGCTTTTGGGGACAAGAGGGAGCTGTACAAAAGGGACGGTCTCCACTTGTCCTGAGAAGGAACCAGGCTGCTGGTGCTCAAAATCAAAAAGGTGACAGAGCAGTTTTTAAACTGAATAATGGGGGAAAGCCGACAGAAAATGAAAAGTCTCTGGTTCGGGATGGCTCATCTCAAAGAGATGAAGGGGTAGCTATTACTTTTGTACAAGGAAATTGATTAAAATTGTCCATTGAGACTGTGGCTAATGATAGGAACTGCCTGGCAAGGTCTCGAGGCAGCAAGAGGAAGGCTGTGGGCTTAACAAACGTGGGAAACTATAAGTGTTTATACACAAATGCTAGAAGTCTCCAAGGTAAAATCGGGGAGTTGGAATGCTTGGTGTTGGGGGGGGAATAGACATTGTGGGTATTTCAGAAACTTGGTGGGATGAGGAAAATCAGTGGGATACGGTGATTCCTGGTTATAAATTATATCAGAAGGATAGGGGGGAAGGGTCGGAGGTGGGGTGGCTCTGTATGTCAGAGAGGGTATACCATCCAGTAAGACTGAGAGGGTAAGAGAACTGGATTCGCTTCTGGAAATGCTATGGGTTAAAATAGTGGGTCCAAAAGGAGGCTTAACAGTGGGAGTTTGTTATTGCCCACCAGATCAAAAGATAGAGGAGGATTATAAAATGATGAATGAATTAAAGATAGCGGCTAGACGGAATAACTGTGTCATAATAGGTGACTTTAACGGGTTGAAAAGAGATCTCTCCAGCCTGAGATGGATTGCACAGAGCAGCACCATGGTCAGTCTAAGGAGCCAGACCAGATTCAGCAGGGGCAGAGAACTGGGAGGGAAACGATTGTCCCCTCATAGCTCTGGCTTCTGTCATCCTGCCCTTTTCCACGTTTAAATAACAGCCATGCTGTGAAAACTCGGGTCAGACTGCTGCTCTGTCTCACAAGGGACTGTCCCTTTCTGCAGAAGGGCCGCCCATCCGCCCAGAGGATATTCTGCACTGCTTCCTTTCCTGGAGACGACTGGGTACCTCCCGTGGTGTGGTCGAAGGAGGGGCCGGTTGTCGGCGAGGGCGTGGGGCCCCTGTGCCGCGTCCAGTCAAGGCTGTCGGAGTCCGGCTGTGTCCAGGAGCAGAAATCCACATCAAAGGAACAAGAGAAGTCACACGTGGCTGGGGGCCCTGGCAGCACAAGAGAAAAGTGGTGAACACGTGTCCACAGAAGCATCACTCGCGGTTCTTTGTGAGGTCTCTCAGGAGCAATGTGGGGGTGTTTTCAAAATGGCGGAACAGAAGTGAGCCAAATGGAATTTGCATCTGGCCTTTCCTGGGATGGGATGGCTGTCATAGCCAAGCAGTCTCACTGTTCCTTGTTGGCCTGTTGACATCCCAGCTGTGGGAAGATCACAGGGTTCTGATTTGGGAGGCTCCTTTTCCCATCTAGCCCTCTGCCTCTCTCCCTCCCTCTTCTCCTGTCTTCTCCACGCAGGGTAGGCCACCTCACCCTCCCCACTGTTCTCTGCAAGGCCCACTTCCAGTATAGAGCCAATGATGGGACAGGGCTCCTCTCTGCACCTGCTGTGACACCCAGAGCTTCTCAGGGTCCCATTCCCAGGTGTACGCCTCTTTCCCAAGGAGGCAGATCAGCCCTCCACTGGACGAGTCTCTCAGAGGTGGTACCCAAAGCACTACTGGGGCCACCTGCCCACCTCTGCATCCATCTCCCCCAGGGGCTCCATCCCTGGGTTATGGGGGCCATCTTTGTCCTGTGCACCTACCTGGCTCTGGAGTGGAAGTGAAGGGTGTGGAGGGCACAGGTGGGAAGGTGGAAGGACCTGAGCAGAGAAGGAAACACGCATCAGTCATAGCCCATCAATTTATTTTGCCTGTTACTAAAAGTTCAGCAGAAGTGCCTTTGTGAGACAATGAAGGCAACGTGCTGGCAAACGATACTGGTGGATAAGATGACTATAAACAATAGGGGACAGAGTATATTTCCCACCGTATATGTATATATGATCAAACTTGGAAGCCACTTACAGAATTTTGGAATAAGGTTAAAGTGGATGAAATGGTTAACAGTGAAGGTCTTTCTATATATATGATGATGATAGGAATGGATCCCTGATTGGTTGATTTCAATCAGTTTATTTTTTGTCATACGCCTTCTAACACATTATGGTAAAATGTGTCGAATAAGAGTGCTTTTGCATGATGTTGGGGTTTAATTTTCAAAAACGACAACATGATTGGAATTAGTCTGGGACGTTACACAGGCCTCTCTTAGGACTGGTTTTCTTTAACTTCTGCGGGGAGTTTGGTTGAGGGTGTCGGTGCTGTTGTTGTGGAGGAAGAACCGGAGGAGGCTGGAAGATGGAATCAATCAACAGGGTGAGGGATGAAGGAACGGAGCCTGCTGAAACTCATGGCCAAAATCATCCATCCCCACATAAACCCAAAGGACTGTCTCCTCTCGTTTTGGGGGCAGAAGCCCTTTCTCTTTCCTCATGGAAGACCACCTTCGGTAGTCTTTGGGACGCTGGAGAAGGTCGGTTTTTGCAGGGGAGGCCCGGCTGCACAGTTCTGCTCCAGCAACGAGTTGCAATGGAGTTTAGGGAACGGAGGATCCCACCTCACCCTCCCCACCCTGAGGAATGCCTCAGGAAGTTCATACATATGGATATATTATCAAAGCTGCGGCCAAGGTGCTAAAAAACTATTTAAGGAGGTGAAAGTGGACCCTGGAGCCAAAAACCTTGAGAATCCTTGTACAGCCTAAAGATTTAAGGAGGCCAAAAGAGAACGGGGTGTGTGGAGGAACGACCACCATTGCCCACGGGAACATCTGAGCTGTTCTCCCTTTGTGTTTCTGAGTTTCAAGCTTGGGCCTGACCAGAGCTTTTGGCTGCGAGCCGGCCCTGTGGCTCCTAGCCCACGGCTTGTGCTCAGTTTTCTTGGGTGAGCTGTCCCAGTGGATCTAGGACTGGCCCAAGGTAACAGCCAGTTGTTTGGGTTGGTTTGTTTTATTTACAGTGTATTTTTTCCTACTTCTGCAAGCCACTTTATGTCCAACCAGGGAGAAAACTGGGGAAATAAACATTTAAGTAAGTAAAAAGCGATCCGATTGTTTTAAAATGGGAGGACCCAGTTCCATGATTTTAAGCCCTGGCTTGTGGCCTTTGAAGCCTTTTCCTCAGGTCCAGGAAACAATTGCGTGGGAACAGACCCAATTCTCAGACGTGACTGCCAGTTTTACAGCAGGTTTGTTGAGTGTGCTGGGCAGCCCCTTCTTAGCTATGGCTACACAGAGGAAAGCCCTACTGATTTCAGTGGGATCACTCCTGTTGAAGCCTTTTTTGTCTAACAAACAAGACAGGAAGCCTGGCAGCCATAACCATGCAAGCGACACCACCCAGAGGCCGAATCCACCAGGAAATTCTCCTGTGAAATTAACTGGAGAGACGCAAGAGCCCCCGGGGGCTGCCGTGCCACTCCTCACTGTTTCCATGGAGCTCGTGATAGAGAACCAGAGAACCTCCTGGTGGGTTTGACCCCTTGATTCAGAGGCAGCACAGCCCACCACTGAAGCACCGTCTGGAATTGCTCTGCTCAATCCCCGAAATGTGTTTTCCCACGAAGCTGCCTTCTACTGAATCAGACGTCCCGTGGTCTGTTAAGGTCAGTATTGTCCGTGCAGACCGGCAGCCGCCCTCCAGGGTCTCAGACACCTGGTCCATGATCCCTTTTAACTGGAGATGCCAGGGATTGAACCTGGGACCTTCTGCCTCTGAAGCAGATGATCTTCCACGGAGCCACTGTCCCTCCCTCTCCAGCTGTCTCCTGTGGGGGCAAAATCCAGGTCATGCTGCTGACGATGGCTCGAGTTGGCTTTTGAAGCCGTGACTCATGTAGCCTCTGCTGAGTAACTAGTTGGTCCATCAGCTGGGCACTCCTACTGGAACTCCTTGAGGAAGGATAAGAGGACAAATGGCTTCTGTCCAGATTCTTGGGGCAGAAATGCACTGAAGGCTTCGTCTTGACAGCCAGGATTCTGCTCAGGGGGAAGGAAGTCTCCTACCTAGTTGCCGTCCCGTAGCTTAAGTCCTGTCAGTACTAATTGGACCCAAGAAAGAAGGTCTGCTAAGCAGGCCCGTAGCCAGGGTTTTGTAATTCAGGGATGGGGGGGGCTTTAAATACGTCAGAGGGCACTGACGTCACAAAATAAAAAATAAAATGTAAATTAAAAAACCCTCACTTTTGCAGCATTCGCACTCTGCCTGCCTACATGGGGAAGCAAGCCACACTTGGGGAATGGGCATCAGTGGGGAGTCCTCCGGGAGGCCCAGAGGGCTGGGGGCTGGATGGAAGTTGGGGGGGCCTTGGCAGGAAGTCAGGGGGCCAGGCCCCGACATGCCCCACTGTAGCTACGGGTCTGCTGCTAAGCTGTTCGAGGGCTGTTCATGCTCTAGACAACTATATTCAGCTCCTGCCACTAGGAGTCCCCAGTTCTCTGCCCCCTGAAGACGTCTATGCAGACACTGGCTTGGTTTTGTACCAACTGATCCCTTTCGTAGGATTCAACTTATTGAATACAGTTTGGGGAAGGTTTTGGCAAAGGGTCAGCCGGAATGTTTCAGCTTTAGGAAGAGAGGATGCAAATGCTTCCTTGCGGAGCAACGAAGTTGGCTGGAGGATTGGTCCAGATTCGGGCTCCAAAGAGACATTTGCGGAGATCAGGGAGAGACGGTGGCCTTCAGGGGAGGGCACGGCAGGGCCAAAAGAGCAGGGGCATGAACTCTGGTTGCACAAACTCCAGCAGGAAATGCTGATTCCAGGATCCTCCCACACAGGTCAAAGGTTAAAAGTCAGGTGCTTTTATGGTCCTTCACAAGGGCAGCATGGGCCGTCTTCCACATCTCCTCTGTCCCCTCCCCAGCCGCTGCTTCTAAGTGCACCAAAGGGTCCCTTGGCTCTTTGGCTGCCCCCGGAGGAAGCTCCTTGTGGGGAACTGGCTTGTGTGCATGAGGCGCTGGGCTCCAGGGGCCATCATTGAAAAAAAGAGGGCTCACGGGAACCAGCAGGCTGCAAGCAAGTGGGGGACTCCAAGCCAGGCCGTGCCACCTCAGAGCGGGCCGGATGCCCCAGACTATAGCTAGGCCTCCCTGGCCTGTTTTGTGGTATCCCCCAACAGGGTGTGCTGGGCTCTGCCTGGCTGGAGGTCTCTCCTGCCTTCCCAGGACAGCTGGGACACAGCTGGGCTGTTTGCAGGGGAGCAAATCCCATGCCAGGGCTTGGCCACAAGGCTAAAAACACGAGAGAAACCCTATTCGGAGGGCTGCAGAAGGGAAAGAGGAGGCACTCACTGCAAGGCCCACGCCGGACAGCCACGTTGTCCACAGCAGTGTCTCCGTATTCCGTCAAGCCCCGGACTGCCTCAAAGGCTACCTAGGGTGAAAGTAAACCAGAACAGTGTCAGAGGCTTTTATTAGAGCAAATTTAGAGTCCAGTGGGGCACCTTTAAGACCAACAAAGGTTTATTCAAGGCAAGAGCTTTCACGTGCATGCACACTAAAAGTGTGCCTTGCACACGAAAGCTCATACTTTGAATGAACATTTGTTGGTCTTAAAGGTGCCACTGGACTCTAATTTTTTTCTACTTCTTCAGACCAACACGGCTAACTACCTAGCGCCTTTTATTAGACATGACCATAGCTCAGAAACTGCTGCAGGGAGAGGTGGAGAGGGCAAAAGAAGCATTATCATCGGAACCCTGCTGAACCAAGCAGGTGGGGTTTGTCTATCCAGGCCTGCATCTGTTGAATATCACAGGCGTTTGGCTCTAGAAGCCATAGTGAGCCCTGTTGCATGGCTGCCTGTTCCCACTTCACTTGGGACTATAAGAGGAAGAAGACCTGCGCTGATCACAGCTCTCCTTCAGGGTGCTCAACCCTGCCTGCCTCCTCTGTTGGGTTTGCACCAGTGCCGAGCAGGGATTCACACAGGAGGTGCAGCCAGGCACCGGAGCAACTGAAGCCTCCAGCAGGGACATATTTCCTGTGTTAAGAGGCACGATGCTTTCCTCTAATATGGCATGAGCTCTGCCACTGCCCAGTGCAGCAGTGCCAACACTCCCTCTAAGCTATGGAGTCTTGTGAGCAAAAATTCTACTTTGTAAGCTACTGGTATTGAAGTTGTGAGCGAGCCATTTGGCTGCTGCATAAATTGATTTGCTCTGGAGCCATCCCTTCCTGAGCCGAGACAAAAATGTGTGAGCCAGAGGCTAAAGAACCATGAGGTAGCTCACACTCACTCGGCTGTGGAGCATCTCCCCATTGGAGTCACTGGAATTCGTGTTTGTGTGGGAATTAATTCGGCTGTTGCTTTGCCTACTGTACCTCTTGAGACTCTGGGAAAACCTCGACTTTTCTTCATCATCTTGACTGTGTCCATTAAAAGCCCAGAAGGGCATTTTTACAGATTGATGCACTGAGTGATTGAAATATGGAATTCCCTGCTGGAGGATGTAGTGATGGGAATTTGCCAGATCCATGGAGGATAGATCTATGAGTGGCTACTAGCCCCAGTGACTAAAGGGAGCCTCCACGTTCACAGGCAGTAAACCACTGAATCCCAGAGCCAGGAGGCAGCACCAGGGGAAGGCCTCAGCCTCTATGCCTTGCTGTTGGCCCTCCAGAGGAACTGGTTGGCCCCTGTGTGAGACGGGATGCTGGACCAGATGGACCCTCACTGGTATGATCCAGCAGGGCTCTTCTAATGTTCTTCTCAGGGGAAGGCCTTGGCCTCTCTGCCCTGTTGTTGGCCCTCCAGAGGAACTTGTTGGCCACTGTGTGAGACAGGAGGCTGGACTAGATGGACCCTCATTGGTCTGATCCAGCTAGGCTCTTCTAATGTTCTTCTCAGGGGAAGGCCTCGGCCTCTCTGCAGTGTTGTTGGCCCTCTGGAGGAACTGGTTGGCCACTGTATGAGACAGGATGCTGGACCAGATGGACTCTCACTGGTCTGATCCAGCAGGGCTCTTCTAATGTTCTTCTCAGGGGAAGGCCTCAGTCTCTGTGCCATGTTTGTTGGCCCTCTGGAGGAACTGGTTGGTCCCTGTGTGAGACAGGAGGCTGGACTAGATGGACCCTCCCTGGTCTGACCCAGCAGGGCTTTTCTAATGTTCCTACTGCATCAAGGAGCCAACTGCATCCCTCCCAGCCATCTCCGTGTTTCCAGGGTGCCCCAGCCTTGTGATGTGTGGTGTGTCTTTAGAGACAGATATTACCTTCAAGTGTGTCTCCCTCCCGAAATGCACGGAGGTGGATCCGTAGAGCCATGTGGAGCTCTGGTTTCCCCTTCGGCTCCACACCTGGGATTCCCCCTCCTCCTCCAAGACGACGACTCTCAGCTCATTCTGGCCCTCCAGGCCAAGCATGTGGTACCAGAAGTCAATGCAGAGTCCCCCCGATACCACGAGCTCTGGACTCTCGAGTCGGTTGGTCTCGAATGGCACAAGGTTGCTGGCTTCTTGGTAGATGAAATACCCCTCTGCCAGAGGAAGAGAAGACAGAGAGTTTTCTCCAGGAGAAGTGGAATGAATGATAAAGAGATAAGTGATTGATGTGGTCTGGGGATGAGTTTGTAATTCCAGGAGACCTCCAGTCCTGGCCTGGAGGTTGGCAGCCACAACACCAGCTGCAATGCTGCTTCAATGTATGTCTATGGGTATTACTATTTGCCTTAAAAAAAACTGGGAGGGTTTCTACCTTTTCATTTCTAGGCTTATACTCCCCCTTCCCGGTTAGTTTTGTGGAAGGCCAATAGTCAGCTATGACTTCCTGCAGTCCTCTGATGGCCAGAAACTGCACAGAAGGCACTTTTCTCCCTTTCTCACCATACGAGAACTCGTGGGCACTCCATGAAATTGCTGAGCAATCGGGTTAGAATGGATAAAAGGAAGTCCTTCTTCACCCAAGGATTGATTCACACATGGAATTCACTGCCACAGAAGGTGGTGGCAGCTACAAGCATGGACAGTTTCAAGAGGGAATTAGTTAAGCATATGGAGCAGAGGTCCATCAGTGGCTATTAGCCACAGGGTATAGATAGGAACTCTCAGTCTGGGGCAAGGGATGCTCTGTAGTCTTGGTGCTTGCGGGGGGGCAACAGTGGGAGGGCTTCTGGTGTCCTGGCCCCACTGCTGGACCTTCTGAGGGCACCTGGTATTTTTGGCCACTACGTGACACAGAGTGTTGGACTGGATGGGCCATTGGCCTGATCCAACTTTGGCTTCTCTTATGTTCTCTTATGTTCTTAAGGCAATCCAGCCGGCCTGGGCCTCCTGTTCCCCCTGCTCGGCTAGCGTTATGAGGTATGTGGCCCGTGTGCTGTCCCTGGGCCTCCCACAAGGTTTTCCCCGGGCTCTCTTACTCTAGTACGGGATTCCGGGAAAGCCACCCCAGAGGAGCAGCAGTAGGGATCCCTCACTGATTGGCTGGCCTCAGAGTTTCATCTGTGAAATGGGTATCATAGTGTTTGACTTCGCAGAGTTGTTGTGAGGGCAACATAGATATAAAATCAGGGAACATATGTTGCACAGGGATGCATTAATGCCTCATGGTTGTTGACGTGTCATTCCCACCCAAGGGCAGTTCTTCACCAGCCAGGGATACCCCCCCCCCTGCCCTGCGTGGCCACCATGCTGATGGCATGGGCACCTGTACCCTTTTCCCCTGCCCATCTTCCCTGGTGGGGTTGGTGTTTCTCCCTTTCCCCCGTGTCCTTCATACCACAGACTTGTGAGGCAGGCGTGGTGGGGGGAGAGCGCTGCTGCTGGCCCAGGGTCACACGCTGAGCTTCACAGTACACGGAAGTGGGGATACGGGGTGGGGTCTGTCAGGTTCTCCTAGCCCAGGTGGGGCCCCAAACCCCGCAGGAAATGCCTTCGGCCAGGGATCCCCAGCCTGCTCCATGTGGCCACCACGGGGCCCGTTGTCACCCTTTCTGGCGTGTCTTCGGGGAGTGGGCAGCAGGGCAGGGAGGGTTTTGATTGGCCGTTGGAGATTTGATTGGCGGCTGTGCAGATTTTTTAACAGGCTGCTTTGGGAGCGGCTGCCACCACAGCATGAGGATCCACCCAGCATTCCTGCAGTTAAGCCATGGCAACCGTTTTCTGGCTGGCTCCGCCTCCTGCAGCAGCCATTTTGTTGCTGCCCCCGCCATGCCGCGTCAGAGTTCCGAATGTGCCCGCAGGCTCAGAACAGTTGGGGACCCAGCCCTCCCTCGGGCAAAGCACCCACGACCCTTGCCTGTTCTAATGAGAAGGAGGGCAGGATGCAGACTCCAAACACGACTAGAGGGGACCGGGAAATGTGGGAATGCTGCCTTGCATGCTCTCTTTGCCCCCCGGGCCCCTGCGTCTCTTGGGCAGCCATTGGGGTTGGCACTTACTTCCATCCGGGTAATCGCCCTCTGGGCCTGTTCCGGGGGTGGGGGTGGCGTGTTTGGACCGGATCCAGGTCCCTTGGCTGGTGCCACAGGTCTGTGTCCAGTCACAAAACGGCTGGGAGTTGTTGTTGAAGTCACACCTGGCCAGGTAATCTGAAGCACAGAGAAGTCGTGTGAGGGCCTGCTGGGCAGAACCGAGGCCCATTCGCCAAAGGAGAGGCCCCTTACCTGTTCCGGGGGCCCAGGAGCCGGAGTCGGGGACGGGATCTCTTTGCTGAGTCCTGCGAAGGGAAGGGCAGGGGTTCACTATCTCACCGTGCAGCAACAAATGCCTCATCAGAAGGCCATTTCAGAGGGTAGGTCACGTTGTTTCTGAACTTCAGGTCCAGTAGCATTTAGAAACCAAAAATATTTGGGGAACTGCCCCCCAACTTGCTGTTCTCTTAAGCTGCTGCTGGACTCAGACCTGGCTGGTCAAAAAGCAGTAGCTCTCAAATCTAAGAACAATATCAACAAATTTAACACAACAACAACAACAAAAGGTCACGGAGCAGTGTGTTAAAAACAACAATACAAGAACAGGATGTGAATCCAGTCAAACCTTTACGACCAACCGAGTTTTATTCCTGGTATAAGCTTTCGTATGCCAAGAATAAAACTCGGTTGGTCTTAAAGGTGTCCCAAGATTCAAACGTTGTTCTGCCGCTTCAGACCAACGGGTGGGGGGGAGTCGTTTTAAGATTTGGTATTTTTTTCAAAGGAGATACTTTACCTTTGACCGACAAGATGATAAAGTGAGTGCTATAAAAGCCTGGTCTTCCATTCCCCTCTGCCCTGCTCTCCTCTCCTGGGAGTGCCCCAAAAGTGAATCATAGAATCATAAAATGTTAGAGTTGGAAGGGACCTTGCAGGTCATCTAGTCCAACCCCCTGCACTCTGCAGGAGCGTAGCTGAAAGAGAGCCCTGCATACCTACAACATACCCGAAAGATGGTCGTCCAGCCTCCGCTTGACAACATCCAGCGATGGAGCATCCACCACCTCCCGAGGCAGTCTGTTCCACTGCTCAGCCACTCTTACAGTTAGGAAGTTTCTCCTGATATCTAGTCAGTATCGACTCCCTTGTAATTTCTGCCCATTAGATCTAGTCTTGCAATCCATGGCAAGAGAGAATAGATCTGCTCCATCTTCTACATGAACTAGCCCTTCAGATATTTGAAGACTGCAATCGTGTCCCCTCTAAGCCTTCTCTTTCCCAGGCTAAACAGACCCAACTCTTTCAGCCTTTCCTCATAAGTGGTGGGGAAGATGGTGCGTGAAGGTTTGCCCGCATTTGCCCCCTTCCCTTTCTTCTGTTTCTAGTCTCTACGTCCAGGTGCCCCGGGTGGGGTCTGTGACCACTTGGCACGCTTTAGAAGGAAAGAGAACTTTCATTACTAAAATACCATCTGAGTTCAAGAGAATAGAAAGCGCGATCCAAACACTACGGGAAGTGGAAGACTTTTTGTCTCTTAGCCTCAGACTGTGGTCATATACACTAAACAGTCCACTTTCATTCCACATTTGAATTGGATTTTGTCACTCCACACAGTATAAATCCAGTTGGAAGGTGGATTGAAAATGGATTTCAGTGGCCCCACTGATGGACCTCCTGATGGCGCCTAGTATTTTTGGCCACTGTATGACATAGCGTGTAGGGCCATTGGCCTGATGCAACATTGGCTTCTCTTATGTTCTTATGATTATTTAGTGTGTGTGACCACAGCCTCAGACTCCAGATGGGGTCTATAAAGAGTCAGAGTGACAGACAGGTCAGGACCTGGGACCGCCCTTCCTTTCCACTGCCCCTTTGACGTGGAGAGGTCTGTTCTTTCCTTCTGGCTCCCGCCTTCGCTCTTTCTCCCTTTCCCTCTGGCAGCCTTGAGACTGGGACATGCTTTTCTGCATCTCCACCCAACTTCACTGTGACAATTAACTTAGAACGCTGTCTCTACTGTATCCCATCTAAGAACATAAGAACGTAAGAGAAGCCAATATTCGATCAGGCCAATGGCCCATCCAGTCCAACACTCTCTGTGTCACACAGTGGCCAAAAATACCAGGGGCCATCAGGAGGTCCACCAGTGGGGCCAGGACACTAGGAGCCCTCCCACTGTTGCGTCCCCCCCCCCAAGCACCAAGAATAGAGTGCATCCCTTGCCCCAGCCTGAGAGTTCCTATCTATTCCTTGTGGATCATAGCCACTGATGGACCTCTGCTCAATATGTTTATCTAATTCCTTCTTGAAGCTGTCCATGCTTGTGGCTGCCACCACCTCCTGTGGCAGTGAATTCCAAGTGTTAATCACTTGTTGGGTGAAGAAGTGACTTCCTTTTATCCGTTCTAACCCGACTGCCCAGCAATTTCATGGAGCGCCCACGGAGTTCTTGTATTGTGAGAAAAGGAGAAAAGAACCTCTTTCTCAGCCTGCTCTATCCCATGCGTAATCTTGTAAACCTTGATCATGTCATCCCTCAGCTGTCATTCCTCCAAGCTAAAGAACCCCAAGTACTTTAACCTTCCCTCACAGGGAAAGTGTTCCAACCCTTTTATCATTCCAGTTGCCCTTTTCTGCGTCTTTTCTGCATTCCAGTTGCCCTTTTCTGCACTCTAGAATGGAGTTCCTTACAAAAACGGACTCCTGTTCGCTGACTGCCCTGACTTGGACAGCCTGGGCTAGCCCAGTCTCATAACACCCTGGAAGCTAAGCAGGGCTGTCCCTAGCTAGGACTTGGAAGCGAGACAACCAAGGAAGTCCAGGGCTGCAACGCAGAGGGAGGCAGTGGCAAACCACCTCTAAATGTCCCCTTGCCTTGAAAACCTCAGTGAGGGGTCGCTGTAAGTTAGCTGCGACTTGGCAGACAAAACAATTCTTTTTAGCTTACTAAAATACGAAAAGGCTGGGCGTGAACTTCATTTCCTTGAGCAGCAGCTTAATACCTGTTCCACTGTGCCTGGAACACTCTGCTAATCCTCTCAAATCCTACTTTGTGAGCTGCTGGCATTAAAGTTGTGAGCAAGTAATTTGACTACTGCATAAATTAGTTTGCTCTGGAGCCCTCCTTCCTGAGCTAAGGCAAAAATGTGTGAGCCAGAGGCTAAAAAACTGTGAGCTAGCTCACACTAACTCAGCTTAGAGGGAACACTGGAGAAGAGGAGAGAGGAGCAGAAGGCCATGGAGACCCAGAGTCAGAAGAATGTCCCCCCCGGCAGTCCCCAAATGTTGGCCCATCTGGTGGCTCTGCAGCAGTACCCAGCCTGGTGCTTCTGGGGGGCTCGCCAGCTATGCGGGGAGGGGGGGGGGAGAACCTAGCAGAAGAGCTGACAGGAAGAGACCTCAGCAGCAGGGGCAGGGAGGTGGAGGCCAGGACAGACCACAGCAGCACCAGAGCAGGGGATTGCAGGGCAGTCTTCAGCAAAGTTAGAACCATAGCATTGGAAGGGGCCCTACAGACCATCTAGTCCAGCTCCCTGCCCAACACAGGACCAGCCTAAAGCATCTCAGACAAATATTCGTCCAGCCTCTTCTTGAAAGCTGCCAGTGAAGGGGAGCTCACCACCTCCCTGGGCAGCTGATCCCACCTTTGGACCACCCTGACCACAAAAAAGGTTTTTCCTAATATCCGGCCGATACCTTTCTGCATGTAATTTAAACCCGTTGCTTCGGGTCCTCTCCTCTGCCGCCAACTGGAACGGCTCCTTGCCCTCCTCCAAATGACAGCCTTTCAGATATCTAAAGAGAGCAATCCTGTCCCCCCTCAGTCTCCTCTCCTCCAAACTAAACATTCCCAAGGCCCTTATAGCCTTTCCTCATAGGGCTCGGTCTCCAGACCTCTGATCATCCTCATCGGTCTCTTCTGCACCCCCTCGATTCTGCCCACATCCTTTTTGAAGTGAGGCCTCCAGAACTGCACACAGGACTCCAGGTGCAGCCTGACCAAGGCAGTATACAGAGGAGCTATGATGACCTCCTGCGATTTCAGTGCCGTGGCCCTTTTAATACAACCCAAGACTGAATTTGCCTTTTTTGCCACTGCGTCACACTGTGGGCTTCAACAGGTCTTTCTGGAGGAGTCTTCCGTTGCAAGAGGAAACCCACGAGTGTTGCATTGCTGGAGGTATCAGCGGAATCGGCCCCTGTCTGACTCACTATAGGGTAGCTAGCTTCATATGTGCAGAAGTGGCTGGTATTATTTGCACTTAATATGCAGTTCAGATCACAGACACACACACACAGAGAGAGAGAGAGAGAGAGAGAGAGAGAGAGAGAGAGAGAGAGAGAGAGAGAGAGAGAGAGGCCTGTGCTGCACCCCCTCCAGTCTTTTCTTAAGGTTTATTTTACTTTTATGCTCTTTTGATATCTACAGCATTCAGGCGCTCCTCTCCAGTGCAGGACCTTTTAAAAAATGTGCCTTTTTTAAAGATGGGGGGGGGAGAAGCATGATGAACAGCAGAAAGGCTTCCTGCGTATTACAGGTGTGCTCCACCACTCTCGGAATCTGTGATTTAAATTTTAACTTACCAAAAAAAACCCCCACAAAACCCACACCTCCCCGCTTTTAAAAGCAAAGCCGGCGGACACTGATTGCCAGAAATGCACGTTCCAAGTGCCCTTTGCCCCCTGGGAACCTGCCGCAGCGGCACGCTTCAGTACCCCACGGCGGGAGAGGAGCTGATTGCCCAGAGAGCCACGGGCCCGACCTTCAATCAGTGCCTTCACTTCTAAGGAGCACATCCCTAGCAGAGGGGGGTATTCGCCATGCGCCTGACCTGTGGCAATTTGTTCCCTGTAGCTATACACTCACAATGTGTGTGTTGGGGGGGGGGGGCCCTGACAGCTGTCCATCAAAGGGGCAAAAGTGTCTTAAAGAAACAGAGAGCTTTTGGATCGCTGATCCCCAAACAATAAAACGTGAAGCAGACAGGAGAGAAGGAAGAGAAGACAATTCTACTGTTTGCACAGGCAGAGAGCTTTGCAAACAAATCGGAGGAAGCCACTCCGGGATTAGTTTTTCTGAATAAACAGATGGGTGCTTCAGACTTAGACCCCTGGATCCGAGTCTCTTACAAACACCTGGAGGAGATGAGGGCAAGAAACAAGAAGCAGGCGGCAGCGGGGAGACCTAAATGTGTCCTCCTGGGACTGGAATGAGCAAGAACGTGTGGCAGGAGAGCTCACAGAAGAAGAGCAGCTTACCCCGTGGCACCTGCCACCAGGAGACACAAGAAAGCCCAACCGTGCTGGAGAGGCCGGAGGGTCCGCATTCTGCATGGATGAAGCGAAGGCTTTCTCCCCTGCCTGCAGCATAATATTAATCCATCGCCTTTGTGAGCCGGGAATGAGTGGAAAGGACAGTGACTCAGAGAGTCGCCTATAACACTGGCAGGGGTGGAGCTGAGGTAGCCATAAAAGCCGTACCTGTCGAAGGAAAGGTGGCGGCCACCCAAGAACTTCTTCCTCTTCGGCAAATGCGGAGCAGAGGTCCAAATTCTGAGGTATAAATCATGGTTTGTAGCCCAGTCTCAAGAGCAAGCTCTACTTCTGGACGTCCCGGGAAGCGGCAATTCCCACTGACTCTGCATGTATCGAACCAGGTCTTGTGGAAATTCCAGAGGTGTCCAGATGGGAGAGCAAATGGATCTTTCAGGGCTCTGCAAAGTGAGTCTTACATGCTTAAAGCCAGCTACCCTAACCCAAACGGCTTACAGGGGAGCATTTCCCTTTTGCGTGTCAAGTGCACTTAGAGTCAAGTCGCCTGGGCAGTTCTTATTCGGACCCAGCACCAGATGTACACGAGGGCCCTGGATCTGGGCAGCACATCAGATAAAAATGGGGAGGCCCCCAGAAAGAGAGAGGCATACGTTGGAAACTAAACATTTATTAAGAAAAAACGAATAGCATAGGGGTCTGGCGAAAGGAGTATAAGGTACAAAGGACACACATTTGTACACAAGAACAATAGAACAACTGAGCTATAAATCCTAACTTCTACTAGATTCTAACCAGTGGAGCTCTAATAGTATAAAGCGGGGGAGGTTGACATACAAGCCTGTCCAGGGGATGATGTCCAGGACAGTTCAATGAAATACTGTGGGCGGTTCTGGTCTCCACACCTCAAAAATGATACTATAGCTTTGGGAAAAGCGCAGAAGAGGGCAACTAGGATGATCAAAAAGTTGGAACACTTTCCCTGTGAAGAAAGGTTGAAGTGCTTGGGGCCCTTTAGCTTGGAGAAACGCCGGCTGAGGGGTGCCATGATCGAGGTTTATAAGATTATGAATGGGAACATAAGAACATAAGAGAAGCCAATGTTGAATCAGGCCAATGGCCCATCTAGTCCAACACTCTGTGTCACACAGCGGCCAAAATATACCAGGGGCCATCAGGAGGTCCAGCAGTGGGGCCAGGACACTAGAAGCCCTCCCACTGCTGCCCCCTCCAGCACCAAGAATAGAGTGCATCACATGCCCCAGACTGAGAGTTCTCATCTATACCCTGTGGCTAATAGCCACTGGTGGACTTCTGCTCCATATGTTTATCTAATTCCCTCTTGAAACTGTCCATGCTTGTAGCTGCCACCACCTCCTGTGGCCGTGAATTCCATATGTTAATCACTCTTTGGGTGAAGAAGTATTTCCTTTTATCTGTTCTAACCCAACCGCTCAGCAATTTCATGGAGTGCCCACAGAGTTCTTGTCTTGTGAGAAAGGGAGAAAAGTACTTCTTTCTCAACCTGCTCAATCCCATTCATAATCTTATAAACCTCGATCATGGGATTGAGCAGGTTGAGAAAGAAGCACTTTTCTCCTTTTTTCACAAGACAAGAACTCGTGGGCACTCCATGAAATTACTGAGCAGTCGGGTTAGAACGGATAAAAGGAAGTACTTCTTCAACTAAAGAGTGATTAACACAGGGAATACACTGCCACAGGAGGTGGCGGCTATAAGCATGGATGGCTTAAAAGGGAATTAGATAAACATCTGAAGCAGAGGTCCATCAGTGGCTATTAGCCACAAGGTATAGGTAGGGACCCTGGGGCAAGTGATGCTCTGTATTCTTGGTGCTGTTCCACATACTGGGGGTTCCTGAAGCCATCTTTGTGCCCCAAAATGTGTGTAGAGAGGGAAATGCTCCTCAAAATGGGACTGGAATGGAGCCAAAAGTTTAAGCCTTATTTGTTGATCAGGTGGATAACGGCTCAGTGAGAAAGTGTTGCTTCTAGGAGGGTGATGTTGGGTTGATGGGATTTGCAGTTCTAAAAGAAGAATAAACTGATCTGTGTTGTTGCCATTTGGTGGGATTGGATTTTGGAGGGGAAACATGGTTTTATGAATTTAAAAAGTCAGCCCGAGAGATGGATGTGTTCACTTCTCGCTGTCAAATATCCGGCAGATCTTGTTGTGTATTTCGACTATAAAGAAATCATTTAACTGAGACGCTGCTGTCAGTTTGGAAAGGGGGGAGGGGTAGGCAGATGTGTTCGTTCCCAGTATCAGAGTCCCACAGCAATCAGTCCTCTACAATGTTCCTTCAGAAGGATCAAGTTTATCGAGTACAATGAAGGCAGGTCATCTGTGCCTACTTTCCATGTTAGAACTAACCCTAAGGGCGGGAGAGGGGGAAGATACACAGGATTCAAAGTGGGGTCCCCCGATGGAGATGAGCCAATCAAAGGAGTTACTGCAGCGCGCCTAAACTAACAGGTTCACATTCCCAGCAAAGCAAAAGGAGCGAGGTACCAAGGTCACAAGCCTAGGCTAAAAGATAAGGCACAGTGGAAGAAATGAAAGCGAACATTCCAGCACATGAAGTAGTTCACCCAGCAGCCTCCTGCCTCCCTCCACCTATGATGGCAGCGTAGCTGACACCCAGGCAGGCTGCCGTATGATGCCCTTCTCTTTTGAAATGGAGAAAATGCCTCAGAGGACTGACAGTCCCCTCGCCTCACAAGAATAAGTTGTGACATGTTTTATTCCATGAGGACATGCAAAGTGTTTTTGGGCTTCTCAACCAGGTGTTTTACCCCTCACTATATTAACTACCGAACCGGGGGGGGGTGACCAGGTCTTTCAACACATCATGGGGAAAGTCCTGCTTTCCTGAGCAATGGGACACATTACGCAGTTACTACAACGTGAGAAAACAATGCTTCGGAGCCAGTGCTTTCTGACTTTCTGACTAGTGTATTTACTTGCCAGGATATGAACTCAGGATTTCTTTCGTTATCAACATTATCAAACACATCATATTGGGCATGTCCCGAAGAGGGCAACCAGGATGGTGAGAGGGTTGGAATCCAAGTCTTATGAGGAAAGGCTGAAAGAGTTGGGTCTGTTTAGCCTGGGAAAGAGAAGGCTTAGAGAGGACATGATTACGAGTATTTGAAGGGCTGTCATGTAAAAGATGGAGCAGATCTATTCTCTCTTGCTCCAGATTGCAAGACTAGATCTAATGGGTGGGAATTACAAGGGAGTCGATACTGGCTAGATATCAGGAGAAACTTCCTAACTGTAAGAGTGGTTGACTAGTGGAACGGACAGCCTCGGGAGGTGGTGGATGCTTCTTCGTGGGACATTTTCAAGCGGAGGCTGGACAAGACCATCTTTTGGGTATGTTGTAGGTATGTAGGTATGTAGGGCTCTCTTTCGGCTATGATCCAGCAGAGTGCAGGGGGTTGGACTAGATGACCTGCAAGGTCCCTTCTATGATTCTATAAGAGCTAAACTAAACTAAAAATAAAACAGGTATTAAAGAAGCAGCAAGTAAAAGGTCCTTCACATTTCATCCAGTGTTCCCTCTAAGCTGAGTTAGGGTGAGCTAGCTCACAGTTTTTTGTCTTAGCTCAGGAGGAATGGCTCCAGAGCAAACTAATTTATGCAGTAACCAAATTGCTCGCTCACAACTTTAATGCCAGTAGCTCACAAAGCATAATTTTTGCTCACAGGACTCCACAGCTTAGGGGGAACATTGAGCATGAGTTTTTCTTCCAGATCCCAGTTCTGACGGGAAGGTCATTCCTTTTAGGCTGCCCATCAGAAACTGTCTCCCACCACATTTCTACGGTGGTCCCATTTTCTGAGGAAAAGGCCGTTTGGGTTGCACTGACCATCAGAAACAGAGGCCCGTGAGTGGACTGTAGTTCACCAAACCTTCTGCTGGAATAAATTTGTATGAGGGTGATTTCCCACTCAAGCTGCTGCGGGGTTGCACCGCCGTTTGCCCCGAGATTTTTAGTCAATTTCACACCCGAAGCCGCGGGGCTGCGTTTTGACCTGCGGCTTCGCTCGATTTCCCCGCAGTTTCGTAATCCTGTTTTTTGAGGATTACGAAACTGTGGGGGAAATCGGGCGAAGCCACGGGTCAAAACGCAGCCCCGCGGCTTCGGGTGTGAAATTGACTAAAAATCTCAGGGCAAACGGCGGCGCAACCCCGCAGCAGCTTGAGTGGGATATCACCCTGAGTCTTTAAGGTCTCACAAGACTCCTGCTTGTGTTTCACGAAACCGATACCATCAGAGCTAGAGCCGGGGTGAGGCCAGGCAACTCTTTGCCCCACCTAGAGGAATGATATGCCCAACCCAAGATATAAATATATATATATATATATTTAAAAGGCTGTTCAGGTTGTCCCATGGCCATTTGTGTATGAAGAAGGGCAATTTCAGTGTTTTTTCTTTTTAAAATGGTTTTAAAAAGGATATTATAGCATTGGAAAAAATGCAGAAAAGGGCAACTAGACTGATAAAAGGGTTGGAACACCTTCCCTATGAAGAAAGGTTAAAGGCTTGGGGCTCTTCAGCTTGGAGAAACGACGGCTGAGGGGTGACATGATCGAGGTTTATAAGATTATTAATGGGATTGAGCAGGTTGAGAAAGAAGTACTTTTCTCCCTTTCTCACAAGACAAGAACTCATGGGCACTCCATGAAATGGCTGAGCAGTCAGGTTAGGACAGATAAAAGGAAATCCTTCTTAACCCAAAGAATGATTAATATATGAAATTCACTGCCACAGGAGGTGGTGGCAGCTACAAGCATGGACAGTTTCAAGAGGGAATTAGATCAACATATGGAGCAGAAGTCCATCAGTGGCTTAGCCACAGGGTATAGATGGGAACTCTCAGTCTGGGGCAGGTGATGAACTCTATTCTTGGTGCTGGAGGGGGCAGCAGTGGGAGGGCTTCTAATGTCCTGGCCCCACTGCTAGACCTTTTTGGCCACTGTGTGACAGAGTGTTGGACTAGATGGGCCATTGGCCTGATTCAACATTGACTTCTCTTATGTTCTTATGATCATTCAAATACAGCACTCTCCCAAACAGACGATTCCCCGCTCTGATATTGTAACTGAGAGTCAGGTACCATCCACTTTCCCAACCGGAAAACAGGCATTTCAGACCAAGAAATCAGCAGGGTGGCGGCTCAACTCCCCTCCCCCACCCCCAGCTCTAAATTGAGCTCCCGTGAACCTGTTCGTTATAGCAAGGGAGAAGTTTCTCAGCTTAAAAAACCAAGTGCTCTGAGCCGGTTCATATGTTTCCTGTTGCTCACCATTCACGGACAGTGCACAGACACAGTTCAAGCGCACTGACACACACAGCAATTTCTCTTATCTGGCTACAAGGAAATCTCGGCTTTTCCACTGACTTCTTGGAAGTCCCTCCTGGGGGCTCCACCTAGCACGAGGGACTGAGCCCCACCCCATCCCGACAGCATTGTGCCCGTTGACTTTGCTCCGGTTCATGACCTGGATTCCTCTTGGGCTCTGCCTTTCTCTACTGAGAATGTGGACATTGGGAGGCAATGAGATTTTATGCTGCGATTACAGGAGCATAAAATGTTATTGCAAGGGACAATACCTCTGCAGCTCCATTGGGAAATGTGCTCAAAGTCTCTTTTTTTGTATTCCGCCTACAAGTGCACAGCTACACGTTGGATGCTGTGTCCCAAAGGAGATCTCTCCCTCTCACCTCATTATCCCCGTGACAGTGACGTGACATCATGGCATGGGTGGTATGGCGGGTGGAGGAGCTCGGAGCAGAGCGCTCTGGGTTCAAGCTGTCATTCAGACAAGGAGTGACTTTGCATCGGTCTCCGCTTCTTATCCAACCTCACAAGGTTGTTGTGAAGTGAAGGGTGGAGTGACCCTACTAAAACTGTGAACTTTTTTTTTAAAAAAAAACAACCATGCAAATGCAAGATCAAGATAACTAGACACACTGAGCAAACACGTTTCAACTTTAATAATCCTCTTCCGTGGTCTATAAAATGTAAAAATAGTGTTTTCTGTAAAATTCATAAAATAGATGAGATGTCAACAATGTAAACATAAGAGGACATAAGAGAGAAGCCAATGCTGGATCAGGCCAACGGCCCCTCCAGTCCAACACTCTTCTGTGTCACACAGTGGCCAAAAATACCAGGTGCCATCAGGAGGTCCAGCAGTGGGGCCAGGACACTACAAGCCCTCCCACTGTTGCCACCCCAAGCACCAAGGATACAGAGCATCCCTTGCCCCAGACAGAAGAACATAAGAGAGAAGCCAGTGTTGGAACAGGCCAATGGCCCCTCCAGTCCAACACTCTTTTGTGTCACACAGTGGCCAAAAATACCAGGTGCCATCAGGAGGTCCAGCAGTGGGGCCAGGACACTACAAGCCCTCCCACTGTTGCCACCCCAAGCACCAAGGATACAGAGCATCCCTTGCTGCAGACTGAGAGTCCCTATCTATACCTTGTGGCTCATTGCCACTGATGGACCTCTGCTCCGTATGCTTATCTAATTCCCTCTTGAAGCCATCCATGCTTGTAGCTGCCACCACCTCCTGTAGCAGTGAATTCCATGTATTAATCACTCTTTGGGTGAAGAAGTACTTCCTTCTATCCGTTCTAACCCGACTGCTCAGCAATTTCATGGAGTGCCCACGAGCTCTTGGATTGTGAGAAGGGGAGAAAAGTACCTCTTTCTCTACCTGCTCTATTCCATGCATAATTTTATAAACCTCGATCATGTCATTCTCAATGTGGCCAAATATCTAGAAGCTTACATCTGGAGAGCAGAACAAGAGAGAAGGGAGATTTATTTATTCTTTGCCCTCAAGTTGCAGCTGATGTGTGGTGACCCGTTGGGTATTCAAGGCAAAAGATGTTCAAAGGTGGTCTGCCACTGCCTGCCTCCATATCACAACCCTGGTATTCCTTAGAGGTCTCACATTCAAATACTAGCCTGGGCTGGCCCTGCTTAGCTTTTGAAGACTGACAAGATCAGACTTTCTACAAATCTGAAAAAAAGCACCAAGTTGGCAGAAAAATATATAAAAAAACAATCCCCCCCACACACTGGGTTAGCTCCCAAATAATAGAAGCAGCACCTGTAGCTTTAAGAAACAAATCCCCTCTGTGGCTGTTGCTAGGCAACCACAAAATATTGCCAGCCTTCATACCTTGGCTTCAGTCAGTAAAATGCAGCGGGTGGCAGAGGGGCAGGGCCTTTTCCAGGGCTGTTTTGTCCTTTGAGCGAGTAGTCATCAGGGCCTGGCTCAGCAGCAGCAACCGGGCAACTTTCTACCATGCTGCTTGCATGACTCACTCGTGACTGGCTGCTTGCGACGGTTCAACAGCAGCCAGCATACGAAAGCCAGTGTGGTGCCGTGTCTAGAATCTGCTGTGGACGCTCACTGCTGATTTGGGGCCAGTCATACACTCTCAGTCTAACCTAGCTCACAATGGTTGTTGTGAGGATAAGATGGAGGAGGAGAGAATGATGTAAGCTGGTTTAGGTCCCCATTGTGGAGAAGGGAGGGGTATAAATGCAAAGATGGGGGTGGTGGTGGAATAAAAGCTTCTTGGTTGGATGTGTGGGAAGGAGAAAAGGAAGCAGGGGAAGGCGAGGATAAGGGGGTTGCCAGGAGGAGGGAAGGAGGAAACAGTGGGAAAGGGATACGTGAAAACTGAGATGCCCCCCACAAGCTGTTGTGAGCTCCTCCCTGTACAACTGGGCCTGGCCTGGGAACTGGCACTATGCAATACAGCTGGACTTTTCCCAGGGAGAGGCTGCCAGCCAGGAAGGAAGGAAAACAGAAGAGGGGAAGAGAAATAAAGGTAGGTTGGTGGGTGGGTGGGAAGGACAGAAAGAGGCAGGAAAAGTAAGGCAAAAGACTATATGGGAACTTTCAGGGTAGGGAAAGAAGGAGCAATGGGGGAGGGGGGAAATTAAGTGCCCCCTGAAAGTCCTTGTGGGTCCCCTACTTGTGATATTAATTTCGCAACCATCTATCAAACAAAGCCCCTTCAAGGAATTTGTTTCAGGCCTTTTCATAGAAAATTCTTTCCATGGCAAAAGAAGAAGAAGAGAAGAAGAGATTGGGTTTATACCCTGCCCTTCACTACCCAAGGGAGTCTCAGAGCGTCTTACAAACTCCTTTCCCTTCCCCTCCCCACAACAGGCGCCCTGTGAGGTAGGTGGGGCTGAGAGAGCTCTGACAGAAATTGCTCTTTTGTCAAGAACACCTCTGACAGAACTGTGGCTTGCCCAAGGTCATCCAGCAGCTGCAAGTGGAGGAGTGGGGAATCAAACCCAGTTCTCCCAGATTGGAATCCGCACACTTAACCACTACACCAAACTGGAACTTTCAAACTTTCAAACTCCTTATAAGACCACATGTTAACAGTGGGTGCGGTCTGTAGCAAAGGAGTTAATTACAATCCCCATATAAAACAAAGCAGTAGGAAAAACAATGCCCCAAATGGGCTTAGATGGCACACATAGCATCATAGAGTTGGAAGGGTACTCCAGGGTCATCTAGTCCAACCCCCTGCACAATGCAGGAAATTCACAAATACCTCCCCCACAGTGACCCCAGATCCATGCCCAGAAGATGCCAAAAAACCTCCAGGATCCCCTCGCCAAACTGGCCCAGAGGAAAATTGCTTCCTGATCCCAAAGTGGTGATCAGCATTTCCTTGAGCATGTAAGAAAGGTTCCCAGCTCCAGGTTGGGAAATTCCTGGAGCTGGGAGGGGTAGTGGAGCCTGGGAAGGGCAGAATTTGGGGGGGGGAGTTCAGAAGAGATGTGATGGCAGAGGACTGCCAGATTACATCTGGAGGAGGAGGAGATTGGATTTACACCCTGCCCTTCACTCAGAGACTCAGGGCAGCTTACAAACTCCTTTCCCTTCCCCTCCCCACAACAGACACCCAGTGAGCAGTGTTTCCTCTAAGTGGAGTTAGTGTGAGCTAGCTCACAGTTTTTCAGCCTCCAGCTCACACATTTCTGTCTTAGCTCAGGACGGATGGCTCCAGAGCAAACTAATTTATGCAGTAGCCAAAACGCTTGCTCACAACTTTCATGCCAGTAGCTCACAAAGTAGATTTTTGCTCACAAGACGCCACAGCTTAGAGGGAACGTTGCCAATGAGGTAGGTGGAAGTTGGCAACTATATAAAAGTGCTTCCAATTATAATAGGCCTGGGTTAAAAAACTATACAGTTGATCTTGTCCGGCTTAGATCTCAGTATTGAATGATACAGTACTGAAATCTCCTCACCTAGAGACTAACCCTGACACATTTTTTTTTAATCCAAGCAGGCCTGTTCTAATTGGAAGTACTTGGGAGACACGTGTGCCATTTCAGTACTGCTAACATGGTCTTTAAAGGGATTTGCAAGTTCGTTTGCAGTAGAAACAGTTGTCTAGGAAAAGGCCCAGAAGGAGTTCATTCAAGAGCTTTGTTTGATAGCTGTTTGTGAACTTGGTACCATGTTTTTTTATTGTTGACATTTTATCTGTTCCATGAATTTTATGTAAAACAGTGTTTTCACATTATAGAGAATCACCAAAGAATCTCTCCTTATATATAACTGAGTAGTGGGGTGGCACTTTCTGAACATTCCACACGCTCCTAAATCAGTTGGCTCCATGATGTGTCACTCAGAAGCTGTCCCTATCCACTGGCTGCGTTGCCTGAATCTCCCCTCCAACATTCTAAACAGTTTGCTGCTCCTCCCCCCCCCCATAGCCAGTCGAAACACAGAGGTCATTTGCATATGCGGCCTGATTGGCCTTTGCCTCTAACATTCTAAAGTTTGCTGCTGCTGTCGGGAGTCATTGAATGTGTCCTGAGGTAAAATACATCTCCCAATCTTCCCTTAAACGGTCACTGGAGTTGCCAATCTCCATCTTTACATTCATTTAGATGGAAAAGCACCTACAGAGTCTGCCTATATGTATCCATCATGAATAAAAGAAAATAAGGCAGTAGACATTGCTGTACAATAAGACAGTTTGGAGACATTATTGGTTGAGAAGTTCGTCTTTGCGAGTTCCTGTTTGCAATCCTGATGAAGGAATCCAAAACTCATTGAATAATATGGAGGATGAGTTGACGGCAGCCTATTTCTTATTGTCTGTTTCAAGTCCTGGATCTACTTGCTGATTGCAACATACTTTATATTGTTTATCTTAAGTCTTAAGAAGTGTATGTATTTGCTTTGCTTTACAGACATTTGAAAATCATGTTTTTCAGTCCATTGAAATTGTGAAATCTGCTTTTGGGAGTGTCAAAGAGTAAATATTAGATAATGCTTTAAATCTCCAGCCTATCGTATTTCTTGTATTTCGTGTATTGAATACTATTGTATGTTTGAGAAATATTTTGAGCCTTATGTGATGTCAAGTCATACATGATTTATATTTACTCATCTATTTCCTTAAATCATTGGTAGTTAATCTCCCTGTGGGGCCTGGAAATCTCCCAGAACTCACCATGTCCCCCAGCCACAGCACATCATTTTCCCTACAGAAAATTTCCCAGCTATTACAACTGATCTCCAGATGACCAAGGTCAGTTCTCCTGGAGACAATGGCTGCTTTGGGCAGTGGACTCTATGGCATTATACCCTGCTGAGGTCCCTCCGCACCCCAAACCCTTCCCCTCCCCAGACTCTACCCCTCAATCCTACAGGTCTGGCCCTCCCCTTAGTATTGCCAACCCCCAGGCAGCACCTGGAGATCTCCAAGATCAGTTCTCCTGGAGAAAATGGCTGCTTTGGGCAATGGAGACTATGGAATTATACCCTGCTGAGGTCCCTCCGCACCCCAAGCCCTGCCCTCCCCAGGCTCTTCCCCGCAAATCTACAGGTATTTCCCAACCCATAGTTGGCAACCCTGTAACTGGCTATGGAACTGCTTTCCAGACCCTTGGAACCCAGAAGACACAGCATAGGAGGAGGTGCTTTTCTACCTTAGCTGCCACTGCATAGCCCCAAATCAACGTAAGTCGGGGTGGCAGGAACCATACCTGTGACCATGAGGCTGTCCTCCCATACTGCCCATTTGGTGCAGCAAAATGACTCGAGACAGCCCTGCCTTATAGCTAAGCAGAAGGGAATAAACATGGCTTGCCTCCCTCTGTTTTCCCCTTCCCTCTGCCGCCCCGCCGGCCACAGCCGGGACACTCACCCGGAGCTTCCTTCTAGAGCTCCTTGTATTTCTTCCCACAATGGGCCTTACTTCTAGTATATTATTATAAAACATGTCTGGTCTGTATGTTATCTTGATTTTGTATTTGCGTGTGTTTTTACCTGTTTGTTATTCTGTGTCTTGATCACAGTCTTATTAGGAATGTTTGTCCTCAATCTTTTTCATTAAGTGTGTTGGTTTTAGGTTGTTCCCCCCACCCAAATTTTGCTTTTATTCCCAGATGAGGTGACCTCCCCCCCAGGTATGTAGGGTTGTCAGGTCACCCCTGGCCACCAGTAGGGGATGGGGGGGTAGGAATGCCAGGTCCGTGCTGGGAAACTCCTGGAGATTTGGGGATGGTGCCTGGGGAGGAAGATCAGTTGTAATTCTGGGAGCTCTCCAGCCCTCCCCTGGAGGCTGGCAACCTTAACTCTTCCCCATTCACCCAGTGCACGGAGCCTTTGCAGGCCTGGAGTTTCAGTTGTGCAGCCACATCGAGGCGGCAGCCGCTGAGTCAGGGTTGCTTTGTTGGCAGATGGAAAAGGTAAAAGGGGGAATTCCCCTCTGCTGAAACGGGGCAGCGTCTTCTTCCCCCTATGAAACTAAGAACCTTTGCAACTAAGAACCGGGAATGTAACGGGCCCTGCCCCTGCAGGCTTCCCAGACCAACTTATTTCCTTGTTTCATCGCTGTGATTCGATAGGCAGGCCAGGATGTCAGTTTGTGGGATGCCTGGAAGTGGACTGGAATCCCTCCCGCTTCTGGGAACTCTGGGCTGAACTGCACCTTGTCCCGACAGCTCTTTGTGCAGGCTTGGAGGAGGCAAAGGTGTGCAGCATTTGGACCCTAACCCTAACCCTTTCTGACTCCGTGCTTTCAATGTACCTCAGGGCTAGACTGCGCTAGGGATGCCAGCCGGCAGGTGGGACCTGAGGATCCCCCCGGAATTACACCTGAACTCTATTTTTAAGATTTTAAAAAAATTGTGCAATTTGTATCCCGCCCTCCCTGCCAGGCAGGCTCAGGGCAGCTTACAGAATAAGTATAAATATAAATATATTAAAACAGCGAAATACATTAAAACAATAATACAGTTAGAACCAGAACATGTGCAAACAAGCGCTAGCAAACAGAATACTAATAAATGGTGGCAGCATTGTCTCAGCATCTAGATAGTCAAACTGCCACCCACAGTCTGAGTTCTTGCCAGGCTAGAAGATTATTAAGTTGGTGCTGATGTTGGGGGGCCAAGGCCTCGATGTTAAGAGGCAGCCCCTAGTCGAAGGCCTGGTGAAAGAGCTCCGTTTTACAGGCCCTGCGGAAGTGTGAGAGCCCGGCCCTCTCCCTGGGCACCCCTGGGCACTGTCACCAACCTGCGGGAAAGGAAAGGCCTCTCCAGCAGAGATGTCTCTGCTGGTGCTGCCAGTTTCCAAAGAGGTTACAAATGATGAGAGATCACGGGGGAAGCTGATCAACCAATGCAAACAACTGTGTTGTAGTTATGGAGAACTTGTTTTATGTAAATGTCTATGCAATTCACTTATATTAGAAGAAGAGAAGAGATTGGATTTATACCCTGCCCTTCACTACCCAAGGGAGTCTTAGAGCGGCTTACAAACTCCTTTCCCTTCCCCTCCCCACAACAGACACCCGGTGAGTGAGGTGGGGCTGAGAGAGCTCTGACAGAAATGGCTCTTTTGCAAGAACAGCTCTGACAGAACTCTGGCTTGCCCAAGGTCATCCATCAGGTGCAAGTGGAGGAGTGGGGAATCAAACCCAATTCTCCCAGATTACAGTCCACGCACTTAACCACTACACCAAACTGGCCTGTAAAGATTTTTAACATGAATAGACACCAAATAATTTTACAGCGCATCTAATTCCTCTATGATGAATAAGTGTGTAGGTCAAATAAGTGTCCATACAGTCGCTCTGAACTTCTGATTGTCAACTTCTTCATCCGTTCAAAGTTCTATGGGGCAATCCCTCTTCTTTATGATGTAAGCAGGAAGCTGCAGATGTGCTATTAACAGGAGTGGAGAAAGACTGACGCTTACAACATAAAGAGGAGGGATTGCCCCACAGAACTTTGAACAGGCAAAGGAGTTGGCCATTAGAAGTTCAGAGTGAATGTGTGGACACTTATTTGACCTACGCACTTTATTTGTCATAGAGGAATTACATGCATTGTAAAATTCTTTGGTATTTATCAGGGCTTTTTTTGTACAAAAAGCCCAGCAGGAACTCATTAGCATAATAGGCCACACCCAACAGCAGAAACTTATTAGCATAGTAGGCCACTCCCCCATGTTACCAGAAGTGTGGTCATCCAGCCACACCTACTTTTTGCTTCTTATTCTGTTTACTTTGTTTGTTGTCAAAACGGTCCAGGGCTTTTTTGGTAGCAGGAACTCCTTTGCATGTTAGGCCACACACCCCTAATCTAGCCAATCCTAATGAGTTTCTACAGTTGGGTGTGGCCTATTATGCTAATGAGTTCCTGCTGGGCGTGGCCAACTCAGGAGCCAGCCAGAACTCCATACCTGTGCATTCCTGCCCAAAAATAGCCCTGGTATTTATTAATGTTAAAAATCATGATAGAGTTTAAGTAATATCAGTGAATTACATAGCAATTTGCATAAAATAAGTTCTTAGTAACTATATCACTGGTTGATCAATTTCTGGGTGGGGCCCGGGTGCCCAGCTCCCCTAGAATTACAGCTGATCTCCAGAGGACAGGCATCCATTCCCCTGGACAAAAGGGCTGCTTTTAGAGCATTAATCATAGAATCACAGAGTTGGAAGGGGCCATAGAGACCATCTAGTCCACCCCCCTGCTCAATGCAGGATCAGCCTAGAGCATCTCTGGCAAGTGTTTGTCCTGATGCTGCTTAAAGACTGCCAGGGAGGGGGGAGCTCACCACCTCCCCAGGCACCTGATTCCACTCTTGCACAACTCTGTCAAAAAGTTTTCTCCAAGATTAAGGGTTAATGGTGGCATTAACAGAAAAGTTTTGGCAATTATTGCTGTTTTATTCTATTGGCATTAGAACCCAGCAACTGGTACTGGAATGGCTTCCCCTTGCTTGTTCCTGCCTGCATTGCTTCACTGTGGGCTGATACAGTGGTAGAAAGAGTAATCGCCCACTCCGGCTGAATCTTGACCAGGTGGGATGTCCGCCGATGCAGGCCCTGAACCTCCCCAGGCAGGGTTCCAGAAGTGACCCCCTTCCCTTCTGCTTTTTCCGTTCGTTCGTCCCGCACTGCTTTTGTTCTAGTCTGCTCAGCGTTTATGTAACTTTTCATTCCTTGGCCGTCTATAAACCTTGGTGCCACCCGTGGAATTTTTATTTGAGTTTCTGGTATGCATTTCAAATCACCCCGGGGGGTGGGGATCTGATTCTAGCAGAAGTGCTCATAAATAGCCTTATAAATTCAGGACAAGGAGAGAAAAGATTACACACGGTTGGGGTTTATGGACCCTTGGTTTCGCATCTCTTAAGGGGGGTGGCAGGGACCAGTTCTTGGAAAGGTTTGCTTCTGGAGGAGGACTGAGACTGGATGGCACACAAATATTCGCACTTCCTTCTCGTCCTGTGCCACTTGGGTGGCCAAGGTAAAGTATTCAAATAGTAACCTTACTAACCGAGCAGGCTCTGGCCACTGCGCCCCTCCCCCACCATCCCAGTGCAGACTGGCTCACTGTCGGCCCCTGGACGGAAGATCTCTGAGCAGCTGATTTTGGTAGCAGCAGAAGCATCTGAGTCCTTTACGGAGGATCGCACTGCCCTGTTTAGTTTCGGCTAGCCTATCCCCAGTAGAGTTCTGTGTTTATGTGTCTTTAACCACTATTATCACCAGCGAACTTAATTATAGAGCCCTGGCCCTTTGCCTTGACATCTGGCCTGTGCTGCCATTTGCTTTAGGAGGATCGTTGAGCAGAAAAATTGTTAGACCTTTGTATGCCGTTTTAAACCATTAATGAAACATCGCCAGCACTTTATGAATTATTTGTAACTGAATCGTTTTTAGGTGATTTCATGCGGATTTTGCTATTCATGTATTAACCAGCGTAAGCCACCCTGAGGCTGCTTTTGTGGGGCGGCTGGGTTACAAGTTAAATAAATAAATGGATTTTATATTTTTAATTTAATTGTTTAAATGTATGCGTGTTAGCTGCCTTGGGAACCCTGATCGCATGGAAAAGCGGCATTAAAAAGTTTCAAATAGATCAAGAATAAACAACCCATCTCTCATCCTGAGGGAGGGCTCTGCTCTGCTGGCCTCAGGAACGCTCTCCTTCCACCCCATTTTGAAGTCCGGTCGCAGGCAGTTTCTCTAACCGGTTTCACATTTGTTGCATTTTGCAAGGGGACGTGCTCGGCCAGTCGAAGGCGGTCGAGCTTTCCAGAGCTGAGCTTGCGGAGTCAAAGCCAGGCGCTTGGTCGGAGGGCGCAGCTCTTCGGCCAGAGCAGGGCTAGACCCGAAATGAGAGCTCCCCTCACAGGCCTGGCAAGCAGACTTTCGGTGAGTCCACCCAGCGGAGTGGTTGGGCAGCCCAGAGTTGGTGAGGACGGGCCTCTGCCAGTGAGCATGGCCGGAGATGCCTGGATGGACCTGCAGGGCAAGGCTGTCTCATCCCCAGCAAAGAGCACTCAGGGTGTGGGGCAGGAACCACTCGGTGCCCCTTGACTGAAATAGGGAGGGACACGAAGGAAGTTTGGGGTAGGTGGCAAGAGGAAAGGGCAGTGAGTACGCAAAAGGGGGGGCCGTGTCTGAGACATGGGGGAGGGAGAGGCACGGGGAGCTTGAAGCAGGCGACAGATGACCAGGACCCTGCCAGACGGGGGCTTTCTCACAACTTTTGCCCCTTTGAGACGGAGGCGCTTTCCTCCACCTTCCCACGATTTTCCGGTGGCCAAGAGTCAGAGGAGCCAGGCCAGGGGAGTCTGGAGGAGCTGGGAGGGGGGTGGTTGGAAGATCAGCTCCTGCAGAGATCTGCAGGGTTTGCATGCCAGGCTCACCCAGCCCTCCATGCCCTCCCGCAGTCCCCTGATTTCATGCCCCAGGTGGCTAATAGCCGATCGCTGCCTTTACCGGCAGTGCAAGATACAGAACAGGGGAACGTTCGCTGCTGGCTCCTGTATCTCAGCTGGGGCTCTATAGGTTGGGGTCAGGCCTGAAGCTACACTGGGGCATTTCGGCCCCTACCCCCCATTGAAAGCCGTGCCCCACAAAAAGCCATGCCAGAAACCTTATTTTTGAGGGCTCGATGGCAGGGGTCTCGGACTCATTTGTTACGAGGGCCGGATCTGACATAAACAAGACCTGTTGGCTGGGCCACGTGTGTCATAAAATGTAGTGCCAGGTAAGTAAAGGTAAAAGTTCCCTTGCTCGAAAGCCAGTCGAATCTGACTCTAGGGTTGTGGTGCTCATCTCCGTTTCAAAGCCGAAGAGCCAGCGCTGTCCAAAGACGTTTCCGTGGTCATGTGGCTGGCATGACTAAACACCAAGGGCACACGGAACGCTGTTACCTTCCCACCGAAGTGGTACCTATTTATCTATTTGCAATTTCTTGCTTTCGAACTGCTAGGTTGGCAGGAGCTGGAACGAGAGACGGGAGCTCACCCCGTCATGCGGCACTCTCGGGTCTCGAACTGCTGAACTACTGACTTTCCACAGCCTGCAGTTCAGCGTCTTAACCACTTGAGATTTTATAAAGGACACAAACACAAAGGGTTTTTTTAAACTTAAAATAAAAACATGTTTGAAACATGAGCCCTCTTGCAATATTTTGTTTATTTAACAGTGCCTGATAACTGACACCTCTTGCTCTGAATTATTGCATCAAAATGTCTGCACTGTTACCATCCTGAGTCTGCCGTTCAAGTGTGTATCTGTAAGCTGCAAACCTACGATGACGCAGCAGCAGCAGGACTGGAAGGAGAAGCAGAAGACAGTTCTACCATGGGCCTGATAGAAGCCCTCCGGGGGCCTGATCCAGCCCCCGGGCTGCATCTTTGACACCCCCAGGCCGCTTGTTCGGGACTTGCGGTTTGCCCTCCAAGGCCATATTTCACATGGTGCTGATGTACAGGTTATGAAGCTGCTTATTCCCCAGCTGCGACTTCTGAAATTTTCTGACCCCTTCAGACTTCCAGGCTGTCAAAGGCCAAAATAAAATGAAACTCTAGTGGCTCTGAAGACCTAAAACAATATTTATTTTAATATGTGCTTTCATAAGTCAGGGCTCCCTTCTTCAGGTGTGTGGAGAGGAAATCATTATTATGGGAATTCTTATAGGGGAAAGAGCCAGGTTCGAGTCCAGGAGCACCCTTAGAGACCAAGAAGATTTCAGGGCAGGGAACATTCCAGAAAGGCAGGGGTGGGGCCGCCGAGGGAGAAAGAGGCCGTAAATCTGTGGAAGTAAATAGTGATAAGAGAGGTCAGAGGTTCCAGCCTCTTTGGGGATATAAATAAAGTTATGAGATGGGATAAACACACACATAAATATATAAATAGATTTATGACGAGATTCACACCTCGGCTTCAGCTCCTCTTCTCAGCCAGTTTGGTGCAGTGGTTAAGTGCGCGGACTCTAATCTAGGAGAACCGGGTTTGATTCCCTACTCCTCCACGTGCAGCTGCTGGTGTGACCTTGGGTCAGTCACAAGTTCTGTCAGAGCTGTTCTTGAAAGGGTAGTTCTGGAAAGAGCTCTCCCAGCCCCACCTACCTCACAGGGTGTCTGTTTGTGGGGAGGGGAAGGGAAAGGAGTTTGTCAGCCGCTCTCTGAGACTCCTTTGGGTAGTGAAGGGCGGGGTATAAATCCAATCTCCTCCTCCTCCTCCTCCTCCTATAATTTTCCCCATTAGAATTTCCAAAAAAGATTTCTTCTTTAACTTGCCTCGGGAAATGAGCACTGACTCACAAAAGCTCATATTGAAATAAACACTGGTGGCCTTTAAGGGGTCACTGGACTTTTAAAAAAGAAATCTCCTCACTGCAGACAAACACAGCTACCCCCGTGCAGTTTCTCAAAGGCCGGCCTGACTCCAGGGGCGCCAGATGCCGTGATTTTGGCTCTGTCGTGGGTGTGAGAAAGAAGGGCTCTTTGTCCACAGAAGTTCAGCAACCCTTGGCTTCTTTCCAGGCCAAACGGGACACCTTGGAACTCTTCTCTGCGCCTCTCCTCCCCAAAATGCGCCTGTAACCCTAGTTTTTTCTTGATACCTCTGTCCATACAGCACTCTGACTCTTAAAAGGGAGGGGCCGTGGCACAGCGGAAGAGCCTCTGCTTGGCATGCAGAAGGTCCCAGGTTCAATCCCTGGCGGCATCTCCAGTTGAAAGGACCAGGCAGGAGGTGACGGGAGAGACCTCCTCTGCCTGAGACACTGGAGCGCTGCTGCCCGTCTGAAGAGACAGTACCGACCTTGATGGACGGGGGGGGGGGGGGTCTGATTCAGTAGAAGGCAGCTCTTCCTGTGTGTGTGTGTGTTCCCGTCCAGGGAATGCCCTCCTTTCTGGCCCTCTTCCTGCTTTACGGCTTGTATCCCACCCATTGGAGGCACTGATGTCTCACACACAGGATTGCCTCCTGCAGCTTTTATTGGTTGTTCAGGCTTTATGACTACTAGCTAGTTTGGTGTGGTGGTGAAGTGCAGGCAGACTCTAATCCGGGAGAACCGGGTGTGATTCCCCACTCCTCCAATTGCACCTGCTGGTGTGACCTTGGGTCAGTCATGAGCTCTGGCACAGCTGTTCTCTCAAGGACAGTTTCTGTCAAGAGCTCTCTCAGCCCCGCCTACCTCACAGGGTGTCTGTTGTGGGTAGGGGAAGGGGAAGGAGTTTGTCAGCTGCTCTGAGACTCCTTTGGGTAGTGAAGGGTGGGGTATAAATCCAATCTCCTCTTCTTCTACCTCCCAGGGTGTCTGTTGTGGGGAGGGGAAGGGAAAGGAGTTTGTAAGCCACTCTGAGACTCCGAGTGAAGGGCAGGGTAGAAATCCAATCTCCTCTTCTTCTACTACTACTAAACCTGGTATATTTTTATTGCTGGTGGGACGTATTTCATCTGTTTGTTTTATCACTTTTTGAATGTGTTCTTCCTTTTCTAATTCCCTGCCACCTTGAGCACGTGGCACAGTCACTCTCCAAACAAACAAACAAATAAATGTGATTGGAAAACAATGGGATTCATTTCAGATCATCTTATCAAATTTGGTTATACAATTAATTATACCGGTAAAGGAAGTATATCATTGTATGCCAGGCGTCTTGTCATCTTAAATTTGCATGTAAGTTACTTAAAGGTACATATGGCAATTTAAAATATATTTTGGTGTGCAACTTATTTTAAGGGAATTGTCTTACATTCAGGGTTGTCTTTCATGTAAACATGACAGATTAATATTTACATTTCTTTGCAAGGTGGATAAAAGGCAGGCTAAAGGGTACAATTGTAGACCTGCAATGTGCTTTTTATAGCATGGTAGTTACAATCTTTACTTTTATTGCCGGTATTAGGTAGTTTCACCCTGAACTGGATAGCCCCGGCTAGTCTGATTGCCAGAAGCTAAACGGCCCTGGTTAGTCTTTGGAGGGGAGACCAACAAGGAAGTCCAGGGTTGCTATGCAAAGGCAGGCAAGGGCAAACCTCCATCACTGGATCTCAGAAGCTAAGCAGAGTGAGCCCTGGTTAGTACTTAAGAACATAAGAGAAGCCAATGTTGAATCAGGCCAATGGCCCATCTAGTCCAACACTCTGTCACACAGCGGCCAAAATATACCAGGTGCCATCAGGAGGTCCAGCAGTGGGGCCAGGACACCCTAACCCTAACCCTAACCTCCCACTGCTGCCCCCTCCAGCACCAAGAATAGAGTGCATCACCTGCCCCAGACTGAGAGTTCCCATCTATACCCTGTGGCTAATAGCCACTGATGGACTTCTGCTCCATATGTTTATCCAATTCCCTCTTGAAACTGTCCATGCTTGTAGCTGCCACCACCTCCTGTGGCAGTGAATTACTTGGATGGGCAAGTCCAGGGTCACTACACAGGCAACGGCAAGCCACCTCCATGTGTCGTTTGCCCTAACCTGGATAACCCAGGCTAACCTGATCTCATCACATCTCAGGAGCTAAGCAGGGCTGGCCCTGGTGAGTACTTAGAATCATAGAATCATAGAATGTTCGTGCTGGAAGGGACCTTGCAGGTCATCTAGTCCAATCCCCTGCACTCTGCAGGGGTGTAGCCGAAAGAGAGCCCTACATACCTACAACATACCCAAAAGATGGTTGTCCAGTCTCCGCTTGAAAACGTCAAACGAAGGAGCCTCCACCACCTCCCGAGGTAGGCTGTTCCACTGCTCAACCATTCTGACAGTCAGGAAGTTTCTCCTGATATTTAGCTAGTAACGACTCCCTTGTAATTTCCACCCATTAGATCTAGTCTTGCAATCCGGAGCAAGAGAGAATAGATCTGCTGCATCTTCTACATGACAGCCCTTCAAATACTTGAAGACTGCCATCATGTCCCCTGTTAAGTCTTCTCTTTCCCAGGCTAAACAGACCCAACTCTTCCAGCCTTTCCTCGTAAGACTTGGATTCCAACCCTCTTCTGGACACACTCGAGCTTGTCAACATCCTTCCTAAAGTGTGGTGCCCCAAACTGGACACAGGACTCCAGGTGAGGCCTGACCATAGCAGAATAGAGTGGAACTACCACCTCCCGTGATCTGGACACAATGCTTCTGTTAATGCATCCTAAGATTGCATTAGCTTTCTTCGCAGCCACATCGCACTGCAGGCTCATTTTGAGCTTGTGATCAACCAGAACTCCTACATCCCTTTCACATGTGCTGCTGTCAAGCCAAGTCCCCTATTCCATATCTGTGCTTGATATTCTGTGCCTAGGTGTAGAACTTTGCACTTATCTCTATCGAAATTCATTTTATTTGTCTCAGCCCACTGTTCCAGTCTATCTAGATCATTTTGAATCCTGATTCTGTCTTCTTCAGAATTAGCAATCCCACCCAGCTTCGTGTCATCTGCAGATTTGATAAGCAACCCCTCTATGTCTTCCTCCAGGTCATTTATAAAAACATTGAATAACCCCGGGCCCAGGACCGAGCCCTGCGGCACTCCACTCGAGACTTCCCTCCACGTAGACGCAAAGCCATTTATGAGCACTCGTTGGGGACGATTTTTCAACCAATCATGAATCCATCCAACGGTTGCTCCATCCAGCCCACACTTAACCAGCTTATTATCCTCAAGGATATCATGAGAAACTTTGTCAAATGCTTTACCGAAATCTAGAGACACTATATCCATAGCATTGCCAGAGTCAACCATTTTAGTAACTCTGTCAAAAAAGGAGATAAGGTTGGTCTGGCATGACTTATTCTTGATAAACCCATGCTGGCTACTACCAATTAACTCATTCCGTTCAAGGTGCTCACAGACAGAGTGTTTGATAATCTGCTCCAGAATCTTACCAGGTATTGATGTCAAACTGACAGGCCCATAATTTCCCGGGTCCATCTTTGCTCTTCTCCAGTCTTCCGGCACAGCACCAGTAAACTCAATAAACTTGAACCTTGTGAATGAAGGTTGTTGGGAACTGATTGCTGCGGGACTCTGACATTCATTCCTGCGCTGTTCTTGGCTTCCTTGGGCTGCCAATTCTGAACTGGGAAATTCCTGGAGATTCAGGGGGTGGAGATTCTTCACCCAAAGGGTGATTAACACTTGGAATTCACTGCCACAGGAGGTGGTGGTGGCTACAAGCATGGACGGCTTCAAGAGGGGACTGGATAAGCATATGGAGCAGAGGTCCATCAGTGGCTATTAGCTACAAGGTGTAGATAGGGACTCCGGGGCCATTTTAGTTGACTCCGGATGGGAGACCTTCAGGAAGCCCAGGATTGCAAGGCAGAGCAGAGGTAGGCAATGTCAAACCACCTCTGAACATCTCAAGAGCCAGCTTGGTGTAGTGGTTTAAGAGTGGCGGACTCTAATCTGGAGAACTGGGTTTGATTCCCCACTTCTCCACATGCAGCCAGCTGGGTGGCCTTGGGTAAGTCACAGTTCTCTCAGAGCTCTCTCAGCCCCACTGACCTCACAGGGCATCTGTTGTGGGAAGGGGAAAGGGAAGGAGATTGTCAGCCGCTTTGAGACTCTTTTGGGTAGTGAAGGGATGGGGTATATATCCAGTGTCTTCTTCTTCTTGCCTGAAAACTAGTGTATGGGGGGTCACCATAAATTGGCTATGACCATCAGGTAGTTTTGTAGTGAAGATTTTTACTACAGCATGATAGAAACCAGCTGGCACCATGGAAGTGTGAGATCTCATTAGATCTTCTAGCCGGGTGTGTCCCACTGTGTGCCCCTCCCCTCCTGGAACAAGAATGGGGGTCCCTAGTTTTAATCCTTTTTTTAAAGAGAGTTGAGTAGATTGGGGGGCACGCGGCTACCTCACAGGCAAACCAAGAAGATGGGTCTGGTCCTGATGTCATGTCCTCTTCTTCCCTGGAAGTTCTTTCCGAAGAAATTCCCACATTATGGTCACAACTGAACATTCAATGTTTGTTTGTTTGTACTGGGGGGACTATTGGACAGAAATGAGATTGCTAGTTGTGCCTGCTTAACTTTCTCTGGAAGAAATCCATGCAAGAACAAGGAATGGAAACACCTGGGCGGAAGGCATGGCAAAACGTATCTTTGGTGAAGACACGATAAAGCATGCCATTTGAATTCTGCAACAATACCTACATGCAATGCTCCCTCGAAGCAGTGGAGTCTTGTGAGCAAAAATTCTATTTTGTGAGCTACTGGGGCATTCAAGTTGTAAGCGAGCAATCTGGCTGCTGCGTAAATGCATTTGCCCTGGAGCCCTCCTTCCTGAGCTAAGACAAAAATGTGTGAGCCGGAAGCTAAAAAACTGTGAGCCAGCTCACACTAACTCAGCAAAGAAGAAGAAGAAGAAGAAGAAGAAGAAGAAGAAGAAGAAGAAGAAGAAGAAGAGGAAGAGGAAGAGGAAGAAGAGAAGAAGAGGAAGAGGAAGAAGAAGAAGGAGGAGGAGGAGGAGGAGGAGGAGGAGATTGGATTTATACCCCACCCTTCACTTGGGCTTTCCCACTACAGCTGCCTCGGTGTTGCGCCACCATTTGCCCCGACACTATTGGTCAATTTCACACCCAAAGCCTGTTTTTTGAGGATCATGAAACTGCGGGGGAAACCGGGCGAAGCCACGGATCAAATGCAGCCCCGCGGCTTCGGGTGTGAAATTTACCAATAATATCGGGGCAAACGGCAGCGCAACACCGAGGCAGCTGTAGTGGGAAATCAGCCTTGGAGTTTCGGAGTGGTTTACAGTCTCCTTTCCCTTCCCCTCCCCATAACAGACACCTTGTGAGGTAGGTGGGGCTGAGAGAGCTCTGACAGAAACTGCTCTTTTTCAAGGACAGCTGTGCCAGAGCTTGTGACTGACCCAAGGTCACATCAGCAGGTGCAAGTGGAGGAGTGGGGAATCAAACCCAGTTCTCCCAGATTAGAGTCTGCACACTTAACCACTACACCAAACTGGCTCTCTTAGAGGGGACACTGCTTGTCAGTAAGGGGGATCTTGACTCAACAACGAGGGGGAGGATTTGATATAAAGCCACAGCTCTGCTACCAATTTAAAGGCCCTCAAGTAGGAACAGAAAGGCCCACAAATTAACTAGCATCTTTCACCTGCAGCTTCGATTACTGGCTATTGACTCACAGCCCTGCTGGACTTCTTTTCCATCCCTTTACTGACTAAAAATGTACAAAGTCAACAGATGTCTGCTGCCTGGAAAGGGGCTGTTCCAGCATTTGGTCACTCCCTGGCACAGCCGAGAGCCAGAACCCAGGACAGGGTGCGGCGGCCAGAAGCAAGACTTTCTTCATGGCTCCTTTATTCTACTTTTCCCCTTTATGTGTTGCTGGCCTTGGGGGTGCGGGAGGGAGGAGGAATATTTCCAAGGTGGGGAGACAGGAGATCTGGAGTGCAGAAGAACCGGGAGGAAGAAGCAGGGCAGGAAGCTGGAGCCCCGTCCGTGCACCGATTGTCACAGGTCTCTCAGAAGGTTGCCAGTCTCCAGGTGGGGCCTGGGGATCTCCCAGGAATTATACCTCATCTCCAGTCTGCAGAGATCAGTTCCCCTGGCTGAAATGGCTGCATGGGACAGTGAACTCAACGACATTGTACCCCATTGAGGGCCCTTCCTCCCCCCAAACCCAGCCCTTTCCCGGCTCCGCTTCCAAATCTCCAGGAATTTCCTGAGCTGAAGTTGACAACTCTAGTCACTCACTAATTATAAATAACAGCCAGGCCTTCGCAAAGCCTTCCTTCCTGTATCCTAACCGAGCGTGGGAGCTGACTCCGGATAGCGAAATCCTGGGTGCCGTTTTGACTGTTCCTTTCCGTTGCTGATTGTTCGCGCTCCCAAAACCCAGGAACTCGGGATGGTGAAATCTCAAGGAGACAGCAATGAATTCCAAAAGGATCTCTTTAGTCTGGGGGAATGAGAGGAAAACAAAATGGCCAGTGAGAGTCAGTGCCAGTAAACTGATGCAATTGAGGCACTTCCCATTTTTACACCAGTGAGATCCCAACGGGCTCAGTCTATGCAACCGGCTTGGTTATGGAGAATAATTCAACTGAATGTGCAGCTGGAGTGAAAAAATCAGAATTCCATGTTGGGGGTCATTACTCAAGGGACTGAAAACAAGACTGACAGTAATATAATACAGTTGTATCAATCAAAATAGTTTGGATTCAAAGGATGGAGCTGGAAAAGGTTGTAGAAAAGGTATCCCAAATTTTCACAGGACTGGAGCTACTTCCCCTGGAAGATGGGTAAAAGCCAGTTGCTAGGGAGAAGAAGACTGGATTTATACCTCACCCTTCACTACCCGAAGGAGTCTCAGAGTGGCTTACAAACTCCTTTTGCTTCCCCTCCCCACACCAGACACCCTGTGTGGTCAGTGGGGCTGAGAGAGCTCTTTCAAGGACTGCTTGTGAGAGAACAGCTCTGAGAGAACTTGTGACTGACCCAAGGTCACACCAGCAGCTGCATGCGGAGGAGAGGGGAATCAAACCCAGTTATCCCAGATTAGAGTCTGTGCTCCAAACCACTACACCAAACTGGCTCTCCAAACTGGAGAAGAGCAGACATATAAATATTCTAAAGACATTAAATAAATGCAAGTTGGAGTCCTTAGTTTCCAAAAAGTTCAACTAAAGGGAATGAGACAGAAGTCTTCAGCTAGAGAGATACAAGGTTTTCTCCCTGTCCATTAATGCTGGAGTTTAAAATTAATTACATTTAGGGGGGACAAAAGGAAATATCTCACAGCACAGTTAACGTTGGGCGTTTCCCTGTCATACAATGTAGTCTTGGCCACTTCCAAAGGACTCCGATTACTTCGGAAAGGCCCCCATTCAGGGATGGGTCAATTTCACGTGATGAAGTCACAGTAGCTTAATGGGACTGGGGAGTCTGTGGGCAGATTGCCCGTGGGCCTGATCCAGCACACCCCTTCATTTGTTGCGTTTGGGTGGTCTGAGGCTTCAGTGCTGCCCTCCCCCAGGATACGCCTCTTTTTTTGGGCCAGCAATAAAGGCACAGTGATGTACAAAGAACCTCTTAGAGAAAAGTGAATGCAGAAAGGTGTAGTGGTGGCAGAACCCCACCAGTGTTCCCTCTAAGCTGAGTTAGAATCATAGAATCATAGAATGTTAGAGTTGGAAGGGACCTTGCAGGTCACCTAGTCCAACCCGCTGCACTCTGCAGGAGCAGAGCCGAAAGAGAGCCATACAACATACCCAAAAGATGGTCGTCCAGCCTCCGCTTGAAAACGTCTAGTGAAGGAGCATCCACCACCTCCTGAGGCAGTCTGTTCCACTGCTCAACCACTCTTACGGTTAGGAAGTTTCCCCTGATATTTAGCCGGTAATGACTCCCTTGTCATTCCCACCCATTAGATCTAGTCTTGCAATCCAGAACAAGAGAGAATAGATCTGCTCCATCTTCTACATGACAGCCCTTCAAATACTTGAAGACTGCAATCATGTCCCCTCTAAGCCTTCTCTTTCCCAGGCTAAATAGTACCCAACTCTTTCAGCCTTTCCTCCTAAGACTTGGGGTGATTTCCCACTAAAGCTGCCGCGGGGTTGCTGCCGCCGTTTGCCCCGAGATTTTTAGTCAATTTCACACCCGAAGCCGCGGGGCTGCATTTTGACCCGCGGCTTCGCCCGATTCCCCGCAGTTTCGTAATCCTCAAAAAACAGGATTACGAAACTGCAGGGAAATCGGGCGAGCCGCGGGTCAAAATACAGCCCCGCGGCTTCGGTGTGAAATTGACTAAAATCTCGGGGCAAACGGCGGCGCAACCCCGCGGCAGCTTTAGTGGGAGATCACTCTTGGATTCCAACCCTCTCATCATCCTGGTCGCCCTCTTCTGGACACGCTCGAGCTTGTCAACATCCTTCCTAAAATCTGGTGCCCAAAACTGGACACAGGACTCCAGGTGAGGCCTGACCCTAGCAGAATAGAGTGAGCCAGCTCACAGTCTTTTAGCCTCCAGCTCACACATTTTTGCCTTAGCTCAGGGAGCTAACCAATTTATTCAGCAGCCAAATCGCTCCCTCACAACTTTGATGCCCCAGTAGCTCACAAAGTTGAATTTTTGCTCACAAGGCTCCACAGCTTAGAGGAAGCATTGAACCCCACTGCACATTCTAATGGTTGCTTTGATCATTCATTGTGCAGAAGAGCACCTGGTCCTCCTAAGCTAAGCAGGGTCGGCCCTGGTAGGTACTTGGATGGGAGACCACCAAGGAAGCCCAGGGCTGCTGGGCAGAGGCAGGCAGGGCAAACCCACCTCTGAAAAGGATATTATAGCATTGGAAAAAGTGCAGAGAAGGGCAACTAGAATGATAAAACCTTCCCTATGAAGAAAGGTTAAAATGCTTGGGGCTCTTCAGCTTGGAGAAACAACGGCTGAGGGGTGACATGATCGAGGTTTATAAGATTATGCATGGGATTGAGCAGGTTGAGAAAGAAGTACTTTTCTCCCTTTCTCACAGTACAAGAACTCGTGGGCACTCCATGAGATTGCTGAGCAGTCGGGTTAGAACAGATAAAAGGAAATACTTCTTCACCCAAAGAGTGATTAACATATGGAATTCACTGCCACAGGAGGTAGTGGCAGCTACAAGCATGGATAGTTTCAAGAAGGAATTAGATAAACATCTGGAGCAGAAGTCCATCAGTGGCTCTTAGCCACAGGGTATAGATGGGAACTCTCAGTCTGGGGCAGGTGCTGCACTCTATTCTTGGTGCTGGAGGGGGCAGCAGTGGGAGGGCTTCTGGTGTCCTGGCCCCACTGCTGGACCTCCTGATGGCCCCTGGTACATTTTGGCCACTGTAAGACACAGAGTGTTGGACTGGATGGGCCATTGGCCTGATTCAACATTGGCTTCTCTTATGTTCTTATGTTCTTATGAATGCCTCCTCCCTTGAAAACCCCACGAGGGGCAGCCATAAGCCTCTGACACCAGAATAGTGCCTGACGATACATGGACAATGCCGGGCAGCTTCAGTGGTTCTTCCGTACCCTAGAAGGCATGTGTCTGTGGGCAGCAGGTTGACTGGAGACTTGGGAGGAGCCCTGCTGGCACAAGGAATCAAATTCCATGACAGGTGGGTGTGAAAGAGGAGAGCTGATGGCCCCTGGGTGCCTACCTGTGCAAGGTCCAGGCGTCATAAAGATGTCATCCACAGCTGCGTCACTGCGGAAATCTTCCCCTCGCATGCCTTCCACGATCAGCTGAGGAAAGGGAAAACCTCCAGGGTTAGGGCAACAAGACAAGACAATTAGCCCTGGCTTGGATGGCCCAGGTCTAGCCCACTCTCATCCAGTGTTCCCTCTAAGCTGAGTTAGTGTCAGCTAGCTCACAGCCTTTTAGCCTCCGGCTCACACATTTTTGTCTTCGCTCAGGAAGGAGGGCTCCAGAAGAGCAAACTAATTTATGCAGGAGCCAAATCTCTGGCTCACAACTTTAATGCCGGTCGCTCACAAAGCAGAATCTTCGCCCACAAGGCTCCACAGCTTAAAGGGAGCACTGCAAGTCTCATCAGACTTCGGAAGCTAAGCAGGGCAAGCCCCGGTTAGTATTTGGATGGGAGACCACCCAGGAAGCCCAGGGTTGCGATGCAGAGGCGGGCAACGGCAAACCACTTCCTGTACATCCCTTGCCTTGAAATCCCTGCAGAGTCAGCATTGGAGGGGAGGGGGCTGCAACTGGATGGCCCTCCCCGCCCCCTGCTAGAGGAGACAGACCAGAGGTCCAGCCACATCTCTCCCAGGGAGTCTGCCTCTCCCAAACTGAGGAGCAGAGGAGCCCTTCAGCCTCGGCGGAAAGTTCCCAGCTGGGCGGGACGCTCTCCTGGATCGCCAAGGCAAACCGAGCCCAGTTCTAGCAAGGAGGCTGGCAGTGCCACAGGAGGAGATGCTCAGCTCAGCCCCAGCCGGGGGGGGCCCAGGAAGGAGGGGCCTGGGAAGGCCGTGCCTCTCGCCATGACTGCCCTCGGAGTCTGAGCCCCAGGCCCTTCCCATTTGCCCCCCCAGAGGGAGCCAGTTTGGTGCAGTGTTCCCTCTAAGCTGAGTTAGTGTGAGCCAGCCCACAGTTTTTTAGCCTCTAGCTCACACATTTTTGACTTAGTTCAGAAAGGATGGATCCAGAACACACTAATTTATGCAGCAGCCAAATCACTCGCTCACAACTTTAATGCCAGTAGCTCGCAAAGTAGATTTTTTGCTCACAAGACTCCACAGCTTAGAGGGAACATTGGTTTGGTGTCGTGGTTAAGTGTGTGGACTCTAATCTGGGAGACCGGTTTGATTCCCCCACTCTTCCACTTGCACCTGCTGGATGACCTTGGGCAAGCCGTAGTTCTGATAAGAGCTGTCCTTGAAAAAGAGCAGTTTCTGTCAGAGCTCTCTCAGCCCCACCTACCTCCCAGGGTGTCTGTTGTGGGGAGGGGAGGGAAAGGAGTTTGTAAGCCGCTCTGAGACGCCTTTGGGTAGTGAAGGGTGGGGTATAAATCCAGTCTCCTCCTCCTTCTCCTCTTCTTCTTCTCCTTCTTCTCTTCCTCCTCCTCCTCCTCCTCCTCCAAGTGATGAACCTGTTCCCCCCCCAGACACTCTTCTGCCTGCCCGGCCCCAAGAGGGAAAACTAAATGCATGAACACATGAAGTTGCCCTCTACTACATCAGACCTTTGGGTCCATCCAGAACAGCACTGTCAAGCCTGGGACCTTCCGTATGCAAGCAAAGCAGGGGCTCTTCCAAGGGCAGGGCCATGGGGAAAGAGAAGAGAAGAAGAAGAGACTGGATTTATACCCCGCCCTTCACTACCTGAAGGTGTCTCAGAGAGTGGCTTTTACACACCCCTTTCCCTTCCCCTCCCCACCACAGACACCCTGTGAGGTAGGTGGGCTGAGAGAGTTCTTGACAGAACTACCCTTTCAAGAACAGCTCTGACAGAACTTGTGACTGACCCAAGGTCACACCAGCAGCTGCAAGTGGAGGCGTGGGGAATCAAACCCGGTTCTCCCACACTTAACCACTACACCAAACTGACTCTCTTAACATCACCCACCCAGTAGACCCTGCAAAGCATTCCCCACCGCTTCCTCTGTTTGAGTGGGGCTGGCACATGGCTGAAAATATGAACCAGCCCCCCCCGCCCCGGTCGTTTGCTCCTGAGACGAATGACTCTGATGTTGCTCCGGTTACCTGCAGCCGCCCTGTGTTGGGCACGGTGAGGCTCGCTCGCAACCAGCGGTCCCCTTTCCTCCCCGTGGCGATCCAGAGCAGTCTGCGCTCCTCTCCTTCTGGGGCCAGGTACACTCTCAGGGACATGAGTGACGCTGCCCCGTACAGGTGATACCAGAAGCGGAAGCAGAACGGCCCGAGGGACGTACAGGTGGGGCTGACCAGGTGGGCCACCTCCCCTTCCAGGGCATCGTCCCCCTCGAGGTAGATGTAGTGACCTTCTAAAGAGAAGACAAAAAGGAGTGCTGGAGGGGACGCGCAGAGGGAATGACCGAGGTCTCCTGCCAGCGGGTTGCAAGAGAAAAACTGAACAGCAGACAAGAGACGCTTTGGGTGGAGGAAAGCAGAACGTCTCCCCCGAGGTTGGAGTCCAAGTCTTATGAGGAAAGGCTGAGGGAGTTGGGTATGTTTAGCCTGGGAAAGAGAAGGTTTAGAGGGGACATGATGGCCGTCTTCAAGTATTTGAAGGGCTGTCATGTAGAAGATGGAGCAGATCTAGTCTCTCTTGCTCTGGATTGCAAGACTAGATCTAATGGGTGGAAATGACAAGGGAGTCGTTACCGGCTTAATATCAGGAGAAACTTCCTGACTGTAAGAGTGGTTGAGCAGTGGAACAGACTGCCTCAGGAGGTGGTGGATGCTCCTTCGCTGGACGTTTTCAAGAGGAGACTGGACAACCATCTTTCGGGTATGTTGTAGGCGGTGTTCCTGCAGAGTGCAGGGGGTTGGACTAGATGGCCTGCAAGGTCCCTTCCAACTCTAACATTCTATGATTCTATGAGGTGTACTTGCAGAGTGAGAATGAACAGCCATGAGAAAGGGCCACCCTCTTGAGTCTTTGCGTTAGTTGCTGATCATGGTGGGCAACTTCTGCATAATTTAAAAAATAAATTGCATACCGGTACTTCTGTATTTTTTCTCCAGGGCAGCTGGGGTGTGTGTGTGTGTTTAGGTTGGGGAAATGGGCACCCTCCTGATCTGTATCCCCCCAGCCCACCCTCCCCGCCACCCCGCCCCCACCCAGGGCTCAAGCCCAGTCATCCCGAGTTCTTGTCCTTGGGCTTCATCTGCCGCCTGATGCCCAGAGGACTCGAGATGAGCCATCAGCTCAGCTCCTTTGCTGGGCAGGACCCAACTCCCTTTGCGAGCCCTGCTTGGATGGACACGGCTTGGTTTTCTCTCTATTGCAGGAGAAGTGAATCCTCTCCATGGAGCGTGAAGAATCTGCATTCCTTGGAGGGATACTGCCTAGGGTTACCAACTCTGGCTTGGGAAATTCCTGGAGATTTGGGAAACTCAGTCACCGTGGCTCAGTCACCGTGGCTATCCACTGTGGCCATGGATACTCTATGAATCTATCTAAGGGTGCAGTCACACAGACCTTTTGATCGGGGTTCGCCACTGTTCACTCGCACATGAAAATTTCACATTCACATGTGCCAATCCACCTCCCGCGCCAAAGGGGGCTCACTCCCGCAATGTTCCTGGGTTTTCCTGCCCCCTGGAAAATCAGGTATTTTCCTGGCACTTGCACTTTGAATGCATGATTTCGCCCATCTGGACAGCCATCTTTCGCAATGATTGCGATTAGGGCCATCTGACCGCTCTTTGTGCGTTGTTGCTTTTTTTTTTTAAGTTTCTGGTTTGAGCGCTTGCATAAACATGTGCTTATTAAGTGCATGTTTGCTCAAGCGCTCAAACCGGAACCTTTAAAAAAAAAAAACAAACAACGCACAAAGACAGCCCTGGAGGTGGGAATGAGAGGCGGGGCCTCCGGCAGCCTGGACAGGGGCCAGCAAGGAGGATGGCAGAGACAGCAGAGCCTTTTTTCATGGGGCAATGGCAGCAGCAGCAGCACCCCCCCCCATAGCGGTGGCAGGAGCAGCAGCTGGCTGGCAGGATCACCTGAAGGGATGGGGCAGCGGCAGGTGAGCGGGTGCTGGAAGAGAGGAGGGGCCGGCTGCATCTAGTCAGCCCAACCCGAAGAAAAATGTTCCCAATTTAAACAAAGTGGGAACAAAGCGCGATTACCTTGCCGGTGTGGCCACACCCTAATCTAAAGCTGTTCATTCCTGCAGCCATCACTACATCCTCTAGCAGCAAATTTCGCATTTTAATCACTCTCTGTGTAAAGTTGTATTTCCTTTTGTCCACCCTGAACCTACTGCCCATCAGCTTCATTGGATGACCTCGGGTTCTAGTCTTTTGAGAGAGGGAGAGAAAAAAATAAGTACAGGTACCTGCAACGATGTTGACAGCTGAGACCACCCTGAGCTAAACTCCCAGAGAACAGCTAGACGAGTAGCCCTGAGGTTCAGCAAAGGGATTAGCTGCCTCCTGCCCCAAAGGACCCCTCCTTCACCTCAAGGCCATGCTTCCCCTTGCAAATGCATACCATCAGGACCGCCCCCTGGCCGCAGGACAGTCTGGGAAGCCTCATTTGGCTGCTTGGCCAGATTAGGATCTTTCGGGTCTTTCTTTAGTGCCCAGGGGCCTATGACACTTCAGCGCTGCTGCCTCCTGCCGCTGCGGCCTGGTCCCCCCTTACCTCCCGTGGTGTGGTCCGAGGAGGGCCCCGTCATCTGCGACGGTGTGGAGCCCTTGAACAGTATCCAGTCAAAGTCGTCATGAACCGACTGTGTCCAGAGGCAGAGGTCGGTGTCAAAGGAGCAGGAGAAATCGCAGTGCGTCGGGGGATCTGACATTACAAACGAAAAGAGATGGAGACAGAAGCTGCTGGGGGGGGAGGTCGTTTCCAGCTCAGACAGGAAGTGTTGGAGCTCATATTTAGGAGGGCTTGGGAACTGCAGCGTGTCTCGGGTAATACGAGGCAAAATTGGTTGTTTCATTTAAAAGCCACCCCGTTTTATATCTCTAGTAAAGGTAAAGGTAAAGGTTCCCTTGCTCGAAAGCCAGTCGAATCCGACTCTAGGGTTGCGGTGCTCCTCTCCATTTCAAAGCCGAAGAGCCAGCGCTGTCCGAAGACGTTTCCGTGGTCATGTGGCCAGCATGACTAAACACCAAGGCGCACGGAACGCTGTTACCTTCCCACTGAAGTGGTCCCTATTTATCTACTTGCAATTTCTTGCTTTCGAACTGCTAGGTTGGCAGGAGCTGGAGCTAGAGACAGGAGCTCAACCCCGTCATGCGGCACCTGGGTCTCGAACTGCTGAACTACTGACCTTCCACAGCCTGCAGTTCAGCGTCTTAACCACTTGAGCCACCGCAGCTCCATATATCTCTACATCTCTACACCCTGTTTATCTCTCCAGGAGAGACCCAAAGCAGCCTGACAACCAGTGTTCCCTCTAAGCTGAGTTAGTGGGAGCTAGCTCACAGTTTTTTAGCCTCTGTCTCACACATTTTTGCCTTCGCTCAGGGAGGACGGCTCCAGAGCAAACTAATTTATGCAGTAGCCAAGTCACTCGCTCACTACTTTAATGCCAACAGCTCACAAAGTCAAATTTTCGCTCACAAGACTCCACAGCTTAGAGGGAACTCTGCTGACAACCACATTTCCCCCCATCTCCTTGTTATCCTCACAACAACGATCCAGCGAGGCAGGTGAGACGGACAGAGAGTGGCTGGCCCATGGTCACCCCGTGAACTCCCAGGGCAGAAGGGGGATCTGAATTCGAGTCTCCCAGGTCTTAATCTGACACTCAAACCGCCATGCTAGTTAGGCTCAGCTTGTGGGTTCCCTTGACAAAGTGATTTCCTCCGTCTAGCAAACTGAAAAGCGGCCGGTTCTCCATTCAGACAGCTCCAGGGACAGCTTGAGGTGACTCAAGGAAGAGGGTTCCTCTGAGCCCTGCAGGGATTCAGCTTGCTCCGAGCCATCGGTGGTCCAGGACACTCCTGAATGTGCAGGAAGCTGCCTGATACTGGAGCAGACTCTTGGATCCGCCAAGACGGTTAGCCTCTCTCCAGGATCTCGGGCAGAGGTCTTTCACATTGCCCACTGCCGGTTTTCTTTACATGCCAGGGATTGAACCTGGGGCCTCCTGCAAAAAGAGAGGCTTTTCCACTGAACCACAGCCCTCCCCCAGTGGGAGAATATAAGAGAAGCCGTGTTGGATCAGGCCAAGAGCCCATCCAGTCCAACACTCTGGGTCACACAGTGGCCAAAACCCAGGTGCCCTCAGGAGGTCCAGCAGTGGGGCCAGGACACCAGAAGCCCTCCCACTGTTGCCCCTGCCCCCAAGCACCAAGAATATAGAGCATCCCTTGCCCCAGACAGAAGAACATAAGAGAAGTCAATGTCGGATCAGGCCAATGGCACATCCAGTCCAACACTCTGTGTCACACAGTGGCCAAAACCCCAGGTGCCATCTGGTGGTCCAGAAGTGGGGCCAGGACACCAGAAGCCCTCCCACTCTTGCCCCCCAAGCACCATGATTACAGAGCATCACTGCCCCCAGACAAGAGTGCTGCATCTATACTGCTCCAAGAGTGGCAACCCATTCTGGTCCTGCACTATTAGTTGGGTCCAAACCAAGTGATTAACACATGGAATTCACTGCCACAGGAGGTGGTGGCAGCTACAAGCATGGACAACTTCAAGAGGGAATTAGATAAACACAGGGAGCTATTAGCCACAAGGTATAGATAGGAACTCTCGGACTGGGGCAAGGGGTGCTCTGTATTCTTGGTGCTTGGGGGATCAACAGTGGAGGCTTCAAGTGTCTTGGCCCAAATGCTAGACCTCTGAGGGCACCTGGTATTTTTGGCCACTGTGTGACACAGAGAGCGTTGGACTGGATGGGCCATTGGCCTGATCCAACAATAGCTCCTCTTGTGTTCTTATTCTGGGGCAAGTGATGCTCTGTATTCTTGGTGCTTGGGGTTGTTCAACAATGAGAGGGGCTTCGGTGTCCTGGCCCCACTGCTGGACCTCCTGATGGCACCTGATATTTTACTCCACTGTGTGACACAGTGTTGGACTGGATGGGCCATTGGCCTGATCCGACACTGGCTCCTCTTATGTTCTTATGTCTGGGGCAAGTGATGTCCTGTCTTCTTGCTGCTTGGGAGGGGCAGCAGTGGGAGGGCCTCTGGTGTCCTGGCCCCATTGCTGGACCTCCTGACGGCCCCTGTTATTTTTGGCCACTGTGACACAGAGTGTTGGACTGGATGGGCCATTGGCCTGATCCAACATGGGCTTCTCTTGTGTTCTTATCCCCCTCATGCAAAACTGTGGAGACTTGGCTTTGATCTGGCTGGTGGAGGATTGGGCCCAGGAAAGGATGGGGAGATCATTCTTGGGGAAATGAAATTCTTGACTTGGCCCTGCAGGCTACTAACCCCAAATTTATTAACTCAAAACACCGAGCATTTTCACAGTGTTACCAGCACAGTTCAATGAGAACTTCTCCTTTCATGACATCCGCTGAAAGACACTGGGGGGTTGCACAAGAGCCCAAGGGGGAGCTTCCAGCAAGCTGTTCACTGGGGTCCCCAGCAGTGTTCCCTCTAGGCTGAGTTAGTGTGAGCTAGCTCAGTTTTTTAGCCTCCAGCTCACACATTTTTGTCTTAGCTAAGGAAGGATGGCTCCAGAGCAAACTAGTTTATGCAGCAGCCAAATCACTTGCTTACAACTTTAATGCCAGTAGCTCATGAAGTAGGATTTTGGCTCACAAGACTCTACAGCTTAGAGGGAGCATTGGTCCCTAGCGGTGTGAGCCCCCTCTGAGTGGCAAAACCTGCCTCGTCTTCCTGGAAACGTTTGAAACGCTGCCCCCCCCAAGGTCCTCCTCACATATCTGCCCCACAATACTCACCACACAGTGTCTCTGTCCACCAGTTTGGAAAGAGTATCCCTGCATGCTCGCATGCTGCGACGTAAGCCTCCAGAGATCTGCGGCAGTGCTGCGTGCTCCCTGCAGTGTTGCATTGGTCAAGGAGGCAGCTTTTGACGTAGTTCTTCGGATGGACTTTCCAATGGCAGCCTTTGAACGGCCCGTTCCCGGCGGAAATCCTTTTGCAGGTCTCTTTGTGTCTCTTCTTGGCCACCACGCTGCATTCTTTGGGGACTTTCAGCTCAGGGTCACACCTGGAGTCACAGAATCATAGAATCACAGAGTTGGGAGGGGCCATGGAGGCCATCTAGTCCAGCCCCCTGCTCAGTGCAGGATCAGCCTAGAGCATCCCTGACAAGTGTTTGTCCGGCCACTGCTTGAAGTCTGCCAGTGAGAGGGAGCTCACCACCTCCCCGGGCAGCTAATTCCACTGTTGCGCAACTCTTCCTGTCAAAAAGTTTTCCCTAATATCCAGCTGGTACCTTCCTGCTTGTAATTTAAATCCATTCTTGCGAGTCCTCCCCTCTGCTGCCAACAGGAACAGCTCCCTGCCCTCCTCTAAGTGCCAGCTCTTCAGATCCTTCAAGAGAGCCATCCTGTCCCCCCCAACCTCCTCCTCGCCAGACTGAACCTTCCCAAGTCGAAGGATTGCTGCAGGCAGTTTAAAAACCTTCTTCCCAGTTAAGTCCAGAAAGCCCAGGAACAAGATCCAGCAATGGGTGGAATGAAACAGCCTCTTTGCAAAATGCAAAACCTAGCTACGAAAGAGGAACCAGTAGTCCTTTTAAAAGAGATGAAAGCCAGGCAAGACCGGCTCTTATCTCGCCTGAATACACTAATAGAGCCTCCAGCAATGCAAATAAATGAATTAAACTCTGCTCTTAGAAAGAGAGCGACGACTGCAGTAAGATCTTATACAACAAGAAGAAATAAAAATCCTCCAATGATCTGCTGATTCGAAGCGTAAAGCCAGAAGATCTGCATAACAGTCTATAGGGTTGCCAACTCCAGATCTGGAAATACAGTATACGCAAGAAAAGCGTGAGGAAACAGAAGAAGAAAAGATAATGATGTAATATAGGTACTAACTCAGGTTCTTCCATTACAGATTGATGTTGTTGTTCAGTCGCACAGTCAAGTCCGACTCTTCGCGACCCCATGGACCGGATCATGCCAGGCCCTCCTGTCTTCCGCTGTCAGCTGAAATTTGCTCAATTTCATGTTCGTTGCATCTATGACACTGTCTAACCATCTCATCCTTTGCCATTCCCTTCTTCTTTGACCTTCAATCTTTCCCAGCATCAGGGTCTTCTCCAGTGAATGCTCCCTTCTCATTTGGTGGCCAAAGTCTTTGAGCTTCAACTTCAGGTTCTGGCCTTCCAGGGAACAGTCAGGGTTGATTTCTTTTAGGATTGAATGATTTGATCTCCTTGCAGTCCAAGGGACTCTCAAGAGTCTTCTCCAGCACCATAGTTCAAAAGAATATATTCTTCAGTGCTCGGCCTTCCTTATAGTCCAACTCTTGCAGCAATACATTACTACGGGAAATACCATTGCTTTGACCATGCGAACTTTTGTTGGCAGGGTGATGATCAGATTGATAGCTGATACCATTTTACATCCTTAAAATGCCTGTGGTACAAAGATCATTCACCACTTCAAAGTCTTCCGGATCCCTCACCGTAACATATTGACCCCTTGGAAAATTGAATGTCGACACTTTAGAGTGTTTCCACCTTGTTTGTTTCTGTATAAAACATTCCTTATTTCAATAATCTCCTAATACTGATGTAAAAAAAAAAAACAGGTCTATTTTAAGTAGAGATGCCATCCTCCAGGTAGGACCTAGGGATCTCGCAGAGTTACAGCTGATCTCCAGACTTCACAGGTCAGTTCCCCTGGAGAAAAGGGATGTTTTGAAGGGTGGACTCAGTGGCATTGTAACTAGATGTCCTCCCCTGTCCTCCCTAGGCTCCATTCCCCAAATCTCCAGGAGTTTCCCAACCTAGAGCTGACACTCCAACTCCCCCATACCCTGCCAGTGGCCTAATTTTCTATAGGTAATGGTGTTCATACACACATGCCCTGTAATGGGCATATTGCTTATAATCTGGGAAGAGGAGAGATTTAGGCTCTTCTTCTTCCTTCCCTTTAGTCTCTCTAGACAACATTAGCATGGATTTTGTGCTATGCTAAATACTCAAGTCCTCCAGGGTTCAGCTATCAATCCTGGAAGGGTAGCAAAAGGTAAGGGGGGGGGGTCACATAAAACACTGCATGCTTTGTTGTGATGACTCAGTATACTGAGAGGGATCTAATGTTATACCTGGTATCCTGTCACAGCAGTATAGTTTTACAGGCATTCCTAAAGAAAGAATCACAGATATAAAACACCCACCTTAAACTGCAGAGGTATAAATATTCCAATAAAAAAATCTGAGATAATACACATACAAAAGAATCTCCAAATATTCTTTTGTTACAGGAAACTCACATAAAGGACCAAAACCCAAGCACAGTTCTGAAACATACAAAGCTGGCAAACAGTAGGCAGCAGCAGACTTGTCAACAGCTGGAGGAATGGCAATTCTTTCTAGCAAGTTCCCTCGAGAAATATACGATACTAAAACAGACTCAGGGATCTCTTCATTCATTCATTCATTCATTCATTAATTCATTCATTCAACAGCTAGAGGAATGACAATTCTTTCTAGCAAGTTCCCTCCAGAAATATACGATACTAAAACAGACTCAGGGATCTTTTTGCTCCCTTCTCATTTGGTGGCCAAAGTATTTGAGCTTCAGCTTCAGGATCTGGCCTTCCAGGGAACAGTCAGGGTTGATTTCCTTTAGGATTGACTGATTTGATCTCCTTGCAGTCCAAGGGACTCTCCAGAGTCTTCTCCAACACCACAATTAGAAAACATCTATTCTTTGGTGCTTGGTCTTCCTTATAGTCCAACTCTCGCAGCCATACATTACTACTGAGAATACCATCGCTTTGACCATGCGGACTTTTGTTGGCAGGGTGATGTCAATACTTTTTATTATGTCGTCTAGGTTTGCCATCGCTTACCCCCCCAGGAGCAGGCATCTTTTAATTTCATGGCTGCAGTCACCATCTGCAGAGATCTTGGATCCCAGGAACGTGAAGTCTGTCACTGCTTCCATGACTTCCCCTTCTATTTGCCAAGGAGTGATGGGGCCATGATCTTTGTTTTTTTGATGTTGAGTTTCAAGCCAACTTTTGCGGTCTCCTCTTTCATCATTGGCAAGAGGCTCTTTAGGTCCTCTTCACTTTCTGCCATTAGAGTGGTATCGCCTGCATATCTCAGGTTCTGCAGATAAGCATTTATTACAATCAAATAAAACCAGAACCAGTTTTGTAAATTCAACAGTATCTTAGGAATAATCTCACCTATGGAGTTCCATTTGTAGCACGTTGGGAGACCTGCAAATCAGTGACCTGAGGTACATGTCATAAAAAACAAAGTTTGAGTCCAGGGGCACCTTTAAGACCAATAAAGTTTAATTCTGGGTATAAACTTTCATGCGGGCACACACCTCTTCAGATGAGGTACATATATTAACTTAGTGTCTAATGCTTAAAAACAAACCAAATGGATATAAATGCTTAAAAAGAGAGATACTGCTAAACACACATAAATAAAAGGAGGAGGAGGAGGAGGAGGAAGAAGAAGAAGAAGAAGAGGAGATTGGATTTATACCCTACCCTTCATTACCCAAAGGTGTCTCAGAGCGGCTTACAAACTCCCTTCCCTTCCCCTCCCCACAACAGACACCCTGTGAGGTAGGTGGGGCTGAGAGAGCTCTTGACAGAAACTGCTCTTTTTTCAAGAACAGCTGTGTCAGAACTACGGCTTGCCCAAGGTCATCCAGCCAGGTGCAAGTGGAGGAGTGGGGGATCAAATCCGGTTCTCCCAGATTAGAATCCGCACACTTAACCACTACACCAAACTGGCTCAAGAAGAAGAAGAAGAAGAAGAAGAAGGGGAGGAGGAGGAGGAGGAAGAAGAGGAAGAAGAGCACCAAGATGCTGCTACAGCCCTGCATGGACCATTCATGCCTGGAATGGACAGCAACATGTTTTCAGTCGTGTTGGATGACAGGACACAGACGAATGGATATACACAACAGCGAAGGAGGCTTAGTCTAAATTTGAGGAAGAGTTTCTTGAAGGTGAGGTGTGTTTGACACTGGAACCATCTCCCTCGTGAGGTCATGGATTCTATGTCTCTGGAGGTGTTTGGGGTATTGCTGGACACCTGCTAGTTGGGGCTACTATAGCCATAGTTTGGGGGCTTGACTGGATGACCCTGGTGGTCCCTTCCAACCCTGAGATTAAATAAAATACATTCTGAACACATCTCCAAGCTCCAACGCTCTATATATTATATGTCAGAAACATGTGGTTAATATTGTCCACACTCCCAAGGGCACTTTCCATGCAAGAGCTCAGTCCAGAGTGCCTGAAACTTTCTTAGGCCACAGTGACTTGTACAGATTATGCACAGTTCCTTTTAATTATAGCCAGTGTGGCGTTGTGGTTAGGAGCATCCGACTCTAATCTGGAGAACCAGGAGGAATTCACTGCCACAGGAGGTGGTGGTGGCTACAAGCATGGACGGCTTCAAAAGGGAATTGGATAAACATATGGAGCAGAAGTTCATCAGTGGCCCCTATTAGCCACAGGGGATAGATAGGAACTCTCAGTCTGGGGCAAGTGATGCTCTGTATTCTTGGTGCTTGTGGTGGGGGGGCAACAGTGAGAGAGGCTTCTAGTGTCCTGGCCCCACTGTTGGCCCTCCTGATGGCATCTGGTATTTTTGGCCACTGTGTGGTACAGAGTGTTGGACTGGATGGGCCATTGGCCTGATCCAACGTTGGCTTCTGTTATGTTCTTACATCTGGGGCAGTGATGCATTGTATTCCTGGTGCTTGGGGGGGGCAACAGTGGGAGGGCTTCTAGTGTCCCAGCCCCACTGGTGGACCTCTTGAAGGCACCTGGTATTTTTAGCCACTGTGTGACCCAGAGTGTTGGACTGGATCGGCCATTGCCAGCATTGGCTTCTCTTATGTTCTTAAGTCCTTAAGGTATAGATAGGAATTCTTGATCTGGGGCAAGGGATGCTCTGTATTCTTGGTGCTTGGGGGGGGGCAACAGTGGGAGGGTCTCTAGTGTTCTGGTCCCACTGGTGGACCTCCTGATGGCCCCTGGTATTTCTGGCCACTGTGTGACACAGAGAGTGTTGGATTGGATGGGCCATTGGCCTGATCCAACATTGGCTTCTCTCTTATGTTCTCATGAGGTTTGACCTTGCCCCAGCTCTCTCAGAACTCTCTCGGCTCTCTCTCAAGGTGACTGTTGTGAGGAGGGGAAGGGAAGGAGATTGCAAGCCGCTCTGAGACTCCTTAAAAGATAGCAAAAAGCAGGGGTATAAAAACTGACTTCTGCTACTACTACTCAAAGCTGCTTCTACTGCAGGACTTGATTTTTCCCTTAATTTGAAATTTTCATATCGTTTTGTAGATTTGGAGGCTGCTGCGAGGGCTGTTTTACTAGACAGGCAGGTTGAAGATACCAGACAGATAAAGAAGGAGGAGAGGCGCTCTCATATTATTATTTTTTTTGAAAGGCCTCCTTCTAATCCAGTGTGGACAGTTTCTGTTATCAGCTCCTACTTTGCTTCCCAGGTGGCTCAGTCTCTGCTTTGGTGCCGGAGGATGCCAAATCCTGCTGTCCCATCTCTCATCCTTGAATATATTGGTAATTTTTGGCTGAACAGAACAAAGGCATTTCCATGACAAATTTCGGAAATACCCCAAAGAGTGCAATTTCAATTAAGGGAAAAATCAAGTCCTGCAGTAGAAGCAGCTTTGAGTAGTAGTAGCAGAAGTCAGTTTTTATACCCCTGCTTTTTGCTATCTTTTAAGGAGTCTCAGAGTGGCTTGCAATCTCCTTCCCTTCCCCTCCTCACAACAGTCACCTTGAGAGAGAGCCGAGAGAGTTCTGAGAGGGGGGGAATCAAACCTCATGAGAACATAAGAGAGAAGCCAATGTTGGATCAGGCCAATGGCCCATCCAATCCAACACTCTCTGTGTCACACAGTGGCCAGAAATACCAGGGGTCATCAGGAGGTCCACCAGTGGGACCAGAACACTAGAAACCCTCCCACTGTTGCCCCCCCCCCAAGCACCAAGAATACAGAGCATCCCTTGCCCCAGATCAAGAATTCCTATCTATACCTTAAGGACTTAAGAACATAAGAGAAGCCAATGCTGGCAATGGCCGATCCAGTCCAACACTCTGGGTCACACAGTGGCTAAAAATACCAGGTGCCTTCAAGAGGTCCACCAGTGGGGCTGGGACACTAGAAGCCCTCCCACTTTCGTGTTATTAAAATAGAAATGTTACATCTGATACCTCAAGAAAAATTGCTTGTATTTCCATGTTCCCCCAATGTCTGTTGTTTTTTCACTTTCTTTCCAAAACAAAATTTAAAAAAAAAGTCTTCAAAATATTCAGAAATTGCACTTCCCTGTGGGATTGGCAAAGCCACATTTTTGTGCCTTGAACAGACCGAAGTTGACTCTGCAAAATTGGTTGTCGTTTGTTTTGTTGTTGTTGCTGTTTTGCTCTGAGACGTCTTTCCTTCCATGATGGAAGCCCTGCCGTATCTGATGCGACTACGTGGATGAGTCACGCCCACACCGTTCCGTGCGTCTTGCACCAGGACTGCTCTCTGCATGCTTCCCGGCCCGGCAGTTTGCCTTTTGTTTCATCATCGTGGCCTGCAGTTCTGTGCCCAGGGGAAGGATCAGGTTCTCTTTCTGTAACCTAAAGGATTCTGGGAGTTGGGCCTCAGCCAGCCCCAGAGCTTTCTGTTCTACGGTTCACTTTGATTCCATTCGTCATCCCTGCCGGTGCTGAACAAACTGGCTGTCATTGGCTCCTTTTCTTGGCCCTGGCCTTGGCTAGCAAGGCGGAGAAAGCTGTTGCCCCCTGTGGGCGAGAGTGCTCATTTCCTGGGCCCTCAAAAGCAGCGGCATCTCTCTCCCTCCATGGCACACTACATCACACTTGGCACATTGCTCACATCCTACCTGGCTCTCATCCGCACCGCCAGACGGACTGCGCAGCTCCTATAACCTCCCTGTGTGCTGATATGCCTGGACATTCAGCTCGGGAAGGAGATTCCTTCCTTCCAAACCTCAGAAATGCCCCCCCCCGCCCCGGCAAGGCGGGCCAGTTCCTTCCTGCCATTTCTGCACACAGAGGCCTGCCATGCACAAGGCCACGGATATTTGGGAAAGTGGGAGTGAGTCCGTTTTGTTTCGCGCTTTTATCCTCTTGAAATCACTCAGGCGCACAGACCACTCCCACTACCTAGGGGTGCGTGAATGATTTGTTATCACGGGTTAAGAGGGTAGCTGGGTTTGTATCTGATGAAGGGAGATTAGGCCTGGGGCAGAGCAGATCAAGGAGCATGTAATAATTTAAAAGAAAATTGTTATAAGATGATGTATAGATGGTATATGACACCGAAAAAAATTGCAAATATGAATAGCAATATGTCAAACAAATGTTGGAAGTGCAAAAAAGTGGAGGGCTCGTTTTCCCATATGTGGTGGACATGTGAAAAAGCAAAAATGTTTTGGGCTGAGATCCATGCAGAAATGGAAAAAATTGTGAAATGTAGTTTTAAGAAAGAACTGGAAATACTACAATTGGGGCTTAAACTGGAAGCAGTAAATATGGCAAAAATAACATTGATATGATCACGACTGCCAGAATGATATATGCTCAATATTGGAAACAAGACAAGGTCCCTGAAATTGGGGAATGGATAAAGAAATTACTTTTTATGGTTGAAATGGATAAAATGACAAGGAAACTTAAAAACTTGGAAGCAGAAGAATTTTTTGCAGACTGGAAAGATTTCAAAGACTATTTAGAGAAATACTGGGATGTAAAGGACAATTTGCTTTGCTTTGATAACTACTGAAAATTAAGAAAAGTAGAAAAGAGAGATGAAGGTATAAGAATAACAGTTGAAAGATACGTTACCTGTAGAAATGACTAATGAGAGAAGGAGGGAGGAAGAAGATATAAGTTTTGGGCTGGAGGTTGGAGCAATGGGGGAAGCCATTAAGGGGGGAGAAAGGAGGAAAAGAGGTATAATAACTTAGGTTTCAATGTATGTTTGAACTTTTAATATATCTTAATAAATTGTTTTTCAAAAGAAAAAGAAAAAAGGAAGAGGTACTTTTCTCCCTTTCTCACAAGACAAGAACTCGGGGGCACTCAAGGAAATTGCTGAATGGATAGAACAGATAAAAGGAAATCCTTCTTCACCACTCGCAGGTAAGGTAAGAGATAGTATACTCACCTTGCCAACAAAAGTCCGCATGGTCAAAGCAATGGTATTCCCCGTAGTAATGTATGGCTGCAAGAGTTGGACCGCAAGGAAGGCCGAGCGCCGAAGAATAGATTCTTTTGAACTATGGTGCTGGAGAAGACTCTTGAGAGCCCCTTGGACTGCGAGGAGATCAAATCAGTCAATCCTAAAAGAAATCAACCCTGACTGTTCCCTGGAAGGCCAGATCCTGAAGCTGAAGCCCAAATACTTTGGCCACCCAGTGAGAAGGGAGCACTCACTGGAGAAGACCCTGATGCTGGGAAAGACTGAAGGTCAAAGAAGAAGGGGACGGCAAAGGATGAGATGGTTAGACAGTGTCATCGATGCAACGAACATGAAATTGAGCAAACTTCAGCGGACAGTGGAAGACAGGAGAGCCTGGCGTGATCTGGTCCATGGGGTCGCGAAGAGTCGGACTCGACTGTGCGACTGAACAACAAAAGTATACTAAATGAAATGAAATAACCCAAATGGTTCTGGTTGCTGGATTTAAAACGTTTGTACTGCTTGGGGTGGGGTGGGGGGAGAGAAATGAGAGGAAAATGATGAGCAGAGACCAGTTCTCATTAGCCAAGTCGGCACAACACGCAGGTGCGGAGACTCAGAAGGGGCCCACCTGTCCCAGGTTAAGTCCCGACCACTTACTGCCAGTCTTTCTCGGCCATCACCATCCAGCTGCCAGCAAACTTGATTTCATCGCTGTCCTGCACCCCAGTGGACTTGGCGAAGTCGTCTAAACGGGTGCCCGAGTACTGGCCACAGAGACCACACAGGTGGCCCTTGAGGGTTTCATCCGCCTCGATGAAAAGGTGCTGGCCACCGCCCAGCGTCACCCGGAGGCCGAAAGGGAAGCTGACGGTCACGTAGGGGGGCTTCTCCTTCACTGCAACCCCCCGGGGGAAAGTTCTGTCAGCAGCAGCTTCTCTGCCATTGACCTGGCCAAGGAAGGAAGCAAACGCGTCAACAGATCATAAAGGCAGGCGGCCACTCAAGGGGTCAGAACAGCAATAGAAAGTTGATTGTTCAGCTTAGGAGCTGCCCTCGAGTTTGGGATCGCATAAGAACATCAGAGAAGCCCATGTTGGATCAGGCCAGTGGCCCACCCAGTCCAACACTCTGTCTGTCACACAGTGGCCAAAAATACCAGGGGCCATCAGGAGGTCCACCAGTGGGGCCAGGACACCAGAAGCCCCCTCCCACTCTTGCCCCCCACCCCAAGCCCCAAGAATACAGAACATCCCTTGCCCCAGACTGAGAGTTCCTATAAGAACAGAAGAGAAGCCAATGTTGGATCAGGCCAGTGGCCCATCCAGTCCAACACTCTGTCACACAATGGCCAAAAATACCAGGGGCCATCAGGAGGTCCACCAGTGGGGCCAGGACACCAGAAGCCCCCTCCCACTCTTGCCCCCCACCCCAAGCCCCAAGAATACAGAACATCCCTTGCCCCAGACTGAGAGTTCCTATAAGAACATAAGAGAAGCCAATGTTGGATCAGGCCAATGGCCCATCCAGTCCAACACTCTGTCACACAGTGGCCAAAAATACCAGGGGCCATCAGGAGGTCCAGCAGTGGGGCCAGGATGCTAGAAGCCCTCCCACTGTTGACCCCCCCAAACACCAAGAAGACAGAGCCTCACTTGCTCCAGATGGAGAGTCCCTATCTATACCTTGTGACTAATAGCTACTGATGGATCCTCTACTCCATGTTTATCTAATTCCCTCTTATAAGAACATCAGAGAAGCCCATGCTGGATCAGGCCAATGGCCCATCCAGTCCAACACTCTGGGTCACACAGTGGCCAAAAATACCAGGTGCCATCAGGAGGTCCAGCAGTGGGGCCAGGACACTAGAACCCCTCCCACTGTTGCCCCCCCGAAGCACCAAGAATACAGAGCATCTCTTGCCCCAGTTCCTATCTATACCTTGTGGCTAAGAGCCCCTGATGGACCTCTGCTCCGTATGCTTATCCAATTCCCTCTTGAAGCCGTCCATGCTTGTAGCCGCCGCCCCCTCCTGTGGCAGTGAATTCCATGTGTTCATCACTCTCTGGGTAAAGAAGGACTTCCCACGGCCCAACATGAGATGTACTTGTATGCATACGGCTCCCAAATGTATTTAAGTAAATTTTAGAAATAGATCAGTCAATAGAAAATATCAAAGAAACGCACCCAGTCTGTTTATCATGTTATTTGCTTATTTGCTTTATTTATCTCCTGCCTTCACCTCAATGGGTTCCAAAGTGGCTTACCTCCTTCTCCTCTCCTACTTTTTATCCTCACAACAAACCAGTGAGGTAGGCGAGGCTGAGAGCGTGTCACCCAGCCAGCTCCCAGGACGCAGTTGGGGATTCGAACCTGGGTTTCCCAGATCCCGGTCTGACACTTTGTTACGGACCCCGGCCAAGGGCTCCATAGGTTCGCAGAAGTTCCCAAAGAACTGACACGAGAGACCTTGGGTTGACTTACGAGGAGAGCTTTAATAACGCACCACAGTTATCCAAGCAAATGCAGGACTGAGCTCCAATCAGCCGGCCTCGAGATGCACGCGAACACACACACGTAGCAGAGCTTAGCTAAACCCTCAAGACCAAGAGCCTACTTAGAACTGGGTGTGTCTTATACCCTCAAGGCTGGCTGTGAGCCCAAAGAAGGATAGATTAAGCCAGGGGCATCAAACTCATGGGCCGGATCTGACATAAATGTCTCTTTGTCGGGCCAGGCCATGTGTGCCGTAAAACGTAATGCCAGGGACCAGAGACAGGAACTGTATAAAGGACAGCAGCTGGTGAGCTCCCGAGTTGGTGTGTCCTCCCTGCAAGGCCCCCTGGGCTGGGAGGGGGGTGCAGAGGAAGACCCACAGAGGCGGACCGGAGAGGCAGCAGAAGAAGAAGAAGAGAGGAAGAGATTAGATTTCTATCCTGCCCTTCACTACCCGAAGGAGTCTCAGAGCGGCTTACAAACTCCCAGGGCTATTCTTGTAGAAAAAGCCCAGCAGGAACTCATTAGCATTTTAGGCCACACACACAAGCAGAAACTCATTAGCATATTAGGACACACCCCTGAAAGCACAGCTCATTAGCATATTAGGCCGCACCCCTTTGTTACCAGAAGGGTGGTCATCCAGCCATACCCACCTTTTGCTTCTTATTCTGTTTATCTTGTTTGTTGTCAAAACCCAGGACTCTTTTTGGAGCAGGAACTCCTTTGCATGTTAGGCTACACACCCCTAATGTAGCCAATCCTAATGAGTTTCTGCTGTTGGGTGTGGCCAATTATGCTAATGAGTTCCTTCTGGGCGTGGCCAACTCGGGAGCCATCCAGAACTCCGTTCCTGTGCGTTCCTGCCCCAAAATAGCCCTGCAAACTCCTTTCCCTCCCCCCCACCCTGTGAGGGAGGTGGGGCTGAGAGAGCTCTGACAGAAATGGCTCTCTTTCAAGGACAGCTCTGACAGAACTGGCTTGCCCAAGGTCATCCAGCCGCTGCAAGTGGAGGAGGAGTGGGGAATGAAACCCGATTCTCCCAGATTAGAGTCCCTGCACTTAACCACTATGCCAAACTGGCTCTGCAGCGCTGGGCAGATGCTCCCACGATGCTTGACAGCTGCAGGTGAGGTTGTTCTGCTGTGCGAAAGCCACCACGGATTGGCTCTGCCCATTCCCTCCTCCCAGAACTCCCTCCCTTGCATCAGTTGCTTGTGGAGCCACAGAAGAGCCCTGGACGGGCTGGATCTGGCCCCGGGCCTCATGTTTGACACCCCTGGATTAAGCTTTCCCAGATACTTGGAGGAGCCGGGCCATCCTGCCCCCAGCTTCCAGTGGGGGAAGAAGCAACCCAGGCCTTGGAGAGAAGGCCCTGCTAACAAGTAGGAGGGTGAGAATGTTCCCCCTGAGAGCAGCTCACGCTGTCCTCTCCCCGAGAGACTCAGGGCAACCAGCCGAGATGGGAGGGGCCCCGGGCCAATACGCGCTTCAACCACAACCGCACACGGGCTCCACGCAGGTGACAGGTACTCACGTGGACTGTCTTGTTTCTCCACAGAGTGACATCCAGGTCTTGGTACGAGGTCGTCACTGACTGGAGGGTGGCCGGGGCCTGCCTCCCCCGGCGTTCGTAGGCGACCGTCACGGAGAACTGCTCGGCTCTCTTGGTGCAGGTCTCCACGGCTCTGTAACTGCACCTGCCCTCCAGGTGGTAGAGGCTCCCGTCAAAGGTGATGTGATGGGAGCCCGCGAAGAGGTGGCAGGTGTCTGTGCCGGGCAGGTAGCAGCCCAGGACTCCGCCCTGCACCTTGCACACCTGACCCTCCTGGCAGATCTCGGCACTCGTGCAAGACAAGGTGCCGTTTCCGGCGCAGCGACATCGCCCCAGGCAGTTCCGCTGCAAGAAGCTTTCCCCTTTCTGCGGGAAGGGAACAGAGAGGCGCTGTGAGAACTGGGGACCGGTTCTGCCATTCCTTACTACAGAACTCTCAAGTTAGAAGAAGAAGAAGAGGAGACTGGATTTCTACCCCCCTGCCCTTCACTACCTGAAGGAGTCTCAGAGCGGCTTACAAACTCCTTTCCCTTCCTCTCCCCACACCAGGCGCCCTGTGAGGCTGGTGGGGCTGAGAGAGCTCTGACAGAAACTGCTCTTTTTCAAGGACAGCTCTTGTCAGAACTACGGCTTGCCCAAGGTCATCCAGCAGGTGCAAGTGGAGGAGTGGGGAACCAAACCCGGTTCTCCCAGATTAGAGTCCGCGCACTTAACCACCACACCAAACTGGTTAAAGTTAGATGGGGGAAAGCTTCCCTGGACTGATCAAGTTAATGTCTTGGGGGAGAAGTGGGGATCCTGGACCCGGCCTGGTCAACGGAGAAGCCACCGGGAGCAGCTCTTTGCTTCAGTCGTATCTAGCCACTTATTTAGACTCTGCTAGCTTAGCTACCCGCAGCTGTAACCTCCGTGCTGGACTCCTGCAACTGCTCTGCTTGAAGCAGCCCTGGAAGACATTCCAGAGCAATGCCTCCCTCTAAGCTGCGAAGTCCTGTGAGCAAAAATCCTACTTTGTGAGCTACTGGCGATAAAGTTGTGAGCGAGCAATTTGGCTCAATACATTTGCTCTGGAGCCATCTGTCCTGAGCGAGGACTCCCTCCCTTGCATCAGTTGCTTGCGGGGCCACATAAGAGCCCTGGACAGGCCAGATCTGGCCCCCAGGCCTTATGTTTGACACCCCTGGATTAAGCTATCCCAGATACTTGGAGGAGCCGGGCCATCCCACCCCCGGCTTCCAGTGCGGGAAGAAACAACCCAGGCCTTGGAGAGAAGGCTCTGCTTATAAGCAGGAGAGTGAGAAAGGTGTGACAAAAAGGTGTGAGCTGGAGGCTAAAAAACTGTGAGATAGCTCACACTCACTCAGCGTAGAGGGAACACTGAGCAGGAGTCCTCCCTGGGACCCATCTTGGGTTGCTAGGCCACCAGTGGGGGCAATGAATCCCTTGTCACTATGCCACTGGGCACAGAGATGCCAGCCTCCAGATGGGGACGGGATGCCACCCAGAATTACCACTGATCTCTAGGTGACAGAGGCCAGTTCGCCTGGAGAACATGGCCACTTTGGAAGGGGGACTCTATGGCATTGTCCCCCCCTCCCCAAATCCCGCCCTCCCCAGGCTCCATCCCCCAAATCTCCAAGGATTCCCCAACCTAGAACTGGCCACCCTTCCTGGGGGGAAATGGCTGCTTTGGAGGGTGGCGTTATAGCGTTATACCCCACTGAGGTCACTCACCTCTCCCAACCCGGCTGTCTCCAGGCCCCAGGGATTCCCCGACCTGGCGTTGTCAGCCCTAGTTGGGTGGATCAGGCCTATGGCACAATGTCACTTCTGGGGCAAACCTCGAAGTCACGTCAGTCCTCTCTAGGAATTGCCAAAAGCTCTGTGGTTTTACGGTAGAGTTTCCAGCAATTCCTAGAGAGAAATGTAACGTCACATCTGGGTTCCCCCCCATTGCTGACAGCCCCCCCTTCCCCAGCCTCCTGCTGCTTGCCTGGCCAGTCTGGGCGACCTGACCAAGGCCACTCAGAACACAGGACTCCTGTGCTGCATCTACTGCATTTGTTCTCTGCCTGCATTTGCAAACCCAGGAGAACCAGTGCCACTGTAGCCGTGCAAACCCAACAGGACTAAGGTCAAGCCAGAGAATCTCTGCAGCAGAAATGGAAAGTAATGGGGAGGGGGGACTTTTGCAAGCCCAGCAGAACCAGTGCCACTGTGGCAGTGCAAACCCAACAGGACTAAGGTCAAGCCAGAGAATCTCTGCAGCAGAAATGGAAGATAATGGGGGGGGGGTGGATTTTTGCAAGCCCAGAAGAACCAGTGCCACTGTGGCAGTGCAAACCCAGCAGGACTAAGGTCAAGCCAGAGAATCTCTGCAGCAGAAATGGAAGATAATGGGGGGGGGTTTTGCAAGCCCAGCAGAACCAGGCCAATGTACAGACTGCCCAGCAGTACCGGTGCGATCAGAGAGTGCCCAGCAAAACCCTGTGTCGTTGTGGCAATGCCAGCTCAACAGGACGGATGTGAAGCATAGGATCACTCTCCCTACATAGAGATGGGCCTGCAGGGGGGAAATGGGCAAAACGGGAGGGTTGCGACTCCATCATGCCAGTCCCACCCCTCAGTTCCCCAAGGCGGTTTATTTATTTATTTAGTTTATTCGATTTATAGCCCGCCCTCCCTGGGCGGCTTACATATATGCAATAGCTAAAAACAACAATATAATAAAAGGATTAATTAATTAAATAATCACATTTGTGCCCCACCCTCCTGTCAGTTAACCCTGTCATGTCAATGGTATGTGGGAGGAGTGCTGCTTCCTCTTTCCTTTCCTCTGATGTTTTTCACACAGCCTCTTATCAGGTCCCTGACCTTGCTCCAGCTGCAGGAGCCTCGCTGGGAATTGTAACGGTTCCTAGAATGTTTTGCTTCTTAGCCCGCTTAGCTTCCCGTGCACGTGAACTGTATCAATTGGCTTCTGCTGATGAGGGGGGGGTTGTTTGAATGTAGAATAACCTCGTAGGCACTGCTGTATCTAGTCATTACTGACACAGAGAATGTGCACGTGTCTTTAGTACTGTTTCATCATTAACCACTGTCTTCTGAAGAAGCCCTGTGTGTTGTGACTGATTGACTGAAGAACCTGACACTTCCCTGCAATGCAGGCTCAGGGCAGCTCACAACCAGGGCATAAATGCAGTTAAAACAACATAAAATCATATCAGAACCATTCCATTATTAAAACAGTTTCATAAATTGCTGAAGATAGTTATTCAAGATGGTTTATTTCGGTGTACCTTCTAAGAATCAATCTGCTCGAGCTCTTCCTATGGCACAGGCTAGTTGTTAGAGACCAAGGGCCAGGGCACTATAGTAGTGGCAGCTCCCTAGCTGAAAGGCTGGCGGAAGAGCTCCGTCTTGCAGGCCCTGCGGAAAAGTAAGAGGTCCAGCAGGGCCCTGATCTCCTCCGGGAGCTCCTTCCAACAGGATGGGGCCGCCACTGAGAAAGCCCTGGCCCTGGTAGGCGCAAGCCTGGCATCCTAAAACAACAACATAAGGTGCTAGTAACAATATAAGTAACAATGGCGAAGGCAGAGTCGCATCAGCAGACTGGTAAATGGGGTCGGTGGATGCTGTAGCTGACACAGCCCTACTGGGAAACGTTTGCAATGTTCCCTATGAAGAAAGGTTAAAATGCTTGGGGCTCTTTAGCTTGGAGAAACGACGGCTGAGGGGTGACATGATCGAGGTTTACAAGATTATGAATGGGGTTGAGCAGGTTGAGAAAGAAGTACTTTTCTCCCTTTCTCACAATACAAGAACTCCTCGTGGGCACTCCATGAAATTGCTGAGCAGCTGGATTAGAACAGATAAAAGGAAGTCCTTCTTCACCCAAAGAGGAATTAACATATGGAATTCACTGCCACAGGAGGTGGTGGCAGCTACAAGCATGGACAGTTTCAAGAGGGAATTGGAACAGAGGTCCATCAGTGGCTATTAGCCACAAGGTATAAATAGGCTGGGGCAAGTGATGCTCTGTGTTCTTGGTGCTTGGGGGGGGGCAAGAGTGGGAGGGGCTTCTGGTGTCCTGGCCCCACTGCTGGACCTCCTGATGGCACCTGGTATATTTTGGCCACTGTGTGACCCAGAGTGTTGGACTAGATGGGCCATTGGCCTGATTCAACATTGGCTTCTCTTATGTTCTTATGTTCTTATGCTATGTTTATAAAGGCACGGAAGACGGTTTTATCCCAGAGAACATTTGGTGGAAATTAAATTGTGTCAGCTGATTGGGCGGTGCTTGTCTTAATCCCGTGGGGTTTTAAATCTGTGACTGGTGCCTTTTAATCCGTGTTTTAATCTTGCCAATTGGACTGGTACGATTTGTGTCCTCAAAAACCTAGTGGCTGCATGTCGAGTCGCCTCGAGTCTAAGGAGGTAAGGTGAGCCAGAAACATTTGAAGTAAAAAACCCCCCTTAAAACAATAATTGCTGCAAATGTTGGACCAAGCGCGGTACAAACCCCGTAATATGTGTCTTCCACCAAGCAGCCACAGTCCGCCACGGACACACACTCTCCCCCGCTGAAGACAAACCCTTCGTGGCATTCGCAGCCCTCCACGCAAGGCCTGCCACATTTTGCCGGGGCCAGCAGGTTGGTGCACGTGGCGGGGCATGCGGAAGTGCACATCTTGTGCTCGCTGTTGGAAGGGCAAAGAAAGGCTGGAAGGAAAAAACATGGTCACATTTGGGAAGGTCCCGCCTTTGGCTTTGCGGGGAAGGGGGAGGTTCTTTTAGGAAACCTGGTGGAAACTCAGGTGCTGTCATAGGGTTGGAATCCCAAAATCAACATCCGTGATAAAAATAACAAAGAGTCAATAAAGATCAGTTGCAAAAATGTTTACTGTCGTAATTTCTGTAGAAAATTTTCTTCTATTATTGCTCACACGCTAACGAATGCTGCGCAATGAAAACAATTCATTTCACAATATTTGCTTTATCTGAGCGTGTAGCAATCCCAATTCTTATCAATCATTGGCAGAAAATGCGGGGGGGAGGCGTGGCAGTTCGCCCCGGAGCAAAATAAGACACGGCAGCCCGATCACACGGGCCACCGGGTTGCCACGCTCCAGCTCCAAGCGCCGATCACACTGCGCTGCTGCAGCGTTGCAAAAAAGCAGTGCAGCAGACCACACAAGCCACGCTGTTAAGAAGTGCGCATGCGCCGTTGGGGGGGGGCACTGTCGGTGTCTTGCGTGTGCGCATGCGCTATTCGGCATTGGTGCGCATCCCATGGAAACTTACAACATCCGGAAACCCTGGGACATGGGCGGGCGTCGGAAGCCGTAGGATACTGGTGCTCCCGCGATCAGACACCAGCCTTTGCCCCAGGGTTTCCGGAAACTAGTGCTTCGACCCTAGTAGTTTTTTCCTCCACGTTTTCCACGGGAAGCTGTGGGTTGGCTACTGGAGTGCTACGCCTCCCAGATGTGCCGGTGTGATCGCGCACAGAAAGTCCGCAGGGCTACCGTGCCTTCAGCGGGGCAAATGCTCCATGTGAATGGGACCACTACTTATCAACTCCTGAAGGAAACATTCCATGTTGACTCTCGAATAACAGAATAACAGAATGCTCTCATAGGGTTGCCAGCTCTGGGCTGGACATTCCTGGAGATTTGGGGGGAGTTTGGGAAGGGCGAGGTTTGGAGACGGGAGGGACTTCAATGGGGGTAGAAGGCCACAGAGTCCACCCTCCAAAGCAGCCATTTCCTTCAGGGGAACTGAGCTCTGTCATTTGGAGATCAGTTGTTATACCAGGAGATCTCCAGGTCAGACTTGGAGGTTGGAAACCAACGTGCTACGGATCCGACTGCCTTTCTCCCTTGTGTTTGGACTTCCCCGTTGCTTTGCAAGTTGTGAAGCATCAGCCCTGCTCTCCCAAGGGGGAAGCCAAGGCACTTAGCAACACAGCCGGAGTGTCGTGAGCAGATGACCTCTCTCTTCGCCCGGCTGGCCCCCTCTCTGGGAGGCGCTCTTCAAAAGGGACGGGCTGCCTTTCGGGCCAGACCTCCAGATGCAAAATAGTAACCCAAATATGCAAGCAACCAGTTTACTCCGTGAGCTCCGAGACGTTCCTATTTATTTATTTATTGGCCACCTCCCTCCCTCGTGGAACTCAAGGCGGCTCACACAATAGGCACCAAAGGATTGTCGAAAACACAATAAAAACAATATAAAGAAAACAGCAATGATGCAAACACCTCAAAGGACAGAATTTAAAAACTTCAGTTAGGACAGCTAATGAAGAAGAAGAAGAAGAGGAGGAGGAGGAGGAGGAGGAGGAGGAGGAGATTGGATTTATTCCCCACCTTTCACTTGGGGTCTCAGAGCGGCTTACAAACTCCTTTCCTGTCCTCTCCCCACAACAGACACCCTGTGAGGTAGGAGGGGCTGAGAGAGCTTTTGACAGAAACGGCTCTTTTTCAAGAACAGCTCCGAGAGAACTGTGGCTTGCCCAAGGTCATCCAGCAGGTGCAAGTGGAGGAGTGGGGAATCAAACCCGGTTCTCCCAGATTAGAGTCTGCACACTTAGCCACGACACCAACACTAAATCAGTTTTGTGCACCTCAAGCCTAACTTACCTGACAGGGTCACTGTAAGGATAAAACGGAGGGGAGGAGCCTGATGCCAGCAGCTGTGTGTCCCCCTTGGGGAGAAAGGCGGGGTAGAGATAAAGCAAATGATAAGTAAAAATAAAAACACACACGCCTGGGCAGTGAGGAGGCCGAGGCGCGAGAAAGGCACTCACGGCAGTACGTCTCCGCTCTCCAGTCCGGAAGCTCCAGCCCCGCTCTCTGGCAGGCATCGCTGTACACGCCGAGCGTCTTGCAGAGCTGTTCCTGGCGTCCCTGGAAGGCGCACATGTCTCGGACGCAGGAATAGAGGAAGCTTTCGGGACTGATGGCCGAGTGGCAGACGTGGAAAGGCCCCGGGCTGCTGATCAGCATCCCGCAGAATTCAGGGGTTCTGTAAAGCTCTTCCTGGTCCGGGGTGCAGGGTTCCTCCACCTCCGGAACGCCGCAGGGGGTGTTCTGCTCGGCATCGATCACTCGCCAGCTGTCGCCCAGTTCGTTGGCATCCTTGGCTCGCTGTCCTTTGGGCATCATGAGGTCGTCTTGCGCGTTGCCGTTAAAGTTCCCGCACATCCCACAGGTCTTGTTGAAAAAGAGGGCCGGGAGCCGGATTTCCACCAAGTGGTCCGTGTCGTATGAAACGACCAGCTGGAATTCTGTCTCCAGAGAGACGTATCGCCCGCTCTTGGTGACCGTCACGGACCCGTCAGCGTAGCTCACTGGGAGCGTCCTCCATGTTTTATCCACCTAAGGAGAGGGGAAGGCGAAGCGTGTTGGGTTGCCGGACGCAGGCTGGGAGACTCCTGGAGGGAGGGCAGGGGCCTCCGTGGGGCACAGTGCCCACAGAGCCCAGCCCCCAAAGCAGCCGCGTTGTCCAGGAGGGACTAAGCGCCGTAGTCTGGAGATGAGCTGTAATTCCAGGGGATCTCCAGGCCCCACCTGGAGGGTGGCGTCCCTAGTTAAGTGCCAAGACTACAATGGGTACAAAGTGGGTCAGTATTATGCATTTCTGGTTATATTTTGTTGCCGGTTGTACATGTCTTTCATTTTCCTTGCTAAACAATGAACTCTAACAACTACATTTACAACATAACAATGGGGGAAGGGGGGCCATGCCAGACTGCTTCTCCAGGAGGAAGAGGAGGAGAAGAGGAAGAAGAAGAGGAGGAGGAGGAGGAGGAGGAGAAGGAGAAGGAGGAGGAGGAGGGAAAGGAGGAAGAGGAGGAGATTGGATTTGTACCCCACCCTTCACTACCCAGTGGAGTCTCAGAGCGGCTTACAAACTCCTTTCCCTTCCCCTCCCCACAGCAGACACTCTGTGGGGTAGGTGGGGCTGAGAGAGCTCTGACAGAAACTGCTCTTTTACAAGAACAGCTCTGACAGAACTGTGGCTTGCCCAAGGTCATCCAGCAGCTGCAAGTGGAGGAGTGGGGAATCAAACCCAGTTCTCCGAGATTAGAGTCCACGCACTTAACCACTACACCCAACTGGAAAGAAGCACCACTACTCAAAAGGAAAAGAGGGGGGCTAAAGAGTCAGGCTAGGATCTGGGATACCCAGGTTCAAATCCCCACTCTGCCGTGGAAACTCGCTGGGCGACCTTGAGCCAGTCACACGCTCTCAGCCTTTCCTACCTCACAGCGTTGTTGGGAGGATAAAATGGAGGAGACAAGAACAATGTAAGCCACTTTGAGGGGGAAAGCGGGATATAGACACGATAAGTAATGAAAAATAAAATAAAAGGAGGGGTGATTTGGGGGAGGAAGGACACACAGAGAGTCTACGGAACACTCCGAAGCAAACACAGAAAGGTCCAAAGCAAAGACAGCTGAAACTTCCCCCTTGCAAAGTCCGTTTGGATCAGACCTTCAACACGCATCCCGAGCGGACCCTCCCCTGCGGAGGTAGTACCCGGCCCCTCTGCGCACTCTGTGGGAAATATGCCTAGAAGTTTCTATGTCCGGGGATTTTAAAGGAGCTGGCAAAGTACATGCCCTTTTCAGGGCAGGGTGGGTCATTCTGACGGGCACCTGGCATCTCTCTGCTTAAGGGAGGGGGAGCTAGTTTGGGTTGCCAATCTCATGGTGAGGCCTGGAGTTCTCCCAGGAGATTGAGGGGGGGACATGATTGCTCTCTTTAAATATCTGAAAGGCTGCCCTTTGGAGAAGGGCAAGGAGCTGTTCCTGTTGGCAGCAGAGGAGGGGACCCAAAGCAATGAGTTTAAATTACATGCAGGAAGGTATCGGCTGGATATCAGGGAAAATTTCTTCAGGGTCAGAGTGGTTCAAAGGTGGAATCAGCTGCCCGGGGAGGTGGTGAGCTCCCCTTCACTGGCAGCTTTCAAGAAGAGGCTGGATGAATATTTGCCAGGGACGCTCTAGGCTGGTCCTGCATCGGAAAGGAGGTTGGACTAGATGGTCTGTCTGGCCCCTTCCCACTCTCTAGGCTTCTAGGATTCAACTGCTGTCCAGGCCGGTTCCCCCGGAGGAAGCATCTGCTTTGGAGGGTGGGCTCTACAGCATCGCAGCCTGCTGAACACCTTCCCCTCCCCAAACCCAGCCCTCCACAAGCTCCATCCCCCAAGTCTTCGGGAATTTCCCTACTCGGAGCTGGCAACCCTCGAATGGTCGGTGGACAGGAAATGGGACAGGAAAAGGGGATGCATTTGCACCCGTCTCCACGGCCGAGATGTCTGCCCCTGAGCGCACAGAGGCCGGCAGGAGGAGTGATGCATCTCCAGGGGGCTTCCTCCTCCTCGAAGGACAATGTTTACCAGGCAAAGGAAACAGGCAAGGGGTGGGGGACAATTACGAAGAGCACCTACTGGCATTACAGTTGCGAGCGAGCGACTTGGCTGCTGCATAAATCAGTTTGCTCTGGAGCCCTCCTTCCTGAGCTGAGACAAATACGTGGGAGCTGGAGGCTAAAAAACTGTGAGCTAGCTCACACTAACTCAGCTTAGAGGGAACACTGGATGGGAGACCAGCAAGGAGTGTGAATGTCGCTATGCAGAGGCAGGCGATGGCAGACCACCTCTGAACCTCTCGCTCCTTGACCTAAGCAGGGTCAGCCTGGCTGGTTCTTGGATGGGAGCAATGCTCCCTCTAAGCTGTGGAGTCTTGTGAGCAAAAATTCTACTTTGTGAGCTCCCGGCATTAAAGCTGTGAGTGAGCAATTTGGCTTCTGCATAAACTCGTTTGCTCTGGAGCCCTCCTTCCTGAGCTGAGACAAAAAGGTGTGAGCTGGAGGCTAAAAAACTGTGAGCTAGCTCACACTGACTCAGCTTAGAGGGAACACTGGTTAGGACTGAACATTGATGTGGATGGGAACCTTTCCAACACAGCCAACACCGCCCTGCCCCACTGTTATGTACTGAGCCTAAGCCATTCCTCTAGCGGTACCAGGTATGGGTTGAGCTTGTTACCTTAGAACAATAGCGCTGGGTTGGCTCAACAGGATCCCATCCTCGTCGCCAATGTTAAATCCTGGGTTCTGGGTGCATTGCAGGGATCAGCTCTAGTTTATTAAGTGATTTCAGCACACTACAAGGATAACTGGCAGGGCCGGAGCCCTGCTTATAAAGACTGCACACACCACACCCACTCCCCGTGATAGGCTATTGACATTACACCACTTATCTATTGGTTAGTTGTAGGATACTAGGGAGCTATTGTTCTAAGGTAGCAAGCTCAACTTGTCTCCGGTACAGCTTGAGGAGTGGCTTGGGCTCAACACATAACACTCACTGTGCAGGAGAAGGTCAGTGGTGGCCATCAAGCAAGCGGCCCTTCTGGGTGCACCACCGGCTGTCACACCTTCCCTCTCCGGGAGGAGGTCAGAGTTCAACCAACATGTTTATCACTGAAGGCTGAGAAAGGGACGCCCCCATTTCATGCCAGACTCACTCACCATCACCTGGTCGCTCACATCCTTGTGGATCTCCACCCGGTGCCCGTAGACGTGGGCGAGGACTCTGTGGACATACGTCTGGGGGGGCTCCTCCAGGAAGACGTTCTTTGCCTCCACCTTGAAGTAGGGCACTCGCAGCCTCTTGCCACACCTCTGGGCCAGGGTGTAGGTGCAGTTGCCCATGAAGTGGTAGGACGCCTGGTCAAACGTGTAGTAATGGGGGTCCCCGTGGATGCGGCAGATCCTCTCCGTGGCCTTGTGGCACCCCAGTGTGCCGTTCTCCACCCCACAGAAGGAATCCTTCGGGCAAGTCGCATTGGAGCACCGCAGGGGGCCACCCGGGCTTGGGCACATGCACCTCGAGGAGCAGGTCTCGTCCACCCAGAATTCCGAGCCCACCGGATAGTGGTGGCCCTCGTGCTGGCATCCGCACGGCTGGCTGGGTGGGCAGGGAATGGCTGCCGAAAGCAAGAGGGTCCCCATTAGATCTCAGGCAATGCTAGCGTGGGAAGGAATGGACCGTGCAATGTCCCTTGATGCTTGTAGAGACATCGGAGTCCCAGAGGAGAGCCGTAAAGACTCAGCGGGTTAGAGAGGGTGGCTCCCCGGCCTCCCCTTTCTCCACTCCTGCTGCTGTCCCTTGGTTACCCAGAATTCTCCTCTCAGGGCTCCCTTCCTTCTGGTCACTTCCCTTGAACACTGGACGTGCTTTCCACAATCTCTTTCCATCCTAGCTGCAGTTGATATCTGCAAGCCTTTACTTTGCCTTTCCTGTCTAGCATGGGGTTTTCTTACCACAAAGAATTTCTGGTTTTTTTGTTTAAATCTCAGTAGCAAGCCTCAATGCAAACTTATTATAAGGTTGCCATCCTCCAGGTGGCAACTGGAGATCTCCCAAGATTTCAATTGATCTCCAGACGACCAAGATCAGTTCCCACGGATGAAATGGCTGCTTTGAAGGGTAGACTCGATACCCTGCTAGGCCCCTCCCCTCCCCGAACCTCACCCTCTGTAGGCTCCACCCCCCAACTCTCCAGGTATTTCCCAGCCCAGAGCTGGCAACCCTATATAATCCTCAAGCATAAGAACATAAGAGAACATAAGAGAAGCCAATGTTGAATCAGGCCAATGGCCAATCTAGTCCAACACTCTGTCACACAGCGGCCAAAATATACCAGGTGCCATCAGGAGGTTCAGCAGTGGGGCCAGGACACTAGAAGCCCCTCCCACTGTTGCCCCCTCCAGCACCAGACTATAGTTGTGGAGCTACCGGCATTGAAGTTCTGAGCAAGCGATTTGGCTCCTGCATAAATTAGGTTGCTCTGGAGCCCTCCTTGAGCGAAGACAAAAACGTGGGAGCCGGAGGCATCTCCATTTAAAGCGACCAAGCAGTGGGTGAGGTGAAGGGCCTCTGCCTGAGACCCTGGAGAGCAGCTGCCAGTCTGAGCCGGCAATACTGGCCCTGAGGGACGAAGGATCCGATGCAGTACATAAGTCAGCTTCATGTGTGTTCAAATGAGTGAATAAAATTATTTTTTTGAAAAGGGGAAAAATACACTTTGTTGTACAGAAGAAGAGATTGGATTTATACCCCGCCCTTCACTCAGAGTCTCAGAGCCGCTTCCAATCTCCTTTCCCTTCCCTTCCCCACAACAGACACCCTGTGAGGTAGGTGGGGCTGAGAGAGACCTGACAGAAATGGCTCTTTTTCAAGGACAGCTCTTGTCAGACCTACGGCTTGCCCAAGGTCATCCAGCAGGTGCAAGGGGAGGAGTGGGGGAATCAAACCCAGTTCTCCCAGATTAGAGTCTGAGCTCCTAACCACTCTATAGAGTTTCTAACCACAAGATTTTACCTGGGTTTGTGCTTTTCCTGTACCTGCCTTTGTGTTTTGCTCCAGAGCTCACAGCTGCTCCAAGGATGCGCATGGCGGGGGGGGGGTCTAGGCAGGTGCACATGCACGATTCAGGCCAGGCAAAGTACATTTTTGGGGGGGGGGAGGTTTAAGCGCTCCTCTTCCAGCAGCCCTGCTTCAATCACATCGGAAGGCATCTGGAGCCAGGAGATCCAGCGACAGATTTCTGACATCGCGGCGCGGTTGGGCAGGCAGCCGTTGCCCCGGATTGAAGCGTCTCCTTCTTTGGCTGCTCTGGAGACCCCCCCGGACGCCCCCGCCCTGCTCTCCGCCCCTCCCACCGGCAGCCCCGGCCGACAAGGCCCCGCAGGTGTGTGTCCCCCCATCACCCGGCGCTCCACAAAAAACTGGGGAGAACCTTAACAGTGCTCCCTCTAAGCTGTAGAGTCCCGTGAGCACAAATCCTGCCTTGTGAGCTACCAGCATTCAAGTTGTGAGCGAGCGATTTGGCTGCTGCATAGATTAGTTGGCTCTGGAGCCCCCTCCTCCCTGAGCTAAGACCAAAATGTGCAAGCCGGAGGCTAAAAAACTGTGAGCCGGCTCGCACTCACTCAGCTTAGAGGGAGCACTGGCCCAGTGGCCAGACTGGTGGGAGGGGGGACCCAGGCGGCCTCTGGCCCCTTTCCAGTCTCGCCTCCCCTCCCTGCAGGTGAAGAAGGAGACACACGTCGTGATTTGGGCGACGACAGGACCCTGCCCGGGCTCAGAGTCCCGACCAGAAAGGCAGTTTGAAGTGTGGGGTGGGGCTGATCTACGTCGCGGGCATTCCCAAAGGGGGGGAAGCACCTACCTGGGACACTTGTCGAAGCAGGTGCCGGGTCTCTCTGCTCCCCCCTGAGAAAGGAGATGCAAAGCGATCAGGTGGCTTTCAAGCAACGCAGCCCCCCTCCAGCAACACCACTCCGTCCTATCAAGACGGTGCTTTGGCTTGCCAGCCGACCCCGCCCGCGTCCCTGTCTCCAGCTCCAAACACAGCCCGGCTGCAGAACGGGTTTCTTGGTCAGTCAGCTTTTCGCTGGCCACTTGCCAGAAACCCCGGGGAGGGCCAAACAGGTGAGCAGTGTTCCCTCTAAGCTGAGTGAGTGTGCGATAGCTCACGGTTTTTTAGCCTCCGGCTCACACATTTCTTTGTCTCCGCTCAGGAAGGATGGGCTCCAGAGCAAACTAATGTATGCAGGAGCCAAATCGCTGGCTCACAACTTGAATGCCCGGAGCTCCCAAAGGAGAATTTTTGCTCACAGGAGTCCACAGCTTAGAGGGAGCATGGCAGGGGAGCGGGAGGTCCGGCAGCAGAGGGGGAGAGAGAGGAGTGGCATCAAATGAATGGGGGTCTTGTCTGGGGGAGGGGGTCGATATTATGGGAGTCTCTAAGGACAAAGCCCAACTGAACGAGATTCCAAATGATGGGGCAAAATGCACTTAAAGAAAGAAAGAGAATCCCTTGATTATTTATCTTGGCTTATGGCCGCTGACCTGGAGAAATAGCGCTGGGTCCCTTGGATAGAGCCTCACCTGGCTATAATGCAGCACTGCAGGGAGATGTCGTTTTTAACTCTGCCTTGTGCAAATGCTTCAGCTGCCCGTTCCCAGGCACTGAAGCCTCCATTAAAGAGACGGGACATTTCTCTCTGGGCTTGTTGCCAACCCCATGTAGCTGTTCCGTCTGTTGCTTTGATTCTACCTTTGACTGGTGGACTTTCCAGAGCTAGTTTAATGCGGTTACCTGGCTCGGTTGCTGGAGGAAAAGGTGGCAGGCAACATTTTAAACTGACAGTACACCCAAGGGGCCTGGAGAAAAATGTCCTGCCCCTTTTATTGAGGCTTTATGGGCAGCTGAAGGGTTTTTCCTTAGGGCCTGGAAGTGAATAAGCCTCACCTGGTAAATATACAGCCCATTGAACCTGTGTTAAAGTGGCAGGGGTTCTTTTTTTCTTTCTCCTGCAGGTTGTTGGCAACCCTTGGCCAGCGGGAGGTGGGCTGTGGTCAGGGGCGGATTAAGGCTCTCTGGTGCCCTCAGCACTGACCAATCTTGGTGCCCCCCCCTCATTGAAACGACTGTCACGACAACTGAATTTGGCTCCATCATTTTACTTTTAAACATAGCCTACGACACTGCACCTCGCCAACAAAAAATAGAAGATAACCCCTAGGGTGCACACCATTGATCCATTTGCACTCGTTTTATCATTTTATTTATTTTTACAAATTTTCATTCTTTTTTTTTTCTTTTCACCCTTTCCCCCAACTTTGTGGTGCCCCCTTTGGCCCCGGTGCCCTAAGCACGAGCTTAGACCGCTTAAGGGTTCACCTGCCACTGGCTGTGATCAAGGCCGACTTCATTGGAAGGCCTGCTTGGATGGCCCCTGTGTGACACAGAGTGTTGGGCTGGATGGGCCATTGGCCTGATCCAACACTGGCTTCTCTTCTGTTCTCTCATGACGCCAGGGCCCTGGCCAAGCAAGCCAGTGTGAAAGACGTCCACGAGCCAAACCCAAAAGGCAGATGATGCAACTGTTGAGCCTGCCCTCTGAAGTGGAAAACCAGCAGAGGTGGGGGAGAGGTTTTTGAACCAGGAGCCAGGCGTGCCCCAGCACCCACTGGCCTGGCCTGCGTCCTCCCTGCAGGCAGAGATCGTGTGGATGGAACATTCCATGCACTGGCCTCATCAGAGCCTCACTCTGTGTCTGATTGAGGGGGGGAAAGAAGAAGAAGAAGAAGAAGAAGAAGAGATTGGATTTATTACCCTGCCCTTCACTACCCAAAGGAGTCTCAGAGCGGCTTACAAATGCTTTTCCCTTCCCCTCCCCACCACAGACACCCCTGTGAGGGAGCTGAGAGAGCTCTAACAGAAACTGCTCTTTTTCAGGGACAGCTGTGCCAGAGCTTGTGACTGACCCAAGGTCACCCCAGCGGGTGCAAGTGGAGGAGAGGGGAATTAAACCCGGTTCTCCCAGATTAGAGTCCGCGCACTTAACCACTACACCAGACTGACCAAACAGAGTCTGAGTCCCGGGGCCCTTTTAAGACCAACAAAATCTAGTTCTGGTTATAAGCTTTCATGGGCGTGCACGTTTCTTCAGAGGGGGAAAGATGGTTGTGTGCCGTGTTCCCTCTAAGCTGAGTTAGTGTGAGCCAGCTCACAGTTTTTTAGCCTCCAGCTCACACAGTTTTGTCTTAGCTCAAGAAGGAGGGCTCCAGAGCAAACTAATTTATGCAGTAGCTAAATCGCTGGCTCACAACTTTAGTGCCGGTAGCTGAGAAAGTAGATTTTTTGCTCAGCTTAGAGGGAGTATCGGCTGTGTGTGTGCAACTGTAGTCACTTACTAAAACGTTTCTATCCCGCCTTATCCTAGGGGTCTGCCGGAGACAGAGGCACCTTTCCTATACATTCCTAGGTCTGGTTTAGAATTTGGGACTGCGAGGAGGAGCCCACTGGAGCAGCAGAAGAATTCCCAGCCTTAGAGGGGACACCGAACAGGAAGGAAAGGGGACCCCCCCCCCCTTGTATTAAAGAAGTGACTTACCTGCTGGTGCTTGCCACTGAGAGACACAAGAAAGCCAAGCAGTGCTGGCGATACCAGAGGGCCCCCATCCTGTGTGGGTGAACCCAAGGCTGGTCCTGGTGCTGGCAGCCTAAGATGAGCCCATGGCCTTTGCGAGCCCGGAAGGAGTGCAAAGGACACTATGTGACTCAGAGCCACCTGCGAGAGGGGTGGGCGCGGAGCAGAGGCGGCCCTAAAAATGTCCCTGTCCAGGTGAGTGAGAACAGCCAGTTTTCACCCAATGGCCATCTACCGTGGTTACAGCGAGCACAGAGTCAGGATTCAAATGCAGGGTGAATGGGAGGGGGGTTAGATCCAATGCTCCCTCTAAGCTGTGGAGTCTTGTGAGCAAAAATTCTACTTTGTGAGCTGCTGGCATTAAAATTGTGTGATCTGGGAGAACTGGGTTTGATTCCCCACTCCTCCACTTGTAGCTGCTGGTATGACCTTGGGTCAGTCACAAGCTCTGGCACAGCTGTCCTTGAAAGGGCCATTCTCTCAGAGCTCTCTCAGCCCCACCTACCTCCCAGGGTGTCTGTTGTGGGGAGGGGAAGGGAGAGGAGTTTGTAAGCCGCCCTGAGACTCCTCTGAGTAGTGAAGGGTGGGATATAAACTCAATCTCTTCTTCTTCTTCTTCTTCTTCTTCTTCTTCTTCTTCTTCTTCTTCTTCTTCTTCTTCTTCTTCTTCTTCTTCTTCTTCTTTTCCTCCTCCTCCTCCTCCTCCTCCTCACAGGGTGTCTGTTGTGGGGAGGGGAAGGGAAAGGAGTTTGTAAGCCGCTCTGAGACTCCTCTGAGTAGTGAAGGGTGGGATATAAACCCAATCTCCTCCTCCTCTTCTTCTTCTTCTTCTTCTTCTTCTTCTTCTTCTTCTTCTTCTTCTTCTTCTTCTTCTTCTTCTTCTTCTTCTTCTTCTTCTTCACAGGGTGTCTGTTGTGGGGAGGGGAAGGGAAAGGAGATTGCAAGCCGCTCTGAGACTCCGAGTGAAGGGCGGGGTACAAATCCAATCTCTTCTTCTACTGCATAAGTTCGTTTGCTCTGGAGCCCTCCTTCCCGAGCTAAGACAAAAATGTGTGAGCTGGAGGCTAAAAAACTCTGAGCTGGCTCACACTAGCTCAGCTTAGAGGGAACGTTGGTTAGATCCCAGGGATCCACCTCATGCCCCGGCTGAAGGCTCTTCATCCTGGGAGCAAGCGGCATGGCTTGCAGATCCTGTCTGCAGGCTCCAGCCCATGAAGTGGCAGTTCTAGAACCCGCTTTTCTGGTCAAGTCAAAAAATAACTTTTAAAGAAACGACCTTTTTACTTTGCCGAAATGACTGAGGAGCTCCGTCCACGTTTGGGCCCACCCGGAGAACCCCCTTTCCTCTCCCCAGTGGCCCTGGCCCCTGTCTTCCGAGGGAGGCCTCTCCCGCCCGCTGGTGCTTCTGGGCTTCTGGTCACAGAACCGCAACCCCCTGATCCTGGGCTGGGGAGGCGCCAGGGCCCGGTATGAGCTGCATCTGCCCCCTTGCGTCGCACCGGTAACTGCAGGTGGCGGTTGTGACTGGGAGTTAGGATTGCCGGTTGCCAATTCCGGGAGATTTGGGGGTGGAGACTGAACAGGGCCATCGAATGGGGCACGGTGCCACAGAGTCCACCTTCCAATCAGCTGTCGTCTCCCGGGAAACTGTTCTCTGCCGTCTGGAGATCAGCCATAATTCCGGGAGATTCCCAGGTCCCACCTGGAGGAGGCAATTGTCCCAGGAGTGCATTTCATCCTCTGAAGGTGGTTCGCCAGCTGGGCTGCTCCTAGAAAAGGGTGACCTGGCTAGGCGGCATTGGGCTTGGTGGCCTCCGCGCTGGACTTCTGCCATGTGTTGACAGTGGGCTGCATTTGAGGGCTCGGGGCTGCTTGCCTGGTGCCAACTGCTGCCATTTCATTCAATTTATTATAATCCCTGGCTTGCTGCTGCAGGCTTGAAAGCCAGGCTGCCGGGGTACAGATGGCTAAACGTGCAAAGAAAAGGACCGGTTGGGCTATTTGTAAAACTGTGATATACGAGGGTCAAGCTAAACAAAAAAAAAAGTTATTATAAAAAGGCAAATATTTATTATGGTATACACATTAAGGTAAAGGTTCCCTTGCTCGAAAGCCAGTCAAATCCGACTCTAGGGTTGCGGCACTCATCTCCGTTTCAAAGCCGAAGAGCCAGCGCCACCGAAGACGTTTCTGTGGTCATGTGGCTGGCATGACTAAACACCAAGGCGCACGGAACGCTGTTACCTTCCCACCAAAGTGGTACCTATTTATCTACTTGCAATTTCTTGCTTTTTTGGCAGGAGCTGGAATGAGAGACAGGAGCTCACTCCGTCACGCGGCACTCTCGGGTCTCAAACTGCTGAACTACTGGCCTTCCACAGCCTGCAGTTCAACGTCTTAACCACTTGAGCCACCGCAGCTCAAATAAGATAAAATAGGTCAAAAGAAATGATCCAAATATCAGACTCTTAACGTTTTTTTACCCGGAGAGCTGAAAGTTATACATATACAATTGATGGGTATCTCTTATGACTAGTAGGTCATATGTGTTTCGGCCCCTAATGTAATATCTTGGGTTGAGTCGTCCCCCCCCCTTTTTCTCACTACCTGTAAACCTTGCAGGCCTTGCCTGTTTCTCTTTGCTGACTTGCTGGACGTACGGTGACCTTAGCTGCCTTCTCTGACACTCCACTCCGGTGTTCCCTCTAAGCTGAGTTAATGTGGGCTAGCTCACAGTTTTTTAGCCTCTGGCTCACACATTTTTGTCTCAGCTCAGGAAGGACGGCTCCAGAGCAAACTGATTTATGCAGTTGCCAAATCGCTCGCTCACAACTTTAATGCCAGCAGCTCACAAAGCAGAATTTTTGCTCACAAGACTCCACAGCTTAGAGGGAACATTGCTCTACCCTCTCTCTTCTCTTCCCCTTGGGTATTGCAGTTCCCAGGTGCTGCTCCGTGGGGTCCCCAGGTCCCCCCGTGGCCTCCAGCGGGGCAAGGGGGGTAGGGTTGCCAGATCCAGGTTGCGAAATTCCTGGAGATTTGGGGCTGGAGTCTGGGGGGCACAGGGACCTCCGCAGGGGGTAGAATGCCACAAAGCCCACCCTCCAAAGCAGTCTTTTTCTCCCGGGGAACTGATCTCTGTAGTCTGGAGATGAGCTGTAATTCTGGGGGGTCCCCAGGCCCCACCTGGAGGGTGGCATCCTTAGCTAAAAGAGCCCCTTTCAGGCCTCCCCTAATCGAGGCAGATGAAGGCTCCCTGGTGCCCTCAGCGGCACTGACCCATCTTGGTGCCCCCCTCCTTTCCACACTGGCCCCAGTCCGTTTTAGTGGTTGACCTGTCTGACCAGATGCACAAGGCAGGCTGCAGCAATACAAAAAATTATTCCTAGGACAACCCAATAATACTGTACAAACTCAGCCAAGCTTTGGCTACATCAAGTTCTACAAAAACGCAAGACAACGTCTATTTTAATATTTCACAAGTTGCATGTATCAAAGTTCCAAAATTCATGACCCGAAAGGCATTTTTCTACATTTTTTCACCTTTCCCCCAACTTTGTAGTGCCCCCGTTGGCCCTGGTGCCTTAAGCATGTGCCACTGCCCCTAATCTCCAGGTTGCTGGTTTTCTTGCTTGTTCCTTGACCCTAACCACCCCTCCAGGTGGCCTGTAGCCTTGCCTTACTGCTCTTTGGTGTAGTGGTTAAGTGCACAGACTCTAATCTGGGAGAACCGGGTTTGATTCCCCACTCCTCCACTTGCACCTGCTGGATGACCTTGGGCAAGCCATGGTTCTGATGAGAGCTGTTCTCTCAGGGACAGTTCTGGAAAGAGCTCTCTCAGCCCCACCTACCTCACAAGGTGTGGGGACGGGAAGGGAAAGGAGACTCCCTCAGGTAGTGAAGGGTGGGGTATAAATCCAATCTCCTCCTCCTCCTCCTCCTCCTCCTCTTCTTCTTCTTCTTTGGTGTAGTGGTTAAGTGCACAGACTCTAATCTGGGAGAACTGAGTTTGATTCCCCACTCTTCCACTTGCAGCTGCTGGATGACCTTGGGCAAGCCATAGTTCTCTCAGAGCTGTTCTCTCAAGGGCAGTTCTGGAAAGAGCTCTCTCAGCCCCACCTACCTCACAAAGTGTCTGTTGTGGGGACAGGAAGGGAAGGGAGTTTGTAAGCTGCTCTGTAACACCTAAATGTGCTTCTCTTTGCTCTTCCTGTCTCCAGGTATGATGTTTGGGTGTGGCCAGAGCTCTGGGCCCTTGAGCAGAAGGCTCTTGGCCCATGGCTCATGCTCAGTGGATTTCTTGGACAGGTAAGGCATATGCTAGTTATTGTATATTTTAGTTTAACTGCATTGCACTGTGATTGCATTGATTACTGCAAGTCGCTTTGGGCTTGTTCGAGGAGAAAAGAGGTGCATAAATATTCCAAGTTAGAGGGTGCATATTTTGCCTGTCAAACGCTGGAAAGGGCAGCACATTCTCATGGGGGCAACTCAAAAGTTCAGTGCCTTAGATACAGAAGAATATAAGAACCTAAGAGAAGCCAAGGTTGGATCAGGCCAATGGCCCCTCCAGTCCAACACTCTGTGTCACACAGCGGCCAAAAATACCAGGGACTATCAGGAGGTCCAGCAGTGGGGCCAGGACACTAGAAGCCCTCCCATTGTTGTCCCCCACCCCAAGCACCAAGAAGACAGAGCATCCCTTGCCCCAGAGTCCCTATCTACACCTTGTGGCTAATAGCCACTGATGGACCTCTGCTCCATATGTTTATCCAATTCCCTCTTGAAGCCGTCCATGCTTGTAGCTGCCACCACCTCCTGTGGCAGTGAATTCCGTGTGTTCATCACTCTTTGGGTGAAGAAATCATGCATCTCATGACCAGTTTGGATGTTCCCTTTGCATGCTCAAGAGTCCATTCTGCATGACCTGGGAGTGCCACATTGCAACTCCCTGCAGACCTTTGAGAGAAAAGACCTGAAGAATGACTTAACTTGTGAAGAAATCGCCTACCTGCTTCCTGTTCCCATTAGGGCTCGTACAGTACAGAAGGATTTCTAGGGAAGGGACTGGTTGTGTTCGATTTGAATTAGTACAAGATGGACACAGCTGTTGGTGGGAGGTGTAATAGCCCCATCATGGAAGAACAATGGTGCCAAAGGGCTTTTGAAACAGAGAGCAATTGAATGCCCACCCCCTTGAATACAGAATATGCTCCAGTTGCTAACCAAAGGCAAGACAAGCCCGCCAACATCATCTGCGAATCTCAGCTGTGTCCTAAGAAAAGATATATCTGGAGCTGCTTTCTAGAGAGGAGACAATGGAGACAGTTCGGTGTTTTCTGATGGGAAATGTGGTACAAATAAATTTCCAGTCAAAAAATGGAGTCAAAAATCAGGAGGAAGATCTTAGTGTTTTAATTGCAACCAAAACACCTGAAAATGGTTAGGCCAAACAGCCTATCCAAAATTCACTGCTTTCTGAGCACAACCAGGAAATACATGAAATTATATATTCCAAATGACATCATAAGCATAATTAGTTACAAAAAATTAAACGTCCTCTGAATAAAAATCCCCTTAGTGGTCAAATATAAAGAAAGGCGTGTCCCTGCAGCAACGTCAGTTGCTTACGTAATCTAACCTAGACATTATCGAGCAAGATTTCTATACATCCAGACAAAGGTGTCTTTCTCTGATACGGAGCTAAAAATCCTTTTTGACCCAGACACTGCGAAATTGTAACCTAAACAATTAAAAAACATGAACTTTATATCTAACTTTCTTGTCTGCTAGCATCAGCTAGAAAAATTAATCCAACCTAGAAGAGAAAGGCCTACTGCTTAATAGGCCTATATTACATCCTAAGAAAATCTTGCCTAGGAGGAAAACATGAATAATCAAAAGGAAATATATGTTATAATCAGATCTATACTACAGAAACCGCAAAGGACTTTCCTTCTGTTCTGAGATAACAGATTCAAATGTTACCAAGAATGGTTTGGGACAGGAATGCAGATTGATCAGCCTGCGGTACAAATCTTACGTTGCTTTCGACAGCCGTGTACCGAGGGCCGCCTGTTCTAGGTTGGGAAGTACCTGGAGAGGTGTGTAGGAGGGAGTGGAGCCAAAGGGAGGGGAGGGTCTTCAATGGGGTCGAATGCCATATAGAGCACCTTCTAAAGTGGCCATTTCCTCCAGGGGAACTGATCTCTGTCACCTGGAGGCCAGTTGTAATCCCAGGAGTTTTCCAGCCACCACTTGGAGGCTGTAAGCAAAAATATAAACTGCAGACCATCGAAAGATACATGACTTTCAAATTACTGTGGAAACTGGGTTCCCTTTTCAGCCATACAACTGAGGAAGATTGCTTTGAAACGTCTGGCATACCTGGGTTGGCTGCTGGAAGTTTATTTGTGCTTTGGAGCATCTTCTGCCTTTCTTCCTGTGGACTTGGAGGTCTTTTTGGGCACTATTATAGCCAAAGGATATAGAGGTGTCTCTTGCTGGATATTTTCCACTACCATCAAATTGTATTCTGAGTTTGCAAATGGCGTTTTTGAATTCTGACCACGAATTCTTTTGTATCTTTGATTTATTGTTATTGTATTGCAGTAGACTGATGTCTACTGTTTACTTGTGAAAGCTGTGTATCTTTTTGCTTCCCCCCCCGTAGGGGATTTTTTAATTGCTTTTTCTATAAACTACAATGAAATTGGGGAAGGGAACTACAAACTAAGGGAGAATATAAAGAAAACCCACTAAAAACCCAGGAGATGGTGGTCATACATAATGCTTATAAAATTAGCTCTTAGCTGAAAGTTACAATACAAATTCATTGAATGTGGTCATCTGAAAGTATAATTAAACTAAAAGAAACTGTGAAACTCCCTCTTCTCTGACTTCATAAAGAGCAAAATAAGATATGGTTATACATAATAATTTTTAAAAGAGATTCCAGAGAGTGAAAACTTTTCATTTTTTGGACTTTTTCTTTCTCAACCGGTATTTTGTTTTTGGGGCTGCCGCCCCCAATGCTGACTCAGAGTCCTCATTGGAAGATGCCACTCCTTCCTCTTCACTTTCTTTGGTGCTGTTATCTTTCTCCTCCTCTTCTTCTCCTGTTGGATGACTATGAAGATGCCAAAACTCTCGTGCCATTTCAACAGAGTCAATTTTTTCTTTCTTGTCCATAAATTTAAAGATTATTCCTTCAGGAATGATCCATCTGTAGACAACATTATTCTTCTGTAAGAATAAAGCCAAGTCTCTAAATTTCCTTCTTTTCCTTCTTATTTCAAACAGAATATCCTTCAACACTTTTATTTCTTTGTCCTTAATTTTCGAAGTGACTCCAGTTGTCGCTTTAAGTATTTGGTCCCTCAATTGTCTTCTGGAGAATCTCACCAAAGCTGTGTATCTTTTGATGGTCTACTTTTGCGATTTATTATTTTTGCATACTACATACACTTGGGATCTCTATTGTTTGGACCACCTGGAGGCTGGCAACCTTGTGTGTATCTTCTTCTTCTTCAAATTGTTTTACAGCAGGGGTCCCCAATCTTTTTAGGCCTGCAGGCAGCTTTGGGATTCTGACACAGCAATAGTGGGCACAGCCACACAATGGCTGATGTAGCTCACCTTCCGTCACACAGTGAAGATCCGTGTGCTGTAAGGGCAGCTGTTGCCAAAGCAATATTTTAAAAGTCTGCACTGCCAATCAAATCTCCAGTGGCCAATCAGAAGCCTTGTGGAGCAAAAGCCCCATCTGGCCCACCCACTTGGCAAAATTATCTATGTCTGCACAGTTTATTGTACGTTTGAATCTGAGTTCTGATGTGATCCTGCTAAGTCAGTCCATTATTTATACTGCTAAGGCCAGTCCATTATTTCAGTCTTTGGGACAGATATCAGTTTGATTGCAGAATCACATGTGCACCTTTCATAAATCGATAAATAAAGGCTGTGGTCACACGAGCCAGATAACACCGGGGGGGGAGGCATGGCTGTTCGCCCTGGAGCAAAATAAAGCATGGTAGCCCGATCACATGATCCCCCGAGTCTCTGTGCTTAGGCTGTTAGCTGCCAATCACACGGCGATGCTGAGGCATGGCAAAGAAGTGGCGCGGCACGATCACATGAGTGGCAATTGCAAGCCACCGCTTCTGGATCAGACGGACAATTGTTTGTTTCCAACGGAGTCCCCGCATGCGCATGATCGAGGAACGAAGGATCGCATCATGGCGAGTTGGTGCAACAGGTCACGTTTGTGCACATGTGCAGTTTGGCGTTTGTGTGCACCCTATGGAGACTTACAGAAAACATCTGGCTTGCAACAGGATGTGGACGGGCGCCGGATGCCACAGGATACTAGCGCTCCCATGATCAGATGCCCGCCTGTGCCCTGTATTTTCCGGATACTAGTGCACTTTCCGCGGTACTTTTTAACTCTGCATCTTCAGTGGGATGCCATGGGTTGGCCACAGGAGCATTACGCTTTCCAAATGTTGTGGTGTGATCGTGTCCTGAAAATCCACCTGACATTCGTGCCTTCCACACGGTAAATTTTCCATGTGACCTGGGCCAAAGATTTGTTTTAAAAAAAGATGATAAAAAGAAAGGAGGGTGTTACGTATTGAACCTAAGCCTTTCCTCTAGCTGTATCTAGAATGGGCTGAGCTTGCTTCTCTAGAACAATAGCTCACCTGGATCCAGGAACTAACCTATAGATAAGTGGTGTAATTAAATAGCCTATCACTGGGAGTGGGTGTGTATGTATTGGGTGTGGTGTTTTGCATGCTTATAAGCAGGGCTCCACCCCTGCTAGCTTCGTCTTGTGTTCTGCTGAAATCACTTAATAAACCAGAGCTGAACACTGCAATGTGTCCAGAACCCAGTATTTAACAGAGGATTTAATGGACTTCTGAAAGAAGAAGAGGAAGAAGAGGAGGAAGAGGAGGAGGAGGAGATTGGATTTATACCTTGCCCTTCATTTGGAGTCTCAGAGCGGCTTACAGACTCCTTTCCCTTCCCCTCCCCACAACAGACACCCCCTGTGAGGTAGGCAGGGCTCAGAGAACTCTGACAGAGACTGCTCTTTTTCAAGAACAGCTGTGCCAGAGCTTGTGACTGACCCAAGGTCACATCAGCAGCTGCACATGGAGGAGTGGGGAATCAAACCCGGTTCTCCCAGATTAGAGCCCGCACACTTAACCACTACACCAAACTGGCTCTCAGAGTCCATAACTTTTCGCATCTGCTGCATACAACAGGCTGACAGAGGTCTGTTTTTGCATTTCGTTGAGGGGAGCACAGACTATCCATGGCTCATCAGCATACAGCTGACCAAGGAAACAACACTGTCTGGATTCCAGCCCAGTTGTGATGCAGGAAGTACCTTGGTAGCCTTGACAAATGATATAAGTTGCCCTACCTACGGGTGTATGTGGGTGTGTGTGGGTGTGTGCCACAGTTGATTGCCCCTCAATGACACACATGGGATCCCTGGGGAACACCTCTCAGGAATGGGCCTGCGTGGAACAGTCCTACATTGGCTGTGATCTTTCTGGGAAGGCAGATCCCAGAAAGTGTTGCTGGGTGACTTCCGTTCCTTGACTTCTGGTTCATGGGGTATGCCAAGGTCCCACCCTTTCCCCCCCTGCGTGCTGCTTATCGTCTACTTGACGCTGCCAGGAAGGATCATCTAGAGCATCTGGAGCAAAGTGCAATCAGTCTGCTGATGTCATACGTCTCTGTGGCTCCTTTCCATCACAATCCACCACCCCAGTCTCTGTGGGCAGTGAAGGACTAGAAGAGGGGGAATGAACTGAAACTTAATCCAAACGAGACAAACATGCTGTGCATTGGGAGTAAAGCTGACACGGAGATAGGTGTATAACCTTGTCTGGGTGGGGTTGCACCCCTCCTGAAAGTGCAGATTCACAGCTTGGGGGAAGCGGGTGGTTGATATCTTCCTTATTCAGTCACCCCAAGCAGCGGTCTGGTTGACTTGGCTGGAGAACTGGCACACTCTGTACATGTGCTTTTCTGGTCTCTTTCTTGGGGAGGGGATGGCAGTCTGCCTCCCAGTTTGGTGTAGTGGTTAGGAGTGTGGACTCTAATCTGGAAGAACTGGGTTTGATTCCCCACTCCTCCATGTGCAGCTGCTGGGGTGACCTTGGGTCAGTTACAAGGACTTTCAGAGCTGTTCTCTCATGAGCAGTTCTCTCAGAGCTCTCTCAGCCCCGCCTACCTCACAGGGTGTCTGTTGTGGAGAGGGGAAGGGAAAGGAGTTTGTAAGCCGCTCTGAGACTCTGAGTGAAGGGCGGGGTATAAATCCATTCTCCTCCTCCTCCCTCCTCCTCCTCCTCCTCCTCCTCCTCCTCCTCCTCCTCCTCTTCTTCTTCTTCTTCTTCTTCTTCTTCTTCTTCTTCTTCTTCTTCTTCTTCTTCTTCTTCTTCTTCTTCTTCTTCTTCTTCTTCTTCTTCTTCTTCTTCTTCTTCTTCTTCTTCTTCTTCTTCTTCTTCTTCTTCTTCTTCTTCTTCCCCCCAAAGGAAGATTTTTTTCATTCTATCACTTTAGTCTTCCCAGCTTTCTGGCTCTAGGTGTGACATACCAGCAGAGTGTGGGGTGGTCAACCATGGCTCTGCTTCAGCCATAGCCAAGAGTTCGAGTGCTCCATGCTTGGAGCCTGATGGCTCCTTCTCCCAACCCCCTGTTCTCTGCTAGCTTTGTGGTTGCAGCTGGGTTCCTGAGAACACGTAGAGTGGGATCCCAGTGGTAGAAACGCTGGAGAGCACTTCCTCACACCTGCATTCCTTTCCACTCTGGCAGCCTCTTCCAGCCCACCCCTGGGAAGATAACTCCTGGGGCTCTGGGATCTGCCTGGGTCAGGGGACTTCAGGGAGGAGAGGGAAGAGGGTGAAATGGTTCCTTCTGTGGTATCCTCCGGCACAGCTCAGCTAGTGGAAGAGAGGAGTGGGTGGTTTTACCCCCTTCCCTCTCCTCACTCCAGTGCCCCAACCCAAGTGGCAGCTCCTCCATCAGGACCCTGCAACCCAGGAATGAGCTCTCCTAGAAGTGGGCGAGGCCACTCGAATGGAGAGGAAGGTGGGAACCCTCTTTTGGGCCCGAGCAGCTGGATACAGCCCAATACTTTTGTTCCTTTGAGTGTTCGGGGATTAGCCGGCGCGTTTCCCATAATTTAAGTGCTTTAGCTATGAGTTGAGCCGTATTGCTGTTCTGCATGCATTGTTCTCGTTTGTAGTTTTAAGTTGCTGTAAATTACATTTTGAACAGCCTTCTGTTGAAAGGCAAATGTTTGAGCACAAATAATTACGTTTGATTCTTCATTATGCTGGGATCAGTCTCAGGGTTGCAATGGCAACCGTGAAATCCCGGTCTGCTCCCATTAAGACTGTGAACAAACACTGAATTGCAGGCCTGCATCACAGCCATTTAGCAGGTGTGCCCGCTACCCGTTCTCAACACCGTGCGGGCACTCATGAGCTCAACAAAGCCGCCCCCTCCAATACGGACCGTGAAATGCAAAGGTGGGTCTGCACCAGTGTTCCCTCTGAGTTAGCGTGACCTAGCTCAGTTTTTTGGCCTCCAGCTCACAGATTTTTGTCTTAGCTCAGGAAGGATGGGGCTCCAGAGCAAACTAACATATGCAGCAGCCAAATTGCTCACTCACAACTTTAATGCCAGTAGCTCACAAAGCAGAATTTTCGCTCACAAAACTCCACAGCTTAGAGGGAGCATTGGTCTGCACTGCCTTCCCCTGTGGCACTCTGGACTCTTGGGACCTGCTTTGCTTCACTTGTGTGACTCTTGAAGCATTTTCTGTCCTGCAGCGCTCTCTAATGGGGGCTCCGGGTGCCATGAAGTGCGCCTGCAAGAGCTGGGTGCCTTTGGGGTGAGTGGGGGTGAGAGGAGAGGCTTGCCGGCCTTTGGGTCTTCTCCACGGTGCAAGAGAGCAGATGGTCCAGGATTCTGGCACAGCGACAGGTTCATCCAGCAACCCTGTGGGAGGCACCTCGGAGTGCCGTATTCATACTAAGGGGGTTTGTGCCAGAAGAAAGCTTGGGAAAGCTTTAAAAAGGATACCTTAAAAAGAACACCTGAAAAAGGATATTATAGCTTTGGAAAAAGTGCAGAAAAGGGCAACTAGAAGGATAAAAGGATTGGAACACTTTCCCTAGGGAGAAAGGTTAAAGCACTTGGGGCTCTTTAGCTTGGAGAAACGATGGCTGAGGGGTGACATGATCGAGGTTTATAAGATGATGCATGGGATTGAGCAGGTTGAGAAAGAAGTCCTTTTCTCCCTTTCTCACAAGACAAGAACTCGTGGGCACTCCATGAAATTGCTGAGCAGTCGGGTTAGAACAGATAAAAGGAAGTCCTTCTTCACCCAAAGAGTGATTGACACATGGAATTCACTGCCACAGGAGGTGGTGGCAGCTACAAGCATGGACGGCTTCAAGAGGGAATTGGATCAACATCTGGAGCAGAGGTCCATCAATGGCTATTAGCTCCAAAGGTATAAGTAGGAACTCTCAGACTGGGGCCAGGGATGCTCTGTATTCTTGGTGCTTGGGGGGGGGGTCAACAGTGGGAGGGCTTCTAGTGTCCTGGCCCCACTGCTGGACCTCCCGAGGGCCCCTGGTTTTTTTGGCCACTGTGTGGCACAGAGTGTTGGACTGGATGGGCCATTGGCCTGATCTATCATTGGCTTCTCTTATGTTCTTAAGTCCTTAAGGTATACATAGGAACTCTCAGTCTGGGGCAAGTGAGGCTCTGTATTCTTGGTGCTTGTAGGGTGTCAACAATGGGAGGGCTTCTAGTGTCCTGGCCCCACTGCTGGACCTCCCGATGGCACCTGGTACTTTTGGCCTCTGTGTGACACAGAGTGTTGGACTGGATGGGCCAATGGCCTGATCCAACATCGGCTATGAAAGGAGCAATCTCAGCATCTCGACCTCTGCAGATGACTCCTGCAAACGCCTGCTGCTGCTTCCCGGTTCCTCAGCGCCATCGTTATAGGAGCGGACTGGGTCAGAAACGAATACTCTTGTCATTTCCCAAAGGTGCGCATCCCCTCCCCGTGTCTCTCCATACTCTCTCTGTTTCAGGATGCCAGCCAGACCAAACACAGTGGCAGCAAAACCCGGCAACAGCCTCTGCCTCTCGGAATGGCACCAATTTTCCCTCCAGAAGCAAGTGGCAGATTTTGCTCTTGGGGCTTTTCCAAGCCAAGATGGGTGGGAGGCGGTCAACGAAGGGTCAGACTTCAGGTCAGATGAATGGAGTGCCCAGAAGCCATGTGATGCACGACATTTCTGAGCAGGTGAGAATTCGACCCCTGAACCACCCGTCCTCCCCCAAATCCTGGGAAGACTGGAGGAATGGTCTACTTCCTTTCTTCTTGCAGACCTTGAATCTGGAAAGATAAGACTGTCTTACACCAAAAGAGACCCCCCGGGTCCCTCAAGGTCCAGTCTTGTCTACTCAGACTGCCAGCAGCTCCCTGGGGTCTCCAGTGGAGGTCTTTCACACCACCTCTTACCTTCTGGTCCTTTCAACTGGAGATGCTGCTGGGGATTGAACCTGGGACCTCCTTCATGCCAAGCAGAGACTCTTCCCCTGAGCCACGGCCCATCAGCCTTGGAGAGAGCTGCCAGCTTCTGTGCTGCTGCAAGTGTCTACCCAGGGACACTGTTGATTCAGGGACATTAATATATTTCCTTTTAAAATATATATTTTAACAAAAGATATTGTGTGTTTGCGCGTAGAGCCAGTTTGGTGTAGTGGTTAAGTGCACAGACTATAATCTGGGAGAACCGGGTTTGATTCCCCCACTCCTCCACTTGCAGCCGCTGGTGTGACCTTGGGTCAGTCACAAGTTCTCTCAGAGCTGCTCTTGAAAGGGCAGTTTCTGTCAGAGCTCTCTCAGCCCCGCCCGCCTCCCAGGGTGTCTGTTGTGGGGAGGGGAAGGGAAAGGAGTTTGTAAGCCGCTCTGAGACCCCGAGTGAAGGGCAGGGTATACATCCAATCTCTTCTCTTCTTCTTCTTCTCTTCTGTATATATATATATATTCTCATAACCACTCTAAGAACATAAGAGAAGCCAATGTTGGATCAGGCCAATGGCCCATCTAGTCCAACACTCTGTGTCACACAGTGGCCAAAACTACCAGGGGCCATCAGGAGGTCCAGCAGTGGGGCCAGGACTCCAGAAGCCCACCTTCAACACTGGCTTTAGGTACCTAGTTGCCAAGGTGTGGGATGTTGTCGGCTGAGGCATCAGCTGTGCCTCCCCCTTATGTTTCAGGAGGTCAGTCCAATTTTTAAAAAGCAAGATATACCCTCATCCTTCATAGAATCATAGAATGTCAGAGTTGGAAGGGACCTTGCAGGTCATCTAGTCCAACCCCCTGCACTCTGCAGGTGCATAGCCGAAAGATGGTCGTCCAGCCTCTGCTTGAAAACATCCAGGGAAGGAGCATCCACCACCTCCCGAGGGAGTCTGTTCCACTGCTCAACCACTCTTACCGTTAGGAAGTTTCTCCTGATATCTAGCCGGTATCAACTCCCTCATAATTTCCACCCATTAGCTCTAGTCTTGCAATCCAGAGCAAGAGAGAATAGATCTGCTCCATCTTCTACTGGACAGCCCTTCAAATACTTGAAGACTGCCATCATGTCCCCTCTAAGCCTTCTCTTTCCCAGGCTAAACAGACCCAATTCCCTCAGCCTTTCCTCCTAAGACTTGGATTCCAACCCTCTCACCATCCTGGTCGCCCTCTTCTGGACACGCTCGAGCTTGTCAACATCCTTCCTAAAGTGCGGTGCCCAAAACTGGACACAGGACTCCAGGTGAGGCCTGACTATAGCGGAATAGGGTGGAACCACCACCTCCCATGATCTGGACACAAGGCTTCTGTTAATGCATCCTAAGATTGCATTAGCTTTCTTCACAGCCACATCGCACTGCAGGCTCATGTTGAGCTTGTGATCAACCAGAACACCTAGATCCCTTTCACATGTGTTGCTGTCAAACCAAGTTTTGGCCGCTGTGTGACAGAGTGTTGGACTAGATGGGCCATTGGCCTGATTCAACATTGGCTTCTCTTATGTTCTTATGTTCTCCCAGTCTATATCCGTGCCTTTGATTTTTTGTACCTAAGTGTAGGACTTTGCACTTATCTCTATTTATTCAGTTTATCTAATAACTGACTTACTTTAGTAGTGTGTAATGTTTATAGCACCTTTTAATGTCGGAATGTTTTAGATGTTTTTAAGACTATTTAAATTGTTATTGATGTGTTTATTCCTTTATGTAAGTCACCATGAGATGGCCTTGGTTGGGAGAGTGGGGTGTAAATTTGATATATATATATATATATATATTTTAAGTTGCAAAGTTGTTCTAGGAATGGGGAGATGGAAGCGTACCTAGATCGCACGAAGGGCGCCATCCATGTTGCGCTTTCCCCCGGTCTGAACCATGCTAGAAGTGAGCAGGAGTTGTTTTAAAAGCATTCAACAAAGGGACAGGAAACGAAACAGGGCGAAGGCACTTTCTGACTGTCCCCGGCGTCCTCAAAATGTCACTCCCATTTGCACACTTAAACCAAGGACTGAATTGAAAACGTGGATCTGGTCAGCGTGAATATAGAACAAGAGTAAAATGCAGCCTTCAGCTATCCTTCCGCCCGGTCTGAAAGAGCCTGAGAAATCCGGGACAAAAGAAGCCATGCTGTTCCGCACTGATAGCCTCCAGTGACTGCAAGAAAGCTTTGTTCTATTTCAGATGTTCAGAGCAAAACTGAGCTATTGTCCGAGAACCTCTTCCTTTGGCAAAGAACTGGTGGTGCTCACTAGGCAGGCTGGTTGTTATGGTTCAAGGATGTGGCAGTACAGTTTGTACCATGTGCCCGGGTGCCCTCTTCAGCCTGCATTGCCAGGGATGTTTGGACACCTTGGACGCCTGAAAACACGTCTGCAACTCATTAAGAGGCTGGCTAAGATTGGCAGAGTGGAATAAATTGGGTTGCCTTTGGCAACGCAGGTTCCATCTTGTTCTGTCTGCAACAAAGAGAAGCAACGCAGACTATGACATTTTCTCCAACAACAGGAATTCTTGCCAGGAGAAGATGCCCAGGTGGCAGCACCTTGAAGTCCCCACTGCTGGACCTGCTGATGGCACCTGGTGTTTTTGGCCACTGTGACACAGAAGAGTGTTGGACTGGATGGGCCACTGGCCTGATCCAACATTTGGCTTCTCTTATGTTCCTGTGACTGATCCAGCTATGTTTCTCGCTGCCTCAAACCCCATTTTTGCCAAGGGACTCTCATAATCCTGGGTGATAGCTGGGCCAAGGAGTTTTGCATGGTCCTTTGCTACATAAACCAGGATCAAAGCCCCCCGCTGCATTACTCCCAGATCTGTTTTAGGAAAAGCCGAGCACTGATTCGGCAGCTTTGTTTCCACAAGCCAGGATGAGGTCTGACTAAACAGTCTCTTGTTCCTTAGCTGTTGTAGATTTTCCGGGCTGTGTGGCCGTGGTCTTGGCATTGCAGGACCTGACGTTTCGCCAGCAGCTGTGACTGGCATCCTCAGAGGTATAACACAGAAGGATGGAGTTCTCTCTGTGTCAAGGTGAGAAGAAGAAAAATGGTACGTGGGTAATTTATATCTACTCAGGAAAGTGAGGTAGGGCTGGGTCATTATCATGTAGGAGTTCCCCAGGCTGTGAACAGGCTAATGGAGGAGCTTTCCTGAGGAGGTTCTTTTGCATATGGATTGGCTGTTAAAATTCTAATCTTATCTGTGGTGCTGTTGTAAGATGTAGAGCATGTTGTGTTTTTCAGGACAGGAAACCGTGCCCTGTTTGTTTTTAAAGTCTCTCCTTTCCCCTTGAAATTGTGTTTATGTTTATGTCTCTTGTTCCCCTTTCCAACCGAGGAGTCCCCAGCCTTCTTGAGTACCTTTGCAGGCACCTTTGGGATTCTGACAGAAGTTGCTGGGTGCAGCCACAAAATGGCTGCCATGCGGGGGACAAAATGGCTGCCGAGCCAATCACGAAGCATAACAGCGTGAGGACTTGCACAGCTCCGGCGGGAACCCTTCGACATTTCAGGCAGAAGCTCTCTGAAGGGAATGCCTCTTTAAAGGAGCACATTGTTATTTTCTGGCAAACGTGAGGACTTACGCTCAGTCGTGCCATCGAGATCCTTGTGCGGTGGCGGCAGGCAGCTGCGGCCGGAGCAGCACTTTTAAAAATCTGCACAGCCAATCAAAGCTCCAAGGAACAGCCAATCAGAAACCGAGCTGGGAGAAAGTCCCGCCACCTGACCCCGCCTCTTATGGTGATGAAGTTGCATCAACGAGCCCTTGTGCCTGTAAGAAAGGCTTCATTGAAGGGCCGAGTGTTGGCTGAGAGAGGAGAAGGAGTGCTTTTCCCTTTGCACCCTTCCCCTAGGAACACAGTCCCTGCTAACAGTTTCTGAGGCTCGCCGTGCCCGTCTGCAGTAGGACAGCTCGATTCCAGTCCCGTAGCCGTTCTCGTCGGCGATCTGTTGGAACATGCAAGGTCTCTAGTGCAGCCTTATGAAGGAGACCTGAAGATCACCCTACGGGGGGACAGCTGGAGGACTGGTGGTAAGCCTAGCTAGGCTAGAGAACATGAGAACATAATTTTATTATTATTATTATATGGCCAAAGACCAGCATAAATCATACACACAGCATAAATCATATACATGCATACACATAAAAGAATAAACAGATAATAAAAATATAAAAATATAATTTAACTTTGACAAAAGATATCTCAGATTTAAATTTAAGAACCACTGCTTAAAATAGCTTTACAGATTTTTCTAGCACCCGCAAAAAAGCCTCCCCCCCCCCGGGGTTCAACCCCCAAAGTCTCCAGGAGTTCCCCAGGGAAGAGCTGGGGGGGCCCTGCTAGCCTCTCCTCCTCCGTCTCAATCTCCTTGGCAAGTTCTTCTGGGGTTCTTCTGCACTCAGATATCCCCCTTCTGCCTCAGCTTTTTGACCCACTGACATTACTTAGTTATTTAGGAAATCCCTCTGCGGCCTCTCCGTAAAGTGTTTGAAGGAGGGCTGCCACCCTCCAGGTGTGGCCTGGAGATCTCCCGGAATTACATCTGGTTTCCCGGTTGCAGAGATCAGTTCCCCCGGAGAAAATGTCCATTTCTGGAAAGAGGCCTCTCTGGCATCACATCCCACGGAGGTCCCTCCACGAACCCCACCTGGTTCCATCTCCCAAATCTTCAGGTATTTCCCAATCATGAGCTGGCAGCCCTTTTGGGCAGGTGCCAGGAGAACTCCCAGCAGCCCCCCATGGAAGCCCCGTTGGGGTGTTAACTGTCCAGTTGTGAATAAGTTCAGCAAGTGACCGCAAGGTTCTCTTAAGGGAAATCATTTCCTGCAAAGAGAGGGGAACGTGTGGGAGAATAAGCAAACGAAATGGAGCCTGGCCTCCATTAGAGCAAAGTGGAGGCCTCACGTGCCCCAGTGGCTAGGCCAGGGGGCGTCGGACTAATTTGTTACGAGGGCCGGATCTGACATACATGAGACCTCGTTGGGCCCAGCCACATGTGTCATAACATGTAATGCCAGGGAGCGGAGATATAAACTTTATAAAGGACTTTATAAACTTTATAAAGGCCTCTTGCTCAGGGTGAAAGAGGAGAGCGCAAAAGTGGGCTTGAAGCTCAACATCAAAAAAACTAAGATCATGGCATCTGGCCCCATCACTCCTTGGCAAATAGAAGGGGAAGTCGTAGAAGTAGTGACAGACTTCACGTTCCTGGGATCCCAGATCACTGCAGATGGTGACTGCAGCCATGAAATTAAAAGACGCCTGCTCCTGGGGAGGAAAGCGATGGCAAACCTAAACAGCATGATAAAAAGCAGAGACATCACCTTGCCAACAAAAGTCCGCATGGTCAAAGCAATGGTATTCCCCGTAGTAATGTATGGCTGTGAGAGTTGGACTATAAGGAAGGCCGAGCGCGGAAGAATAGATTCTTTTGAACTGTGGTGCTGGAGAAGACTCTTGAGAGTCCCTTGGACTGCAAGGAGATCAAATCAGTCAATCCTAAAAGAAATCAACCCTGACTGTTCCCTGGAAGGCCAGATCCTGAAGCTGAAGCTCAATTACTTTGGCCACCCAATGAGAAGGGAGCATTCACTGGAGAAGACCCTGATGCTGGGAAAGATTGAAGGTCAAAGAAGGAGGGGACGGCAAAGGACGAGATGGTTAGACAGTGTCACCGATGCAACGAACATGAAATTGAGCAAACTTCAGCGGACAGTGGAAGACAGGAGGGCCTGGCGTGATCTGGTCCATGGGGTCGCGAAGAGTCGGACTCGACTGTGCGACTGAACAACAACAAAAAAGGACACAAACACAAAGGGGTGTTTTTTAACTTAAAAACATGCTTAAAACATTAGCACTCTTGCAATATTTTGTTCATTTAACAGTTGTCACGTTCTCCAGATAGTCAGTCAAACACCAGACTTCATAAGAAGATAGCGTTTATTAAAGACTAAGCTTAGAACTGCATGAACAAGTACTTTGTCAGTGATGCCGGTTAATACAGAACAGCATCAATTATAGCCTGTTTGAAATGCCCCCCCCCCACAACTACAAGCCAATGGTTACAATTTGGGCATGCGCCAAAGCGGAAAAATAACACCTACACCAGTATATCCTCAGCTGCCAAAGAGGACTGGGACCCAAGGGCAGGCGCTTTGATAAGAAGCTGAATAGACATAGTAAATTAGGGCGCCTGGAGACTCTCTGTTACTCCTGCATTCCAGAACAGTGAAAGATGTCTCTCCCCCCGCCCCCATCTTCAGCAATGGCAGGGTTACCTCACAACAGTGTCTGATAACTGACACCTCTTGCTCTGAATTATTGCATCAGAATGTCTGTGCTGTTGCCGTCTTGAGTGTGCCGTTCAGGTGTGTATCTGTAAGCTGCAAGCCTACGATGACGCAGCAGCAGCAGAAGTGGAAGAAGCAGCAGAAGACAGCCAGTTACAGAGCGGGCCTGAGAGAAGCCCTCCGGGCTGATCCAGCCACGGGCGGCATGTTTGACACCCCTGGTCTAAGCTGAGGAAACCCTAAGAAGGAGCCTCCCCTGATTGCAAAACTTGGCAACAGGCTTTTCAGAGAATCATAGAATCATAGAATGTTAGAGTTGGACGGGACCTTGCAGGGCGTCTAGTCCAGCCCCCTGCACTCTGCAGGAGCAGAGCCGAAAGATAGCCCTACAACATACCCAAAAGATGGTCGTCCAGCCTCCACTTAAAAACGTCCAGGGAAGGAGCATCCACCACCTCCCGAGGCAGTCTGTTCCACTCCTCAACCACTCTGACATTTAGGAAGTTTCTCCTGAAGCGGCCAGTGTTTCTAGTTAAGAGTTGTTGTTTTCGAAAACCCTGTTTTTCTAGCCAGGCACTCCTGACAGATGTTATCTGGAAGGGGAAACATTCCTTTTGAGCAACTTAAGACAGACACCCACAGTATCGACTCTGTATTCCCCCTCACACACTATGTAGCATCCTCGCCTTTATATATATATACCTGTGTTCTTTGTTTTCGGTGAGCCTCCCCCCCCATCACGGTTGGGCAAGGCGCTCCTGTGATCGAACACAATAAACTAGTTCAAAGGACTCACTCAGTGCCTGCCGGCTGTCCGCCTCCCAGCTGACGAGCCCCGCGGGCTCCAGGCCGATTCCCTGACCAATGCACGCCACTGACCTATTCCATGCAGGCTCAGAATTTAAAACCTGTCATTTGAAAATATGCTTTTAAAATGGCCCTCCAGTACTTCTGCCCACTGGCTGAAGGTAAAGGGCAGGTTTGGCCTACAATCTTTCATGCATCTGACCCTCTGCCTGCCTCACCGAAACTCCTGCTGCAATAAATTGGGGGGCCTTAGAGGTTCCAGAGACTCAGCTCTGCTGTCTTGGTTACGCTACAGTGGCCGTGTGAGGAGGACTGCTATGAAAAAGGGGTTTGTGCCAGAAAAGTCAGTTCACAGACTGGCAAGATGTGCATAGCCATGACCCTGTAAAGTGAAGGTAAAGGTTCCCTTGCTCGAAAGCCAGTCGAATCCGACTCTAGGGTTGCGGTGCTCATCTCCGTTTCAAAGCCGAAGAGCCAGCGCTGTCCAAAGACGTTTCCGTGGTCATGTGGCCGGCAAGACTAAACACCAAGGCGCACGGAACGCTGTTACCTTCCCACCGAAATGGTACCTATTTATCTACTTGCAATTTCTTGCTTTCGAACTGCTAGGTTGGCAGGAGCTGGAACGAGAGACGGGAGCTCACCCCATCATGCGGCACCCAGGTCTTGAACTGCTGAACTACTGACCTTCCGCAGCCTGCAGTTCGGCGTCCTAACCACTTGAGCCACCGCAGCTCCCATGACCCTGTGTGTGCATGCATTTGTTATCACAGAGGCTTTTCAGTTCCAGCAAGGAGAGACGCTCTGTCCAAAGGGATGCTCCATCAGGAAGGAAGGAGGGCAAATTGGAGGCCTGGGCTTCCCAGAGGGCCCAGTGCACCGGCAATGCAATTGGTGCATGTATGTGTGTGGGGGGAGTGAAGCCAGCCAGCATTTGACTGAGCCAGTGTGATGCTGGGTTGCCAACTCTGGCCTGGGAAATTTCTGGAGATTTGGGGGCGGCCCCTGGGGAAGTTGGACTGGTGTAGTGGTTAGGAGCATGGACTATAATCTGGGAGAACCGGGTTTGATTCCCCGTTCCTCCACATGCAGCTCCTGGTGTGACCTCGTTACTAGTTCTTTCGAAGCTGTTCTCTCAAGGGCAGTTCTTGAAAGAGCTCTCTCAGCCCCACCTACCTCACAGGCAGTGTTCCCTCTAAGCTGAGTTAGTGTGAGCAAGCTCACAGTTTTTTAGCCTCTGGCTCACACATTTTTGTCTTAGCTCAGGAAGGATGGGGCTCCAGAGCAAACTAATTTTTGCAGTATCCAAATCACCTGCCCACAACTTTCATACTGGTAGATCAAAAAATAGATTTTTTTTGCTCCCAGCACTCCACAGCTCAGAGGGGGCACTGCTCACAGGGGAGGAGAATAGAAAGGAGTTTGTAAGCCGCTCTGAGACTCCTCTGGGTAGTGAAGGGCGGGGTGTAAATCCAGTCTCTTCTTCTCCTTCTACTATGGAATACATAGTACGAGCCTGCTGTGGAATTGGCATCATTTAATGTGCTGTGTTAATACTTCTGCTTTGTTTCAATTCTGTTTTTAGATTTCTGGTTGGCTCTATAACCCAAATCCTGTTGCACAGTTTATTGAATGTCCCATTTGTTGCTTATCTTGACTCACCCTGTGTAATCTGTCTTGAATCCAAGTAAGAAAGGTAGACAGATAGATAGATAGATGATAGATAGATAGATGATAGATAGACAGACAGACAGACAGACAGACAAGGGGAGGTATGGGGTGGAATTCCACCTAAAACCTATGGTATACCAGGGCTATTTTGGGGCAGGAACGCACAGGAACGGAGTTCTGGCTGGCTCCTGAGTTGGCCACGCCCAGCAGGAACTCATTAGCATAACAGGCCACACCCAACAGCAGAAACTCATTAGGACTGGCTACACTTGGGGGTGTGTGGCCTAACATGCAAAGGAGTTCCTGCTCCAAAAAAAGCCCTGGGTTTTGAGAACAAACAAGGTAAACCGAATAAAAAGCAAAAGATGGGTGTGACTGGATGACCACACTTCTGGTGACATGGGGGTGTAGCCTAAAATGCTAATAAGCTGTGCTGTCAGGGGTGTGGCCCAATATGCCAATGAGCTGTGCTGTCAGGGGTGTGGCCTAATATGCTAATGCGTTTCTGCAGTTGGGTGTGGCCTATTATGCTACTGAGTTCCTGCTGGGCTTTTTCTACAAAAAAAGCCCTGTGGTATACTATATAGCTTTCCCTCTAAAGCAGCCATTTTCTCCAGGGGAACTGGTTTCTGTAGTCCGGAAGATCTCCAGCCCCCACGTGGAGTTTTGTAATTCCGGAAGATCTCCAGCCCCCACCTGGAGGCTGGCAATCCTAGCATGATGGAGCCACGGACGGACCCTGCCAGAGCGGCCCAGTCAGCTGCAGGGGCCCCAGCCTGCCTCCTGGCGCTGCAGGCGCAGTACAATGTCTCCTTTGAATGTGCTGCTAGCAGAACAAGGCTCCAGCCAGAGGAGCGACAGACGCTGCTTGTTCCCCGTAGGCTGCCAGCGGTAGGCTGCCAGCCGGGCCAGAGGCCCCCGTGTCCAGTGAGAAAGGCAGAGGCTTGGCCTGTCCTCCCCCTGTGCCTGGAGGGCACCAGCGCAAGGCAAGGGCGGGTTTCGACAGGGCAAATGGCAAAATCTCCAGCCCTGTCGCCACGGAACACACCAATAGTCACCAACGTTGTGGTGGCGTGGTCAGTGCAGGTTGCTTCCACCTGGGCATATGCAGAAGCCAGCCAATGACGGCCCCTCTACGTGCCAAACTCTGCAGGGATTAACTGAGCGGTTTTGTTTTCAAAACTGTTTTTATGGCTTGCTTGCAGGCAAAGAAATCCCAGGCCCTGTTTTCAGGCCTCTTTTTTGAGCTCTCCTTCACTAGGCAAACTCCGTAAAATTTCCTTCCCTTGAGGAAAGATCCTACTAAATTCAGCTGAAGAATTTTGTTTGTTTATTTACTTCCAACGGAACTTTAAGTGGCTTCTATCATTCTCCTTTCCTCCATTTTATCCTTACAACTGTCCTGTGAGGTAGCCTTAGCCCAAGAGTGTGTGACTGGCCCAAGGTCACCCAGCAAGCTTCCAGGGCAGAGGGGAGATTTCGAACTCGGGTCTCCCATCTCCTAGTCAGGCATGCCGACCACTACAACAGGCTTTGCACTCCCTCAGTCTGAAGTCAGGCTTCTGTGAAATTCCTCAGTGTGAAGAAGAGAAGAGAAGAGAAGAGAAGAGAAGAGAAGAGAAGAGAAGAGAAGAGAAGAGAAGAGAAGAGAAGAGAAGAGAAGAGAAGAGAAGAGAAGAGAAGAGAAGAGAAGAGAAGAGATTGGATTTACACCCGGCCCTTCACTACCCAAAAGAGCCTCAGAGCGGCTCACAAACTCCTTTCCCTCCCCCTCCCCACAACAGACACCCTGTGAGGTAGAAGAAGAAGAAGATTGGATTTATACCCGGCCCTTCCCTACCCAAAAGAGCCTCAGAGCGGCTCACAAACTCCTTTCCCTCCCCTCCCCACAACAGACACCCTGTGAGGTAGAAGAAGAAGAAGATTGGATTTATACCCGGCCCTTCCCTACCCAAAGGTGTCTCAGAGCGGCTCACAAACTCCTTTCCCTTCCCCTCCCCACAACAGGCACCCTGGGAGGTGGGTGAGGCTGAGAGAGCTCTGACAGAAACTGCTCTTTTTCAAGATCAGCTGTGATGGAACTATGGCTTGCCCAAGGTCACATCAGCAGGTGCAAGTGGAGGAGTGGGGAATCAAGCCCGGTTCTCCCAGATTAGAATCCACGCACTTAATCACCACACTACACCAAATTCTTCACAATGCCTCGCAAGCTGAGCCTCAATGCCTCTACTCACAAGTAAGTCCCACTGAGTTCACCACCATGTAACCAAGTACAGCCTCAGCAGGTGCCCTCAGCCTAACCTGGGACCTTTGAAAAAAAAAATCCTCCATCTGAAATTCATTTGTTGATAAAAGGGTTGGAACACCTTCCCTATGAAGAAAGGTTAAAGCGCTTGGGGCTCTTCAGCTTGGAGAAACGACGGCTGAGGGGTGACGTGATCGAGATTTATAAGATTATGAATGGGATTGAGCAGGTTGAGAAAGAAGTCCTTTTCTCCCTTTCTCACAACACAAGAACTCGTGGGCACTCCATGAAATTGCTGAGCAGTCGGGTTAGAACAGATAAAAGGAAATACTTCTTCACCCAAAGAGTGATGAACATATGGAATTCACTGCCACAGGAGGTCATGGCAGCTGCAAGCATGGACAGTTTCAAGAGGGAATTAGATAAACCTATGGAGCAGAAGTCCATCAGTGGCTATTAGCCACAGGGTATAAATGGGAGCTCTCAGTCTGGGGCAGGTGATGCACTCTATTCTTGGTGCTTGAGGGGGCAGCAGTGGGAGGGCTTCTGGTGTCCTGGCCCCACTGCTGGACCTCCTGAGGGCACCTGGTATATTTTGGCCGCTGTGTGACAGAGTGTTGGACTGGATGGGCCATTGGCCTGATTCAACATTGGCTTCTCTTATGTTCTTATGTGCAGCCCCTTGGAGTGTGGTGAAAAGACATAAAAGAAACCTGAGGACAATTCTTCTCCTTCCTCTCACAGGAAGCTCCATACAAAGCTGGTGATTTCGAACAGAAGTAAAAGGGATCAGGCTAAAATTCCAAGACCAGAGAAGCCAAGGAAAGAGTCCCAGTGGGAGAGGGAGAACAAACCAATCTTGCAACCCAAGGCGTCCAAGGAGGGGAGGTCCAGATCTAACCCGCCCCCCGGCACAGGGGACCCGGGACCCGAAGGTGATCTTTCACTGTGCACTCGACCTCTTCACACGTGGTACAGGTGCAGACCGATCCAATCCTTGTTACTATGCCCAGACATAGCAATGTACTTTCCCATGGAGCTGATGTATTTTGGACCATGGCTCACTGATCATCAGGCATAAGAAGAGTGTGCAGAACAAGACCAGTGGTCCAGTGGTCCATCTAGTCCAGCATCCTGTCTCACACACTGGCCGACCAGTTGCCCTGAAGGACCAAGCAAATGGGGCGTTGAGGCTGAGGCCTTCCCTTGATGTTGTCTCCTGTCAAGGTATTCAGGGGCTGACTGTCTCTGGATGGGGAGGTTCCCTTGAGTCAGCCTGGCTGGTGAGATTCATGAAGGAGACGTCTAATTCCCCTTTAGAGCTATCTGTATTCTTGGGCATAACGATCTCTGCTGCCAGTCATTTCCACAATTTAATCACTCGTTGCATAAAGAAGTACTTCCTGTTATCTTTCCCGAGCCTGTTTCCCAACAACTCGATCAGGTGCTGCGGTCACACACTAAATAATTCACTTCCAATGCACTTTCCAAATGGATTTTGCCAGTTCACACAGTAAAAACCACTCAGAAAGTGCACTGTAAGTGGATTAAAAGTGGATTATTTAGTTGTGTATGACTGCAGCCTGGGAGAGGCAGAAAAAGCCGCCTCTATTTTTTCTGCCCCATGCATAGTTCTATGAACCTCTGTCACGTACCCCCCGCTTAGCTATCTTTTTTCTAGACTGAAAAGTCCCAGACTCTTCAACCTTCCCGCATAGGAAAGGCACTCCAATCCCTTAATCATCTCGTTTGCCCTCTTCTGTAGTTTTTCCAGCTCTGCAATATCCTTTTGGACTTATGATGACCAGAACTGCACACAGTATTCCAAGGTACAGCACACCACAGCTTTATATAATACTGGGTGTTATATTTTCAATCCCTCTCCTAACAATTCCTAGGAAGGAGTTTGCCTTTTTCACAGCTGCAAGGCACTGGGCTGACATTTTCATGGAGCATTCCATTATAACCACAAGATCTCTTTCACTCTCCATGTTGGCCAGTTCAGACCCTGTCAGCATCTATTTGAAATTAGGATACTTGTTCCAGTATGCATCATCTTACACTTACGTTGAACTTCATTTGCCACATAGATTCACCACCCAGAATAATTTGGTATCATCCACAAATTTGGCTCCTAGAGTGCTCATTCTAAATTCCAAATTTAGAGACAGTTTGGTGTAGTGGTTAAGTGCGCGGACTCTAATCTGGGAGAACCGGGTTAGATTCCCCACTCCTCCACTTGCACCTGGCTGGATGACCTTGGGCAAGCCGTAGTTCTGATAAGAGCTGTCCTTGAAAAATAGCAGTTTCTGTCAGAGTTCTCTCAGCCCCACCGACTGTGGGGAGGGGAAGGGAAAGGAGTTTGTAAGCCGCTCTGAGACTCCCTTTGGTAGTGAAGGGCGGGGTATAAATCCAAACTCCTCTTCTTCAAATCCTTTATGAAAACATTAGATACCACTGATCCCAACACCAATCCGTGTGGGACCCCCACTATGTAACACCATCCATGACACTTCCCTCCACTGCGAGAACCACCTGTTTATTCCTACTCTCTGCTTCCTGCCATTTAACCAATTTTTAATCCCCAAGAGGGCTCGTCCTCTTATTCTGTGACTGCTAAGCTTACTCAGGAGAGACCTTGCCAAAAGCCTTTTGGAAGGCCATGATGTCTATCAGACAGCCCGCATCTGCATGCTTGTTAACTTGCCCAAAAAGTTGGTGAGGCAGGACTTCCTTCTGTTTATCTTCTCTCCACAAATTTTGTTCCTCTGTGAGCCTAATAATTCTCTCTTTCATAACAGTTTCTGCTCCTTTATCTGGAACGGATATTGGGCTAACTGGGCTGTACATTCCTGGATCGCCTCTGAATCCCTTTTTAAAAACTGGAGTGATATTTGCTACTTTCCAGTCATCCGGACGGAGGCCGATTTCAGAGACAAGTGACATATACTTGCTTAGTAGATCAACAGTCTCACATTGGAGTTCCTGAAGAACTGTGGGGTGTTTGCCGTCTGGACTGTAGTAGCCCCAGAATTTCATCTCTTGCCACTTCAGTGTGACTTAGCACTTCAGAGTCCCTTCCTGAAAATGGTGGCTTTGCGTGGGTAAAGGCCTCACACTTTCCACAGTGCACACAGAAGCAACAAATTCACTGAGCTTCTCTGCCATCTTTCACGGGCAGCGCCTCTCCAGGGTCTCAGGAAGATGTCTTTCACGTCACCTTTTCGCTGGAGATGCTGCCGGGGATTGAACCCGGCTGGGACCTTCCGCATGCCAAGCAGACGCTCTGCCTCTCAGCCACCAGACCCTCCCCTCCTTTCCATCTTTCTTGAGCAATCCCTTTAACCCTCGGTCATCCAAAGGCCCAACCACCTCCTTAGCGGTTTCCCAGCTCCTGATATAGTTGAAGGAACGCTCCTTGTTTGTCTCGATGCCTTTGGCCATCTGTTCCTCAAACTCTCTCTTTTTTGCTTGCCTTATTATCGACTTACATTCGCTCCGCCAGACCCTGGGCTCCTTTCTGTTCACGTCCCTTGGGAAAACCTCCGACTTGTTAAAAGAAGGGCTTTGGGGGGGGAAGGGGGCTTCCTCGACTGGTGCAGTTGACCATACAGGCATCCTGATGACAAAGATGCCGCATGAGACCCAACTGAACTGATAAAAGAATTTTATATTATTACTACAGCGGCCTGTGCCACTTGCAAGACCCGAGCAAGGCTGTGACTGACAGGGCATTAATTCACAGGGTCACCATATGTCAGAAGTGACTTGACTGCATGGAACGCTCACATTTAGGGCTGGGCGTGGCACAGGACTTCCGAGGCTCTGGAGGGTCCCTGCATCGCCTGGAGGAGGAAGGGCAGCTTAAAAGTGTGATAAACAAACCACTGCGCTCCGAGCACACTCCGAGGAAACAAATATACTTCACCAGGGCCCATGGATGCCAAGCCCAGTACCGGGATCTGGCCTAGTTTCCATTTCATAAATGAAACAGATATTTGCCTCTCGTGAGGCTCGGTTCAAATGCTTAGAGCTGCTTAGCTCAGAAAGAAGGTGAGTAATGGGAGCCAGGGCAGAGAAATATACAATTTTGCATGGTGCAGAAAGAGAAGAAGAAGAAGAGGAGGAGGAGGAGGAGGAGGAGGAGGAGGAGGAGGAGGTTGGATTTATACCCTGCCCTTCACTCGGAGTCTCAAATTCTTTCCCCCCTCAACAGATCTGATGCTCAGAATGTTTTACAGCAAGAGAGCCACTGCTTTTCCAAAAAGGATAGTTTTAGGTCCTTCTGTTTCAAATACATGCCTCCCCTGCAGAAAGGGATGCTGCTAAAACTGATTTGACGGCAAGCCCTCACTGGAGAGAAAGTCCTGGAACTTCGAGTCAGCTTTATTTATAGGCTGAAGCACGGAACAGACTGGAAGAGAGACGGTGCGGGGAGATCGGAGTGTAACAGGGACCGGCTGGGACAGAATCAATTATTTTCAATTCAGCCGCAGAGCTCATCTCTGGAACTTCAGAAGTGGTCATAAAAAGAGCCCCCGAGCATGCACAAAGTACTAGTCTGATTTCAGCCAGGACTCTCCCTCAGATCTGAAACCTGTACTGTTTGCAAAGCCGGAGCTCAAGGACCTGTGTACTGAGAGCCAGAGGCTTGACTGCCACTGAGCATGTACAAAGTCCTTTACCCTCATTGAGAGAACCGTAAGGAAGTATTGGGACGTTCTGCACCATCCATATAGGGAAAGATTCATTTTCTGACCATGAAGAACTTGGCTCTGTTCACACGGATGAGTTTTGCAGAAAATGTCACTGAAACAACTCATTTTTCCATTAATAAGGGTCAGCCTGAAATCACACCCTTTCCCCCTGACTGCAGACTTGTGCAGTTTCCAGCATGCGCTGTTCAGATGTAACTCCAGAACCATGACAGCCTGGGGGGGGGGGGGGTCATGTTGGTCTGCTGCAGCAAAGTTAAGAAAAAAAAATATTTTATTTATATCCCACTTTTCTCTTGAATGAGGGCCCAAAGTGGCTTACAAGCAGTGCTCCCTCTAAGCTGTGGAGTCTTGTGAGCAAAAATTCTACTTTGTGAGCTACCGGCCTTAAAGTTGTGAGTGAGCGATTTGGCTACTGCAGAAATCAGTTAGCTCTGGAGCCCTCCTTCCTGAGCTGAGACAGAAATGTGTGAGCCGGAGGCTAAAAAACTGTGAGCCACTAGTAATGTATGGCTGTGAGAACTGAACTATAAGGAAGGCTGAGCGCCGAAGAATAGATGCTTTTGAACTATGGTGCTGGAGAAGACTCTTGAGAGTCCCTTGGACTGCAAGGAGATCAAACCATTCAATCCTAAAAGAAATCAACCCTGACTGTTCCCTGGAAGGCCAAGATCCTGAAGCTGAAGCTCAAAGACTTTGGCCACCCAATGAGAAGGGAGCCCTCACTGGAGGAGAAGACCCTGATGATGCTGGGAAAGACTGAAGGTCAAAGAAGAAGAAGGGGACGGCAAAGGATGAGATGGTTAGACAGTGTCATCGATGCAACGAACATGAAATTGAGCAAACTTCAGCGGACAGCGGAGGACAGGAGGGCCTGGCGTGATCTGGTCCATGGGGTCGCAAAGAGTCGGACTCGACTGTGCGACTGAACAACAACAAAAGCTCACACTCTCTCAGCTGAGAGGGAACACTGCTTACGAGATGTTTACTCCCTCCTCTGTATTCTCCTCACCACCACCAGCCTGTGAGGTAGGTTAGGCCAAGAGAGAGAGGCTGGCCTTCAAGGCGCCCAGCCAGCTTCCACGGCAGAGTCGGGACTCGAACCTGGGTCGCCAGATCCTAATCCAACATCAGGGAACCACATTTGAAGGCTGAATCCATTTCTTGCTGCAAAACGTGCCGGGAGCCAGTCCGCTTCTTCAGATGCACGGAGTGCCCCACTCTGTTTGGCGGACCGTACGAGGCTGGAAATGGCGGAAGGGCTATTTAATGACACACCTTTCCCTGCCCTCGTTGTGTGTATCTGTCAGCTGAATGCAACGCTAGAAGCCAATGCTGGATCAGGCCAATGGCCCGTCCAGTCCAACACTCTGTGTCACACAGTGGCCAGAAATACCAGGGGCCCTCAGGAGGTCCAGCAGTGGGGCCAGGACACCAGAAGCCCTCCCATTGTTGCCCCCACCCAGCACCAAGAATACGGGGCATCACTTACCCCAGACATAAGAGAAGCCAGAGTTGGATCAGGCCCATCCAGTCCAACACTCTGTGTCACACAGTGGCCAAAGAGACCAGGGGCCATCAGGAGGTCCAGCAGTGGGGCCAGGACACCAGAAGCCCTCCCACTGTTGACCCCCCCCAAGCACCAAGAATACAGAGCATCCCCTGCCCCAGACCGAGAGTCCCTATCTATGTCTTGTGGCTAATAGCCACCGATGGATCTCTGCTCCATATTGAACCTGGGACCTTCTGCATGCCATGCAGATGCTTTATCACTGAGCCACAGCCCCTCCCTAATGGGGTGGGGTGGATTCTCTGTTCTCCATATAGTCCTGTATTTGCTCCTCAACCTCTGCTGGGCCAAAGTCTCCTGTCAGCCAGTTTCTGCTTCCTCTGGAGATGGACGAACATTGCTCAGTTGGCGCTCTCTGCTCCTTGCCCGCCTCTGGTGGTGCTCCGCTGGCCGCAGACTGGCCTGTTGAACTGTTCTGGTCTGCCTTTGACCCCTGCTGCCCAACGTGCCTGCCAGCTGAGGAACAAGACAGTCAACCATCCATGCCGGGTAATGCACCGGATTCCACCAGTTCTCACGGAGGCCTTTCTAAGGCTTGATTTAAAGGTGATCCAGGGGAACCCAAAACTCTCATATGTGGCTTTGTGCGTAGATGGCATCTCATCTAAACTGGGCTTCTACTACGCACATAAAGCAGCTGCATTGTGTGCAAATCAAGCCCAGCAGCTCTACACCGCCAGGAAAGATCCTTCTCTGGTGTTGCCCGCCCACGAAGCAGGAAACAAAATACAGAAGAATCTGCAGGGGGAACCAGGCGCTTGGCGGTGTTAACAGAAACCAATCAGAGATTCATAGCTTTCAAAAACTCTATTACTCTACCCAGTGAACTAAAGCCGAAGTTCCACCCTTTAAGCTTTCTTTAAAATGCCGTCCCTTCTTGTAGCAGTGAATTAATGTGCTGGCTGTGAAGAAAAAGGAAGGCCGAGACTTACCAATAAGCTCGGGGGTTGTAGCAATCACAGCCAGTAGCTATGGAAATGGGGCTTTTCAAGGCAGGTTCACCCATCTGCATCACAGGTGACATTCTCCCATGACCAGGGCGAGTTTAAGCCACTTCCCAGGCTGCTATTATCTTTCCAAAGTAGAGACGCTGCGTGGAATCTCAAGGTGGACTCCAGGGCATGGAATCAATGCGTGTTTTGCACAGAGATTTGGGGGGGGGGGGGAATTTTTGGGAATGTGGCCCCTGTTTGGCAAAGGGGATGCAGTGCTGAAGTGAGCAGAGTGCCGCTCTCCCCGGTGGGGAAGTCACACAATGAACCCGCCATGAAGCTGCCTTATCCAGAATCAGACCTTTCATCCATCAAAGTTAGTGCCATCTTCTTAGACTGGCTGTGGCTCTCCAGGGTCTCAGGTGGGGGTCTTTCCCATCACCTCCTGCCTGGTCCTTTTCCGCTGGAGATGCTGCCAGGGACTGAACCCGGGACCTTCTGCATGCCAAGCAGACCCTCTACAACTAAGCCACAGCCCCTCTCCAACAACACTGAGTGGGTTTGGAGGTACCTGGAATGGCCAAAATGCTGGTGCCCCTTTCTTCCTTCCTTACAGGCCAACCACTGGGCAAAACAGCAAACCGACCAGCCTGGAGACAGAGAGATGGACTCTCTTCCCAGAAAGCCAGTTTGGTGTAGTGGTTAAGTGCGCGGACTCTAATCTGGGAGAACCGGGTTTGATCCCCCACTCCTCCACTTCCACCTGCTGGATGACCTTGGGCAAGCCACAGTTCTGATAAGAGCTGTTCTTGAAAAAGAGCAGTTCTGTCAAGAGCTCTCTCAGCCCCACCTACCTCACAGGGTGTCTGTTGTAGGGAGGGGGAGGAAAAGGAGTTTGTAAGCCGCTCTGAGACACCTTTGGGCAGTGAAGGGCGGGGTATAAATCCAATCTCTTCCTCTCTTCTGCTGCCCCTCCGGTCTCTCCTCTTCTTCTTCTACACTGGCTCTTTTGACAGGTTCCACCCTGTCATGGTCTCGGCACCAGCACTCCTTGTTCCCCCCACCCCAGAGAGCTTCCATCCGGGGAGCCCCCCTTCCTCTGAAGGTTTTCCTCAGCTGATTGAAGAGCCTTTGCCGCCACGGGCTCTGAGAAGGGGAGGCTCGCCAGTCTGCTGGGCCACAGGCCGGGCCCCGAGGGCTTCCTGAGGTCCAGTTTCTGGAGGAGTCCCCTCCCCTGCTGCGTGTGTTTTCAGGGTCCTTTCGGGAGTTGCTGCCACCACCCCAATGATGAACGACAGATGGTTGAACGGGAGAGGGCCCTGGATTCCGGAAACTGCCACCAAGAGCCTAAAGAACTGCCACCAAGAGCCTAAAGCACCGCAACGTGGTGAGCTGACTGCGAGCTGAGAATACTGAAAAATGGCTGCAGCCGGGCTTTTGATGGGTCTCCCCAAGTGGGAGCACTTCCAGCGTGTGCTGTAGCAAATCAAATCCGCTTCAAGATGCTGGTTCTTCCCTTTAAAGCCCTGTATGGCCAGGGTCTAGCATACCTGCGGGATCGCCTTTCCCCATATATACCCCTGAGAGCACTTCGGTCGGGGTCTCAAAATCGATTGACCCTCCCTGGTCCAAAAGAGGCCAGGGCTTTCTCGGTGGTGGCCCCATCCTGGTGGGACGAGCTCCCAGAGGAGATCAGGGCCCTGCGGGACCTTCTGCAGTTCCACAGGGCCTACGAGACGGAGCTCTTCCGCCAGACTTTCAGCTGGGGCGCTGCCACCCTTATAGAGCCCTGGCTCTTGAGTTTAACATCCAGCCTGAGCCGCAGGAAGATCTTGAGCAGAAGGACTTTTAGAGAGTACATTGAAATAAGCCATCTTGCGTAACTATTTTCAGCACTTTATGAAACTGTATTAAAAATGGAATTGTTTTCTATGGTCTTATGTAGTTTTCATTGTATTTTATGTCCTGACTGTGAGCCGCCCTGAGTCTGCATTGTGGGGAGGGCAGGGTACGAATGCGATTAATAAATAAATAAAAGATAACTAAAACACCACCGTTTGAACGACGACGACGACTAGCACTTTATTATGGTTTTAGAATCATTTTAATTGCAACTTATGTTTTAATGTAATCTATCTGTTTTTATGTAAGCCGCCCTGAGCTGGAGAATTAAATAAATAAAAGATAAATTCGGAGAAATAAATAAATAAAAGACCTCCGCCTGAGGGCTTGGAGAGCCGCTGCCCGTCTGAGTAGACAATACTGACCAACTCAATTAATTAATTAATCAATTAATTAGGTTTATGACCCGCCCTCCCCGCTTTACAGCGGGCTCAGGGGCAGCTTACACGCATCGATGCAAACAATTAAAATCGCATAAAATCATTTAAAACAATCCAGTTGTAAACAGTCATAATTTATAAAGTGCTGCATGGCAAATTGGTTGGTATGGGACGGCATTCTTAAGGGTGTTCTTTCCACAAGATCTCACCATCATTCTGCTCCCGACCGTCCTCTCGCTCGGGCGGCGCAGGCTAGGTGCCAAGGGCCAAGGGCTATGGTTAAAGCTGTTGCTACGATGTTAATGTAGGGGCGGCTCCTAATTATAGGCCAGGTGGAAGAGCTCTGTCTTGCAGGCCCTGCGGAACTGTAGAAGGGGGGGTCTGATTCAGTAGAAGGCAGGTTCATGGGCTCAATTGCCTGCTGGAATAGCAGTCTTGAAAGGGCCCTTAGATGCCAGCTCCTTCCTCATACCTAGAAGAAACAGAGGGGGACGGGGTCTGGAACCCAGAAGATCCGCTGGGCCTTCTTGCTGCTGTATGAAGTGCCCTCGAGTCATTTCGGAGTTCACAGCAACTCCACGAATGGATGGCCTCCCAAATGCCCTGTTGTTAACAGCCCTGCGCTCAGGTCTTGCAAACGGAGGGCCTCCCCTCGTGGCTTCTCCGCTTGAGCCCTCCTCGTCAGTGCCAGGGACGGCCCATTTCTCAGGAGTTCTCAGGGCCAGCTGTAGAGATTTGGGAAAGAGGGAGAAGAGATTGGATCTACACCCCGCCCTTCACGGCCCAAAGGCGTCTCAGAGCGGCTTACAAACCTGGGAGCCAGCTGGGGCTGAGAGAGCTCTGACAGGAATGGCTCTTTTTCAAGGACAGCTGTGCCAGAGATTGTGACTGACCCAAGGTCACATCAGCAGCTGCAGGTGGAGGAGTGGGGGAATCAAACCCGGTTCTCCCAGATTAGAGTCTGCGCGCTTAACCACTACACCAAACTGGCTCTCAATGTATTTCAGAAACTCAATGCATTTCAGAAGCTAAATAATGGGAAAAGGCCACTTGAATAAGGTTCCTGCCCCCCCATTGCTTAACTCCCCCATACCAAAGCTGCCAACTGTTCTCTCTCCACTAGCCCATGTGCCAGCCACAGGCATTCTGTAACTGGTAGTTCTTCTGGTCATAGGGTTGCCACCCTCCAGACTCCTTGTGAGGTAAGTGGGGCTGAGAGAGCTCTGGCAGAAACAGTTCTTTTTCAAGGACAGCTCTTATCAGAACTATGGCTTGCCCAAGGTCATCCAGCCAGGTGTGAGTGGAGGAGTGGGGAATCAAACCCGGTTCTCCCAGATGAGAGTCCGCCTGCACTTAACCACTTTCACCAAACAAACCACTACACCAAAGGACCTCGAGGAGGGAGCCAAGCAGCTGGGAAGGATCAGCTCCCCCGCTCCAAAACCCGGCCCCTGGTGCCCTGGGTCCTTCCCTGCTCGGAGGCCTCCCTGGCCAGTTCTCGCCAGTGGTGCTCGCCCGGGGAGGGTTTGTGGGCTGGAGGGACCCTCAGTGGGGATCTGAGGATGCCACAGAATCCCCTTGCCATCAGTTGGGGATCAGAATCCAGCTGCGGCCTGGAGGTTGGCAACTCACAGCCCTGCTGTTCTCACCGGGCTCCCAAAAGCGTGGAAAGATGATGTGAGGCCAAGAAGGAGGCAGGGTGGGTGGGGGGCCTCGTATAAGAATGTCCTGCGGAGCCGTGTTCCCTCTAAGCTGAGTGTGAGCCAGCTCACAGGTTTTTAGCCTCTGGCCCACACATATTTATCTGAGGAAGGAGGGCTCCAGAGCAAACTGATTCATGCCGCAGCCCAATGGCTCACTCCTCACAACTTGAATGCCCCTAAGCTCACCAAGTAGAATTTTTGCTCACAAGACTCAGCTTAGAGGGAGCATTGCTGTGGAGGGAGGGTTGCCAGTTTCCTGGTGGGGGCTGGAGATCTCCTAGAATCACAGCTGGAGAGATCAGTTCCCCTGGAGAAAGTGGCAACCTTGGAAGGGGGACTTCCTGGCCACTCTGCTTCTCCTGTGTGGGCGGCCACCAGCGCTCCCTCTAAGCTGTGGAGTCTTGCGAGCAGAAATTCTACCCCGTGAGCCACTGGCATGCAAGTCGTGAGCCAGCCGATTTGGCTCCTGCAACAATCAGTTTGCTGGGGAGCCTAAAAGACGGTGAGCTCACTCACACTCACCCAGCTTAGAGGGAACACCGGCTGCCACCTCTGGGCGGGGAGATTCCCGGAGCTCGGGAGAGCGGGGCCTTGGGGAGGGTCCCCAGCAGGATCCCCCCCTTCCAGAGCAGCCGGTTTTCTCCATGCGGGAACCGATCGGCGCAGTCTGGAGCCCGACAGTCGTCCCGGGAGGTCCCCCGGCCTCGCCTGGCGGTTGGCGAGCCTGCTTCCTGGGTCCCCCCCCCCCGCAATATCCCGGCGTTTCCAATCCCACCAGGAGCTGGAGCCCCTATTCCTACCCCTCCCCAACTCAGCCCCACCCCACCCGCGGCGGAACCCCCCTCGCCTCGCCTGGCCGGAGGGAGCACCGCCGCCGCCGACCCGCCCCGGGCGCCTCCTCCGCCCCCCTCCCCGGCGTCCTTTCCTCGCCAGGCGCCGCCGGGGCAGCCGCAGGTGGCCGCGAGTGGCTTCTCCTTCGCGCAGCGGCGCCCGGCTCGGGCTGCCCCCGACCCCCAGCCAGAGAGCCGCCCGGCCGGCCGGCCAGAGAGCGCGCAAGCGAGGAAGCGAGGAAGCGGGCGGCGCGTCCTCCTCCTTCTGCTCCTTCTCCCTCGCGGCGGGGCGCGGCTGGCCCAGGAGGCGGCGGAGGCGGGCGGGGGGGGCGGCGGGCGCGGCTTGGCGCGGCGGTACCTGGCGCGGGCTGGGCCGGGGCCGGGGGCGGGGGGCGGCGGGAGCGCGGCGCGGGGGGCGGACCCTGCGGGCGCGCGCCGGGCTGGCTGGCTGGCTGGCTGTGCGCGGCCCCTGCGCGCGGGGCTGGAGCCTCCTCGGCCGCCGCTTGTTGCAGGCCGGCTGGGCGCGCGCGAGGGTGGGTCTCGGCCCGCCCGGGGAGCCCCCAGCGGCGGCGCCGGGCCCGGAGGGGCAGCCAGGCAGGCGGGCGGGCAGGCCGGGCGAGGGGCGGCCGGAGGAAGATGGCCGCTCCGCCGCTGGGCGGCAAGGCGGGCGGCGGCGGCGGCCCGGCCCGGCTCGCCCTCCGCCCGCGTCCTCCTCCTCCGCCGCCGCCGCCTCGTTCCCGGAGCTGGACTTCCGCTCGGGCGCCCGGCTGGAGGAGCTGAACCGGCTGATCCACGAGTTCGGCCGCCACGACCAGCGCGAGTACGACGACCAGCGCGCCCTCGAGATCCACACCGCCAAGGACTTCATCTTCTCCATGCTGGGTGGGGTCGGCCGGGCCGGGAGGGTGGCACCCGCCCCGCCCTCCGCATTGTTCGCCCGGGAGCGGCCCGGGACGGCGGCCGGGGGGGGGACACGGGGGGCGGGGGAGGCCGCCGGGCCCGGACAAAGGCGCCGGGGGGTGGGGTGTGTGTGTCGGGGGGGGGTGGCTCCTCTCCGCCCGGCCGGTTCCCGGCGAAGCCCCTTCCCGCCGCCGCTGCGGCGCTGACCTGGGCGGGGGCGGCGGACCCGGGCGCTCCGGGGCTTCACCCGGCCGGCAGGCGAAGGGCGGTGGCGGTGGGGTGGGGGGCTTGCCTGCCTCGCCCGGCGGGGGGCTCGCCCTTGCTGCCGTCCGGGTGGGCTCCCTCCCGGGTGCGGGGCTGCCGGAGCTGGGCGGAGGTCGGGCGTGCCTCTGCTCGGTGGCCCAGGCCTGCCAGGGTGGCAAGGGGGTGGGGTGGGGAGGGGAGTCACCCTCCCAGTGGGCCGGGCCTGCGGGAAAGTTTCGGGGGCCAGGGTGCGGCTGCCCCCTGCCGCTTCCTGCCTTGCTCTGGCCTGTGCTCCCTGCGTGCCCGGGTGGGCACCTGTCGTGGGCACCTTCTGGGGCGCAGCTTTTCCAAGCAGCCTGGTCTCGAGCCCGTTCCCGTGCCTTCTGCCGGTGCTGGGCTGGAAGGAAAAGGCATTTGACCCCGCGCTTGCTCCCTCTGAAGGCCCCCCCCGCAGTTGTAGAGTCCATAAAACTTGAGTGGTCTTCCTGCTAGGCTTTGGGCCGCTCCTTGCAAGGGGCTCGATTCCCCCCCCACACACACACCTGGCTGCAGCCCACCGGTGGGTCTGGGGAGCGGCCCCTCCCTTGGAGGCTTTTGGCCCTTGCTGCCTTCCAGCGACTCGGCCTCCTTGCCAAGCCCAAGCGTCCGGCCAGCTTGGTTTCGTTTGGTTCTTCTGTGGGCTTAAAATGTGTACCCGTCCCCCCTTTGGAGCAGCTCACCACAACAGGGGCAATACTATTAAAATATGAGGAGGAGAACAACCCAGTGACAGAGCCACGGTCTCCGGTGTGCCTCTGGGGCCCCAGGGCTGTGGGCTTGGGAGTCCGGGCCTCGTGCAGGCGGCCAGCCACTGCTATGGCAGGGCTGAGAGCCAGTGCTCGTGGTGTGGCAGGGGCCTCTATTGCTGCCCCACCGGCTCCAGCGCCTGCCCCCCCCAAATGGTTTCAGCCCAGAAGCCACTGCCTCTGAATGCTGTTGGTGTGCCCTGGGGTCTGAAGTGGGCCCCTCCCATGGAGGCAGCCAGAGGTGGGCCTGGACTGTAGCTGCTCAGTTCACTTTGGAAAGGCCACGGGGATTGGGCACAGAAGACCTGTGGCCAAGCGACTGGCTGTCATGCCGATACACGCCCACCTCCCAGCTGCCCCTTACAATTTTTCTCCGTACTTTAATTAAAGTATTTTTTAATTACCTCCCTATTTCTTTGAGCGTATGATCACTCAGAAACATGTCCCGGAATCAGCAGGGCTGCTGCTTCCCGTGGACGGCTTGGAGCTGGCACAGAACCCACGTCTGAAAATTGCCACCGTCTCCGGGGATGGATTGACTCCCAGGTTTATTTCCCGTGGCAGTGCAGCGCTCCGGCAGGCCTGATTCCGGCGCTCCCGCATGTGCCGCTGCAGCAGCAGCCTGTGCCTCCGGGGCCCACAAACTGACTGTGGGTTGTGTCGGCCACACCTGGCTGCCTTGGAAGCTTGCGGAGCCGGGCGCGAAGCGTGGGGATGGGTGGGGATGTGCCTTCTGGAAGCTTTTGGTCGGTAGGCTCGCCCTGGAGGCGGGGCGCTGTAGGTTCTGGTACCTTTGTGGGATTTGTTGCCGTTGTTGTTCCCGTAAGGAGATTCCGTCCCGTGAAGAGTTAACGCTTGGGCGTTCGTGTGCTGAGTTAAACACTTATAGACCTGCACGTGGTAGCTAGGAGACAGAGAGTGGGGGTGTTGCCTGCTATGAGTCTGCGGGAGCCCAGACTTGGGAAGCAGGAGGTACGCTATCTATCCCCGTTGCTAATGAACTCTGAGGCATGTTCTCTTGGAAACCAGCTGCACACCTTGAGGGGGAGAGGGAGAGGGAGAGGGAGAGGGGAGGGGAGAGAGAGAGAGAGAGAGAGAGAGAGAGAGAGAGAGAGAGAGAGAGAGAGAGAGAGAAAGAGAGAGAGAATATGAATGAATATTTAAGCACTTCTTTAAAATGCTCTACCCCAGTGGGGTTTTTAAAGCGAGGCTCCGGTAGAACTGCAATGCAGGGTCAGTTCAAGGTATGTGGTCTTGCTAGAGAAGGCGTGCTCTTCCTTTCCTGGGCTGGATTTGAACCCAGGTGAGGATGCCACTGTCCTCCTTTGGTACTGGTGGGCAAGCACAGGGCATTCCACTCTGGTCGGTGCCCCAGCGCCCTCCGCCTGGTGGATGCCCAAGCCACTGCTTTTGTGCCCGTGGCCGGAGAGCCGGCTGTGACGAGGAACCTTGGAAGGTGGGCCCTTGGCTCAGAAGCCCCCTGGGAAATTCCCTCCCTTGGCCCTCCCGCTTGTGAGCAGTCCTAGAGACGGCCCCGTTGGCGGTTAGGGGCATGTTGGGACACGGTTTGTGTGTATCTGGTGTGTAGGCGCATGCGGAGCCTCTCTGGCCCTTGGTGGGCTTCTTGCTTGGCTTACTGACGGAGAAAAGAGCTTACGGAGAAAAGAGCTTAGGGAGGTGACCTACTTATGACAAATAATCTGTGTATGAGAGAGAGAGAGAGAGAGAGCGTGTCCAAGGCAGAGCCTGTCAGACGTTGGCCGGAGGTGCTCAGACGTTATGGTCAGAAGCCCCTTATAGACTCACAGAGTCGGAAGGGACCTCCAGGGTCATCTAGTCTCACCCCCTGCACAGTGCAGGAAATTCACAAATACCCCCCACACACACACGCATAGTGACCCCTGTTCCATGCCCAGAAGACATTAAAAAAAAAAACCCTCCGGGATCAATGCTCCCTCTAAACTATGGAGTCTTGTGAGCAAAAATGCTACTTTGTGAGCCACTGGCATTAAAGTTGTGAGCGAGCCGATTTGGCTACTGCATAAATTCGTTTGCTGTTCTGGAGCCCATCCTTCCTGAGCTAAGACAGAAAATGCATGAGCCAGAGGCTAAAAAACTGAGAGGCAGCTCACACTAACTCAGCTTAGGGGGAAGACTGTAGGATCCCTGGCCAAATTGGCCTGGAGGGAAATGGCTTCCTGTCCCCAAAGTGGCAATCTGCATTTCCCTGGGCGTGTTAAAAGGGCCGCGAGAACTAAGCACTGATGCAACCCTTCCTGCCTTCCCTTCTTGTGATCTGCCTAAGTTCAGACAATCCGCGTTGCATTACTGGGATTGTGTTGACCAATCCTGCTACCCATAATTCCAGAGCCCGCCCAAGGTCCGAGCATGCGGGCATCCCTTTGAATCCGTCGCTTTTCAATAATCTGTGGCTCAGAAGCACAGTGTTTCTGGTCTGGATTTCTCTGCCTTGTTTCCAGTGCCGGTTTTAGATTTTGGGCCCCCCTGGCCAGACAATACATGCCCCCCTCCTGCTGCCCTGCCTGCCTGTCCACCTGCCTTCCCTTCCCTGCTCACCTGTGTGTCCTTCTCCATCACCCGTCTGGCTTGCAAGCTCTCTTGCCTTCTGCAGTCCTTTTCCGTCTTCTGGGTGCCAGTTTGGTCTTTGGTTAGGAGCACAGACTAAACAGGGAGAACCGGGTTTGATTCCCCACTCCTCCACGTGCACCTGGCTGGCTGACCTTGGGCAAGCCATAGTTCTGTCAGAGCTGTCCTTGGAAAAGAGCCGTTTCTGTCAGAGCTCTCTTAGCCTCACCTACCTCACAGGGTGTCTATTGTGGGAAGGGGAAGGGAAAGGGGATCGTAAGCCGCTCTGAGATGCCTTCCGGTAGTGAAGGGCAGGGGGTATAAACCCAACCTCTTCTCTTCTCCTCCTCAGTCTTTCTCTCTCTTTGGGGCATGGAGTTTTGTTTTCCTTTCTGGAAGAGGGTTGGAGGGTCAAGGCGGGGGATGAGGACACTGGTGTCGCTCGGGATGAGGCTGCCCAGTTCTTCTCTGTAGGGATTGGCGGCCTGGGTGAAGACTTGGGCAACCCGCGGTCACATCCCTGCTCCGTCCCGAAGCTCACTAGGTGAACTTGGCTGGTGCTTTTCATTAGGGCCTACCTTGCAGGGGTGGGAGGGAGAAGAGCCACATCTGCTGCCTGGAAGTCCTCGGTGGAGGAAAGGAGGCCGTCAAGGGCAGCTGCTGCAAATTCCTTCCTGGGCCAGTCTCCATCCGGACTTTGAATTGCAGCAGTTCCCAGAACAGGAGGCCACCTTTGAAGTACGGAGGGATCCTGGGAACGGGCAGTATTCCAGGCAGGGTTGCCACCCCCACCCCCCCCGGAAGAAACAGGACTGTCCTTTCAAGAAGAGGCTTAATGGGACGCTGTTTTACCAGGTCCAGTAGCCCCCTGGAGACCCAACAAGATTTCCAGGGGACGAGCTTTCGAGAGTCAACGGTTCTGGTTGGACCCGATGATTCTGCTGTGTCTATGTGCAAAAAGGATCCAGGGGTCTTAGTAGACCATGCCCTGAACATGAGTCAGCAGTGTGAAGCAGTTGCTAAAAAGGCAAATGCGATTTTCGGGCTGTCTCAACAGAAGTAGAGTGTCCAGATCACACAAAGTGATGGTACCGCTTTGGTCTGCTCTGGTTAGGCCTCACCTAGAGTACTGTGTTCAGTTTTGGGCACCACAATTTAAGAAGGACATAGACAAGCTGGAGCGTGTGTCCAGAGGAGGGCAACGAAGATGGTGAGGGGGGTCTGGAGACCAAGTCCTGTGAGGAAAGGCCGAAGGAGCTGGGCATGTTCAGCCCGGAGAGGAGATGACTGAGAGGTGATATGAATAACCATCTTCAAGTACTTGAAGGGCTGTCATATAGAGAGGATGGAGCGGAGTGGTTTTCTGTTGCCCCAGAAGGTCGGACCAGAACCAACAGGTTGAAATTAAATCTGAAGAGTTTTCGGCTGAACATTCGGAAGAACTTCCAGACAGTCAGAGCAGTTCATCAGTGGAACGGGCTTCCTCGGGAGGTGCTGGGCTCTCCTTCTTTGGAGGTGTTCAGGCAGAGGCTAGGTGGCCATCTGACAGCAACGCGGATTCTGTGACCTTAGACAGATCACGAGAAGGGAGGGCAGGAAGGGTTGCCTCAGGGCTTGGTTCTTGTGGCCCTTTCTTACACGCCCAGGGAAATTCTGGTCACCACTTTGGGGTCAGGAAGCAATCCTGGAGGAGGGTTTTTTTGTCCTCTTCTGGGCGTGGAGCAGGGGTCACTGTGGGTGTGTGCGTGGGGAGGTATTTGTGAATTTCCTGCCTTGTGCAGGGGGTTGGACTAGTTGACCTCAGAGGTCCCATCCAACTCTGTGATTCTGTGATTTCTGCCATCCTAAGTAGAGTTGAATCCTTTTGGACTCCAGCGGGATTAGAAGGGTGCAACTCGGTTTAGGATGGCACGGTGAGTCTTTTGCTTCCCCGTCAGCAACATGCAGAAATATTTTGCACCCGCGGAACCCTTTTGGGGGCAAGAGTGAGTTTTTGCTAACGTGAGTGTGCGTCTCTGAAGGGGTTGAGAGGCTGGCTGTGGGTGGAAGCCCTGTGATTTACTTCTGTGTTCTTTGGTCTTGTGGAGACCTGTTCATGCAGACAGCCGCCTGGATACAACCTCTGCCCTTGGGTCAGCTTCTGTTTTCCTTCTGAAGGGTCTGGGGCTGAATCAGGGCTTGAAGTGACTTGAAAGAGCCTGGAACTTGCAAGGACTTTTGATCTGCCTCCCTCTCACCTGAGGATAAAGGCACACCGTGGGTCTGGGGGGGGGAACCTGTAGCCCAAGTGCTGGAGTTCACAGTTTCATATAGAAATATGTCTTGGGCACGCAGCCTGGAATTCTCTTACGTGGGGAGCTGATGCTCACGTTAACTGCTTAACCCTTTTTGAAACTTGCTTTGTATAAACATGGGCTTCACGTATTATCCGGATGGTGCTGGCAGACTCCGCAGCCTTCCTGGGCTGCCTGTTGGCTGAGTCATGATGGTTAACCCTTCATCATGCCGTGCTGCGGAATGTCAAAAGGCCTCCCTCCTGGGCTCTGCACTGTGAGGCATTTGGGGGGAGTTCTTGCAAACACCTGGAGGGGGACAGCTCAGGGACAGTTGCTGTTGGCCATAGTGCTGGTTGGCAGAACCACCTGGGACACGGCTAGCTCGTGCGCTCTCGGCGAGGTGGTGGTCGTGTGCCAGTCGGACCAGCAAGGGTTTGGTTTGGCAATATTGGCGGCCTCAGGTTTGCGTGCATCGCAGAGCAGTTGCCCAGCCGCGGGTACATTCACTCTCGCTTGGTCCCCATGACTGACCCCGAGCCGAAGAGCCGTCCCGGAGGTGACACAGCACCTCTGCCCTTTTGCAAGTGGAACTGAAGAAGGGTGTATGTGGTGTGGTCCTTTTTCTGTTGCATGCCTCAAAGAGGCTGGAATGAAATGCCTCCCACCCACCCCCCAGTCTCCATTCTCTTGCATAGAGACCATAGAAGTTTTCTAGAAACAACTGATGGGCTGTGGAGAGAGCCTGGGCGGGGTCCTGTGTTCCTGGCTTGCTGGGACCCTGAGGCAGCTCCTCACTGGCTTAGTGGCACAGCGGTGAAGCATCTGCTTGGCATGCAGAAGTTCCCTGGTTTGATCCCCGGGATCTCTAGTTGAAAGGGATCAGGTCGTAGGTGATGTGAAAGGCCTCTGCCTGAGACCCTGGAGAGCGGCTCCCCGTCTGCATAGACAAGATGGACCTTGATGGACCAATAAGGCAGCTTTGTGTGTTTGTCCGTGCCAATAAGACTGCATCTGCGCAGTGTCGGATATTGGTCTGTCCTTGTGCTCTAGTATTCATTCCTGGAGGGATTTTCTTGTCCACATGTGCAGTGGACAAACTAGTTGCAAATGATTGCTGTAGCCATATCCAGCGTTGTGTGGATACAACCCCTGATTTCTCTTTTTCTAGCCTGGATGTCAAATTCTTGAAGTGAACCATTAATGGACTTAGAGAACCAGTGTGGTGTAATGGTTAGTGTGTTGGACAAGGGTCCGGGTGACCCTGGTTTGAATCCCAGTTCATGCCATGGAAACTCAGTGGGTGACCTTGAGCCACAGACTTGTGGCCTCACCTACCTGACAGGGTTGTTGTGAAGTTAAGATGGAGGAGAAGAGAACAAAGGAAACCACTTGGAGTCTCTATTATGGAGAAAAGAGGGGTATAATAACTGTGTGCTAAAGATGCCAGGTACATTTATTATTGTAAATGTAAGCGGTAATAGCCCATCCTTTTTTTACCGATAGGCTGAGTCTTGCAGAGGCACTTCTAGAAAATGTACATGTTGGGGGTGATGGACTATCAAGGGTTAATGCCTCACAGAGTCTGAGAAACTTTGAGTGACAGGCTGTTCACACCAGGGAATTCTATGGAGAGCATCAGTTAAGAAATGACAGTTGGGAACTGACAGCTGAAGAAGGGGGAGTTAAGCACTTGACTGAGGACTGGGAAGGAGGTAGAGAGGAGTGAGAGGATCACAGAAGATTCCCATTCAAGCTGAAAAGGGACAGAGCTTCTAGTCAATAGAAGTAATCCCTGTCCAGTGAAAAGGGAGATAACTCTTGAAAGAGAAGTAGTCACTAGTCTGTGTAGAGAGAAGGATTTTGGGAACTTGGTTGTATGTTCCTGTCTTCTAAACTGGAATTGTCAGTGAAACTCAGAAACCTATGCTTGCAAGTTCAAGTAGAAACTGAAAAGAAAGCCTCAAAAGTTTCAAAGACCTCGTGGAAAAGCAAAAACACTTACTTTTTGGCAACATATCAGCTGGATTTAGTGTGATAATAAAGTTACCTCAGTTTTTATTATCGGGTCACCTCATACATCCTACCTCTGATTCCTTCTGACTTTTGAACTTTCAAAAGCCTCTCATGTGCCATTACAGAAGTAGAATTTAAGCAAGTGATTTTGTCTTTTCCCACAATTCCCTGGGCTGGGCCCACCTCAAAATATATAATAATGTGACAGGGTGGGACAGCCATAGACCAACCAATAAGAAGAAAATAGAGGTAGGGGGCTGCTCAGCAAGAAAGAAAGAAGAAACAAAGGGAAAATCCTGTGTGTGAGGGCAGGAAGAGGGTGAGATTGCCATAGGGGGCAGCTGAGAAGTCAGGCCAGAACTCCTGGCAGTCAATTCAGCCAGGCTGGCTTTTGAGTTCACTCAGTGGGGACACAAGTGCCTGTAGCCTGCCAGTGACAGGGACCATGCCGGCCTGGGGCAGCAGCCAGGAGACTGAGCCATGGCTGCCTGGGGAAGATGTGCGGCTGCCTGCTTCCCTGTGGTGGCAGCGCTGGAACCTAGAGGGTGCCAAGAGAGTAGAGAGGTGGATCCAGGGAGAGGTGGGCTGCTGAAGCCTGCATTGCAGGGCAGAGGCAGCGTCTTGTGGAGGACATTGACAAAGTGGGCTGCGTGAGGACTGGCCGGCTCTGACCCTTGGGAAGCAAAGCCCCGGGGAAGTAGGGCTAAGAGCACCAGGGCAAGAAAGGTTTGGAAGGGAGCCGTGTTGGTCTACTGTAGAAGAGCTTGATCCGAGTCCCTGTCAGTCGTGGCCCTGCTGAAGCCTCCTACCCTGCCAGCATCTGTCAGGCCGCCCCCCCCCCATGGAAAGGCGCTCAGTGGTGGAAGCTGCCCACACGGCCCTGGCCGAGATGTGCACCCCATAACGACGACTCGCGTGGCTCTGGCTCACATGGGAAAATGTATGCAACAGAGTGTGCCACCCACGGCCATGATTACTAGGGGCCCATCACAGTCTTAGTGGTGGGTGGTGGCACTGATTTCTTTCTTTATTAATTAGTCACATTTGTACCCCGCCCTCCCTGCAATGCAGGCCTGGGGCGGCTTACAATCAATGCATAAATCCCGTTAAAATGACATAAAATCATATAAGAACAATTCCGTTATTAAAACAGTTCCATAAAGTGCTGAAGATGGTTATTCAAGATGGCTTATTTTGGTGTACCTTCCGAGAAGGTACACTAAGAAGAGAAGAATAGATTGGACTTATACCCTGCCCTTAGAAGAGAGAAGAAGCAATTGGATTTATACCCCGCCCTTCACTACCCAAAGGAGTCTCAGAGCGGCTTATGATCTCCTTTCCCTTCCTCTCCCCACAACAGACAACTTGTGAGGCAGGTGGGGCTGAGAGAGTGCAGAGAGAACTGCTCTTGAGAGCACAGCTGTGCCAGAGCTTGTGACTGACCCAAGGTCATCCAGCAGGTGTGAGTGGAGGAGTGGGGGAATCAAACCCGGTTCTCCCAGATTAGAGTCCGCGCACTTAACCCCTACGCCAAACTGGCTCTCAAAGCAGAGAAGCTGGCAAGGCGGAAGGGAGGCAGAGCGTGGCGGTGACCCCGGAGGATAGAGTGACTTGGCCCTGGAAGTGGGCCGTGGCCTGTGCTGTGCAGAGGCAGACAGTGGCAAACCACCCATAAGCATCTCGTCCCTTGATCTGAATGGCCCAGGGGGTGGCCCAATCGTGTAGGATCTCAGAAGCTAAGCAGGTTCGGCCCTGGTTAGTGTTTGGATGGGAGACCACCTAAGGAAGTCCAGGGTTGCTATGCAGAGGCAGGAAAGGGCAGATCACCTCTGAACGTCTCTGGCCCTGACCTGGTGTAGTGGTGTAATGGAGCCAGTTTGGTGCAGTGGTTAAGTGCAGGCGGACTCTAATCTGGGAGAACCGGGTTTGATTCCCCACTCCTCCACTTGCACCTGGCTGGATGACCTTGGGCAAGCCGTGGTTCTGATAAGAGCTGTTCTTGAAAAAGAGCCGTTCCTGTCAAGAGCAATGCTCCCTCTAAGCTGTGGAGTCTTGTGAGCAAAAATTCTACCTTGCGAGCTACTGGCATTAAAGGTGTGAGCAAACAATTTGGCTGCTGCATAAATTAGTTTGTTCTGGAGCCCTCCTTCCTGAGCTAAGACAAAAGTGTGTGAGCCGGAGGCTAAAAAACTGTGAGCTAGCTCATGCCAACTCAGCTTAGAGGGAACACTGGTCAAGAGCTCTCTCAGCCCCGCCTACCTCACAGGGTTGTCTGTTGTGGGGAGGGGAAGGGAAAGGAGTTTGTCAGCCGCTCTGAGACACCAATCTCCTCCTTTTCTTCTTCTGGATGGCCCAGGAGAGCCCGATCCCATCAGGTCTCGGGGAGCTAAGCAGGGTCAGCCCTAGTGAGTAACTGGGTGGCAGACAACCCCGGAAGTCCAGGTCAGCGAGGCTGAGGCAGGCCGTGGCCAACCTGCTCTGAACGTCTCTGGCCTTGAAAACCCCGTGAGGAGTGGCCACAAGTCGGCCACCGCTTGACTCGGCACTAGTTTCCACCCCCGCCACTGAAAGAGGTTGCACGAGGCCCAGCCGGAGGGTTTCGGCCCAAACGCTCCTGGGGTTCCCTCTCTGGGTGGGGTGGGCCCTGGGATGCTGCAGGGCTCTGCCCCCTCCCTGGGTGGGAGGGGGCCATGCAGGCACCTGCCTAAGTCCCGTTTGTTGTGAGAGCCAGTTTGGTGTAGATTGGGTTTGATTCCCCACTCCTCCTCCACATGCAGCTGCTGGTGTGACCTTGGGTCAGTCACAAGTTCTCTCAGAGCTGTTCTCTCAAGGGCAGTCCTCGAAAGAGCTCTCTCAGCCCCCACCTACCTCCCAGGCTGTCTGCTGTGGTGAGGGGAAGGGAAAGGAGTTTGCAAGCTGCTCTGGACTCCCTTGGGTAGTGAAGGGCGGGATACAAATCCAGTCTGCTCCTCTTCTTCTCTTCTCTTCTTCCTTCCAGTCTGCTTGCATCTGTAGCAAAGTCTGTGTTCATAAAGGAGACGCAGGAGGGGCCTTCAAGCCAGAGGCTGGGAATAAAAGCCTTCTTTGCCATTCACTCTGGTCGTGTTTCTGTGCATTTCCCGATGATTCATTGACGTTTGACTCAGTGGGGAGGGGAGTTTATTTGGTCTGGGGCTCAGTTCTGGCCGGGCAGGCCGGGTTTTGTTCCAATCCCTGTTGTATTTCATCCTTCAGAGAGAGCTTGCCAGTCTCTGGCCGGTGTTTAGGAGAGGCTGGGCCCAGGAGCTGCTTGGCTTGAAGGGTCTCTGGATTCCCAGCCCCGAGCACGGGATTAGCTCCTCTGCCCCTCTGTCGTGGCATCACGCAGCCCACAGAGTAAACACCGACGGCCATCCCATTCATTGTTTTCCCTCGGCTTGGCACAGAGGGGTGAGCGGGGCCGGTTCAGTTCAGTGACTCTCCGTTTGGCAGGCAGGCCGGGCGGGGGATGCCAAGCTGGAACAGGAGCGGCCCTCTGGAAGCGCCGCTGGGAGTGGCGTCGGCTGGTAGCGAGAGCCTTGCCTGCAGACTCTCTGGTTCCAAAGTCCTCGCTTGAAAGCCGCCTCGGCCTGAAATCCGGGACTCTGCCGCTCTCTGGCACGGGAACTGCTCCAGTCGAGTCCGGCAGCACCTTAGGAACCAGCACGAGTTCCGGATTATGAGCTTTCCAGGGGCAAAACTCCCTTTGCCAGGGCTTCGGCTCTCAAAATACCCCCAAACCTCGTTGAATTCTGCTGGACTCCAATCGTGCTGTTCTCCTGCAGGCCAGCACAGCGCGGGAGGCAGGGCCGGGCCGGGTCGGATGCCAGCACATTGCCCTCATTTCCTGTGAACGCACACTGGTGCGGGAAGTCGTTGCACAGCTGCCGGCGGGAGTGGCGGAGCGCAACCCGGGGGCTGACTTGCCACAGGCGTGTTCTGCATTCCTGGCAGAAAAATAAAAAGTCTGCCGCGGCGGGCGAAGCCGGGGGACTAGTTAGCCGTGCATGCTGTTCGGCGGCACGCCTGCGCGTTTGTGGCACATGCATTTGGAGGAGAAGGAGCCGTTGGCGGCATTTGGCTGTGGTGTCTCCAGCGGTCCTGGCTGCGCTCTCTCACACCCAGATGCCCATGGGGAGGGGTCTCCACACCTGGTTTGCGCTGCTCATGTGGGCCAAGGGGGTGGGAGCGTTCACTGCCCTACAACAGCTTGCTTCGAGGTGGCGTCCTCCAGGAATCCATAGGGCCAGGCAGATGACGAGGCGTTCAATAACTTTTCTGCCCTTCCCCCATATTACGGGGAAGTGAATTCAGACGCAAGTCAGGTGGCAACGCCCCTCTTTGCAGTGGCTCAGCCGGCCCTTGAACGCCTCTCACGTTATGTGCTGGGCGAGGCCTTGCCTCCATGCCTGGCTTTTGGGACAGTCTTGCCTGCTTGGGCTTTAGGCTTCTTTCATTCATTTTTCATCGTCGTCCTGTTATTGGGCCCAGTGCTGGTTCCCTAGTGAGCTGTTTTTTCAGAGTAACCCTTTTTTGCCCTGACCCGAATGGTCCAGGCTGGCCGATCTTGTCAGATCTCAGAAGCTAAGCAGGGTCGGCCCTGGTTAGTGTTTGGATGGGAGACCTCCAAGGCATACCAGGGTCGTGACGCGGAGGCAGGCGATGGCCAAGCCTACCTCTGAATGTCCCTTGCCTTGGAAACCCTACCGGGGGGGGGAGGGGTTTTTGCCGTAAATGAGGTGTGGCTTGATGTGTTTTTAAATGAATGTGCAGACACCATCAATCCGTTGCGGCAGATTGTCTTGGGGGCTTTTCTAAAGAAGCGACTTTGGTGGAAGTCCTGGAGGAAATCCTCAATTCTCCTAACAGGTTGATGTTGTCTCTGACCCGGGGGAGAGCTGGACCAGATGGGCCGTGAGTTCTGGTTCAGGTTTTTTCCCCCAGGAGGGGAGCGAGTGCGTGACCCCCCCCCTTGCCTGTTCTTTGTTGAGATGATTTCTGTCTCCTGCAGAGGAAGGCTCAATGTTACCTCTAAGCTGTGGCATCTTGTGAGCAAAAATTCTACTTTGTGAGCTACTGGCATTAAAGTTGTGAGCGAGCGATTTGGCCGCTGCATAAATTAGTTTGCTCTGGAGCCCTCCTTTCTGAGCTGAGACAAAAAAGTGTGAGCCAGAGGCTAAAAAACTGTGAGCTAGCTCACACTCACTCAGCTTAGAAGGAACACTGCTCTCCACTGCTGGACTGCTCGATGAGGGGTGGGAAAAGACGGAGCTGGAAATGGCTGCTGCATTCCTAGCGGAAGGAGAAGAGATTAGATTTATACACTACCCGAAGGAGTCTCAGGGTGGCTTTCCCCTCCCCTCCCCACAACAGACACCCTGTGAGGTTGGTGGGGCTGAGAGAGCTCTTTCGAGGACTGCTCGTGAGAGAACAGCTCTCAGAAAACTTGTGACTGACCCAAGGCCACACCAGCAGCTGCATGTGGAGGTGTGGGGAATCAAACCCGGCTCTCCCGGATTAGAGTCCGCACTCCTAACCACTACACCAGACCAGCTCTTCAGGTATCCACACCAGGGGAACCAGTGGGAAAGGCAGCATCTCTGGCTGAGACTGTGGGACAGATCCAGTTAACATAAGAACATAAGAGAAGCCAGTGTTGGATCAGGCCAGTGGCCCATCCAGTCCAACACTCTGGGTCACACAGTGGCCAAAAATACCAGGTGCCCTCAGGAGGTCCAGCAGTGGGGCCAGGACACCAGAAGCCCTCCCACTGTTGCCTCCCCCCAAGCACCAAGAATACAGAGCATCACTTGCCCCAGAGTCCCTGTCTATTCCTTGTGGCTCATAGCCACTGATGGACTTCTGCTCCATATGTTTATCCAGTTCCCTCTTGAAGCCGTCCATGCTTGTAGCTGCCACCACCTCCTGCGGCAGTGAATTCCATGTGTTGATCCCTCTTTGGGTGAAGGAGGACTTCCTTTTATCCGTTCCAACCTGACTGCTCTGCAATTTCATGGAGTGCCCACGTGTTCTTGTCTTGTGAGAAAGGGAGAAAAGGACTTCTTCCTCTACGTGCTCTGAGCCCTGGGCTGACTCAGTCCTACAGGAAGCCAGGGCTGGGTGAGGGCCCAGGGAAGTCAGCACAGTGGATGGACCCTCCCCCCCCACAAGAGAGTGCAAAACTCCCTGCTCACCACCTGGTTCCATGCACTTTATTGTGCAGTGCGCACCACCCGTGGCTGAGATGGTTGCTTCTTGTTGTGAAGGTATAACGGAGGGGGCGGAGAGCCACGTGGCAGGTGCAAAGGTCACGAAAGAGTTTTTTTCCAAGTGTGGAGGAACGGAGGCTGCCTTCTGAGGGCGAGGCCCCTGTTTGCCTTGGCAAGTCCTGCCCCTTGGGTTCTGCCTTTGGGACCAAAGTTCTCTTTCTGGGGCGGGGAGAAACGGTCAGCTCTAGGCCGAGGGGGTTGCTTCTGCCTTCCGAAGGCCGTGTTCCCCAGCCTGTGGGTCAGGACTGCAGAGCGGGCCCCAAAGCCTCTGCAAGTGGGTCGGGGTCCAGCCCTCCCTGACGTCTGCCCCTGCCCTGCCTGGCAGTCTCTCTTGTTTTTTGGAAGCCAAGTTCTGACCGCATCATGCTTTGGTTGCTATCCTTTCTTCACTGCATATACAGAACTCGTGGGCACACCATGAAGTTGCTGAGCAGTCGGGTTAGAACAGATAAAAGGAAGTCCTTCTGCACCCAAAGAGTGATTAACAGATGGAATTCACTGCCACAGGAGGTGGTGGCATGGACAGTTTCAAGAGGGAATTGGATAAGCATCTGGAGCAGAAGTCCATCAGTGGCTATTAGCCACAGGGTATAGTTGGGAACTCTCAGTCTGGGGCAGGCGCTGCACTCTATTCTTGGTGCTTGGGGGGGGGCAGCAGTGGGAGGGCTTCTGGTGCCCTGGCCCCACTGCTGGACCTCCTGATGGCACCTGGTATATTTTGGCCGCTGTGTGACAGAAGAGTGTTGGACTGGATGGGCTGTTGGCCTGATTCAACATTGGCTTCTCTTATGTTCTTACATGTTGATCAAGTGAAATGTGTCCCGATAGTCACTAGGGTGGGTTTCTTAGGATCTTAGCGGTGATTTGGGGGAGTGATGGAGAAGTTTTTGAAGGGCTGTGTCCCTTAGAGGAGGGCAGGGAGCTGTTCCCGTGGGCAGCAGAGGAGAGGACTTGCAAGAATGGGTTTACATTAAGGGCGGGAAGGTGCCGGCTGGATCTTAGGGAAAACTTTTTCTGCAGTCAGAGTTGTGCAGCGGCGGAATTGGCTGTCTGGGGAGGTGGTGAACTCCCCCCTCCCTGGCAGTCTTGAAGAAGGAGAGAAGAAGAAGAAGAGATTGGATTTATACCCCGCCCTTCACTTTTGAGTCTCAGAGCGGCTTACAAACTCCTTTCCCTTCCCCTCCCCACAACAGACACCCTGTGAGGTCGGTGGGGCTGGAGAGAGCTCTGACAGAAACGGCTCTTTTTCATGGACAGCTGTGCCAGAGCTTGTGACTGACCCAAGGTCACATCAGCAGGTGCAAGTGGAGGAGCGGGGAATCAAACCCGGTTCTCCCAGATTAGAGTCCGCACTACACCAAACTAAGCAGCGGCCGGACAAACATTTCTTGTCAGGGAGGATCTAGGCCAGGGGATGGCCAAACTGTAGCTTGGGGGCCACACATATACTGTGCGGCTCCTGGCAGGGCGGCTGGGGAGGCATGCCTTATCGATCGGTCTTCCCTTCCCCGGCTAGTGTTCCCCTCCCTGGGTAAGCTTGAAGGGGGGGGGGGAGCAGAGAAAGAAAGCAATTTTAACATTAAATGTGTTCTGAAGCCCCCCCCCACAAGCCGGCTTGGAGAAAGCATTTGTCCCTTTAAACATCATTATCAATATCTGTTTTTACCCACTTTTGTTTTTATTTCCAGCATTCTCACTTAATAATGTTAATAAAAAGCAAATTTGCATATTTTCCAATAAAAACATGTTTATAATATCTGTTCATATCTTGTGGCTCTCAGACATCTGATGTTTCTTCTACGTGGCTCTGACGTTAAGTGAGTTGGCCCCACCCCCTGCAGTCTAGGCTGGTCCTGCACTGAGCAGAGGGTTGGACTAGATGGCCTCTGTGGGACCCCTTCCGACTCTGTGGTTCTAGGATTCTACGGAGAGGGTGTTCAAAGGCTGGAATGTAACCTCCAGGTGCAGAGACTGGGTGTCTCGGAATGCCACGGGCTTGGGTTCACGTTGGGGGCAGCTGCACCCTTTCTGTGAAGTTGGTTGGTGTCTCAGAAACATCTGGTGAGCCGCTGTAGAAATTGGACTGTTGAACTAGATGGGTGGCAAGGCCGTTGTGTGCCCTGGACATGAAAGAGCCTTGGGCCAGCCCGGGGTGGGTGACCATGCCAAGCAAATTTGGACTGGTGGGTTCCCGCGCGGAAAAGGCTGAGAATCACTGGCTTAAGGGGTCTCTCTCTCTCCCCCCTCCCCAGCTGAAGTGTGGGGGATGCCGCCATTCTTCCTGGTGGCTTTTGTTTCTGCCGGAGGGCCGGGAGGCTGGAGGAGTCAAAGGGCTTTTGCTTGGCTCATTAGCTCTTCTGACGCTCACTTGATACCCGGCAGATGGGCACGATCGGGCAGAGGCGCTTCTGCCTGGTTAACCTCCAGTGTTCAAAAAGTGGGGGCGAGTGGTGGGCACAGACTCTTAATTTGGCAGCTCTAATATTAGGAACCGAGGTGTCACCTTGGCGTTGTTTCCCCAGGAAAGCGGCACTTTGTTTTCACTCAGCCTGGGGAGGAGTTCTAGAGGACTTGAAAGCTTGAGGTTTCTGTCAATTTTGGTTGGTCTGAGCGCCGAAGAATAGATTCTTTTGAACTATGGTGCTGGAGAAGACTCTTGAGAGTCCCTTGGACTGCAAGGAGATCAGATCAGTCAATCCTAAAAGAAATCAACCCTGACTGTTCCCTGGAAGGCCAGATCCTGAAGCTGAAGCTCAAAGACTTTGGCCACCAAATGAGAAGGGAGCACTCCTGGAGGAGAAGACCCTGATGCTGGGAAAGATTGAAGGTCAAAGAAGAAGGGGACGGCAAAGGATGAGATGGTTAGACAGTGTCATCGATGCAACGAACATGAAATTGAGCAGACTTCAGCGGACAGCGGAAGACAGGAGGGCCTGGCGTAATCTGGTCCATGGGGTCGCGAAGAGTCGGACTCGACTGTGCGACTGAACAACAACAACAATAAAGGTATTCCACGGTGTGTGTGTGTGGGGGGCATTGTTTGTGTCTCGGCACCACCTCAGGCGCCGTGCTTCTGGTATGCCCGTGGATGGAAATGGCCGGGAGGACTCCCAAAACGTCAACACAGCTGTTGTCAGTGGAAGAAGCTGCCTGCAGAACCCGCCGGATCCCTGAAAAGGGATTTCGGAAGGACTTCCCTCCTTTTTCTGGGTTCTGTGGCTGTATGTGGGGCCAGTTGGGTGCCATGGTTAAGCACGCGGACTCTAATCTGGGAGGATCGGGTTTGATTCCCCACTCCTCCTCTTGCACCTGCTGATGTGACCTTGGGTCAGTCACAAGCTCTGGCACAGCTGTCCTTGAAAAAGAGCAGTTTCTGTCAGAGCTCTCTCAGCCCCACCTACCTCATGGGGTGGGGGTGGGGAGGGGAAGGGAAAGGAGATTGTAAGCCGCTCTGAGACTACAAGTGAAGGGCAGGGTATAAATCCAATCTCCTCCTCCTCCCTCCTCCTCCTCCTCCTCCTCCTCCTCCTTCTTCTTCTTCTTCTTCTTCTTCTTCTTCTTCTTCTCAGTGTGCTGTGTGGCTGTGCCTCTTCTTTGTGCTTCGTAACGCCAGGGAGAGGAGTGCCGTCTAGAAAGAGCTGTGTGTGTTGTGTGTTTCCCAGATGCCACCCAGTCCCCTTTGGCATCACGCCCTGGAAAGCTCCTCCCGTTCTTTATCCTGTTGCCTTTGCTCTGCTCCCGTCTCCGGATTGTCTAAATCTCTCGTCTGTTGACAACACGGCTTCTGGAGAAAGATGATGTGGCTCAAATGCCGGATGATGAAATCCAGGAAGCTTGACGTTTGGAGAACTCTGGTCTCACCTTCGGAGCCCAGAGCCTCTTCCGCACCAGAGCCGTTTCTGCGGAGGCCTCCGTGGGGGCCCTCTTGATAGTCCCCTAGGAAGCGGAAACCCACTGATTGGGGGTGGGTGGGTCTATGTGGCTAGGAAAAGGCTGCCCCTGGCTGCAGTTGGCTTCCCTTCCACCTCCAGGGCTTGTCCTGTCCTGGGCTGCTGCCTTGTGGGTGTCTAAAGTGCCGCGAACCCAGCAAGGGGCTTTCAAGGCAAGTGACGGAGCTGAGGGGGTCTGCCAGGGGCTTACCTGTGTGGGGCCTTCTCTGGCCATCTCCCTTCCGAGCGCCGACCCTGCTAGATAGGGCTGCCCCCTGCCGCCTTCCCTCTGGCTTCCGGAAGGAATATTCCATCTCAGAGCCCCTTGGAGGCACGGAAATAGGCAGGAGAAGGAGGAGGAACTCTATACGGGGTCTTGCCTGGCCGTCGCCTGGTACTGCTTCTTATCCAGAAGTGGAGGGTGCCACGTCTGGAACTGGGCTCGGATTTAGTCCGTCGCAAAGAATAAAATGGATAGTTCTTGGGGCGGGGGGAGTGATTTGTCTGCTGGGTGGTTTGGGGTGGAAGGAAGGATGCTCGCCAGTGTTCCCTCTAAGCTGAGTGAGTGCGAGTGAGCTCACAGTTTTTGAGCCTCCGGCTCACACATTTTTTTGTCTTAACTCAGGAAGGACGGCTCCAAAGCAAACTGATTCGCCAAACAGATGACCTGCAAGGTCCCTTCCAACTCTGACATTCTGTGATTCATGCAGTAGCTAAATGGCTCGCTCACAACTTTAATGCCAGTGGCTCACAAAGCTGGATTTTTTGCTCACAGGCTTAGAGGGAACATTGATTCCTGGCTATCGTGGATTTTTACAGGATGCCTTTTGTATGGTGTGATAGGAAACCAAGTGTTACATGTATTTCAGTTTTTCAGTTTCTGGGAGGGGGGAAATGTTTTTTCCCTTGCAGCTGCAAAACTTCTAGAAATTCTTCATCTCTAGTCCAGTGATCTTTCCATCATTGGGATCAGTCACCTGTGGCCGTGGCTGGCTGTTGGGGGTTCTTCTAGGAAAGTCGCAGGGTTAATTCCCCCTCCTCTTCCCCTCACCTGCAGTGGTATAGAATCACAGGATGTTAGAGCTGGAAGGGACCTTGCAGGTCATCTAGTCCAACCCCCTGCACTCTGCAGGAGCACAGCCGAAAGACAGCCCTACAGCATAACTGAAAGAGGGTCGCCCAGCCTCCACTTGAAAACATCCAGGGAAGGAGCATCCACCACCTCCCGAGGCAGTCTGTTCCACTGCTCAACCACTCTCGCAGTTAGGAAGTTTCTCCTGATATGGAGCCGGTATCGACTCCCTTGTAATTCCCACCGGTTAGATCGAGTCTTGCAGTCCGGAATGTTGGGAATGTGGCCCCAGGGCAAACTGGAGTGGCCGCTGCTGTTCAGGGGGAGGGGGAAGGAGGGTGGTGGGGGGAGAGAGAGAGAGACTTGCGTCAGTGGAGACTGGTCCCCATCACAAGAAAGAGCCTTTGTGCCTATGTTTGCACCATTCTTTCACTAAAGATTTATGTGTTTTGAGAAAGCCCCATTAGAGCTGCAAGGGGCTGGCCCCAGAGGAGCGCCTTGCCTTCCCTGTCTGCCCCAGGCTCTGGCTGCTGTGTGTTCCAGCCGGTCAGGACCAACCCTCCCTCTAAGCTCTGGAGTCTTGTGAGCAAAAAAATTCTACTTTGTGAGCTCCTGGCATTAAAGTTGCCAGGAATTCACTGCCACAGGAGGTGGTGGCAGCTGCAAGCATGGGCAGTTTCAAGAGGGAATTAGATAAACATCTGGAGCAGAAGTCCATCAGTGGCTATTAGCCACAGGGTATAGATGGGAACTCTCAGTCTGGGGCAGGTGATGCACTCTGTTCTTGGTGCGGGGGGGGGGGGGCAGCAGTGGGAGGGCTTCTAGTGTCCTGGCCCCACTGCTGGACCTCCTGATGGCACCTGGTATATTTTGGCCGCTGTGTGACAGAGTGTTGGACTAGATGGGCCATTGGCCTGATTCAACATTGGCTTCTCTTATGTTCTTATGTTCTTATGAGCGAATGATTTGGCTGCCGCATGGATTAGTTAGCTCCGGAGCCACCCTTCCAGAGATAAGACAAAAATGTGCGAGCCGGAGGCTAAAAAACTGTGAGCTAGCTCACACTCACTCAGCTTAGAAGGAACACCGGTCAGGACCCAAGGGGTGGCAAATGGGCCAGGCCTCTCCCGGCCCCTCTGCCTCTTCCCAATGGGTGGCCCTGCTTTTGTGTTTAGTGGGACAGTCGATCAAGGGACAAGCCCTGGCATCCACGGTCTGTTGGTGAGTCTGTGGCAGCATAAATGAGCAGGCATCTTGCGGGCCTTTCTCAAGGCTCGGGGGTGGCTCTGACTCGATGCGCCGTGGCCTGTATCCCTCTGGGCTGACGGAGTCCCTGAGGTGGCAGGATGGGAGAGGCCGTGACTCAGTGGTGGAGAATCTGCTTGGCATGCAGACAGTCCCAGGTTCAGTCCCTGTCATCTCCAGTTAAAGTGTCTGGCAGTAGGTGATGGGAAAGACCTCCTTCCACCTGAGACCCTGCAGAGAGCTGCTGCCAGTCTGAGCAGCCGATACTGACCTCGACGGACCAGGTCCATCAGTAGAAGTCGGCTTCAGGCGTTCAGCAGCCCTTAGATGTGGCATATTCTCTTCTGGTTGTCCGTGTGCAGGGCACGCCGTTGATGATATGGAGACAAAAGAGGACACTTTAGAGCGAGTGAGAGAGAGCCTAATTTGAATAGACAGTACCCATTCAGACTGCGGGAGCTCTTGCCCTGCAAGCAAACAAAACAAGTCAGCTCCCTGCTGAGCTGGCTTTCTGCTTGCGGGGAGTGTGTTTCCTTTTTCACGCCTGCCGTCCGATGCGGGGCCCTTCTTTCTGTCCCAGACCCTGCTGCCGTGCCAGGCACCTGACCTCCGTTCGATCCAGGGCGCTCCGGGGGGCTGGCCTAATGATCCGACGGGGGTGGGTGGAAAGATCTGCAATTAATTAGTGGTGCCGGTAATTGAATCAGAGCTGCAGGCCTTTGACCCTTCCAGCCCTTGACAGAGATGCCCTTTTGAATGCTTTCTGCTTGACTTGGCGCAAGTGCCGGTGACGGAGGTGGGCCGTACCCAGGGCAGGAGGCTCCTCGGGAGTAAGAGCCTGCCTGACTTTTGAGCAGGGGGGGAACTCCAACCTAAAATGACCTTTATTTTGCAGAAGTTGAGGTCTCGGCTCGGGCTGCTTTGCGTTTGTGTTCCTTCTTGCGTTCAGGGGCTCATCTTCGGCTAAACAGCCCTTCTGTGCATGCGGGTGGTTGGGGAGCAGCAGGGGACCTCTGGGGTCACCTCTCATCAAGGGTGGGGGGCGTCTGGCTGGCCACTACTGGAAACCGAGGCCGGATCCAGCCAGGCACTGCCAGCACACTGAAGGGAACTTGGGGGAGGAAGATAGTTGGGGTGTCAGGCAGGAAGTGAATTTGGAGGGTTCACTTTCAGCCTTGGGGTGCTGGCAGGGTCTGCACTGGGAACAGGCAGAGTGGGCAGAGACCCCCATCCGGGGCCGTTCCTTTGCACCCCTTCTGTTTTCGGGACCCCACAGGGCGCACTGGCACGAGAATCTCTTTTATTTCTACGTAACCGTGGGAACTGCAGTGCCTCCCTGGCGCCTCACCGTTCTCGGATTTCTCCCCTGCAGCTGTGCCAGGATCGTAATGAAGACTGCCCTCCCCCCTTTCTGCACTGGCTCTCTGGCACCGGGCACCTGGCACCGCTCACGCCCGGAAGGACCAGCTGGAGCCTGGCGCCTGCTTTCGGGGGAGCTCTGCGCGGGGGTCTGTGCGTATTAATAGCTGAAGAGGCCGAGTTCGAGGCCTTCCGTCTCTGCTTGGGAGCGGCAGGTCCTTCGATGCTGTTTTTCAGAACGATGCTTCTGCGGTGGGTGGGGGGGGGTGGCTCACAGCTCTGCTGTATCTGTGCTAGGGTTGCCAACCTCTAGGTGTGGTCTGGAGATCTCCTGGAGTCAGAAGTGATCTCGAGGTGACAGAGATCAGTTCCCCTGGAGAAAATGGCAGGCTTGGCAGGTGGGCGCCAGGGCCTAAGCAGGGTATAATGCCCTTCCCCGGGCTCCTCTGCTGACTCTGGGCTCGGGAATTCCTGGAAATTTGTGGGTGGAGCCTGCGCCGGAGGCTGGCGAGGGGTAGGAGGTGAATAGGGATCATGTGACACACATGAAGGTGTCTTTTTCTATTGAATCAGGCCAGGGGGCCCGTCAAGGTCTGTATTGTCTACTCCGGGGTGGCCAGACTGTGGCTCGGAAGCCGCATGTAGCTCTTTCATACATATTGTGTGGCTCCCGGCAGACTCCCGATCTCCCTCCCTCCCTCCCTCCCTCCCTTCCTTCCTTCCCCCATCTATTTGCTTTCTTTATTTCTTTGAGACCCAGTCTGGCGTAGTGGTGAAGTGTGCAGACTCTCATCTGGGAGAACCGGGATTGATTCCCCACTCCTCCAGTCGCACCTGCTGGATGACCTTGGGCAAGCCATAGTTCTGTCGGAGCTGTTCTTGGAAAACAGCAGTTTCTGTCAGAGCTCTCTCAGCCCCACCTCCCTCACAGGGTACCTTTTGTGGGGAGGGGAAGGGAAAGGAGTTTGTAAGCTGACTCCTTTGGATAGTGAAGGGCGGGAGGAGGAAGAGGAGGAGGAGGAAGACCACCCAAAAGAGTCTCAGAGCAGCTTAGAAACCCCTTTCCCTTCCCCTCCCCACAACAGACACCCTGTGAAGGTATCACTGGACAAATAAATATCATGGTCAATATCTGTTTGTTACCCCTTTCGTTTTTATTTTTGGCAGTCTCGTTTGAAGTTAATAAAAAGCAAATTTGCATATTTCCCAATAAAAACGTGTGGGGGATATTTGTTCGTGTCTCGTGGCTCTCAGACCTCTGATGCTTGCTCTGTCTGGCGCTTAACGCTAACCAAGTTTGGCCACTCCCTGGCCTACTCAGACTGGCAGCCTCTTTCCAGGGTCTCAGCTGGAGGAGTGTCTTCCCCATCACCTGCTACCTGATGCCTTGCAACTGGAGGTGCCGGAAAATCGAACCTGGGACCTTCTGCATGCAAAGCAGAGGCTCTGCCGCTGTGTGATGCCGTACAGTCCATTCTCCAGAGCTTCCGTTTCGTCCAGAGGAGCCGATCTCTGCAGTCCGGAGATCACTTGTCTTTCTGGCAGATCTCCAGACCCTACCTGGAGGTTGGCAACCCTAAAACGGATCTTGGGGGTATAAACAGTCAGTGGCAGGGGAGGGGCCTGTGAGCCAGCCAAGCCCGCTGTAGTACCTTTGAGTCTTCCTTCTGCGGCCCGCCTTGTTTCTGGCTGGCCGGTTGCCTGGGCAAGTGAGCCCCATTGTCTGGGCACAAAGGCCTTTGCTAGGGCATCCAAAGAGCTTGCTGGCTACCACCTTGGCAGCAAGCGCTTCAGCCTTCTTTGGCGTCTGGCCAGCAGCCCGAGAGATGTCCCTTGCAGTCCAGTGGCAGCTCCCTGCCCACCCTTGCTTTGCCTTTCTGGGGGGGAGCGGAGATTGCCTCCTGCGGCCCCACAAGAAGTGAGGAGGGCCTGGTGAGGGAAGAGGAAGAGAGAAGAGATTGGATTTATAGCCCGTCCTTCACTACCTGAGGGAGTCTCAGAGCGGCTCACAAACTCCTTTCCCTCCCCCTCCCCGCAACAGACACCCGGTGAGGGAGGCGGGGCTGAGAGAGCTCTTGACAGAACTTGACAGAAACTGCTCTTTTTCAAGGACAGCTCTTGTCAGAACTACGGCTTGCCCAAGGTCATCCAGCCAGGTGCAAGTGGAGGAGTGGGGGAATCAAACCCGGTTCTCCCAGATTAGAGTCCGCACACACTTCACCACGACGCCAAACTGCAAGACCAGAACAATGTTCCCTCTAAGCTGCGGAGTCTTGTGAGCAAAAATTCAACTTTGTGAGCTCCTGGCGTTAAAGTTGTGAGCAAGCAATTTGGCTGCTGCATAAATTAAGTTTGCTCTGGAGCCCTCCTTCCTGAGCTAAGATAAAAATGTGTGAGCCAGAGACTAAAAAACGGTGAGCTAGCTCACACTCACTCAGCTTAGAGGGAACAGTGGACCAGAATGCCTCTCTCTCCCTCCCGTATCTGCAGTGGGAAGAGCTGGAGGGGTATGTGGGGGGGTGAAGAGCAGCAGACACCCTCCGTGCCTGTCGGGAACCCCTCCCTGAAAGAAGAACGGGATCATTAATACTTGGAGGTCACCTAAGATTGCTGTCATCCCCCCCCCCAGTCCTGGGACTTAGTAGGTTTTTCCGACTTTCCCCGTTCTGCCATCTGGTGCCCACACGAGGCAGAGGGATTAGAGAGGGCATCCAGCAGCTCGCTGGCACTGGTTGCCCGTCCTGGGTTGCCCTCTCCCTTGGAGGTGAGGTGGGGGGCCTGGCACCAAATGCTTCGTGCTGACAGGGGAAGACTGTAATGGGTGCATTGGAACGGTGGGACTGGGAGAGAGGGGAATTCCTTTTTTTTGGTCTCCCGTCTCGAGGGAGAAGCGGCACTCTAATATCGAACATTATCCCAACATTCGGAGAAGGAGCTGTGCACTCTGCACCCGGCCCCTGCGTGGAAACGGGTCCTGCTTTTGCGACGTGGGCCGCTCTGTGCAAAGCAAAGAAGGGCCCGATGGGAACTCTTAATTCCGTTTCGGTTTTTGGCTTGTTTGTTTTAATCTTGTCCTTCTTTCCCAATCACCTTTAATCCACTCTTAAGTCCTGCCGAGGTCAGAGGAGGCAGCCTTGGGATTGTGGCTGGTGGAGGGGGGTGGGGAGGCGGCGGGGGGGGATTTGGGTCTTCTGTTCTGGGACCGTGAGCAGCGCGCCAGGTGGGGGGCTCTGGAAAGGTGGCCTAGAAATGCACTTCGAATAAAAAGAATCGCCCCACAGAGGCTGTGGTGGTTTATGTCTTCTTCAGCACCTGCTTTCTTCTGCTTTCTCTTTACGTGGGGCAACGTGAAAAGCAGCCTCCGCTAGCAGCAAGTTAAAGGCCACTTGGAAACCTTCGTCAGGAGTTGCCAGAGATGGAACCTGGGGTCTTCTGCAGTTTGGTGTGGTGGTGAAGTGCGCGGACTCTAATCTGGGAGAACTGGGTTTGATTCCCCATTCCTCCACTTACACCTGGCTAGATGACCTTGGACAAGCCGTAGTTCTGTCAGAGCTGTCCTTGAAAAAGAGCAGTTTCTGTCAGAGCTCTCTTAGCCCCACCTCCCTCACAGGGCGTCTGTTGTGGGGAGGGGGAGGGAAAGGAGTTTGCAAGCCGCTCTGAGACTCCCTTGGGTAGTGAAGGGTGGGGTATAAATCCAATCTCCTCCTCTTCTCCTCCATGTGACATCAGAAGGGTTTGCACCATGAACTGTAGCCCTTTTGGCCAATGTCCCTGTTCCCACCTCGTTCCGGAGCAGATGTAGACCAGGCCATGCTTCTCAGAGAAGATCATTGAATGATCAGCGTTTTTCACTGTTGCTCTAAAGTATCCTTCGTGGCTTTCAACTCAGTTGATTGTAATGCTGTTAATAGTAGGAACGTTAACCAGCTGGTTGACTAATGCACCAGCTGCACTTCTTACTTGAGAAAGAAAGATCTGGCCAAAGCCATCCATGCTGTCATTATCTCTGGGCTTGATTACTGCTGAGCACCCTACATGGGTCTGCACTTGAAGACTGTTCAAATTTAATTTAGATGGTGTCTGCAAAACCAGCTAGGTAGACAACAGGCAGCCAGTGACACCAGTGCTTAGATCAAGATGGGCTGCCATGTTAGTCTGTCTTTAGTAGAAGAGAAGAGTGCAAATCCAGTAGCACCTGAAAGACTAAAAAAAAATTGGGGGCAGGGTTATGAGCTTTCCCAAGTCATGGCTCACTTCTCTAGATGTTGTCTAAGTGAAGTGAGCCATGACTCAGGAAAGCGCCTCCCCTGCTACAAATTTTGTTATTCTTTAAGGTGCTCCTAGCTCTTTCCTACCAGTGCTTAAAGGTCTTCACTGGTTTCCTGGGCCCTGTTCAAGGTCCTGGCTTTAATGTTTAAAGCGCTATCCAGTGGGGGACCCAGGGATCATCTGACATTCCACTGGCTCATGTACGGTCCTGCACAGGTGTGGGATGCTTCCTCGCCAGCCTGCCTTTGGGTCACTGCCAGTGGGTGCCCGAGGAGAGCGAGGCCTTCTCAGCTTGGGATTACCCTCGCCCAGTCTCCGGTGCTGCGATGCCAAGACCTTGTGATCTCGCTCAGCTGTCCCTTAGGGGATAATTTTTATTTATTTATTTATTTGATTTCTACCCTGCCCTTCCTGCCAAAGCAAGCTCAGGGGCAGCTTACATGAAAATTTGTAAACAGATAAAACAAATGAACCAGAATGTAAATATAAGTAAAAACACAACGCAGAGTGCTAGTTTGTGACAATGGCAAAGTGTTGGTAGTGTCAACATAATGGGAGTACAGTCAGCAAATTAATCTTACGGTGATCTCTCCGTCCGGGCCATTTCCCCATTGTTTCTTTATCCCTTTGTCTTCTGCTTCTATTGGTTGTGTTTTCTGGACTTCTGTCTTGCTGTGTTCTGGATTGTGGATTCGCACTTCATGTATAGTTGCATCAAGCACCTTGGGTCGGAAAGGAGATGTATTAGAAGCGCTGTGGCCACTCCTGGAAGTAATTTATTGTTGTTTATTTGACCATTTTTATTTAAATGTGGGCTTGTTTCAAAATACTTGTAGTGCCTTTTATTTGGACCAACCCAGTTGACGCCGTGCGTGCTTTCAAGCTCTCTAGAACTTTTTGTCCGGCTTCAAAATTTGAGAGAAGACAGAGGGGGTGGGGAGCAGACTTTTTGGGCTGTGACGTTCCGGTCTGATTGTTAGCGAGGGCCGATTTCTGCCTCCCCCTCTGCTGGGCTTTGCCTCTCTCGCTCTGCCTTTCACCTCCTCTGGCGAATTCGCTGCAGCGAAGGCGCTTTTCCAGGTCAGGCCATTGGAGCAGATGTGGCTTCCTGGGCCCCGATGAGTCAGCTAAATCAGCAACTCCCAGAATATCTCTCAACCGCTGGCAAGAAAGGAGCCGGTGCCGGGGACTGTTCCCGTTTTCTCGTTTGTGGGTCACGCTGCAGAAAGCAGTTTTCATCAGAATTTGCAGCTGCCGTATTCAAAACGTTCCTTCTTCTCTGTCTTCTTCTCCTCCCCTCCAAAATCTGAGCAAGAAGAAGAAGAAGAAGAAGAAGAAGAGATTGGATTTATACCCCCTGCCCTTCACTCGGAGTCTCAGAGCGGCTTACAAACTCCTTTCCCTTCCCCTCCCCACAACAGACACCCTGTGAGGGAGGTGGGGCTGAGAGAGCTCTGACAGAAACGGCTCTTTTCCAAGAACAGCTCTGACAGAACTATGGCTTGCCCAAGGCCATCCAGCAGGTGCAAGTGGAGGAGTGGGGGAATCAAACCCAGTTCTCCCAGATTAGGGTCCGCACACTTAACCACTACACCAAACTGGCTCTCCCAAACTGGCAATATTATCTGCAGATTGTGCGCATTTATTGCCCTGGCAAATTTAAGGCAGACCCCTCTGTGAAGGAGCAGGGAGGGGAAATGAATCGGACAGAGGCAGCTTTGTTTGGGTTTTCTCCGAGTAGGTGTGGATCCCAGTCCAGTTGGGGCTTTTCACCATACGGATGACGTGGGCGAGTGGCCTGGTGCCCACCCCACAAGGGTTTTGTTTGTGGTACAGGTTAAGAGCAGCCTTTCTCCCGAGAAGTCCTGGAGTCACGTGTTCCTTGAAAGGCCCCAGTTTGGTGTAGTGGTTAAGTGCACAGTCTGATCTGGGAGAACTAGGTTTGATTCCCCACTCCTCCACTTGCACCTGCTGGATAACCTTGGGCAAGCCATAGTTCTGGCACAGCTATCATTGAAAAAGAGCAGTTTCTGTCAGAGCTCTCTCAGCCCCACCTACCTCACAGGGTGTCTGTTGTGGGGAGGGGAGGGGAAAGGAGACCGTAAGCCACTCTAAGACTCCTTCGGGTAGTGAAGGGCAGGGGGTATAAATCCAATTTCCTCCTCCTCCTCTTCCTTCTTCCATACTCTTTCAGTGAATTCTTTTCGTATTTGGGGGGGAAAACAGGTATGCATAAAAAACACTTGACATACTGCAATGGAATCAAAGGCAAATACAGTTATGGGGCTGACTTGTGGAGTCTTCCTGCAAAATGGGATTCTCACTTCCACATTTTGCCAGCTAAACTGAAATGTCAAGTACAAAGTTGACTCAAAATGTCAAATTCTATTCGGGTTATTCCCTTGTTTGTGTAAAGTACTGTCAACTTATGGTGACCCCAGAAAGGGGCTTTCAAGGCAAGTGAGAAGCAGAGGAGGTTGGCCATCGCCTTCCTCTGCAGAGCCTTCCTCTGCAGAGCATGGTGGCTTCTCATCCATACCTTATGGCAACCCCAGCAAGGGGCTTTCAAGCAATGTTCCCTCTAAGCTGAGTTAGTGTGAGCTAGCTCACAGTTTTTTAGCCTCCGGCTCACAGATTTTTGTCTTAGCTCAGGAAGGAGGGCCCCAGAGCAAACTAAGTTATACAGTAGCCAAATCACCAGCTCACAACTTTAATGCCAGGAGCTCACAAAGGGAGCATTGCTTTCAAGGCAAATTAGAAGCAGAGGTGGTTGGCCATGGCCTTCCTCTGCAGAGCCTTCCTTGGTGGTCTCTCATCCGAGCCTTATGGTGACTCCAGCAAGGGGATTCCCAGGCAAGGAAGAAGCAGAGGTGGTTGGCCATCGCCTTCCTCTGCAGAGCCTTCCTTGGTGGTCTCTCATCCAAGCCTTATGGTGACTCCAGCAAGGGGCTTTCAAGGCAAATTAGAAGCAGAGGTGGTTGGCCATGGCCTTCCTCTGCAGAGCCTTCCTTGGTGGTCTCTCATCCAAGCCTTATGGTGACTCCAGCAAGGGGCTTTCAAGGCAAATTAGAAGCAGAGGTGGTTGGCCATGGCCTTCCTCTGCAGAGCCTTCCTTGGTGGTCTCTCATCCGAGCCTTATGGTGACTCCAGCAAGGGGCTTTCAAGGCAAATTAGAAGCAGAGGTGGTTGGCCATCGCCTTCCTCTGCAGAGCCTTCCTTGGTGGTCTCTCATCCGAGCCTTATGGTGACTCCAGCAAGGGGATTCCCAGGCAAGGAAGAAGCAGAGGTGGTTGGCCATCGCCTTCCTCTGCAGAGCCTTCCTTGGTGGTCTCTCATCCAAGCCTTATGGTGACTCCAGCAAGGGGCTTTCAAGGCAAATTAGAAGCAGAGGTGGTTGGCCATGGCCTTCCTCTGCAGAGCCTTCCTTGGTGGTCTCTCATCCAAGCCTTATGGTGACTCCAGCAAGGGGCTTTCAAGGCAAATTAGAAGCAGAGGTGGTTGGCCATGGCCTTCCTCTGCAGAGCCTTCCTTGGTGGTCTCTCATCCGAGCCTTATGGTGACTCCAGCAAGGGGCTTTCAAGGCAAGTGAGAAGCAGAGGTAGTTGGCCATCGCCTTCCTCTGCAGAGCCTTCCTTGGTGGTCTCTCATCCGAGCCTTATGGTGACTCCAGCAAGGGGATTCCCAGGCAAGGAAGAAGCAGAGGTGGTTGGCCATCGCCTTCCCTCTGCAGAGCCTTCCTTGGTGGTCTCTCATCCAAGCCTTATGGTGACTCCAGCAAGGGGCTTTCAAGGCAAATTAGAAGCAGAGGTGGTTGGCCATGGCCTTCCTCTGCAGAGCCTTCCTTGGTGGTCTCTCATCCGAGCCTTATGGTGACTCCAGCAAGGGGCTTTCAAGGCAAATTAGAAGCAGAGGTGGTTGGCCATGGCCTTCCTCTGCAGAGCCTTCCTTGGTGGTCTCTCATCCGAGCCTTATGGTGACTCCAGCAAGGGGCTTTCACGGCAATTGAGAAGAAGAGGTAGTTGGCCATCGCCTTCCTCTGCAGAGCCTTCCTTGGTGGTCTCTCATCCGAGCCTTATGGTGACTCCAGCAAGGGGATTCCCAGGCAAGGAAGAAGCAGAGGTGGTTGGCCATGGCCTTCCTCTGCAGAGCCTTCCTTGGTGGTCTCTCATCCAAGCCTTATGGTGACTCCAGCAAGGGGCTTTCAAGGCAAATTAGAAGCAGAGGTGGTTGGCCATGGCCTTCCTCTGCAGAGCCTTCCTTGGTGGTCTCTCATCCAAGCCTTATGGTGACTCCAGCAAGGGGCTTTCAAGGCAAATTAGAAGCAGAGGTGGTTGGCCATGGCCTTCCTCTGCAGAGCCTTCCTTGGTGGTCTCTCATCCGAGCCTTATGGTGACTCCAGCAAGGGGCTTTCAAGGCAAGTGAGAAGCAGAGGTAGTTGGCCATCGCCTTCCTCTGCAGAGCCTTCCTTGGTGGTCTCTCATCCGAGCCTTATGGTGACTCCAGCAAGGGGCTTTCAAGGCAAATTAGAAGCAGAGGTGGTTGGCCATCGCCTTCCTCTGCAGAGCCTTCCTTGGTGGTCTCTCATCCGAGCCTTATGGTGACTCCAGCAAGGGGCTTTCACGGCAAATTAGAAGCAGAGGTGGTTGGCCATCGCCTTCCTCTGCAGAGCCTTCCTTGGTGGTCTCTCATCCGAGCCTTATGGTGACTCCAGCAAGGGGCTTTCAAGGCAAATTAGAAGCAGAGGTGGTTGGCCATCGCCTTCCTCTGCAGAGCCTTCCTTGGTGGTCTCTCATCCAAGCCTTATGGTGACTCCAGCAAGGGGCTTTCAAGGCAAATTAGAAGCAGAGGTGGTTGGCCATTGCCTTCCTCTGCAGAGCCTTTCTTGGTGGTCTCTCATCTGAGCCTTATGGTGACTCCAGCAAGGGGCTTTCAAGGCAAGTGAGAAGCAGAGGTGGTTGGCCATCGCCTTCCTCTGCAGAGCCTTTCTTGGTGGTCTCTCATCCAAGCCTTATGGTGACTCCAGCAAGGGGCTTTCACGGCAATTGAGAAGCAGAGGTGGTTGGCCATCGCCTTCCTCTGCAGAGCCTTCCTTGGTGGTCTCTCATCCGAGCCTTATGGTGACTCCAGCAAGGGGCTTTCAAGGCAAATTAGAAGCAGAGGTGGTTGGCCATCGCCTTCCTCTACAGAGCCTTCCTTGGTGGTCTCTCATCCGAGCCTTATGGTGACTCCAGCAAGGGGCTTTCACGGCAAGTGAGAAGCAGAGGTGGTTGGCCATCGCCTTCCTCTGCAGAGCCTTCCTTGGTGGTCTCTCATCCGAGCCTTATGGTGACTCCAGCAAGGGGCTTTCAAGGCAAATTAGAAGCAGAGGTGGTTGGCCATCGCCTTCCTCTACAGAGCCTTCCTTGGTGGTCTCTCATCCGAGCCTTATGGTGACTCCAGCAAGGGGCTTTCACGGCAAGTGAGAAGCAGAGGTGGTTGGCCATCGCCTTCCTCTGCAGAGCCTTCCTTGGTGGTCTCTCATCCAAGCCTTATGGTGACTCCAGCAAGGGGCTTTCAAGGCAAATTAGAAGCAGAGGTGGTTGGCCATTGCCTTCCTCTGCAGAGCCTTTCTTGGTGGTCTCTCATCTGAGCCTTATGGTGACTCCAGCAAGGGGCTTTCAAGGCAAGTGAGAAGCAGAGGTGGTTGGCCATCGCCTTCCTCTGCAGAGCCTTTCTTGGTGGTCTCTCATCCAAGCCTTATGGTGACTCCAGCAAGGGGCTTTCACGGCAATTGAGAAGCAGAGGTGGTTGGCCATCGCCTTCCTCTGCAGAGCCTTCCTTGGTGGTCTCTCATCCGAGCCTTATGGTGACTCCAGCAAGGGGCTTTCAAGGCAAATTAGAAGCAGAGGTGGTTGGCCATCGCCTTCCTCTACAGAGCCTTCCTTGGTGGTCTCTCATCCGAGCCTTATGGTGACTCCAGCAAGGGGCTTTCACGGCAATTGAGAAGCAGAGGTGGTTGGCCATCGCCTTCCTCTGCAGAGCCTTCCTTGGTGGTCTCTCATCCGAGCCTTATGGTGACTCCAGCAAGGGGCTTTCAAGGCAAATTAGAAGCAGAGGTGGTTGGCCATCGCCTTCCTCTACAGAGCCTTCCTTGGTGGTCTCTCATCCGAGCCTTATGGTGACTCCAGCAAGGGGCTTTCACGGCAAGTGAGAAGCAGAGGTGGTTGGCCATCGCCTTCCTCTGCAGAGCCTTCCTTGGTGGTCTCTCATCCAAGCCTTATGGTGACTCCAGCAAGGGGCTTTCACGGCAAGTGAGAAGCAGAGGTGGTTGGCCATCGCCTTCCTCTGCAGAGCCTTCCTTGGTGGTCTCTCATCCGAGCCTTATGGTGACTCCAGCAAGGGGCTTTCACGGCAAATTAGAAGCAGAGGTGGTTGGCCATCGCCTTCCTCTGCAGAGCCTTCCTTGGTGGTCTCTCATCCGAGCCTTATGGTGACTCCAGCAAGGGGCTTTCAAGGCAAATTAGAAGCAGAGGTGGTTGGCCATTGCCTTCCTCTGCAGAGCCTTTCTTGGTGGTCTCTCATCTGAGCCTTATGGTGACTCCAGCAAGGGGCTTTCAAGGCAAGTGAGAAGCAGAGGTGGTTGGCCATCGCCTTCCTCTGCAGAGCCTTCCTTGGTGGTCTCTCATCCGAGCCTTATGGTGACTCCAGCAAGGGGCTTTCAAGGCAAATTAGAAGCAGAGGTGGTTGGCCATCGCCTTCCTCTACAGAGCCTTCCTTGGTGGTCTCTCATCCGAGCCTTATGGTGACTCCAGCAAGGGGCTTTCACGGCAAGTGAGAAGCAGAGGTGGTTGGCCATCGCCTTCCTCTGCAGAGCCTTCCTTGGTGGTCTCTCATCCGAGCCTTATGGTGACTCCAGCAAGGGGCTTTCAAGGCAAATTAGAAGCAGAGGTGGTTGGCCATCGCCTTCCTCTACAGAGCCTTCCTTGGTGGTCTCTCATCCGAGCCTTATGGTGACTCCAGCAAGGGGCTTTCACGGCAAGTGAGAAGCAGAGGTGGTTGGCCATCGCCTTCCTCTGCAGAGCCTTCCTTGGTGGTCTCTCATCCAAGCCTTATGGTGACTCCAGCAAGGGGCTTTCAAGGCAAATTAGAAGCAGAGGTGGTTGGCCATTGCCTTCCTCTGCAGAGCCTTTCTTGGTGGTCTCTCATCTGAGCCTTATGGTGACTCCAGCAAGGGGCTTTCAAGGCAAGTGAGAAGCAGAGGTGGTTGGCCATCGCCTTCCTCTGCAGAGCCTTTCTTGGTGGTCTCTCATCCAAGCCTTATGGTGACTCCAGCAAGGGGCTTTCACGGCAATTGAGAAGCAGAGGTGGTTGGCCATCGCCTTCCTCTGCAGAGCCTTCCTTGGTGGTCTCTCATCCGAGCCTTATGGTGACTCCAGCAAGGGGCTTTCAAGGCAAATTAGAAGCAGAGGTGGTTGGCCATCGCCTTCCTCTACAGAGCCTTCCTTGGTGGTCTCTCATCCGAGCCTTATGGTGACTCCAGCAAGGGGCTTTCACGGCAATTGAGAAGCAGAGGTGGTTGGCCATCGCCTTCCTCTGCAGAGCCTTCCTTGGTGGTCTCTCATCCGAGCCTTATGGTGACTCCAGCAAGGGGCTTTCAAGGCAAATTAGAAGCAGAGGTGGTTGGCCATCGCCTTCCTCTACAGAGCCTTCCTTGGTGGTCTCTCATCCGAGCCTTATGGTGACTCCAGCAAGGGGCTTTCACGGCAATTGAGAAGCAGAGGTGGTTGGCCATCGCCTTCCTCTGCAGAGCCTTCCTTGGTGGTCTCTCATCCGAGCCTTATGGTGACTCCAGCAAGGGGCTTTCAAGGCAAATTAGAAGCAGAGGTGGTTGGCCATCGCCTTCCTCTACAGAGCCTTCCTTGGTGGTCTCTCATCCGAGCCTTATGGTGACTCCAGCAAGGGGCTTTCACGGCAAGTGAGAAGCAGAGGTGGTTGGCCATCGCCTTCCTCTGCAGAGCCTTCCTTGGTGGTCTCTCATCCAAGCCTTATGGTGACTCCAGCAAGGGGCTTTCACGGCAAGTGAGAAGCAGAGGTGGTTGGCCATCGCCTTCCTCTGCAGAGCCTTCCTTGGTGGTCTCTCATCCGAGCCTTATGGTGACTCCAGCAAGGGGCTTTCACGGCAAATTAGAAGCAGAGGTGGTTGGCCATCGCCTTCCTCTGCAGAGCCTTCCTTGGTGGTCTCTCATCCGAGCCTTATGGTGACTCCAGCAAGGGGCTTTCAAGGCAAATTAGAAGCAGAGGTGGTTGGCCATTGCCTTCCTCTGCAGAGCCTTTCTTGGTGGTCTCTCATCTGAGCCTTATGGTGACTCCAGCAAGGGGCTTTCAAGGCAAGTGAGAAGCAGAGGTGGTTGGCCATCGCCTTCCTCTGCAGAGCCTTTCTTGGTGGTCTCTCATCCAAGCCTTATGGTGACTCCAGCAAGGGGCTTTCACGGCAATTGAGAAGCAGAGGTGGTTGGCCATCGCCTTCCTCTGCAGAGCCTTCCTTGGTGGTCTCTCATCCGAGCCTTATGGTGACTCCAGCAAGGGGCTTTCAAGGCAAATTAGAAGCAGAGGTGGTTGGCCATCGCCTTCCTCTACAGAGCCTTCCTTGGTGGTCTCTCATCCGAGCCTTATGGTGACTCCAGCAAGGGGCTTTCACGGCAAGTGAGAAGCAGAGGTGGTTGGCCATCGCCTTCCTCTGCAGAGCCTTCCTTGGTGGTCTCTCATCCGAGCCTTATGGTGACTCCAGCAAGGGGCTTTCAAGGCAAATTAGAAGCAGAGGTGGTTGGCCATCGCCTTCCTCTACAGAGCCTTCCTTGGTGGTCTCTCATCCGAGCCTTATGGTGACTCCAGCAAGGGGCTTTCACGGCAAGTGAGAAGCAGAGGTGGTTGGCCATCGCCTTCCTCTGCAGAGCCTTCCTTGGTGGTCTCTCATCCAAGCCTTATGGTGACTCCAGCAAGGGGCTTTCAAGGCAAATTAGAAGCAGAGGTGGTTGGCCATTGCCTTCCTCTGCAGAGCCTTTCTTGGTGGTCTCTCATCTGAGCCTTATGGTGACTCCAGCAAGGGGCTTTCAAGGCAAGTGAGAAGCAGAGGTGGTTGGCCATCGCCTTCCTCTGCAGAGCCTTTCTTGGTGGTCTCTCATCCAAGCCTTATGGTGACTCCAGCAAGGGGCTTTCACGGCAATTGAGAAGCAGAGGTGGTTGGCCATCGCCTTCCTCTGCAGAGCCTTCCTTGGTGGTCTCTCATCCGAGCCTTATGGTGACTCCAGCAAGGGGCTTTCAAGGCAAATTAGAAGCAGAGGTGGTTGGCCATCGCCTTCCTCTACAGAGCCTTCCTTGGTGGTCTCTCATCCGAGCCTTATGGTGACTCCAGCAAGGGGCTTTCACGGCAATTGAGAAGCAGAGGTGGTTGGCCATCGCCTTCCTCTGCAGAGCCTTCCTTGGTGGTCTCTCATCCGAGCCTTATGGTGACTCCAGCAAGGGGCTTTCAAGGCAAATTAGAAGCAGAGGTGGTTGGCCATCGCCTTCCTCTACAGAGCCTTCCTTGGTGGTCTCTCATCCGAGCCTTATGGTGACTCCAGCAAGGGGCTTTCACGGCAAGTGAGAAGCAGAGGTGGTTGGCCATCGCCTTCCTCTGCAGAGCCTTCCTTGGTGGTCTCTCATCCGAGCCTTATGGTGACTCCAGCAAGGGGCTTTCACGGCAAGTGAGAAGCAGAGGTGGTTGGCCATCGCCTTCCTCTGCAGAGCCTTCCTTGGTGGTCTCTCATCCGAGCCTTATGGTGACTCCAGCAAGGGGCTTTCAAGGCAAATTAGAAGCAGAGGTGGTTGGCCATCGCCTTCCTCTGCAGAGCCTTCCTTGGTGGTCTCCCTTCTGAATACCGACCCTAGTGAGCTTTGGAGACCTGATGAGATCAGGCGTTACCATGCTGCCTTCCCTCTGTCACATTATTTCCTTAGTAAAGGTTTCCTTGCTCGAAAGCCAGTTGAATCCGACTCTAGGGGGCAGTGTTCATCTCCGTTTCCAAGCCAAAGAGCCTGCACTGTCCAAAGACGTTTCCGTGGTCATGTGGCTGGCGTGACTAAATGCTGAGGCGCACGGAACTCTTCCTTATTTGGCCCAAATCCGAGTACGGGAATCAACTGGTTTTTTTTCCTTCCCAGAAGGTCCTATTCTGCAGGGAGAGCAACTGAGGAGGACTGCTAGCTGTAGTGTATTCCATGTGCCCCCCCCAATACAAAGGAGCCTGCCAGTTTGGTGTCGTGGTTAAGTGCGCGGACCCTAATCTGGGAGAACCAGGTTTGATTCCCCACTCCTCCACTTGCACCTGGGTCAGTCACAAGCTGTGGCACAGCTGTCCTTGAGAAAGAGCAGTTTCTCTCAAGAGCTCTCTCAGCCCCACCTCCCTCACAGGGTGTCTGTTGTGGGGAGGGGAAGGGAGAGGAGTTTGTAAGCTGTTCTGAGACTCCTTTGGGTAGTGAAGGGCAGGGTATAAATCCAATCTCTTCTTCTTCAGGGCTGGATCTGCTCTCCCCTCTGCCAGCCCACCAAAGCCAGAGGGCCTTCTGGTGCCTTTGCTTGCTGCTGTCGCAATTGGGAACAATTGGTTGGACTGCAGGTTGATGCATGCAAGGGCCATCCTGAGGTCTCTGGCTTGCAGGTGAAGTGTCTGCCCTGTCTGCATCCCATTTAGAGGCTGAGACCCCACCCCGTAAATACACACCCGCTTTGATTTACGTCGGCAGTGCTCTGCCATGCGAGGCCCCGGGAGCCTGTCGTTCTAGCTGTTTGCCAGCCTGCAAGTCTGGGGACAGCTTGTGCCGCCTGGACCCCCCCCTTCCCCCCACCCCGCTTCTCCACATAGGTTGTCCAAACCCGTTGCTTCCAGGCAGGTTGAGTTGGGCTCCCTTGCCTAGCGCCCCCCCCCCGCCATGTCCTCCGATAGCTTCTCTTCCTAAGCACTTGATGAGTGAACTCCCTTCCCTGCCTCCTAATGGAATTGGCCGCCTTCCAGAGCCCAGCTGGAAGGAGCGGCTGCAGGCCCCCCCCCCCCAAGTGCAGCTGTAGACTCTCTCTGAAAAGGAGGGCGGGGAGAAAGAGCTTGGGGCGTTTTTATGAGGTTTGGGGGGGCTCTGGGCCTCAGAGGGGCGGCTGTGCTTGGCTTTTACGGCTGTAAATGGAGGGGACTTTGGACCTGGCTCTCCCGAGACTTCTGCTGACGGTGCACCCTTCTTTCTTTCTCGTTGCCACAACGGAGGAGGCGGTAGCTGCTTGTTCTGAGCAGGGCACTGGCCCGCAGCCTGGGCACTGATTTTTAGGGTCTGGAAATGATTCTTAAAAACAAAACAAAAAAGTGAATGGATCCTTCCCTGCAGAATTCGTTGAAGGCGTCACATCTAATACTTATCCTTTTCTCCAGATTTCTGTAATCTGGGCCCTGTTGTATAGTTTATTAGGTGTCACATAACTGTCGACTGCAGTGATTTGAGAGCGTGACCGATTTCATTGCATTCGGCATTTCCCCACCACTTGCTGCGCGGCCACATTTTGACCCGCAGCGTCCCCCAATTTCCCCCGCGTCTTCGCAATCCTTGTTTTTTGTGATCGAGAGGACGCGGGGGGAATTGGGGGATACTGCGGGTCAAAATGCGGCCGCGCAGCAAGTAGTGGGGAAGGGATGGATGCAATGGGGAGGGGGATTGGAAGCGTGAGGGCGACACGGCTGCTTGTAGTCTGCCTTGAGTCTCAGTGGGAAAGACGGACTACAGATAATGTGAATAAAAGACAAAACGAATAGCAGAGGAGTTAGGCCTTGCAAACCTCTGGATCAGTGTTGACCATTTGAGTAACAAGAGTCCCTGGGTCTGAGGGGACTGGGAGTCAAAGCCCCTCTCTGCCAAGGGCTTCCTGGCCTGGCTCCAGCGTTGTGCCAGTGGAGGTATAGACAGACAGAGCACAGTTCCTCTGGGGCAAGATCTGGTGAAACTGCTTTCCTCCCTGTGTGTTGCAGTACCCAGGAATTGATTCCACTAGTGGAAATGCAGGGTGGGGGACAGTGTTCCCTCTAAGCTGAGTGAGTGTGAGCTAGCTCACAGTTTTTAAGCCTCCGGCTCACACGTTTTTGCCTTAGCTCAGGAAGGAGGGCTCCAGAGCAAACTCATTTATGCAGCGGCCAAATCGCTCACTCACAGCTTTAATGCCAGGAGCTCGCAAAGTAGAATTTTTGCTCTCAAGACCCCACAACTTAGAGAGAGCCTCGGTGGGGGGGATACTGTAAGTCTGGCTTAACCCAAGCAGCCACCACAATTGTCGTCTAGCATTTCCACTTTGGCAAGGGTCCTAAAACAAGTCAGAATTTTTTTGCTCTGGATCCAACTCACTATGTGGAGCTGTGGCAAGTCTGTTTATTTATTTATTTATCTATCAAACTTATACCCTGCCCTCCCCGCAAAGCAGGTTCAGGGCAGCTTCCGTACGAACATAAACACAGTTAGAACGTATACAATTATTTAAAACACAACAGGTAAGACAGATACAAACACAAAGTGCTGGCGGCAGTTAAAGAATTAACTTAGATGGCACATTTTCGAAATGGATTTCCGCTTCCCAGATGTTCTCAGGTGTTCTTCTGCTCTTGATTTCTTGTGGCATCAGCTCGATGTTGAGAAAAACCGCGGGCCGGGGCTCTACGGCAGCGGTGGCCCCTAATTGAATGCCTGGTGAGAAGAGCTCCATCTTGCAGGCCCTGCGGGAACTGTGAAAGGTCTTGCAGGGCCCTGATCTCATGTCGGAACTCATTCCACCAGGTAGGGGCTGCCACCGAAAAGGCCTCGTCCCTGGTAGTAGCTAGGCTCAGTTCCTCATCTGTAAAATGGGTAGACTCTTACCTTTCCCCATGGACTATTTGAGGATCAGCACAAGATGACGAATCACGTAACCATCAGAAGTGCTTTATAAAAGACAGGTATGAAGGAAAGGCATATCTTTGGCACTCTGCCTGTGTTGTGCAGGCACATGCTGCAGTTCCTGCTTGGTGCTTTCAGAAGGCACCGGTGGGCTTGGTAGGGAGGCCGGGCAGCTCCCAGACCCCTGCTGGCTTGGTGGGGGTGTCTGCGTGGGTGAGGGGGATGCCTGTTATTGCCAGCCCAGGTGGTGTAGCTGTAGTGGGGTGGCTATCCAGTGGTGCTGGTCACATCATGGGTTTCTTCCTCCTTTTGTGGGTGAGAAGTAGAAATGGCAAGGGGAAAGAGCAAGGGTGCAGAATATGGAAAAGACAGCAGTGGAACAGGCTTCCTCGGGAGGCAGTGCTGGGCTCTCCTCCTTTGGGGGTTTTCAGACAGAGGCTAGATGGGCCATCTGACGGCAATGCAGATTCTGTGAACTTGGGCAGATCACGAGAGGGAGGGCAGGAAGGGTTGTCTCAGGGCTGAGTTCTCGTGGCCCTTTCTTACACGCCCAGGGAAATGCTGATGGCCACTTTGGGGCCAGGAAGCCATTTTTTCTCTGGGCCAGTTTGGCTGGAGATCCTGGAGATTTTTTGTCCTCTTCTGGGCACAGAACAGCGGTCACTGGGTGTGTTTGTTGGGGGGAGGTATTTATCAATTTCCTGCCTTGTGCAGGCGGGTTGGACTAGCTGATCCCGGGAGTTCCCTTCCAACTCTTATAAGAACATAAGAGGAGCCAACGTTGAATCAGGCCAATGGCCCATCTATGGTTCTCTGATTCTAATTTCTTTGGCCTTTTTGTCCCCCCCCATTAACTTTGCGAAGGGAAGAGAGGAGCTGTCTCTAGCCGCAACAGTGACCACAGTGTTGTGTGTCAGGATTTCACGTCTGCTGAAGAGAACTCTGTTCCAGATGCTGGGGTAGAGATGCATGCTTGGAGTGTCCGTGACAGTCTGGATGGACTCCGTGAGGGCACGGGCACACTGTGGCGCTCTAGGCATTCCCAAAGAGTAGGCAGCAATGCTCCCTCTAAGCTGTGGAGTCTTGCAAGCAAAAATTCTACTTTGTGAGCTCCTGGCATTACAGTTGTGAGCGAGCGGTTTGGCTGCTGCATAAATTAGCTTGCTCTTCTGGAGCCCCATCCCTCCTGAGTGAAGACAAAAATGTGCAAGCCGGCGGTGGCTAAAAAACTGAGCTAGCTCACACTAACTCAGCTTTAGAGGGAACACTGGTAGGTGGCACAGTGCCCCCTACAGGTGGGCCGTTGTCACCCCAGCATTTCCTTGGGCAAGGGAACGAATGGTCCCAGGCAGTCTTTGCTCAGTCTGGTGAGTCCGAAAAGGGCTTTCTGCTTAAAGATTAGTCAGGAGCATTGACACACACACACACACACACCGACTTCAGCACCAGCTAGCAGACTCATAAACTGTGGTGCTTCCATTGGTGACTTTGGGAGGGGATTTCTGGAGTCCTTGGGAGGCAGGCGGGGCGGGAAGGGGTTCTTCTGCTGGGTCAGAGCCAAAGTCCCCTAGACCAGTTCTCCACCTCCCAAAATGACCAAAGGAGGGGCAAGATGGTGAGAACTTGCTTTTGGGCCTCCCCAACTTGGACTGCAAGGAGATCATATCAGTCAATCCTAAAAGAAATCAACCCTGACTGTTCCCTGGAAGGCCAGATCCTGAAGCTGAAGCTCAAATACGTTGGCCACCCAATGAGAAGGGAGCCCTCACTGGAGAAGACCCTGATGCTGAGAAAGATTGAAGGTCAAAGAAGAATGGGACAGCAAAGGATGGAGATGCTTAGACAGTGTCATCTGATGCAACAGACATGAAGTTGAGCAAACTTCAGCGGACAGCGGAAGACAGGAGGGCCTGGCGTGATGTGGTCCACGGGGTCGCGAAGTGTCGGACTCGACTGGTGCGACTGATCAACAACAACAACTGATATGCTGTCTGCGAATGTGGGAGCTCTGTTTTAGCACACGATGGATTCCTCCCCCTCCCCTGCACTCACAAAAATTTGGCTAATCCAATTTTTTTAAAAAAAACATCTAAGGTAACAGCCGTCGCCACATAGCTGAAGATCAAAGCCGGGTGGCCACGTTAGTCTGTCTGTAGCAGCATCAAAGAGCCAGAGTCCAGCAGCACCTTAAAGACTGACAACATTTGCCAACCGAGCAGTTCGAAAGCAAGAAATTGCAAGTAGATAAATAGGTGCCGCTCCGGTGGGAAGGGAACAGTGTTCCGTGTGCCTCGGCGTCTCGTCATGCGTGACCACGGAAACGTCTTTGGACAGCGCTGGCTCTTTGGCTTGGAAACAGAGGTGAGTTGTCAGAAATGGCAACTTGAGTATAGTTTCACACTGAATCCATTGTTTTCTGTTTCCTATCTTGTCTCTGCTTATGCGCTTGCGTAGCATTGCCAGCTGGGACGTGGGAGCCTCGCTACTGCCGCTCGGTCTTATCACGGTGGCCTTGAGTACAGGCTCTGGGCTATTCTTGTGTCTACGGGAATTTTCCAGTCCTGTGAATCCGAGGGGTGGGGGGAGCGTTCTCCCGACCATTAAGTAACCCTCCCGCCGGGAGTTTCCCGTGCGCGTGCTAAAAGTTCATTTGCTAGTTGCGCTTTTGCATCACACTATAACTATGCCTGAGCAACATGCCCCGCCATTCCTGACAATAACCTTGTTACTGTGGGTTATAGCACTGTATTCCAATAAAGCTTATCTGTACTGCAAGAATGCTTGGATTTACTGGCTTTTGAACCTGACATGAGTACCACACCCCTAGAGTCGGATTCGACTGGCTTTCGAGGAAGGGAAACCTTTTACCGTTAGCTTTTGGATGCTTCGATGAGTCACTGCTCCCTTCTGCGGGTAACACGAGGTTGACGGGTTTCCGTTCTGTACGGCTAAACGTGGCGCCTTCCGTGGAGATAGACCAAGATGGGCAAGCCATGTTAGTCTTTTCCAGTAGAAAAGCGGCTCCCCGGAGCCCCTGAAAGACTGGCAACCTTTGTGGCCGGGGAGGAGTTCTCGTGGGTCACGTGGCTCACTTCTTCAGAGCAGGGATTCGAACCCAGGCCTCCCTCACTGCAAGCCAAGACTAGTCGCTCACACTGCGCCGCATGGATTGGTTCTGAGCACATTTGTGTGCTTCCTCAGTACAGCGCCCCAGAGCGAGTTGGCTGAGGGCTGTCCTGGTGAGCAAAGGGCTTCTTCCTCCCTCCCCCTGTAAGAAAGCAAAGGGCATAAAGGGGCCATCTGTTCCTTTGGACCCGTGGGGGCTGGTGGGGCTGGCGAGAACTCTGCCCGGGGAAGGGGAGGGGCCCCTGGCAGGCAAAGCGGCCGTGAATCACCTCGTGTGGAGTGACAAGGAAGGGTGTATGTGAGTGGACGCCGGAAAGTTCCGCGCCTTTCTTTGATCAAGGGCGACAGCCTACTCCGCCTGCCCTTCCGGAGCCAGCTCCGTTCTGTAAATTTCCAGGTGACCGAGACCAATATTCCCTCTAAGCTGTGGAGTCTTGTGAGCAAAAACTCTACTTTGTAAGCTACCGGCATTAAAGTTGTGAGCAAGCAGTTTGGCGACTGCATAAATCAGTTTGCTTTGGAACCGTCCTTCCTGAGCTAAGACAAAAAATGTGTGAGCTGGAGGCTAAAAAACTGTGAGCTAGCTCACACTAGCTCAGCTTAGAGAGAACATTGACGGAGACTGACAGGCGTGCGTGGGAAGTGGCGGAGGAGGTGGTGGCAGCTGTGGAGGGTGCGTGATGGTGATCCCGTGTTTGTGTGTGTGGGGGGGAGAGATCTCTGTGACGGCACGAAGCCTCTGTCGTAACTCCTTGTTTCTCTTGTGCCTCCTTCAAGGAGCCCCGGCCAGCCGCCGTTGGAGAGCCAGTCTGGTGTAGTGGCTAGGAGCGCAGACTCTAATCTGGGAGGACCCAGTTGGATTCCCCACTCCTCCTCCATGCAGCCACAGTGTGACCTTGGGTCAGTCACGAGTTCTCTCAGAGCTGTTCTCTCAGGAGCAGTCCTCCAAAGAGCCCTCTCAGCTCCACCTGCCTCACAGGGTGTCTGTTGTGGGGAGGGGAAGGGAAAGGAGATTGTAAGCCGCTCTGAGACTCCAAGTGAAGGACGAGGTATATCAATCCAATCTCTTTGGGAGACTGCCTCGGGAGGTGGTGGATGCTCCTTCGCTAGACATTTTTAAGTGGGGGGTTACAACATATCTTTCGGGTATGTTGTAGGGCTGTTTTTCGGCTATGCTCCTGCAGAGTGCAGGGGGTTGGACTGGATGGCCTCTAAGATCCCTTCCAACTCTAACATTCTATGATTCGTCTTCCTCCTCCTCCTCTTCTTCTTCTCTTCTAGCCCACAGTAAAGGTAAAGGTTTCCCTTACTCGAAAGCCTGTCCAATCTGACTCTAGGGGGCAGTGCTCATGTCCATTTGCAAGCTGAAGAGCCAGGGCTGTCCAAAGACGTCTCCATGGTTTTGTGGCTGGCATGACTAGATACCAAGGTTTAGGGGACGCTGTTCCCTTCCCACCGAAGGGGTACCTATTTATCTACTTGCCGTTTCATGCTTTCGAACGGCTAGGTTGGCAGGAGCTGGGGCCGGAAATGGGAACTCACTCCACCACGCGGCACCAGGGAGCAGTAACCGGACCAAGGGTGATTTGACTGAGGGTGATTTGAACTCCGGGCTCCCTAGTCTGGCCTGTTCAGCAATCTGTGCACTTGGTTCTAGGGGGGGGTCGTCTTTTTGTATGCTTTTTCACGCGGCTTTGTTCATTTTCATCTGTTAGGAATTTAAATAAAGTGACTGGAGGGTTGTGCCCGGCTGGATCCGGAGCGTGGTGGAGAAAGAAAACCCCAAACCCGCAGCTGGCATCTGTCTGGGCCTCGCGGTGGCTCCAGGTGCAGTTTGCGGGAGCGGGACGCGCCGCTCTCCGTTCCAGTTGAAAGGCTTATTGGCGTGGATCCGCCGGCCCTCTGCTGTGATCCTCTTCTCCGCCTTAGTCACGGTGAGGTCTGTTCTGATGGGCTCGGGGGGATGGCTTCCCTCCGCCTTGTTGTGTGTGTGTGTGTGCTTTGTGGGCCAGATCGAGCGGGTGGGCTAAGCAGTGGGTGAGGGGACTTTAAAAGGCCCCCTTGTTATGCCTGCAGGTCCGGGCGCAAGTCCTCAGTTTCATTAAAACTGGGGTTGGACGTGTGTGCCTCTGTGCATCGATGTGAGAACGAGCTCTGTCCTCTTGTGCAGGTGAAAACACAGGCTGTGTTGCGTCGTGTGCCAAAGTGTGCTCTCTCCTTCTCCAGCTGAGACACGACACCACCACTACCACCCCCCCGGGCATCCCTGCCCAGGTCTCTGGTTGCCAGCTCTGTTCTGCATCTTTTCCGTCTGGTTTTATTGATTCTCCTCCCTCTAATGATGCTGCAGGCAACGCAGGAGTGTTTACGGACTGTCTCTGGGATCGGGTGGGTTATTCGGGGGCATGTCGGGTTCGGCGGGACTGTTGTCGCCTTCTTTGAGCGGCACACCTTGCTGCAATGCAGATACACGCAGCTGCCCGATGAGTCCTCGGTCAGTCATCCTCAGTCCTACTGGCTCCGGCTGGCAGCGGCTCTCCGGTCGAGGGCTTCCTCCTCACCTGAAGCCTGGTCCTTTCAGTGTGTGATGTCGGGAGCTGCACCTGGGAGCTTCTGCCTGCAGGGCAGGGGCTTCTCACCTCAGTTAGGGCAGTGGTCTTGCTTTGTGGATTGAGGCAACAGCAGGGGTTAGATGCTCCTTGGATTAGTCAGGGACAGCTCAGCTTTCTGGAGTCTCAGACTGGAGGTTCCATCCTGGGGGCAGAGACCACCGGCTGTAAGCGACGCAGGGGAAGGCGAGGGTGGCTGAGGGTGCAGGGGGTCGGCTTGGGGAGGCTCGCCTTCAGGTCGCCGCTCACCATGAATTTTCCTGGGTGACTTTGGGCCAGTCTCTCTCTTCCTCTTCTTCCCTCCCCCTTGCCTGGCTCTCAGGCTTGTTGTGAAGATAAAAATGGATCATAAGAACATAAGAGAGGAACCGATGTCGGATCAGGCCAATGGCCCCTCCAGACCAACACTCTGTGTCACACAGTGGCCAGAAATACCAGGTGCCCTCAGGAAGTCCAGCAGTGGGGCCAGGACACTAGAAGCCCCTCCCACTGTTGCCCCCCCCAAGCACCAAGAATACAGAGCAGCCCTTGCCCCAGACATAAGAATGTAAGCGAAGCCAATGTTGGATCAGACCAAGGGCCCATCCAGTCCAGCACTTGGTGTCACACAGTGGCCAAAGATACCCGATGCCATCAGGAGGTCCAGCAGTGGGGCTGGGACACTGGAAGCCCTCACACTGTTGCCCCCCCCATGCACCAAGAAGACAGAGCACCCCTTGCCCCAGACATAAGAACGGAAGAGAAGGCAATGTTGGATCAGGCCAATGGCCCATCCAGTCCAGCACTTGGTGTCACACAGTGGCCAGAAATGCCAGGGGCCCTCAGGAGGTCCAGCAGTGGGGCCAGGACACCAAAAGCCCCCACACTGTTGACCCCCCAAACGCCAAGAATACACAGAGCATCCCTTGCCCCAAACATAAGAACATAAGAGAAGCCAATGTTCGACACATGATGCTGACTTACCCTGAGTCAGACCATTTATCCATTTAGCCCTATTGGAAGCACCTCTCTGTTCAAGAATCATCTAACTGCAGACCTGTCAGGATCTGAAGCAGAGGCCTTTCTCTATACGAAGCACATCCTGTACCCACTAAGCCACAGCCCCTCCCTAATACTTTTGGGCCAGCAGGCCTATTGTTAACCCCGCTTCTTAAAAACCTGTTTTCCTCTGTTCCTGTGCGTCTCTGTTGGCTTGGAAACAGGGATGAGCACCGCAACCCTAGAGTCGGATTCGACTGGCTTTCGACCAAGGGAAACCTTTACCTTTACCTAGCATATAAAGTTGCAATATATGAAATATTCGTGGAGTTTAAAAGTTATAAATGCCTTGGTTTTCAACAAGCAGAATTTCAAATATACCCAGCGCTTATGAGAAGACCCCTACCCGGCCCTAAAGCTATCTGGCAGTCCTGGCCCCAACCTGGTGGGACTCTCTGCCAAATACCGTCAGGGCCCTGCGGGGCCTTTTGCAATTCCACAGAGCCTGTAAGGCAGAGATGTTCTGCCAGGCTTTTGGTTGAGGGCAGCGGCTGGCACCCTGTTCTGTGCCTGCTGCTTCTCCAATCTGCCAGGCCCCTCCTCTCCCCCGCCCGCAAAGCAGCCAGCAGTCTGGAATTGGATCAGTTAGTACACACCATCTGATCGGTTTGAAATGTGTTACTAATGTCTTGATTGTTTTATCGTGATATGTTTTTATGAATGTTGTACATTGACCAGAGCCCTGCATTAGCAGGGACTGGGCGATCAGCAAAGTAAATACATTTTTAAAAAAACCCAGATCTGAAGCAATGCAGAAGTGCTAACATGACCCATGGGTAAATGATGCAAAAATTACATAGTAGGATTCTGGTTTCAGCAAGCTTATGCACAGAGGTACAGATCACAACCCCTCATAATTTTTCTAAGCAGCTTGGTGAATCGTTCAGTACAGTACAGACAGTACAGTGCAACTCTGTTGCCTGTGTAGAAAATCTCTCTCGAATAATTCAGTTCTGCATGGATCCAGTTGGAGTCACCGTGTTGGTCTGACCAAAGCACACGAAAGCTGATACCCAGAATTAAACTGTGTTGGTCTTGAAGGTGCCCCTGGTCTCATTCAGTTTTCAGTCCTTTAGGACGAGTGAAATGCTTCTAAAGCCCCAGGTAGGCATGCTGTGGGCTTGGGCAGCTGTTAAGTCCAAGATGCATTTCTGCACGTAGGAGGATACCTAATCTTCCCGCAGGGCTCTCACGGCTTCTCGAGGGTTGCATGCCTTCTGTTGTCCTTTTGACTCTTCCCTTGAGGCTGACTTTTTCACCTCTCCCTCAAACCACTGTGACACGTATACCCAAAGACTGGGTAATCAGGTAGCTTATTGCTGTATCTTGCTGCTCCCGGTTTGGCGTAGTGGTTAGGTGCGTGGACCTGGAATCTGGGAGAACTGGGTTTGATCCCCCACTCCTCCACTTGCAGCTGCTGGATGACCTTGGGCAAGCTGTAGTTCTGACCAGAGCTGTCCTCAAAAAAGAGCCGTTTCTGTCAGAGGTCTCTCAGCCCCACCTCTCTCACAGGGTGTCTGTTGTGGGGAGGGGAAGGGAAAGGAGTTTGTGAGCCGCTCTGAGACTCAAAAGTGAAGAGCAGGGTATAAATCCAATCTCTTCTTCTTCTAAGATGAGTGAGTGTGAGCTAGCTCACAGTTTTTTAAAAAAAATTATTTATAAGTTTTCCATATATTACAGCCAATAACAAAAAAGAAATTATAATATTGCCTATTGGAGTCATTTATACCCTTTGTTTTTTATCCACAAGTACACTCTTGACCAGAGGTTTAGGAAATCTTCCTCCTCTTTACACTATGTAGTAGCGTAGTTTGTTTTCCCATTCCTGCAATGTTTAACAACTTAAAAATTAACTCTTGCATTGTAGGTATTTTATCATCTTTCCAATGTTTTGCTAATAAAATTCTAGCTGCGGTTACTATGTACGTTAACAGATATACATCTTTTTTTCTCTATACCATATTTAACAGGTAGCTCTTGGGAGATGGTTCCAGATTAATCTTTAACATATCTAATATCAACTTTTTAACATTTTTCCAAAAATTGTGTATTTTCTCACAGTTCCACCACATATGGAAAAAGGACCCTACATTGGTTTTACATTTCCAACAATTTTTGGATGACTTGGAAGTTTTTTCGCCTCCGGCTCGCACCTTTTTGTCTTAGCTCAGGAAGGAGGGCTCCAGAGCAAACTAATTTATGCAGCAGCCAAATCGCTCACTCACACGTTTAATGCCAGTAGCTCACAAAGCAGAATTTTTGCTCACAGGACTCCACAGCTTAGAGGGAACATTGATCGTGGGGATGAGCCGGCTGGAGTCGGCCAGGCCCCAGGCGCCTCTGATTGACGCACGACTCTGTCCTGGCAGCCTTCCTGAGCCAGGAGCCGGCTGTGCTGCCCGCCTAGCCCTCCCTCCCTGACAAGGCCTCCCCCCCACCCCGCATCGATCCAAATGCAGCTGCAAGATAACAGACCTCCTCACTGCAGGCCATGGGGGCCTGCAGATTAGCTCATCTGATTTAATTAATTTAAATTTAATTAGTGCCCCCTCCCCCCAAAAGGAGCTGCAGTGGCTCAAGTGGTTAAGACGCTGAACTGCAGGCTGTGGAAGGTCAGTAGTTCAGCAGTTCGAGACCCGAGAGTGCCGCATGACGGAGTGAGCTCCCGTCTCTAGTTCCAGCTCCTGCCAACCTAGCAGTTCTAAAGCAAGAAATTGCAAGTAGATAAATAGGTACCACTTCGGTGGGAAGGTAACAGCGTTCCGTGCGCCTCGGTGTTTAGTCATGCCGGCCACATGACCACAGAAACATCTTCGGACAGCGCTGGCTCTTCGGCTTTGAAACGGAGATGAGCACCGCAACCCTAGAGTTAGATTCGACTGGCTTTCGAGCAAGGGAACCTTTACCTTTACCTTACCCCCCAAAAAATCCCTGGCTACAGGGCTGGGCAGAACCTGTACCAGAGTCTCAGAGGAAAACTCTCAAGTTTCACTGAGGACTGTGTTCTCTCAAACCAATAACCACAGGAAGAAGGAGACAGCATCTGGCTGGAACGTGCTTGAAGTATTGGGCGTATTGCAACTTTGCTCATAGAAAATTAAGGCACGTATGACTTTTAAATCCCATAAATGTGTCAAATATTGCAGTTTTATATGCTGAGCAAGTTATAAATGATGTTTTTTATGTTGTTAAAAAGCTGTAAAATTAGTTTACGTTTGATAGGATGGTAAACATTTGATAGGACAGCCAGTTTGGTGTAGTGGTTAAGTGCGCGGTCTCTGATCTGGGAGAGCCGGGTTTGCTTCCCCACTCCTCCACTTGCAGCTGCTTGGATGACCTTGGGCAAGCCATAGTTCTGACAAGAGCTGTCCTTGGAAAAGAGCAGTTTCTGTTAAGAGCTCTCTCAGCCCCGCCTCCCTCACAGGGTGTCTGCTGTGGGGAAGGGAAGGGAGTTTGTAATCTCCTCTGATCAACTCCTTTGGGCAGTGAAGGGCCGGGTATAAACCCAATCTCTTCTTCTAAATATTACGTCTGTTTCACTTTTCTCTGGATTTTCCATTTTCTCTGGGGAAAAACAGGTTCCCTCCCCCCAAAAAAAACTCCTGGACCTTTTATATTTCTAGGGATGTACCTGGAACAGGGAGGTGTGTGGCCGTGCCAGAGCTTCTGCTCTCTCTGTGTTCTATAATCCAAGTCTGTAAAACTATAATTTCTGCTGAGCATTGCTGCCTCCCGGATACGACACCCACGCTTGCCTGTGGCCATCCTTGCTGCGCAAGGGGGGGTGGGGGGGCGTTTGTGTTCACTTGCCGGGGAAACAGAAGCTTTGCTGTCTCTTCTTTCCTTCCCGTTGGCAGGTGGCAACTGGCCAGTGGCTGTCTCTTTGGGCAGGTGGACAGGAGCTCTGGATGCAGCTGGGCTGCTGGGGAGGCAGTAGTATCTATGGATGCCACCCTCCAGGAGGGACCTGGGGACCCCATGGAATTACAGTTCATCTCCGGACTACAGAGATCCGTTCCCCTGGCTGGAGAAAATGTATGCTTTGCAGGATGGATGCTGTGGCCCTGTGCCCCACTGAGGTCCCTGTCCTCCCCAGGCTCCATCCCCAAATCTCCAGGAGTCCCCCAACCTGGAGCTGGCAACCCTACCCGTCCCCTATCTCCAGAGGGGGATCTGGCAACACTGACAACGTCTGAGGCTTTGTAGCGGAGAAAGCCTCCTGCTGCCAGCTGGGATTGCCAACCCTGGGTTGCGACATAACTGGAGGTTTGGGGGGTGGAGCTTGAAGGAGGGGTTTGGGGAAGGGGGCAGGACTTCACTGGGGCACAGTGCCGTAGAGTCCACCCTTTTGTCCCGAGGAACTGATCTCTGTTGCCTGGAAATCTGTTCTGATTCTGGGAGGTCTCCGGGTCTCACCTGGAGATTGCAAACCAAAGAGAGAGATGGAAGTTGAAAGGAATCAAAAACCGTGACATATAATGCCCCCCCCTCCCAATTCTTCACAGACTTGAAAGTTCTTTTTTCAATACTCAGTTTACTAGAAGCAATTCAAATGCCATCAACACCAACAACCCATGCAGTATTACATCTTGTTTCGTGTATATCTTTATCAAAGTGGGTGGCGTTGAAATACCTGTATAATATTGATCCATTTGGCAAACACTCTAGTCATATCTCATAATCACATTCAGTCTCAGAGCGGCTCACAAACTCCTTTCCCTTCCCCTCCCCACAACAGACACCCTGTGTGGTAGGTGGGGCGGAGAGAGCTCTTTCAAGGACTGCCCTTGAGAGAACAACTCTGAGAGAACTTGTGACTGACCCTAGGTCACACCAGCAGCTGCATGTGGAGGAGTGGGGAATCAAACCCGGTTTTCCCAGATTAGAGTCTGTGCATTTAACCAGTACACCAAACTGGCTCTTTTTTTGGGGGGTGGGTGGGTATTTTTTTTTTTTTTTTGCTTTATGTGTGTGTGCCCATGCCAGGAAGTCATGGCGACCTCTGGCAACTCCTACTGAGACACGGAGGATGCTCAGAGAAGCGGCTGGACAGCCTGCCTCTGGCGTCCCGGCCCTGGTATTATCTGGAGGTCTTCCCTCCAAACACTTGCCAGGATCGGCCCTGCTTAGCTGCCGAGATCTGATGAGATCGGGCTTGCTTGGGTTATCCAGGTCAGGGGCTGCCAGTGTCTTTCTTAACCCACCCCGAGCTTTGCTGTGCAGGGGAGGGGTGGGGGCTAGAAATCAAGTCTAATAAATAAATATAATAAATTAATGTGGGGGGGGGAGCTTTTCCTCTTGTCCCCGGCCGGGTGCTGCCTTTGAGGCCTGGACGCTGTCATGTTTTCTTAGGTGATTTATAAATAGTCATTTTTGAAAAGCCTGAAAGGGATGCAAAGTTCACGCTGACCAGCCTGCGCTTTTGGGAAATGTCAAGAGTGTTTTGCTGTGGTAGCTGAACGTAATAAAGATCCCGGGGCGTGTAAATGAGAAGGGAAGGGAAGGGTGTTTGCTACAAACAGAGGAAAAAATGTTCTCCCTTGGGCTCCACAAGCCGGGTGTCTTCTGTGGAGGAAGAGAGAGGTCTCGAACCCAGAGAGGGTCGCAACTGAGCCTGGGTCTCTTCTGGAGTGAAATGTCCCTCTTGCAAGGTGTTGGTGTTGGGGGGGTGTTGGGGGGCAGGTCTTCCCAGTGTGTGTTTGCAGGATTAACGGCTAAAGTGTCAGCAGCTGGGCTTAATCAAGATGTATTAGTTTAAACGGGTCCTTCCAACTGCTTGCGGAGGGTGTTCGTGTTTGCTGGGCAGATAATGTTGCTCCCTTTAAATGTGCCACTTAACGGCTCAATACGACTATTAAAACGTATAGATTTTACCACGAAAGAGGGCCTTCGTGCGTCCTCGGAGGGGATACTGCAGCTCATCTGTCGATACAGAGCTCTGCTTCTGCCTGTTCCGAAAAGCGGTGGGGATCGAAGTGGGCACATTTCAGCCTGGGGTGGCCCGTCTGGTTCATGGGAGCTTTTCGAGCTGCTTGCTGGACGCTTTGGCAGGACTCTGGAGCCTCTCCCCCCCCCGCCAAAGTGGCTGAATCGGCTTGTGGGTCGAGCTCTTGGGGTGAAAAGGTCCCGTACTTCAAGGGCTGTTCAGAGGCATCAAGAGGGGCAGAGTGCCAGGGCGGCCAGAACTGGGACTGCACCCACTTTGGAGACAAGCGGCCAGCGTCCTACTTGAAGCCCTCCACAGTGGGCAGGGAGCCGGATGTGGTGCCCGCCTGTGCTTTTGATGATGTCTTGCTTGTGTTGTGGTTGATTTGTGGCTCTCGTGGAAGGTGGGGGGGGCCCCTGCATTCAGGAAGGATGTTGACAAGCTTGAGCGTGTCCAGAAGAGGGCGATCAGGATGATGAGAGGTCTGGAATCCAAGTCTTACGAGGAAAGGCTGAAAGAGTTGGGCCTGTTTAGCCTGGGAAAGAGAAGGCTTAGAGGGGACATGATGGCAGTCTTCAAGTATTTGAAGGGCTGTTGTGTAGAAGATGGAGCAGATCTATTCTCTCTTGCTCCAGATGGCAAGACTAGATCTAATGGGTGGAAATCACAAGGGAGTCGATACCGGCTACATATCAGGAGAAACTTCCTGACTGTCAGAGTGGTTGAGCAGTGGAACAGCCTGCCTCGGAAGGTGGTGGATGCTCCTTCCCTGGACGTTTTCAAGCGGAGGCTGGACGGGCATCTTTTGGGTATGTTGTAGGGCTGTCTTTCGGCTCTGCTCCTGCAGAGTGCAGGGGGTTGGACTCGATGACCTGCAAGGTCCCTTCCAACTCTTAACATTCTATGATTCTATGATTCCCTGCCCCTGATTAAGTTTCAGGTGGGTCACCCTGTTGCTCCGTGGCTGAACAGTGGGAGTCCTGCAGCGCCTTCAAGACCAACGAGAGTTTCCGGGGATAAACCTTCAAGAGCCACTGCAGAGCTTTGAATCTCGAAGCTTCTCCCCTGAAACGCCGTTGGTCTCGAAGGCACTGCAGGACGAGGAATCGAGCTGCACTCGATTAAGGTTTTGTGAGGTGCTTGTGGCCTCTGCTGGTGGAGGGCAGATAGTGCGGGAAATATACAAACCAGCTGTAGTTTCTTGCACTAATCACAGGTCAGGCAGCAGGCATTTGCAACTAGAAGAAGAGATTGGATTTATACTCCGCCCTTCATTTGGAGTCTCAGAGCAGCTTACAATCTCCTTTCCCTTCCCCTCCCCACAACAGACACCCCGTGAGGTAGGCAGGGCTGAGAGAGCTCTTCCGAGGACTGCCCTTGATAGAACACCTCTGAACGAATTTGCGACTGACCCAAGGTCACACCAGCAGCTGCAAGTGGAGGAGTGGGGAATCAAACCTGGTTCTCCCAGTTTAGAGTCCGTGCCCCTAACGGCTACACCAAACTGGTGTCTGCTCCGAAACCCTGGAGTCCTGCTGCCGGTGAGACCAACTGGGGCGGGAGAGGCAGGGATGTTTTGGCCGTTCCGCGATGGCGACCCCGTGCTCTGGAGGTGGTGCTGTTGACCAAGGTGGGATCCAACCTGGACTCCCGCCCTCGGGTGTCATGACCAGCCAGAACGACGGCGTGCTGGGATTCCCGAAGTGGGCGCTGCCTCTGCCAAGGGACCCTGGTTGCTGTTTGCCCTGCTAGCCAGAGTTGGACGGGGAAGGGGGCGGCATTCAGACATGCCTCTGGCTTGGAGTTGAATCAAACTGTGGCGTATAAATTGAGGCTGACGGGTGACGTCTGAACTGAGTGCAGCTGAAATGAGTGAGCCGCTGCTTCCAATGTACAATACGACTTAATTTCAAATCCTGCTCAGGGCCAAAACGGATGCCGTGTCCTGAAATGGGTTTGTTGTGGAGAGCGAGGGAGGCTGACGGGGCGGGTGGGAGTGAGGAGGTGCGATTGGGCGCCCAGTAGACCCCGCCCCATTCCCTGCTTTGATCCCGCCCCTCATACCCCCGTGGTTGTCCAGAACCAAGCAGCCCGTCTCCACTCTCCTTCTCTCTGCCGGCCCAAACTGTAAGTTGAACGAAGTCTGAGACTAGTCAGGCACTTTTAAGACCAACAGAGTTTTGTTCAACATGTGAGCTTTCCGCATGTCTTCAGATGTATGAGCGTATGAGCTTTCTGCATGTCTTCACCCAAAGAGTGATGAACACGTGGAATTCACTGCCACAGGAGGTGGTGGCAGCTACAAGCATGGACAGTTTCAAGAGGGAATGAGATAAACATCTGGAGCAGAAGTCCATCAGTGGCTATTAGCCACAGGGTATAGATGGGAACTCTCAGTCTGGGGCAAGGGATGCTCTGTATTCTTGGTGCTTGGGTGGGGGTCAACAGTGGGAGGGCTTCTAGTGTCCTGGCCCCACTGGTGGACCTCCTGATGGCACCTGGTATTTTTGGTCACGGTGTGACACAGAGTGTTGGACTGGATGGGCCATTGGCCTGATCCAACATTGGCTTCTCTTATGTTCTCATGTTCAGAATCTGGAAGATGAACTAGTTCCAGGTGGTCAGCAGGGCTCCCGCTAAGCTGTGGAGTCTTGTGAGTAACAATTCTACTTGGTGAGCTCCTGGCGTTAAAGCTGTGAGCGAGCGATTTGGCTGCTGTATAAATCAATTTGCCCTGGAGCCCTCTTTCCTGAGCGGAGACGAAAGTGTGTGAGCCGGAGGCTAAAAGACAGTGAGCTAGCTCTCACTCACTCAGCTTAGAGGGAACACTGGTGGCCGGCCGTAGTTGGTCTGAAGCGGTAGAACAAATTTAGAGTCCAGTCGGGCACCCAAAGAAGGGCAGTGCCAAGGAATGTTCAAACTATCGCACAGTTGCACTCATTTCACACACTAACAAGGTCATGCTCAAGATCCTACAAGCTAGGCTCCAACAGTATGTGGATAGAGAACTGCCAGAAGTACAAGCTGGGTTTCGAAGAGGTAGAGGAACTAGAGATCAGATTGCCAACATTCGCTGGATTATGGAGAAAGCAAGAGAGTACCAGAAAAAGATCTACTTCTGCTTCATTGATTATGCTAAAGCCTCTGATTGTGTGGATCACAATAAACTATGGCAGGTTCTTAAAGAGATGGGAGTACCAGACCACCTCACTTGTCTCCTGAGAAACCTGCATAAGGGTCAAGAAGCTGGCGTAGCATGAAATTGAGCAAACTTCAGCGGACAGCGGAAGACAGGAGGGCCTGGTGTAATCTGGTCCATGGGGTCGCGAAGAGTCGGACTCGACTGTGCGACTGAACAAGACAGGCACCTTTAAGACCAACAAAAATTTCACTCAAGGTACGAGCTTTCATGTGCATGCACTACTTCTTCAAAATTAAAAAAATTGAAAAAATGTGCCTGCACACGAAAGGTCGTACCTTGAATAAACCTTTGCTGGTCTCAGAGGTGCCCGACGGGGCTCTGAATTTGTTCTAAGATGAACGGTTAGCGCCACCGTCTGACCGACCCAGGAAAGGCAGGTGTTAGGGGCGCTTTGGACTGTTGGGTGAATGTCCTGGTCCAGGCAGTTAAAAGGGCAACGGCTGGATGTTTGGGAAGAGAGAACGCGGGGAGTGCCGTGCCCTAAAGCTCTAGCTTTTCACGGTTTATTTGGATTTCTTCTGGGCCTGCAGCCTTGTGTGGTGGGCAAGCAGTGGCGCCCCTGTCCGTAGCGGCTGTTCAAAAGAGAGGGAAGAAAAGCAAACCGAAGAGGCCTGAGGTGGTTGTGCTGCTGCTGGTCGTTGCAGAGGGCTGCTGCGTGGAGTCAGGCGGTGGCCGTGGAGTGGAAAGTGGAAGGGAGGCCTGTCTCCAGCCAGGGAGGGGAGCAAAACGCTGCCCAGTACTTATAGAATGAGGAGGGGGCTTGAATGGTGCTGCTGCTGCTCCCGTTCTTGCCCACCCCAGGCCAGAGGCAGAGCGGGCAGCGCCCTTTGTTCCCGCCCTCCTCTTCCGTTCGGCAGGCTGCTTTCCCTGCCGCCTGCCCCTCCCCTCTTCTCTCCAGAGCCACAGACCACAGCAGCTGAGAAGACCCTTCAGTCTGTGGTTTCTGCTTTTTTGGGGGGGGGAGGCTGGCACCTCTCATTCCCGGCCTACCCGGGAGCCAGTTTGGTGTAGTGGTTAAGTGCGCGGACTCTTATCTGGGAGAACCGGGTTTGATTCTCCACTTGCACCTGCTGATGTGACCTTGGGTCAGTCACAAGCTCTGGCACAGCTGTTCTCTCAAGGACAGTTTCTGTCAGAAGTTCTCTCAGCCCCACCGACCCTCACAGGGTGTCTGTTGTGGGGAGGGGAAGGGAGAGGAGTTTGTAAGCCGCTCTGAGACGCCTTTGGGCAGTGAAGGGCGGGGTATAAATCCACTCTCTTCTTCTTCTTCTACTACCCACCACCACGAGCTCCTTGGAGAGGTCTGCCAGAGGGGTGAGGTCGCAAAACCAAATGCAGTGCAGATACGATAAGCGTGTTTTGAGCAGCTCGGTTTGGCAAAATGGGATTCCATTTATTCAGGATGTGTTATGTTGTAATAGACGGCTAGATCCTGTTAGGCTGTTTAAAAGGATTGGTGGCTTCTTCCGACACACGTTAGTCTTCTTAACTCTGCTTTCAGCTATGAAGACGGCTGTTGTGGCATATTGGAAGAACCCAAACCCTGTTCTGTTTTGAGATTGTTTTAATTGCATTTGGAGTGTAGCTTTATTGACTGAATTAATCTGGTTCCAAAGGATGCACAGAAATATTTTATGATGTACATACCACAGTGAATGCTGGTGGAAAGGGCTGGGGTTTTCAAGGCAAGAGACGGTTCCGAGATGGCTTGCCATGGCCTGCCTCCATGTCAGGACCCTGGTATGCCTTGGAGGTCTCCCACCCAAATACTAGCCAAGGCCGACCCTGCTTTGCTTCCGAGATCTGACAAGATTGGGCTACCCCTGGGCTATCTAGGACCAGGCTAGGTGAATGCTGGGCAACTTTTGTTGTGCATTGGAATGAGAAAGTTAGAGACAAAATATATCCTTTTGCATTTTATGAACGGTTGTAAACACTTCCCATTATTATTGTTCTTGTTGTTTTGATTTGTTAGTTGCCCTGTCCCAGCATACACCAGGCTCTGGGGCGATGTGCATGGAGCATAATGCAATAAAACAAAGATACAAAATTTTAAATGTCCGTATACAGTTGATAAAAACTAAAACCAGAGTAAAAAGATCCAAGGTGGTGACTTACAAATTTCTGTTCCAATTTTGAACTGCCTGGCTGTTTATTGGGAAGGGGAGAGGGAACTTTGGTGTAGTGGTTAAGTGCGCGGACTCTAATCTGGGAGAACCGGGTTTGATTCCCTTCTCCTCCACTTGCAGCTGCTGGATGACCTTGGGCAAGCCATAGTTCTGGCACAGCTGTCCTTGAAAAAAGAGCAGTTTCTGTCAGAGCTCTCTCAGCCCCACCTGCCTCACAGGGTGTCTCTTGTGTGGAGGGGGAGGGAAAGGAGCTTGTAAGCCAGTCTGAGACTCTTGAGTGAAGGGTGGGGTATAAATCCAATCTCCTCTTCTTCTTCTTCTTCTTCTTCTTCTTCTTCTTCTTCTTCTTCTTCTTCTTCTTCTTCTTCTTCTTCTTCTTCTTCTTCTTCTTCTTCTTCTTCTTCAACTTAAAATGAAATATGCAAGGGGGGAGAGGGGAAGGGTGCCAGCCAATGCAACCAACCGTTGCTGCCCTCCACCAAAAGCCTGGCGGGTCGTCTCTGCCTTACAGGCCCTGTGGAATTGCATAAAAATATAAAACTTTACATAAACTCCTAATACAGATCATATAATGGTGGCTAGGCGCTAGCGGCATCCGCATAGAAATATACTCAGCTGGTATTTCAGTCTGTATTGGCGGTGGACAGGCTGTCAGTGAAAATGTTAGTCTTGGGGCCAGGCCCTTAATTTGTTGGGTGCGGCTTGCTCACCGAAGGCCTGGTGGAAGAGCTTCGTCTTACAGCCCCTGCAGAACTGATGTCCTCCGGGAGCTGATTCCACCGGTCCGGAGCCGTCACCGAGAAGGCCCTGACCCTCGTCACAGCCAGCCTGGCTTCCTTGGGGCCTGGATGGGCCAGACCGTTTTGGGACCCTGATCATAGTGCCCTCTGGGGAACATGTGAGGAAAGGCGGTCCCTCAGGTATGTAGGCCACTGCCCATAAAGGGCTTTAAAGGTCAGAACCAGCACCTTGGAGCAAATTTGGGACGCTATGGGCAGCCAGTGCAGCGCTTTTAGCGCAGGCTGAATGTGCTCCCACACGGGGAGGCCCAACAACAGCCTGGCCACCACATTCTGCACCAGTTGCAGCTTCCGGATTTGGGTCAAAGGCAGCCCCATGTAGAGCATTGCAGTAGTCCAGTCTCGAGGTGACCAGTGTGTGGATCATGGTCGCCAAGTTGTCGTGGAAGTGAATCAACTGCTTAATCAGCCGGAGAATGATAAAAGGCTGACTTCACAGTGGCTGCTACCTGGGCCTCCATTGTTAAGGGGGCATCCAGGAACACTCCCAGACTCCTAACCTCCGGTGCTGGCACCAATGGCACCCCAACGAAGGTCGGGAGTGGGATCCCTACCCCCGGGATACTCCGACGCAGGCACAAGACCTACGTCTCTGTTGGATTCGATTTCGGTTGGCTCAATTTTAGCCAATGAGCCACAGCTTGGAACGCCAGGTCCAGATCTTCTGGACTCGAGTCAAGACTGGCTATCCAAGAACAGATAAGAACATAAGAGAAGCCAATGTTGAATCAGGCCAATGGCCCATCTAGTCCAACACTCTGTCACACAGTGGCCAAAAATACCAGGGGCCATCAGGAGGTCCAGCAGTGGGGCCAGGACACCAGAAGCCCTCCCACTGCTGCCCCCACCCCACAAGCACCAAGAATATAGAGCATCCCTTGCCCCAGACATAAGAATGGAAGAGAAGCCAATGCTGGATCAGGCCAATGGCCCATCTAGTCCAACACTTGTCACACAGCAGCCAAAATATCCAGGTGTCATCAGGAGGTCAGCAGTAGGGCAGAACACTGAAGCCCTCCCACTGCTGCCCCTCCAGCACCAAGAATAGGGCATCACCTGCCCCAGACTGAGAGTTCCATCTATACCCTGTGGCTAATAGCCACTGATGGACTTCTGCTCCATATGTTCATCTAATTCCCTCTTGAAACTGTCCATGCTTGCAGCTGCCACCACCTCCTGTGGCAGTGAATTCCATATGTTAATCACTCTTTGGGTGAAGAAGTACTTCCTTTTATCTGATAGAGCTGGGTGTCGTCCACCTATTGGTCACAACCCAGCCCATGCCTCCGGGCAATCTGGGCAAAGGGGTGCATATAGATGTTAAATAACATTGGGGAAAGGACCGCCCCTTGGGGCACTCCACAAACTAGTGGGTGCCTTCGGGGCAGCTGTTCTCCTATGCCCACCCTTTGTCCCCGACCCTGAAGGAACGAGGAAAGCCACTGCAAGGCAGACCCCTGGACCCCAGTGCTGGCGAGGCGGTGGGTCAGTCGTTGATGGTCAGCCGTGACGAATGCAGTCGACAGGTCCAGCATCAGCATCGGCACCAATCTGCTCCGATCCAGGTGCCCCTGAAGGTCATCCGTGAGGTTGTTGACGCTTTTCCCCGGCAATCTTAATTCCAGCTTGTGATTCATCCAGGCCGGCATTTCTCATGATGTGCTCTGCATATAGATTAAATAAGCAAGGTGACAATATACAGCCTTGTCATACTCCTTTTCCGATGCTAAGCCGATCAGTCGCTCCATATCCGGTTCTGACTGTTGCTTCTTGACCCTTATACAGGTTTCTTTTTTCCCCCCCAAAGTAGTTTTATTCATTTTTCAGTTACAACAATAATGCGTAAGATAGGCATGCGTATATAGTCTACATATACATATAATACTCTATAGTGCTCTATACGTTCTCATTTGCAATGTAGTTTGTTCATTTCCATACAATTATACTATGTGTCTTTAGTACGCTTTTGGAATTCCAGAAAAGATGGAGAGTGCTTATTACATCAGGTATTGTTTCTTTAGTGGTTAGATGTGCTAAAATGGGAGACCATATACATATGATATCATTATGTTCACCTTTGGGTTTGTTTTGTTTCAAGGCGTCTGAAATTTTTTCCATTACGTATAGGTTCCATAGTTTTTTATACCAGAGGTTTACGTTTAATGTGTTTTGGGATTTCCATGTGGCTGCAATGGTTGTTTTCGTTGCAAATAGTAATGTACTGTTTCTTTTCTTTAGTGTTGAAGTTAGCATGGTTTCATCTCTGAGATTTAAAAGTGTTGCTTCCGGAGTTTTGACAATTTTATGTCCAGTTATGATCCAGTTATGCGGTGGCTCAAGTGGTTAAGACGCTGAACTGCAGGCTGTGGAAGGTCAGTAGTTCAGCAGTTCGAGACCTGGGTGCTGCATGACGGAGTGAGCTCCCGTCTCTAGTTCCAGCTCCTGTCAACCTAGCAGTTCGAAAGCAAGAAATTCCAAGTAGATAAATAGGTACCACTTCGGTGGGAAGGTAACAGCGTTCCGTGCGCCTTGGTGTTTAGTCATGCCGGCCACATGACCACGGAAACGTCTTCAGACAGCGCTGGCTCTTTGGCTTTGAAACGAAGATGAGCACCGCAACCCTAGAGTCGGATTCGACTGGCTTTGGAGCAAGGGAACCTTTACCTTTACCTTTATGATCCTTATTATTATGTCCCAGAAGGTCGCTACCATAGGACATTCAAACCAGCCGTGTATGTAAATTGCCTGTTTCTTTGCATCCCCTCCAGCAAAGAGGACCTGAATTGCTTGAGATGTGTGATATTTGTTGAGGAGTTTTTGTACCATTTGGACAATATTCTGAAATTTTGCCGTTTTTGTGTGATGATGGGAGATCTATTTCCATAGGTTCCCCAGATGTCTAACCACTTGTCGTGCGTGAGGTCACCTTTTCTCTCAGGAGAAACTCATACCCAGGATTAACCCTTGTTGGTCTTAAAGGTGCCCTGCCAGGCTCGAAGTTTGTTCCTTGGGGGGCATGTTATGCGCATGCAAGACCGCTAGATGGCGCTTGTGGGCTCGTCTCGTCTTCCTCCCCTTGCTCACGGACAGCCCTTCTTGCGTCTCCTCCGAGGGAATCTTGCAGACCAACGGCACTGAAACCTGGAGCCTCTCTCACGCATGCACGGAGGAAGGCATTTCTGAGTCCACTTTCAAGGCACTTCAGGGGTCGTTTTTAAGTGGGCGTTGCCGTTTCGCACTGTAAAGTCCCAGTTGCAAAGCGCAGCGAAAGGGGCTCGAGAAAGAGTGCTGGGGAGATTGGGAGGAGCCTTTGAGTCCGGAAAGGTGGGGAGATATCTGGGTGTTCAAACAGACGAAGTTTGTCGTGTCTGGGCCGTGGCAAACAGGAGCCGTTTCTGTCTGTGAAAGCTCCTCGCTGCACAAGCTTTGAAATCTTCCTGGCGTCCCTCATCTCAGCAGCCTGATCTCAAAGCCCCCCTAAGAGGCATTGCGTAGATGCACTTCGGGAGGGGGAGAGAAGGACTTGGCTTGGCCACCATCCTGTCCTCCTGGCAGGCCCCACAATGTGCTCTGCCCACTTGGCTTGGTGTAGTGGTTAAGTGCGCGGACTCTTATCTGGGAGAACCGGGTTTGATTCCCCACTCCTCCACTTGCACCTGCTGATGTGACCTTGGGTCAGTCACAAGCTCTGGCACAGCTGTTCTCTCAAGGACAGTTTCTGTCAGAAGTTCTCTCAGCCCCACCTACCTCACAGGGTGTCTGTTGTGGGGAGGGGAAGGGGAAGGAGCTTGTAAGCCGCTCTGAGATGCCTTTGGGCAGCGAAGGGCGGGGTATAAATCCAAACTCTTCTTCTCTTCTTCTTCTTTTCGGCTTCTCTGAGAACCAGGTTAGCGGACTGGCTGTGCTCTGTGAGAGCAAAGGGGGGGCGTAGAGGGATTGGGCCATAGAATCATGGAATCTTAGAGTTGGAAGGGGCCCTAGAGGCCATCCAGTCCAACCCCCTGCCCAGTGCAGGACCAGCCTAAAGCATCCCTGTCAAATATTCCTCCAGCCTCTTCTCGAAAGCTGCCAGTGAAGGGGAGCCCACCACCTCCCGAGGCAGCTGATTCTGCCTCTGAACCACTCTGACCGTGAAAAGGTTTTTCCTCATATCCAGCCGATACCCTTTCTGCATTGTAATTCGAACCCGTTGCTTCGGGTCCTCTCCTCTGTTGCTCTGGTGGCTTCTGACTTCCACAGACTGGGCAGGGGCTCAAAAGGAAGGGGCTGTCCGGAATCGCTCTGTGTGCGTCAGCCTTTAGGGGTGGTCCTCCCCTCCCCCGAGACTGGTGGCCATTCTGAGTCTCCAGCGCCTAAGCCCCTCTAGGCAATGTGTTGTCTATGACCTTGGGGGAGAGAGAGAGAGAGAGAGAGAGAGAGAGAGAGAGAGAGATGTCTCTTTGCCCAGGCTTGCAAGGGAGGGCCTCTGTCTTCTGAGATGTTGGTGGGCTGCGTCTGGTCTGGGTTCTGCTTTATAGGTACCTTCAGGGTTCTCCATGGTGGTTTTATGGCCACAGTTCCAGTTGTTTTCATAGGGATAACTTGTGCTGAATTCTGGCCTGGGGGGATGTTTTCCCGCTGGCAAGCTCCTTCAAGCAGGACTCTGGAGAGGGTGTGTGTGAATGAACTTCCTAAATAAAACAAATGCCCCCTAAGCCAAATGCCCCCGAGGTGGGCTCCCCAACTCCCGAGGCAGGCCATTCAGTTCCCCTCCCCCCGGCCCCCGTCTGAAGTCACAGCTTCTTCTTGCGTCCAACTGAAAGATTGCTTCGGAATTTTTGAAGATGGTTTCAGAATTTTTGAGAACTCTCCATCGGGTGGCCTGTCCTCTCCTTGGTAGTCGGCCTTCGGAATGGTGTTTGTTGAAAAGAGGGTGGTTGGCCCTCATAAGAACATAAGAGAAGCTAACGCTGGATCAGGCCGACAGCCCATCTAGTCCAACACTCTGTGTCACACAGAGGCCAGAAATACCAGGAGCCATCAGGAGGTCCAGCAGTGGGGCCAGGACACCAGAAGCCCCCTCCCACTGTTGCCCCCCCAGCACCAAGAATACAGAGCATCCCTTGTCCCAGACAGAAAAACATAAGAGAAGCCCATGTTGGATCAGGCCAGTTGCCCCTCCAGTCCAACACTCTGTGTCACACAGTGGCCAAAAATACCAGGGGCCATCAGGAGGTCCAGCAGTGGGGCCAGGACAATAGAAGCCCTCCCACTGTTGACCCCCCCCAGCACCAACAATACAGAGCATCCCTTGTCCCAGACAGAAAAACATAAGAGAAGCCCATGTTGGATCAGGCCAATGGCCCATCCAGTCCAATACTCTGTGTCACACAGTGGCCAAAAATACCAGGTGCCCTCAGGAGGTCCAGCAGTGGGGCCAGGACACTAGAAGCCCTCCCACTGTTGTACCCCCGCCCCCATGCAGGCTGGGCCAGAAGTTCCCCAGGAGCCGTGAGGCATGTTGCAGGAGGGCTGGTGCCCATTGTGGGACGGGTCACAGTGAAATCTCACCCCCACCGTCCCCTTCTTCCTGGTTGTTATGTATTGGGATTGGTATTTTTGGCCACTGTGTGACAGAGAGTGTTGGACTGGATGGGCCATTGGCCTGATACAACATCGGCTTCTCTTATGTTCTTCTAAGAGAATCGGATGGACATATGAGTCCACCAGTGACTGCTAGCCCTAGGTATAAATGGGACTCTTGGTCTGAGTAAGGATGCTCTGTATCTTGGTGCTTGGGAGGTCAACAGTGGGAGGGCTTCTGGCATCCTGGCCCCACTGCTGGACCTCCTGATGGCCCCTGGTATTTTTGGCCACTGTGTTGACACAGAGTGTTGGACTGGAGGGGCCATTGGCCTGATCCAACATGGGCTTCTCTCTTATGTTCTTAATCATTCCTGATTGAATCACCCCAGAGTCTGGCTGAGCTTGGGGCACAAGAACAATAGCCGACCAGGATTCTGAAAGTAACCGTTCTAGTAGTAATGCTATGTGAATAGCCAATCACTGGGAGTGGGGTATGTTTGGGTGTGGCAGTGGCATGCTATTTAAACAGGGCTGAGGCTCTGGGGTTTTTGTCTTCCTCTTGCAGCAATCACAAATAAAGTTGAGCTGGTCACCAGGCTTGTGGTCTGCTCATCCATGGAACCCACAATTTTACACCGGTGCGCCCGCCCCCCTGCCCCCGGCCCAGCTTCCTGAATCTGCATCGGAGCCCCATTTGGGTGTGTCCAGAGCAGGGAATTGGGGGAAGAAAATCAAAGACGCGGTGGGTTGCTTGTGCGGGAGACAGACACCCCCCCATCTTAAAATAGTGCACTGGCCACGCGGGGCCTGACGTTGCGTACTCTCCGTAATGAGGCTTAATAAAGATTTTTCAGACAGCAGCCCTCAAGCTGCACTTGCTATTTTAGGAAAAATTGCTGACTTGCCTGCAGGGGCATAACTTGGTGGAAGTTGGGGGCGGGGTGGTGGTGGTGGGCGGGGGGACGGAAGGATTTCTTCACCCCCCCCCAAGACCTTTCTGTTCCTCCTTATTGCATCTCGGCCTCTCCGGAAGGGAGCCAAGCCTCACGTTCACGTGGCACGTGGTTTTAAAAATAGTCTCCCCCAAAATAACTCCGGCCCTTCCCCTCGGGCTCTTTCTCAGAGGCATGGTTATTTAACGATGCATTTCTTAAAAGAACATTAAGACCCAGGGAAAGGGGCCCCTTCCCTTCTCCGAGGACGTCGTTGCTGAGTAACGCATTTTCCAAACGGCTCTTTTGAGATGGTGCCTTTTCATTTGGAGCCTGTGATGGAAAAGTTTGCTCCCTGGGAAGGGCGGGCGCGGAAATGCTGACCAGCCAGAAGAAACGCAGCCTCCTCTCTGTTCGCGGTCACTGCAGAGGGTGGCGGTCGGTCCGCGGGAGAGGAGCGGGCCTCGAGCCCCGTAAGCAACGCTCCCTCTAAGCTGTGGAAGCTTGTGAGCAAAAATTCTACTTTGTGAGCGACAGTCATTAAAGTTGTGAGCAAGCAGTTTGCCTACTGCATATATTAGTTTGTTCTGGAGCCCTGTCCTTCCTGAGCTGAGACAAAACTGTGTGAGCCAGAGGTTAAAAAACTGTGAGCTAGCTCACACTAACTCAGCCTAGAGGGAACACTGCCTGTAAGTCCCTTAGAGGCCAACCGGATTTATTGCGGGGTGGGGGGGATGAGCTTCTGAGAGTCACAGCTCCCTGGGTCAGGGCTTTGACTCTGGAATAGCCATACCTCCCCCTCCCCCCAAAAAAAAACCGTGCAGGTCTTCGAGGCCCCCCCCATGCAGGTAATAAACATATTTAGATAAACATCTGGAGCAGAAGTCCATCAGTAGCTATTAGCCACAGGGTATAGATGGGAACTCTCAGTCTGGGGCAGGTGATGCACTCTATTCTTGGTGCTGGAGGGGGCAGCAGTGGGAGGGCTTCTAGTGTCCTGGCCCCACTGCTGGACCTCCTGATGGCACCTGGTCTATTTTGGCCGCTGTGTGACAGAGTGTTGGACTAGATGGGCCATTGGCCTGATTCAGCATTGGCTTCTCTTATGTTCTTATGCCCCTGGGTTCGAACCTTGCTCTTCTGCAGACCAGCATGTGGGTTGCCCTCTGGAACAGTTGGCCGCAGCAGAGAAGAGAGCAGAAATCCACCCTGCAGTTTTGGTCTCCGAGGCCGGAGAATTCGCCAAAGCACCAAGACAGACCCCCCCACCCCCCGAGTGAGGCTGTGTTCTCTTTCCTGCTGCAGTTGGTGGGGGGGGGGGTGAGATGGGAAGTGTTGAGAGGAGACCCCCCTTCTCACCTGTGTGGCTAGCTGGAAATGTCGCCTTTGGTATCTCTCCAGCCAAGAGGGACTGGCCCCCGGGGTGGCTGAATGGGGCTTGGGAGCCGCATGCGTCTCTTTCACACATATTTTGTGGTTCCTGGCAGGGCAGCTGGGGAAGCGAAGGGGAGGCACGCCTTCCTGATTGGTTGTCCCTTCCCCAGCCAGTTTTCCCCTCCCTGCGTAAGCTTGAGGTGTGTGTTGGGGGGAAGCAGAGAAAGGAAGCAACTTTAAATGCGTTCTGAAAGCCCCATCCCTCACCGGCTGGCTTGGAGAAGCCATTTGCCTCTTTAAATACCTTCTCCAAGCCAAGCCCAACTGGTGTGGGGAGCTTGGAGGATGCATTTAAAGTTAAAGTTGCTCTCTTTCCACCTCTCCCCCCCCCATCTATTTGCTTTCTATGTTTCTCTCTCTCTTTTCTCTCTTTCTTTCCACCTCTCTTTTTCTCAGACAAATATCATTAGTTGTCGAAGGTTTTCACGGCTGGAGTTCATTAGTTGCTGTAGATTTTCCATAGACAAAAGAACCTCCTCAGGAAAGCTCCTCCATTAGCATGTTCACATCCTGGAGATCTACCACAAGATAATGACTCTAAGCCCTACCCCACCTTCTGGGGTAGATATAAATGCCTACCATTTTTCTTCTTCTCACCTTGACACAGAGAGTCCATCTGTCTGTGTTATACCGGGAACAGGGAGACGGCGGGGGGTGGCCACTGAGGGTGCGTGGCTTCTTCCGCTTTGGAAAAGCCGTGCAGGCTCTTGGCCAAACCGTTCTCAGGACTGGTCTTCTTCCCGCACCCCAGCCGTTCTCATTCTGTGGTGGGCATTTCACACCCTGTCCTTCTTCTGCAAGTGCTCGTGGGCCCTCGGTTGGCATCCGTCCCATCTCCATCGCCCACGGGAGTGGGCAGAGAGGCCCTGGGGAGCAGAGGGGACTGCCCAGGCGCTTATGGGTAAAGCAGCCTGAGTGAATGAGGCCAGTAGTCCGGGGAGAAGGGCACCACTGGTGAGGCTCTCCTTTTTTGGGGGGGGTGTACTGTGAAAGGGCCTTAACAGCAGTGGAACGGCCCATGCAAGAGGCCAAGGACCGTCCTCGTGGGGAGGAGGGGATCCTCAAAACTCTGGGCTGTTTCCAGAGGCCACACAGTCTTTCTCAGAATTATAAGAGAAGCCAATGTTGGATCAGGCCAACGGCCCCTCCAGTCCGACACTCCGTCACACAGTGGCCGAAAATACCAGGTGCCATCAGGGGGTCCAGCAGTGGGGCCAGGACACTAGAAGCCCTCCCACTGTTGACCCTCCCCCCAAGCACCAAGAACACAGAGCCTCCCTTGCCCCAGACTGAGAGTCCCTATCTATACCTGGTGGCTAATAACCACCGATGGACCTCTGCTTCATATAAGAACATAAGAGAAGCCAATGCTGGATCAGGCCAATAGCTCATCCAGCCCAACACTCTCTGTGTCACACAGTGGCCAAAAATACCAGGTGCCACCAGGAGGTCCAGCAGTGGGACCAGGATCACTAGAAGCCCTCCCACTGTTGACCCCCCCTCAAGCACCAAGAACAGAGTGCATCACCTTGCCCCAGACTGAGAGTTCCTATCTATGACCTTGTGGCTAATAGCCACTGATGGACCTCTGCTCCATATGCTTATCCAATTCCCTCTTGAAGCCGTCCATCCTTGTAGCTGCCACCACCTCCTGTGGTGTATCAGCTCTTCCTTCTCTGTGACCTGAGAGGTAGGGGGGAGCACAGCTGCCCTGGGGGGGTGGCGGTGGCATCCCCCTTTCCCCAGGGGAGCCTCTGCCTTGCAGACAAGTCACCACAGGGAAGGGCTGGCCCCCAGCATTTTAGAAGCCAGCTGGGCCGTGCGGGCACCAATGTTCCCTCTAAGCTGTGGAGTCTTGTGAGCAAAAATTCTGCTTTGTGAGCTCCTGGCATTAAAGTTGTGAGCAAGTGACTTGGCTACTGCATAAATCAGTTTGCTCTGGAGCCCTCCTTCCTGAGCAAAGACAAAAATGTGTGAGCCGGAGGCTAAGAAAATGTAAACTAGCTCACACTAACTCAGCTTAGAGGGAACACTGGCGGGCACACTCCGTACCCTGGAAAGGCAAGAAAGAGGCGTCGTCTCCTGGTGGCCCTGGGGGCTGAGAAAAGAAGGTGGCGGGACAACCGGGTCTCCGGACCTGCCCCAACTGCTGGCTGAGAGAGGCCTTTGTCGCCTGTCTGAAATGTCTGTTCTGAGTGGCTCCAGAGGTCTTGTCCACCAGCCAGAACCCTAGGACTCCATTCCTTTTTGTTCTTCTTGCAGGGTGGGTGGGGGTGTGGGTGTCAAGGTTCCATATATGCTGGTGGCAGCTGCAGGAACCACCCCCTCGCACACCTTCCCCCCCCAGCCATGAGGCACTGGCAGTTCCACACAGTGGCCTCCTCGGATGCAATCTTGTGCAGGGAACATAGTTCAGGCCAAGGGGGCTGGAGGATTTTGACGTGCAAATGCTTCCTGGCCTTGGCCTCTCAAGTTAGATGCCTTCCTTCCATCTTGGCCACAGAGACCTCAAATCGCTCTAGTGCTGGAGATGAAATCCCCTGCAAACTGGCAGAGAGGGAGGCAAAACTTCCAAGGAGGCTAGTTTGGCCACCATGGTGGAGAAGTTTCCATTTCTTTTTCTTTTGGTCCTGGGTCACCACGCGTGAGCATGTGTGTGGCCTTGTGCGTTGTCTGCTCAGACTTCTAATTGCCCTGGTGTGCAGGGGGAGACACAGGACACGAAGTACATCTCGGCTTGTCCGGTGGCCCCTGGAACGGACGGCCAAGCTTTCCCGAACAGCACTGTCTCTCGCCGACTGTTTTTGGCCTTCCCTTGATTCTCTTTCAGTCACCTCTTTGAAACTATTTACGGCCATCGGCTGTTCTTGCCAGTATACCTGCTGGGCATCTTTCTGATACTTGTCATTCCCGTTGCTAAATGGAGCAGCTAAATGGGTTGGGGTAATGGGCCGTCCTAGCCACAGGGGCATCTGCATTAATGCTGGGCGGGGGGGGGGCGGCTTCCACTCCCGCCTTCCAGCTGTTTAAACCTGGAGCTTAGTGCCGTGTCGTCCCGCCCCCACAGTGAGAATAAAGGAGTCTATTCAGCTGGGCGAAAGAGCGGGGGCTGCCGCTCCTGAAATTCTGGGGGGAGTCTTTCAGAGATGACCTCCATGTTTCTCGCTGTTAATAACGCTGGCGCTTTCCCGGGTGTTTCCCATCCGTGCTTCCTAATCCCCAAAGGCCGTCGAGACTGAGTCCCGGACTTGTAGGAATGAGAGAGATGAGCAGTGTTCCCTCTAAGCTGAGTTAGCGTGAGCTAGCTCACAGTTTTTTAGCCTCCAGCTCACACATTTTTCTCCTAGCTCAGGAAGGACTGCTCCAGAGCAGTAGCCAAATCACCTACTCACAACTTTAATGCTGGTAGCTCGCAAAGTAGAATTTTTGCTCTCAGGACTCCACAGCTCAGAGGGAACATTGGAGATGAGTAGAATCCAGCTCATGGGTTGTGGGTGGGGGTCCTGGCCCCCCCCCCCATACCACTAGATGACCCCGTTGTTCTGGAGGCAGCCTTTGCCCTCTGAAAGGGTTGGTGGGTGCACACAGTTCTGCGTGGGGTGTTTTGTGGAGCGTTTGTGGCCTGGTGAAAGAGCATCTGCTTGGCACCTGCCTGGGCAGAACAATCAGGAGAAGTCTGACGTGTATTCATTTTTATTTATTTATTTTATTGATCTTTATCCCGCTCATCTGGCCTAGCCTGGCTCAGGGCGGCTTACAACAGAGTAAAAGTCCACATAATGCATAAAACACGATGCATTGCGTTAATACAATTTCTCGTAAATAGTAATACAACAATATAAAAACAATCTTGAAATCAAACATGGTGTTAAAGTACTAACAAATTCCAGTTTTTGTTTTAATTCTTTTTTAAAAAAGAAATTTTATTAACAGGATATATTAATACATTCCATACTTGATAACCAATTCTTGACATATCCTTTTTCACAATTTTTTGTCCCCCCCTCCGGCTTCCAGCAATGCTCCATCCCCATTAATATTTCAATCAACATTTTCTTACATTCAAATCTTATTCAATATTCAAATCTTCATTTTCAATATTTTCCTTTTCCATTTCTCACTGTTAGGTAACATTTCTAGTACAATTCATTTTCTTACTACACTTCTATGTTTAATAATTGTCAAAGTAAAGCAACCTGTTTTTCACATCCCAGTTGGATTCTAAATAGTCTTTAAAGTCTTTCCAATCTGATAAAAATTCTTCATCGTCTTTTCCATTGAGTTTTCTAGTCAATTTATCCATTTCTATCATAAAAATCACTTTCCTTGTCCACAGTTTTTGCTTTAATTCTGTTGGTCTGCTTCAGTTAGAGGAGGCTAAGATGGGCAGTAGTCACAGGGACCAGCGGCTCAGGGCTTCCACCATGGTTACCAATTGTTGTTACTGTTAGTGACACCACTGGTGGTGGTGGTGGCAGCTCCAAAAGCCTGGTGGAAGAGCTCCGTCTTGCAGGCCCTGAGGAACTGTGAAAGGTCCTGCAGAGCCCTGGTCTCCTCTGGGAGCTCATTCCACCAGACTGGAGCCACCACTGAGAAAGCCCTGGCCCTCATTGTTGCCAACCTGGCCTCCGTAACACGAGGGAGAGCCAGCTCTGCAGCTACCGAAATGGAAGAGTTTTGGAGCCGGTCAGCAGCTCGCTTTTGAGACAGGTTCTGGCTCCAGTTATAGGAGGGGCAGCAAAGCACCAAAATGAAATAATCTTTTCTTTCTGGCCTCTGAAAGGGATGAGGTGGGTGGTCAGGTGAGCAAACCCGGCTGCTCAAAGGGGAGGAGAGAGTATTTCAAGATCCCGTGGAAATTTCCAGGTGAGGTAACCTGGAGCAGTCTCCAGGTAGGGAGGAGGAGTGTTTGGGGCAGTCTTGATCTAATTGAACATGTGTGACCTTGGCAGGTAATTTAGACCATTTAATTAGCTTATTAGATTGGCAGGTCTGAGGTGGGAAATGGCAAATGCTTGGGTTTTTTTTTTCTTTTGGCCCATGTCAAGACGGCAGGTCCCTTTTGTGATTACAGGTGCAGGGATGAAATCCCTCAGAGACGGCAGTTAATGTTCCAGATACCGGGTGGCAGGAGGCTTTTCTCGGAGAGGGTCCATCCTGCTCGGTTTGGCGAGATCCCCCTGCTATTCTTCTTGGCTCTCCGTCCTTCACAGGGGGAATAGCCAGGAACTCTCCCCCACACACACACCGTGCGACGTGTAGAGGGGGGCTGGTCTTGGCCTTAGCCCAAGGGTGGGGGCAAGAGAAGTCCAAGACGGAGACTTGTTGGCAACATCCCTTGCTGTTATTGCCATCCCGGGCTGGTAGCAAAGTGAGAGGCTTACTGAGCTCCTGGTGAATTGTGAGCCAGAAATTGTGCAGACACATGAAAGTGCAGCAACTTCCCCCAGATCCCGGGTGCGACAGTCGCCGTGAAATCAATTCTCCAGCAGCTCCTTGCGCTCAGTGGCCATCCTGGTACGGGGGACACTTGAGCCTGTTCCACAGGTCCCGACCGTCCGTTCAGTGAGCGTTTATGTCTTGCAGTGAGTGTTTATGTCCGACTTTGTCTATTGATTTATTTGGCTTTCGTCCTGCCCTCCCCGCCGCCGCAGGCTCAGGGCGGCTCACAACAGATTACAGCAAATAAAACAGTCTCTTAAGTAAAATGACAATAAGTTAAATCTAAAGCTCGCAGTGGCGTTATGAAATGGTGGGAATCCGACAGTCAGTTAAGCACACAGTCTGGGTCTTATCAGCGACTCGCAGGCTATTCAGTCAGTATAATATCGATGTTGGTGATATTACTGTTGTCGACGGTATCGGGGCCAGGGCTTCGGATGGATGGGTGCGGCTCCTTGATCGAAAGCCTGGTGGAAGAGCTCCGTTTTACAGGCCCTGCGGAACTGTAAAAGGTACCGCAGAGCCCTGATGTCTTCCAGGAGCTCGTTCCACCAGCATGGAGCCACCACTGAAAAGGCCCTGGCCCTCGTCACTGCAAGCCTGGCTTCTCTGGGGCCTGGCAGTTTTTGTGAGAGTTGTACCATGTGAAGGACATTGATGAGACAGGGGGGAATGGCTCCTCAGACATGCAAAGGTGGAAGAGGACGCCCCGGATGGTGGCTTCCAAGAATAGCTGTCCCATGCCTCCCCCCTCCGGTCCTCTCTGGTGAACAGAGGCCCTGTGTTGACGTGCATGGGCCGAGTTCTCCTGTTCCCCCCCACCACCACCTTGTTCTGAACGTGTCCTCCTTTGTCTCCGCAGGCATGGTGCAGAAGCTCGACCAAAAACTGCCTGTCGCCAATGAGTACCTGCTGCTTTCCGGCGGGGTCCGGGAAGGCGTGGTGGACCTGGACCTGGACGAGCTGAACATCTACGCCCGGGGGACCGACTACGACATGGACTTCACCCTCCTGGTGCCGGCCCTGAAGCTCCACGACCGGAACCAGCCCGTCACCCTGGACATGCGCCACTCCGCCCTGTGCCACTCGTGGCTGAGCCTGCGGCTCTTCGACGAGGGGACGATCAGCAAGTGGAAGGACTGCTGCACCATCGTGGACCACATCAACGGGGCGACCAACTACTTCTTCTCCCCGACGAAAGTGGCGGACTGGTTCTATGACTCCATCAGCATCGTCCTCTCCGAGATCCAGAAGAAGCCCCAGCGGGGGATGCCCAAGGTGGAGAAGGTGGAGAAGAACGGGACCATCATCTCCATCATCCTGGGGGTGGGCAGCAGCCGCATGCTCTACGACATCGTGCCCGTCGTGTCCTTCAAGGGCTGGCCAGCGGTCGCCCAGAGCTGGCTGATGGAGAACCACTTCTGGGACGGGAAGATCACGGAGGAGGAGGTCATCAGCGGGTTCTACCTGGTCCCCGCCTGCTCGTACAAGGGCCGGAAGGACAACGAGTGGCGCCTCTCCTTCGCCCGCAGCGAGGTGCAGCTGAAGAAGTGCATCTCCGGCAGCCTCATGCAGGCCTACCAGGCCTGCAAGGCCATCATCATCAAGCTCCTCTCGCGGCCCAAGGCCATCAGCCCCTACCACCTGCGCAGCATGATGCTCTGGGCCTGCGACCGGCTGCCCGCCAACTACCTGGCCCAGGAGGACTGCGCCGCCCACTTCCTCCTGGGCCTCATCGACGACCTGCAGCACTGCCTGGTCAACAAGATGTGCCCCAACTACTTCATCCCCCAGTGCAACATGCTGGAGCACCTCTCCGAGGAGACCGTCATGCTCCACGCCCGGAAGCTCTCCTCGGTGCGCTCCGATCCCACCGAGCACCTCCGGACTGCCATTGAGCACGTCAAGGCGGCCAACCGGCTGACGCTCGAGCTGCAGAGGAGGGGCAGCGCCACGAGCATCCCATCCCCCCAGTCCGACGGGGGGGACGCCAACCAGCCGGACGACCGGCTGGCCAAGAAGCTGCAGCAGCTGGTGACGGAGAACCCGGGGAAGTCCATCTCCGTCTTCATCAACCCCGACGACGTCACGCGGCCTCACTTCAGAATCGACGACAAATTCTTCTGAGAGCGCGGCCCCTTTTGGACTCTGCCGACGGCTCTCCTCGGCCCACGCCTCCGGCGGTTTTAACATATTCATCTGCCTGCTGGATTGGCCAAGAAGGACCCGATGGGTTAGGGATCCAGGTTCTGAGATTTGAGGCGGGCTTTGAAACAGTGAATTCCTGTTTTATTTGCTGCTTCTCTCCCCCCCCCCCAATGATTTTGTGTGAGCCTGTGATTTTGGACGATGGCCTCGACGCGGACACAGGTGCTCGATTTCCCCGGCTTCCACGATGCCCGTCTCTCTTCCCCGTCCCCCGCCCGATGCCTTTTCCCTCCCCTGTTGATGCCATTTTGCTCTTCTCCCCCACAGCTTCTTTTGATCGAAGAGGGTGAGAGAGGCCAGTCACCAGGATTTTTGGCAGGTTTTCCCGTTTCCTTGGCCGTCGCCCCAATTAATTTGTTCTTCACTTTCCTCATCCAGAAGGATCGAGTTTGACTTTAGAAACCAACGATGCAACCAATCTTCTTTTAAATCTGGGGTATTTTTCTCCCCCCCTTCAGTCACCTCTTCTTGAATGTAATTTGGTTCAGAATCAAAAACTTTGTACCGTGCAGAGAAGGCCCTTTCTGCCAATCTTCCATGCGGAATAAGGTTCTGGGATGTTAGTTTTTAGTGTGTGTAATTATTCAAAGCCTTATTTAAATGCTATTAAAGAACATACTGTTGCAAAAGTTAATTTGCACTAATGGCGCCTTCTGCCGCTCCGGCCTCTCCGTTGGCTTTGTGCTCCTTGTCAGGATGAGCGTTGGCACCTCCCGTCTCCTTGAGGCTGTCCCGGAACACGTTTGCTCGATTCTCTGGTTCCACCCCATGGCTTGTGAGGGCATCACGTGGCAGTGTGGGGTACCCCTGGATGCCCGTTTCTGTTTTGGGTGAGAAGCCGCCATTTCCCTGGCTTAACTTTGCAAGGTGTGATCTGAGAAGGTCAAGCTAACAAATAAATTGTTATAAAAATACAAATATGTATTACATACAGAAATACAAATGTTATGTGTAATATACGCATAAATAAAACATACATAAGGTTAAAAGAAATAGTCCAAATATCAGAGTCTTAAGGCTTATTACATGGGATCGCAAGAGTCGGACTCGACTGTGCGACTGAACAACAAAAAGGCTTATTACATTCAGAGCTGATAATTATACATATCCAATTGATGGGTAGAACTTTTGACCAATAGACCATGCGCGTTTCGGCTCCTTCAGGCCTTCCTTAGTGGTCAATATTCCTGTTGGAGAATTTGTGCAGTTACTATCCATGGTCCATTATACAAACTTTTAGCAACTGCAGAGCATATGAGGAAGCAACACCTGGCTCTATAGAAAAAGTTTTTATGCATTTATTTCTGGATGTGTGTTATTGTACAATCGGAATATTGACCACTGAGGAAGGCCCAAAGGGGCCAAAACGCGTATAGTCTATTGTTTTACCCATCAATTGGACATGTATAATTATCAGCTCTGAACGTAATAAGCCTTAAGAGTCTGATATTTGGTCTGTTTCTTTTAGCCAGCCATGGAAAACGTCTTCAGACAGCGCTGGCTCTTTGGCTTGGAAACGGAGGTGAGCACCGCAACCCTAGAGTCGGATTTGATTGGCTTTCGAGCAAGGGAAATCTTTACCTTTACCTATGTTTTATTTATGTGTACAGCATAAAAAATACTGGTATTTTTATAACAGTTTATTTATTAGTTGTTGTGGATTTCCTGGATTGTGTGGCCATAGTCTTGGCATTGTGGGACCTGACGTTTCACCAGCAGCTGTGACTGGCATCCTCAGAGGTATAACACAGAAAGATGGGGTACTCTCTGTGTCAGGGTGAGCAGAGGTTTGTTAGCTTGACCCTCTTAGATCACAGCTACATTTTGGGTTGAGTTAACCCCCCTCCTTTTCCCTCATTTTTTGTTCAACTTTGCAAGGGCCAGGAGTAATCCGTGGGGAGTCTTTCCTTCTGACGCCGACCGTGATGGGAGAGGCTCGCCTGAAGGAAACCTCAGTCAGTCTGTCGGTCCTGCTGCCCAGGTGGTCAACCCAGGGGCTTCTCTGCCCCCCCCCAGCACTGCTCCCGGCACTTGGACTGCCCCAGCTTGTCATCCCCTCCCACTAGGCTTGTGATGGGCTGTTCCGGAGAGGCCGTTTCCTTGGCCGTGCCAGGGAGGAAGTTCCCGGTCATTGTTCCCGTCTTTCAGATGGGGGGTGGTGGAGAGAGAGTAGCTCCTCACGGCCCCCTGGAGGCTTCACAGCTGGGGTGGGATTCCAAGCGGGTGGGGGGTGGGGGACACTTGTACCTGGCTGGGCGACCTTGGGTCTGTTACAAGTTCTCTCGAAGCTGTTCTCTCAAGGGCAGTTCTTGGGAGAGCTCTCCCAGCCCCATCTGCCTCACGGGGTGTCTGTTGTGGGGAGGGGAAGGGAAAGGAGATTGTAGGGTGCTCTGAGACACCTTCGGGTAGCGAAGGGCAGGGGGTAAATCCAGTCTTCTCCCCCTCCTCCTCTTGGGCTGGACTGCAGAGGGTGGCAGCCCTCCCCTTGATTGTCCAACATAAGAGAACATAAGAGAAGACAATCTTGGATCAGGCCAATGGCCCATCTAGTCCAACACTCTGTCACACAGCGGCCAAAATATACCAGGTGCCATCAGAGGTCCAGCAGTGGGGCCAGGGCACCAGAAGCCCTCCCACTGCTGCCCCTCCAGCACCAGGAATAGAGTGCATCACCTGCCCCAGACTGGGAGTTCCCATCTATACCCTGTGGCTAATAGCCACTGGTGGACTTCTGCTCCATATGCTTATCTAATTCCCTCTTGAAGCCGTCCATGCTTGTAGCTGCCACCACCTCCTGTGGCAGTGAATTCCATCTGTTAATCCCTCTTTGGACCCCTGTGGTCAGCATTTTGGGGGCGCCCCTCTGCACAGCTCAACCCACCTGCTGAGCAGGGAGACGGGAGCTCCCTTAACCCCCGGGGCCTGCCTCTCTCTCTGTGAGGCCTCTCAGCTGTGGAATAGATGGCACCCGCCTCCCCCCCTTGAGTCAACACTGGGGGTGCAGTGCCACCCCAGGAATCTCACACCCAGCCCTCCCACGTTTGGTCCATCTGCTCAGACCGCCAGTGGCTTGCTTCCACACTAACTGCCGCCTAGTCCTGGTCACGGGAGATTCACCCCTGACAAGGGTTTGTCCAGCCCAGGGGGTGCTAAGTTTGGTGTCGTGGTGAAGTGCGCGGACTCTAATCTGGGAGAGCCAGGTTTGATTCCCCACTCCTCCACTTGCACCTGCTGGATGACCCTGGGCAAGCCAGAGTTCCCTCAGAGCTGTCCTTGGAAAAGAGCCGTTCCTGTCAGAGCTCTCTCCGCCCCACCACGTACCTCACCTGGTGTCTGTTGTGGGGAGGTGAAGGAAAGGAGATTGGAAGCTGCTCTGAGTGAAAGGTGAGGTATAAGTCCAATCTCTTTTTCTTCTAATCAAGCCTTTGGGGAGGGCGGGATATAAATCCAAATAAATAAATAAATAAGATGCTCTGCAGCGGAGCTACACAGCCCCTCCCACAAGCAACACACTGCCTCTTTTGCTGCCGCCCACGGACTGTCCCGTGAACACACACATGAAGCTACCGAGGCCAGGTTTGTCTACTCGGACTGGCAGGAGCTCCCCAGGGCATCTCAGGCTGAGGTCTTTCGCAGGATCCTTTTAGCTGGAGGTGCCCGGGATTGAACCGGGGACCTTCTGCATGCCAAGCAGAGGCTCTTCCGTTGCTCCACAGCAGACCCTCTCCACGGAGGTTGCAGGGGGAGTCCCCAAGGCCTGAAGGCCTCTTCTCCTGGCTGGGGCATGTGTGTGTGTGTGTGGGGGGGGTGTTGCCCAAGGCCTTGCCACAGAGGCCCCCTCCTTCTTGTGCCTTGCAGTGACCAGGCAAGAAGCTCTGCCGGCCACTCCTGCCAGCAAAAGTCACCCTTTCCTGTCCAGCCCCACAGTGGGGAGGAGGGAGCAGGCAGGACCCAGAGGCTCTTGCCTGGGGCGGGGGCGGCCCCCTTTCCACCAGCCGCTCCAGCCGGGGGTCCGCCTCCTGCTGCTTTGGCTTCTGCTGCTGCTGAGTCCCGCAGAACAAGGCTCTGCAGGATATATTCGTTTTATTTTACCTAATATCCCCCCTTCCTCCCCGACGGGGACCCACAGAGGCTGACCTCATTCTCCTCTCCTCCGTTTTATCCTCACAACAGCCCTGCGAGGTAGGTTAGGCCGGGAGCGCGTGACTGGCCCAGCAGGCATCCACGGCCAAGTGGGGATTCCAGCCCACATTTCCCAGATCTGAGTCTGACACTTCATAGAATCCTAGAGAGTGGGAGGGGGCCCTCCAGACCATCCAGTCAAGCCCCCTGCCCAGTGCAGGACCAGCCTAAAGCATCCCTGGCAAATATTCGTCCAGCCTCTTCTTGAAGGCTGTCCGTGAAGGGGAGCTCATCACCTCCCTGGGCAGCTGATCCCACCTTTGAACCACTCTGGCCGTGAAAAAAGTTTTCCCTAATCTCCAGCCGATCCCTTTCTGCATGTAATTTAAACCCGTTGCTTCGGGTCCTCTCCTCTGCTGCCAACTGGAACAGCTCCTTGCCCTCCTCCAAATGACAGCCTTTCCAATGTTTAAAGAGAGCAATCCTGTCCTTCCTCCATCTCCTCCAAACTAAACATTCCCAGGGCCCTGGTCATCCTCGTCGCTCTCTTCCGCACCCTCTCGATTCTGCCCACATCCTTTCTGAAGTGAGGCCTCCAGAACTGCACATGGGACTCCAGGTGCGGCCTGACCAAGGCAAGTATACAGAGAGGGGCTATGATGACCTCCTGCGATTTCGATGCTGTGACTCTTTTAATACAACACAAGACTGGATTTGCCTTTTTTGCCACCGCACCACACTGACTACTCATATTCAGTTTACAGTCCCACCCTTACCCCAAGATCTCTTTTGCATACACTACTCCCCAGAAATGTATCCCCCACCCAGTGTCTGTGCTTGACATTTTTGTGGCCCTGATGTAACACTGTGCATTTATCTTTCTTGAATTGCATCCTGTTGGCAACTGCCCACTTCTCCAGAGTATTCAGGTCTTGTTGAATTTTAACTCTATCTTCTTGGGTGTCTGCTACTCCTCCCAATTTGGTATCATCAGCCAATTTAATGAGTAGCCCTTCTACCCCTTCATCCAGATCATTGATAAAAATATTGAAAAGTACCGGGCCCAAAACCAGTACTTTTCAGTGCTGGCTCAACCCTGTGAAGACAGCCACAGCAGGGGGTGGGGGGCACAGGTAGGTCTGCAGCAACAGTTTGGTGTTGTGGTTAAGTGTGCAGACTCTAATCTGGGAGAACCGGATCTGATTCCCCACGCCTCCACTTGCACCTGGCTGGATGACCTTGGGCAAGCCGTAGTTCTGTCAGAGCTGTTCTCTCAAGGGCAGTCCTGGAAAGAGCTCTCTCAGCCCCGCCTACCTCACAGGGTGTCTGTTGTGGGGAGGGGAAGGGAAAGGAGTCTGTAAGTTGCTCTGAGACTCCTTTGGGTAGTGAAGGGTGGGGTATAAATCCAGTCTCCTCCTCCTCCTGTTCTTTGAGGAAAAGTGGCTAGGAGTCAAACCCCCCTATCTTCACTGGTGTCCGTTTGCTGCAGACGGGCCATAGGGTCCTGCTGTCCAATGGAGGGCTGCTGCAGAGATCAGACTCCGAGAGGGAAGCAAGCCGTCAGCTGTCCCAAAGGCTGCGGCCTCCTGGCTCCCCCCTCCCCCCGCTCTGCTCCAGCCTGCCTGCAGGATTATTGCCCTGGGGATGATGGTTCGGGGGCCTTCCATTATCCAGGTATTTCTGCAGACAAGCAGTCAAGTAGTTGGTTTTCTGGTCCTCTGGGCTGACGGAGGAGATGGTTAGCCTTTTCTCCCACTTCAGAATGCCTGCTCTTGTCCTGGGCGTCATCCAGGCATTTCACAGCCAATTTAACCCCATGATGAAAGGCGTCTGCAGTTTTAAGTGCTCAGCAGCTGAGAAGGCAAAACCCGTCCTGTCTGTGCCTTGTTCAGTTGCGGAGGGGGGGGGCTGAGCCTGCCTTGTCTTAAGGGGCAGCTGGAGCCCTGGGGGGGGGGGTGCTGCCTCTTCCAGAAAGACATGGATTTGCATTTGCATTTATTGCAGTGGGGACCAATGCTCCCTCTAAGCTGTGGAGTCTTGTGGGCAAAAACTCAACTTTGTGAGCTCCTGGCATTAAAGTTATCAGTGAGTGATTTGGCTACCGCATAAATTACTTTGCTCTGGAGCCATCCCTTCCTGAGCTCAGACAAAAATGTATAAGCCGGAGGCTAAAAAAGTACGAGCTGGCCCACAGCTTAGGGGGAACACTGGCGGGGCCTCAGCTCAGCTATCTTCCGTCCAACACTTTCTCAAAACAATCCTGTGGGGTAGGCCAGGCCGAGAAATTGTGACGGGCCCGAGGTCAGCTAGCCAGCTTCCGTAGAAGAAGTGGGGATTTGAACCCAGTTCTTCCTGGATCCCAGTCAAGACAGTTTATCCACCGTGCCATGCTGGCTCTCACAATGGTCTCACTATGCCTTTTTAAATATTTTTTTTTTTGGGAGGGGAGTTGGCTGTTACCCACTCCGGAAGGGGCCATCACGGCAGTCCTTTCCTTGCTCCTGACTTTATAGCTTGTTGGGGAAGGATTTTGTCAAGAAGTCAGAGATCCTGGCTGGGGGGGGGGCAGGTTGCTGGCCCCTGCCTCCCCCAAGAGTGCTCATTAATCTTTTTTTTTTTTTTTTAAACAGAGCTGCCCAGAGAGAAGGGGAAGGGTTGGCTCAGTGCAAAGTCCTCTCTTCTCCCTTTCAGCCTGCACCTGAAGAGCTAATTGGTGACGGGGATGGACGGACGGACTGCAGCCCCCAGAGAGCCAGTTTGGGGTCGTGGTTAAGTGTGCGGAGTCTAATCTGGGAGAACCAGGTTTGATTCCCCACTCCTCCACTTGCACCTGGCTGGATGACCTTGGGCAAGCCCTAGTTCTGACAAGAGCTGTCCTTGGAAAAGAGCAGTTTCTGTCAAGAGCTCTCTCGGCCCCGCCTACCTCACAGGGTGTCTGTCGTGGGGAGGGGAAGGGAAAGGAGTTTGTAAGCCGCTCTGAGACACCTTTGGGCAGTGAAGGGCCGGGTATAAATCCAATCTCCTCTCTTCTGACCTGCCCTTTGCCAAACAAAGGCGCTCGAAGCAGGCCGGAGAGGAGGGCTTCTGAGGGCCTGGGTGGGGAGGGGGGAAGAGGCCTTTGATGACCAGGGCTCGGCCTGTCCCCAAAGCCAGGCCGGGGGCGGGTGATGTTCTCTCCTCTTTGGCCAAGGTGTGTTATATATAAATTCCCATTCCCCCCCCACAGTCTAAAGTGTGAGAGCCTTGGCCGGAGCAGCACCTTTAGACAGGAGGGGGGCTCTTCCCCCCTTTCCCCCTCCCCTTTTCTTTTATGTCTGCCTTTGTTCTCTCAGTACAAAAGCCAGCCCGAGACGCGCTGTTCCTCTACTGGACGGAGGCGACCGGCCTTGGAGACTTTCCAGGTTGATGATCGAGTGACTCCCGGGAGCGTTTCTTTTTCAGGGCACGAGTGGAAGTTTTGAAGTGGAGCCGTGCGAGTTCTCCCGAGATTTCTCTTCCCACCTTATGCTGGGATGGGTTTCTCAAACGCCAGTGGTTCTGCAGTGTTCCCTCTGAGCTGAGTGAGTGTGAGCTAGCTCACAGTTTTTGAGCCTCTGGCTCACACACTTTTGTTGTAGCTCCGGAAGAGCAAACTAATGTATGCCGTGGCCAAATCGCTCACTCACAACTTTGATGCCAGGAGTATCTCACAGTGTAGAATTTTGGCTACCAAGGCCCCACAGCTTGGAGGGAGCACTGGGTTCTGGTGGAGCAGACTCGGCCCGTGGAAGGTGACAGCCCCAGCCCTTGGCCCATAGTGCAGGGTCGGCGTTCTCCTGTCAACATGTTTCCAGGAGTGGAGGAGCACGGAGTCCCTGCCATGCTAGCAAAATCTCTAGGAAGAGGGGGAGCTGTTTCTGGATTGACGGTAAAGGGACGGGGGAGCCCAGAACAGCTTATTTCTGGACACCATTTCTATGCCGCCTCTGCCTGCCTCCCTTCTGCCGGTGGGGGCACAGAGATCCGGGCACTGGGGAGGAAGACCTTGGCTGGCGGGCTGGTTGGCGTATCTGGTAGTGATCTCTGCCATCAACTTCATCTGAGGAAGGTTCCTGGCCTGATCCAGATCCTAATGATCACAAAACCTGGAAATGTCGAGGGATGTGTCATAAAATTATAGAACCACAGAATCATAGATTTGGAAGGGACCTCTGGGGGGTCATCTAGTCCAACCCCCTGCATGATGCAGGAAATTCACAAATACCTCCCCCTCCACACCTGCAGTGACCGCTGTTCTACGCTCAGAAGATGACAAAAAAAACCCTCCAGGATTGCTTCCTGACCCCAGAGTGGCAACTAGCATTTCCCTGGGGGTGTAAGAAAGGGCGACGAGAACTAAGCACTGAGGCAACCCTTCCTGCCCTCCCTCTCGTGACCTGCCTAAGTTCACAGAATCCACATTGCTGTCAGAGGGCCATCTAGCCTCTGTTTGAAAACCTCCAGAGGAGGAGAGCAGTCTTCCCAGTATTTGAAGGGCTGTCCTGTAGAAAATGGAGCAGATCTATTCTCTCTTGCTCTGGATTGCAAGACTAGATCTAAGGGGTGGAAATTACGAGGGAGTCGTTACCGGCTAAATATCAGGAGAAACTTCCCAACTGTCAGAGTGGTTGAGCAGCAGAATAGTCTGCCTTGGGGAGGGGGTGGATGCTCCTTCGCTGAAGGAGGATTTTCAAGCGGAGGCTGGACGGCCATCTTTTGGGTATGTTGTAGGTATGTAGGGCTCTCTTTCGGCTCTGCTCCTGCAGAGTGCAGGGGGTTGGACTAGATGACCAGCAAGGTCCCTTCCAACTCTAACATTCTATGATGCTATGATTCACCTCCCGAGGAAGCCTGTTCCACTGAAGAGCCTCTCCAACTCTCAGGCAGTTCTTCCTCATGTCTAGCCGAAAACTCTTCTGATTTAATTTCAACCTGTCGGTTCTGGTCCGACCTTCTGGGGCAACAGAAAACAACTCCGCCCCATCCTCTAGATGACAGCCCTTCAAGTCCTTGAAGATGGTTCTCATATCACCTCTCAGTCGTCTCCTTTCCAGGCTACACATACTCCAGACTAAACAGTGTCTTGCTCCTCCTGGGTTGTTTGTCCTCATGCTGGTCCGTGGCAGAGCCCCCTCTCTGCGGCTGAAGGAGCCGAGTCTACCCTCTCTGTCCCCACGAGGCATCCCTGCTGGACTTCACCTGAACTGGCTTTCCCCTCAGGTGCCTCCCGGACTCCACACAGTCTCTTATAGAATCATAGAATGTTAGAGTTGGAAGGGACCTTGCAGGTCATCTAGTCCAACCCCCTGCACTCCGCAGGAGCAGAGCCGAAAGATAGCCTTGCAATGTACACGAAAGGTGGTAATAGAATCATAGAATGTTAGAGTTGGAAGGGACCTTGCAGGTCATCTAGTCCAACCCCCTGCACTCTGCAGGAGCTTTGCATTGATGCTTCCTTGTTCCTGTGGTTTGTAGCTGTTTGTGGATGCAGCATTTCCAATCTGGTCCTCCAGGGAGCCCGGAAGGGCGTGTCTGCTCCTCGTCTCTTCTCTTTTATTCTCACAGCAACCCCCTGAGTGGAGCTAGGGCCAGACCGGCCCAGGGTTGGGGTCGTGCCCTGTGGGGATTTGAACCCGGGCCTCCCGAGCCTAGGTAGGCCGCCTCTCTGGTGACTTGGTTGTTTCCTTCTCCTCTCCCCATGTAAAAACCCTCCTTGCTGCAGGCTGCTGTGCTTGTTTGTCTGTCTCCCCACCCGACATCCCAGAGGACGGTAGGGGAGGCCGTGGGGCACCTGCGAGCAGGCAGGGGAGATGGGCGTGACTCTCAGGCAAGCAGAAGTGCCCGTGGCATGCAAAGGAGGCGGCTGGGCCCGTGGCCAGCTGGCCAGTCAGGGAGGGAGAGGCTCGTGCATTTCGTTTTCATCTCTCAGTACTGGTCAACTTTTTTTTTCCGAAGCATTAACTTTATTAGAACAACAGAGAGGATAAATTTAAGCACCAGCAGTGTTGTTAACGCCAATTAAAAGTGTTAACTGCTGTTAATGAAATGGGTTTTTATTGTAATGAATGGCACCTTTTGACAGTGTCGGGTGAGGTTTCTAATGGGAAGAAGCCGCGGTGCAGGCCTGCCCTTAACCTGCTTTCTCAGAAACCAGCGACATAAAACGAAGCCGTCCCGTAGCGGCTCTCAAAAGGCACCTGTGCCAGTCTCTTGTGCATGGAAATGCCTGCGGCTTTGCCAGGGGAGGGGGAGGAGGAAGGGCTTTGCCCGGCTGCTCAGTTTACGCCCTCACTGCCGCAGGGTAAGGCAGGGTGGGTGAGCAGCCCTCTGCCACAAAATGGAAGCTGCCGCCCACCAGGACAATATAATACTTCTTCACCCAAAGAGTGATTAACACGTGGAATTCACTGCCACAGGAGGTGGTGGCAGCTACAAGCATGGACGGCTTCAAGAGGGAATTGGATAAACATCTGGACCAGAGGTCCATCAGTGGCTATTAGCCACAAGGGATAGATAGGAACTGTCAGTCTGGGGCAAGGGATGCTCTGTATTCTTGGTGTTTGGGGGGGGGGTCAACAGTGGGAGGGCTTCTGGTGTCCTGGCCCCACTGCTGGACCTCCTGATGGCACGTGGTATTTTTGGCCACTGTATGACACAGAGTGTTGGACTGGATGGGCCATTGCCCTGATCCAGCATTGGCTTCTCTTATGTTCTTACGATATTAATACAGACAATAGGCTGGATTGGAGAGTTGGGTGGTGGAAGTGTTGAAGAAGAAGAAAAAGAAGAAGAGATTGGATTTATTCCCCACCCTTCACTACCCAAAGGTGTCTCAGAGCGGCTGACAAACTCCTTTCCCTTCCCCTCCCCACAACAGACACCCTGTGAGGTAGGTGGGACTGAGAGAGCTCTGACAGAAACTGCTCTTTTTCAAGAACAGTTCTTATCAGAACTACAGTTTGCCCAAGGTCATCCAGCAGCTGCAAGTGGAGGAGTGGGGGAATCAAGCCCGGTTCTCCCAGTTTAGAGTCCGCACACTTAACCATGACTCCAAACTGGCTCTCTTGAATTATGCACAATAAACAATCCTATAAATGTGGATTACAAAATTAGAGAAGCAACGTAGTAAGCTAGCACAACATGGGCAACAAGGACTGCTGTAAATTCCACAGACATTAACTTTGACCATATTTACTTTATAAACATGCACTCCTGAATAATTTTGTTACACAATTTAACACAGATTCAGGTGGGGTGGCTGCATGGTCTGAAGCCGCAGAACAAACTTTGAGGCCAGGGGCAGCTTTAAGACCAACAAGGTTTCTTTCAAGGTATAAGCTTTTCCGTGCACACAGAAGTTTCCACCTTGAATAAACCTGTGTTGGTCTTAGAGGTGCCCCTGGGCCTCAAACTTTGTTCTCTTGTTTAACACAAGCAGTGTCTTTTTAAAGCAAATTCTATTTTGCTTGGGCATAATTGACCTAGCTGCTTTGCTTCAGGAGCAGTGGGCAAGGGAAAAAGACTCCGAGAAGTGAAAAATGCTACAGTTTATTTGGGGGGAAGAGACCTGGAAAAAATTTTATGCCCTAGCCATCTCTAGGTCTGCAGTGCTTTCCGGCTACTAAGCAAAGTGGCCTGTTCTTCTGCCTCAGGAGGAGCGGAGGCCGGGTCTCACAGCATTGTGGGAAAGCTTGCCGAGAGTTGGTGGAGACGCTGGGCCCCGATTCAGTGGGAAGGGGCAGGAGTCTTGCAAAGCCTCAGATGGTCCCAATTCAGCCCAGTGAGTAGGCACTGCAGCGGGTCACTCTTGCGGCAATGTCTGGCTGCCCTCCTTCGAGAGCCCTTCAGGTACTTAGAAAATATAAATTGTAGTACCAGTTTTGTCCAGCAGACAGAGCCAGAGCCATCCACTTCCGTTTGACACTAGCTATACAATACATGGGGCTGCGGTGGCTCAGAGGTTAAGACGCTGAGCTGCAGAGCGGGAGGTCTGTAGTTCAGCAGTTCGAGACCCGAGTGCCACATGAGGGAGTGAGCTCCCGTCTCTGGGTCCCAGCTCCTGCCAACCTAGCAGTCTGAAAGCAAGAAATTGCAAGTAGAGAAATAGGTACAGCTTCCGTGGGAAGGTGACAGTGTTCCGCGCGCCTTGGTGTCTAGTCCTGCCAGCCACATGACCACAGAGATGTCTTCGGACAGCGCTGGCTCTTCGGCTTGGAAACAGAGATGAGCACCGCCCCCTAGAGTTGGATTCGACTGGCTTTCGAGCAAGGGAAACCTTTGCCTTTTACCTTTGTACAATACATTGGCCCAGGTTAGCCCAATCTCAACAGATCTTGGAAGCTAAGCAGGGTTGACCCGGGTTAGAATTTGGATGGGAGACCACCCAGAAAATCCAGGGTCGCTATACAGAGGCAGGCAACGGCAAACCACCTCCGAACTTCTCTTGCCTTGAACACCCGATGGAGTTACCGGGAGTCAACTGTGACTTTACAGCACGGTTCCACCCACACCACACAACACATGGATCACGAGCCCCGTTGTGGGAATCCCAGCCCCATTCGGCATTACACCATCAGGGATATACTTGCTGAAGCAGCTTGTGCTTGCACAGACCTGTGAGTGCTGCCAGTGGGGAGCAGGGTCTTCAACCTTCCCTTCCCTACCATTTTCACCAGCAGAAATGGCCCCAGGCGATGGGACACTTAGCCCCTTTTCTTGGGTTTCATGTGTCTTTCATAAGGAAGAAGTTATACAATGGTCACATTCCACAGCAAACACAATTTAGCTCCAAAAGCGGTGCAAATGCTTTCAAGTGTTTACTCAGCTCTCTCTCCGTCCTGAACAGCAGTGCTAGTTCTTGCTGGCCAGGGAGACGTGTGGGTCATTTGCTGTCTTCTGTGGAACAGGACCATTTCACGGCCTCTTACTGGGTATCGCTGGATACCAGCATCAGCTCCGCACCTAGCACCTATAGCACAATGCAGGACAATCCTACAGTTTCTTTACAGCAAGGACCCCTCTTGTGAAGAGGTAAGGCACAGTGGCCCATCCCCAATGGAGACGGAGAGCAAGCCCAAAACGTGGTTGAGTCCTTTTGTGGTTGAGTACCTTGGATCCTGCCAACCTAGCAGTTCGAAAGCAAGAAATTGCAAGTAGATAAATAGGTACCACTTCGGTGGGAAGGTAACAGCGTTCCGTGCGCCTTGGTGTTTAGTCATGCCGGCCACATGACCACAGAAACGTCTTCGGACAGCGCTGGCTCTTCGGCTTTGAAACGGAGATGAGCACCGCAACCCTAGAGTCGGATTCGACTGGCTTTCGAGCAAGGGAACCTTTACCTTTACTTACCTTGGAATCATGGGCATCTTACCTTATTTTGTTGCCCTGTGCAATGCATGCCCATCCAGTTCCTAGACCTGGCTGGTGGTGATGCGGCCCCCGGAGCAGCAGACGCTCCCCTCTGTGCAGCTGATGGTGGGGATCCGGAGCCCCGGCTGTGCCTTTGCTGCTTGCATATCCTGGGGTGCACGGCTTGCAACTAGCAGACCCCCCCCACTCCCCTATCCTGCTGGGGGCTTCAGGTCTGAGGTATGGGGGGGGAGGGCGATCGTCCTGAAGCACTGGGAAATTTGGGACCGGTCCCTCTGCCTCAGATGCAACTGCAAGGGACCTTCCTAGAAGAGAGTTCTTGCAAAACAGCTGCAGCCAGCCCGGATCCTGATGCCCGGCAGTCCGACTCCAGGTTTCCCGGATGCCCTGATCGGGTACCCGAGGGAGAGCCCTTGCCGTGTGGCTCATTAATGTCGGCTTATCCAGCTAAAAGGCGGCGTCGGACTCTTTATCTTTCTGGCAATCCCAGCTGCGGCCCAGTAATGTCATCAGGGCAGAGGCAAAGTGCCTGGGATTAGGCGGGAATAATGGGCTCTTGGGCCGCCCCGGGTGGGTGGGGGGCAGCTGGTCCATCTGGGAGGGCTCCTGGCAGCAGCTGCGTCTCCCTGGCACTGGGGAAAGGAAGCCACCTGCGCCCCTGGGCTCTTCTGCCGGCCTGCCAAGTGGGTGCTGGGGGGGCTCTCCTTACAGGATTGCTAGAGGGTTTGCACCCTAATTCCCAGCCGCCAGGAAGAAGAAGAGATTGGATCTATACCCCGCCCTTCACTCGGAGTCTCAGAGCGGCTCAGAAACTCCTTTCCCTTCCCCTCCCCACAACAGACACCCTGTGAGGTAGGCGGGGCTGAGAGAGCTCTGACAGAAAGGGCTCTTTTTCAAGGACAGCTCTTGTCAGAACTATGGCTTGCCCAAGGTCATCCAGCCAGTGCAAGTGGAGGAGTGGGGAATCAAACCTGGTTCTCCCAGATTAGAGTCCGCGCACTTAACCACTGCACCAAACTTAACACCCCCTGACTGGACAAACCCTTGTCAGGGATGCTGTAGGCTGATCCTGCATTGAGCAGAGGGTGGGACTACTAGAGTCTGCGCACTTCACCACAACACCAAACTGGCGCTTAACTGCTTGCAGATCAGAGTCCGCGCACTTAAACCCTACGCCAAACTGAAGAAGTGGGAGGGCTTCTAGACAAGAAAGAGAGGAAGGGAAGGGGGATTATAAACCGCTTTGAGACTCCTTATAGAGACAAGGGAAGTATAAAAACCTACTCTTCTACACTCTTTGGTGTGGTGGTTAAGTGCGCGGACTCTAGTCTGGGAGAACCGGGCTCGATTCCCTACTCCTCCACCTGCAGCTGCTGGATGACCTTGGGCAAGCCATAGTTCTGGCACAGCTGTCCTTGAAAAAGAGCCGTTTCTGCCAGAGCTCTCTCAGCCCCACCTACCTCACAGGTGTCTGTTGTGGGGAAGGGGAAGGAGTTTGTGAGCTGCTCTGAGACTCCGAGTGAAGGGTGGGGTATAAATCCAATCTCCTCCTCCTCCTCCTCCTTCCCCTCCTCCCCCAACAGTCTGAATCTGGGACTTTTCAGTTTAGAAAAGAGATCATTGGAGTGGGGGGCATGATGGAGGTGAGAGTGATTAAGATCTGGAATTCACTGCAAGGAGATGTAGTGATGGCACGAACAGCTTGTAAAGGAGATGAGACAGATTCCTGGAAGACAGAGAGGTCAATCTGTGGCTACCAGCCAAGGTGACTAAGTGGAAACTCCACATCCAGAGGCACTAATCCTCTGAATCCTGAGACCAGGAGGCCACATCAGGGGAAGGCCTCGGCCTCTCTGCCCTGTTGTTGGCCTGCCAGAGGAACTGGTTGGCCACTGTGTGAGACAGGAGGCTGGACTAGAGGGGCCCTCACTGGTCTGATCCAGCAGGGCTCTTCTGAGGTTCTTCTCAGGGGAAGGCCTCGGCCTCTCTGCCTTGTTGCTGGCCCTCCAGAGGAACTGGTTGGCCACTGTGTAAGGCAGGATGGTGGACTAGATGGTTTCTGAGGTCCTTAATCTGCAAGTCTTTGTGTTCCTGCTCATCTACTCAAGGGTGGTGGCAGCAGAGTTAGCCCCTCTCCTTTTTACAGTTGGGGAACTGGCATTGGCTGGTGGAGCCTGGCTTGAAAGCTGGCCACGGGCCCAGGCCACGGGGCCACAGAGAAGCCTGGGGAGGGGGCTCCAGACCACCCCCCCTTGCTGCCAGAGCGGAAGCAGCCACTTCCCCTACTTTTTTGGCATTTGGAGGAAATATCTTGCTCGACATCTTTTGGGAAACTCTACCAGTGCAGTTCTGTGAAAAGAATCGGCTCCCACCCACGCGGCCTGTGTTGTAGTCAGTGAGTGCAAACACGCGGGGACGGCTGGCAGGCACTGGGGACTTGCTGTCACTTATCCAGATTGTTCCATTCAATAGCCTCCAGGCCCTTGCAATTTGCATGGACTTGAGAGTCCCCACCAAGCGTGTCTTTCCCCCTCTCAACTCAGAAAGTTTCTTCCCGGTACAGCTCACTGCCCCCGCATCCCCCCCCCCAGCAGGTCGGCCAACTTGAATGACGATTTGCTCTGCTTTTTGCTTTGCTCTTAAAAAAGGCACCGTCGGGTGCCGAATCAAGCCGGGGACAAAGGTCTGAGCCTGAATTTGGAATACAGGAAGAGATGTAGGAAGGTGAGAGCTGATTTGTGTCAGGAAACAGGCCAGGTGGGGTTTCAGTGAGCCTCCCGCCCAAGAAAATGTTCCTTGCGCTCAGTCCTAAACATGTTTGCCTGGACGTAAGACAGTCTTATGCAGAGTACATCATGCGAAATGCTGGTCTGGATGAATCACAAGCTGGAGTTAAGATTGCTGGGGAAAAGATCAACAACCTCAGATATGCAGACGATACCACTGCAATGACAGAAAGTGAAGAGGACCTAAAGAGCCTCTTGCTCAGAATGAAAGAGGAGAGTGCAAAAGTGGGCTTGAAGCTCAACATCAAAAAAATGAAGATCATGGCATCTGGCCCCATCACTCCTTGGCAAATAGAAGGGGAAGTCGTAGAAGTAGTGACAGACTTCACGTTCCTAGGATCCCAGATCACTGCAGATGGTGACTGCAGCCATGAAATTAAAAGACGCCTGCTCCTTGGGAGGAAAGCGATGGCAAACCTAGACAGCATGATAAAAGGTAGAGACATCACCTTGCCAACAAAAGTCCGCATGGTCAAAGCAATGGTATTCCCCGTAGTAATGTATGGCTGCGAGAGTTGGACTATAAGGAAGGCCGAGCGCCGAAGAATAGATTCTTTTGAACTATGGTGCTGGAGAAGACTCTTGAGAGTCCCTCGGACTGCAAGGAGATCAAATCAGTCAATCCTAAAAGAAATCAGCCCTGACTGTTCCCTGGAAGGCCAGATCCTGAAGTTGAGGCTCAAATACTTTGGCCACCAAATGAGAAGGGAGCACTCGCTGGAGAAGACCCTCATGCTGGGAAAGATTGAAGGTCAAAGAAGAAGAAGGGGATGGCAAAGGATGAGATGGTGAGACAGTGTCATCGATGCAACAGACATGAAGTTGAGCAAACTTCAGCGGACAGCGGAAGACAGGAGGGCCTGGTGTGATCTGGTCCATGGGGTTGCGAAGAGTCAGACTCAGCTGTGCGACTGAACAACAACAACAACAACAAGACAGTCTTTTCCCTGGGGGGGGGGTTGTCTCCCTGGGCCAGGTTAGCCTGACCTTGTTAGATCTCGGAAGCTAAGCATGGTCAAGCCCGGTTAGTCACTGGATGGGAGCAGGGTTCCCTTTCAGCTGCGTTCGTGTGAGCCTAGCTCACAGTTTTTTAGCCTCCGGCTCACACGCTTTTGTCCCAGCTCAGGAAGGAGGGCTTCAGAGCAAACTAATTTATGCAGCAGCCAAATTGCCTGCTCACAACTTTAATGCCCGCAGCTCACAAAGTATAATTTTTGCTCATGAGACTCCACAGCTTAGAGGGAGCGTTGGATGGGAGACCTCCAAGGAATGCCAGGGTCGTGCTGTGGAGGCAGGCCAATGGCAAACTATCTTCGGTCGGCTCTTGCCTTGAGAATCCCATGGGTCCGCCATAACTCAGCCGCAACTTGAAGGCACTTACCACCACCGAGACAGTACTGTCCATGGTAGGGTCTCCTTCTGGGCAATTTTGCAGTGTGATACGCCAAGCAGCAGCACAGGCAGTCTCCGGGCCCCATTTTGCTTTCCTGGCAGACTCTCTGCGGGCAGGGCCACAGGAATTCTCAGCCTCCTCTGCTGCCAGCCAGCTGTGCCACTCAGGGCCGGCCCCAGGGTTTCTTGCACCCTAGGCGAGGCTACCTTATGGCGCCCCCCCCTGTTGCGCCCACCAATTTTCAAACATAAAAGCCTGGCCGGGGGCTTTCTCTGGCTGGGGGCACCTCCTGCCTGGTCCAGAATTAAACTTTGTTGGTCTTAAAGGTATGCAGAGACAGTTTTCTCCCCTTCTGTTTCTTTCTTTCCCCCCAACAGAGACGGTGAAGCTCTCAGGGGTGAGAAAGGCGGTCCAAAGGGAGGCAGGGGAAGCGTGTGGGTGGTTGGGTGGGAGAGAGAGAGGCCCCTCCGAGCAGAGTGAGTGGGAGCTAGTTCACAGTTTCTTTAACCTCTGGCTCATACCTGTTCGTCTTCGCTCAAGAGGGATGGCTCCAGAGGAAACAAACTTATGCAATATAACCAAATCACTGGCTCAAAACTTGAAAGTAGAACCTTTGCTCACAGGACTCCACAGCTTAGAGGAAGCCTTGCCTCCAAGTGGCTTCAGCCTCCTGCTCGCCTCCCCCGTGGCTCCCCTCCCCAAGCCCCGGTGCTTTTGTCTGCCTGCCCTCGCCAGTCTAAACGTGGCACGGGGCAGACTGTTGACAACACTGCAGACCACTGCAGACCTTACCAGTCGAGGGGGCATCCGAGTGGGGTGATTTTCCCAGGCAGAGTCTCTCTCTCTCTCTCTCTCTCTCTCTCTCTCTCTCTCTCTCTCTCTCTCTCTCACTTATTTTTTAATAGAACAATATAGCAATATTACAAACTTGATGATCTCATCTAAAAAAATCATTACTCCATTAAGTCTTTAACAGGTTTTGAAAAACGGCTGGTTAGCAAGAGGAACTTCTGTAAGGGAAGATCTTGTCTCACTAACTTGTTAGTGTTTTTTGAGGGAGTGAACAAACATGTGGACAAGGGGGACCCAATAGATATTATTTACCTTGACTTCCAGAAAGCTTTTGATACAGTTCCTCATCAAAGGCTCCTAAGTAAGCTCAATGATCATGGGATAAAAGGACAAGTCCTCTTGCGGATCAAAAACTGGCTTATAAATAGGAAACAGAGAGTGAGTATAAATGGGAAACTTTCTCAGTGGAGGGTGGTAAGCAGTGGGGTACCACAGGGATCACTACTCGGTCCGATGCTTTTTAACTTGTTTATTAATGATTTGGAATTGGGAGTAAGCAGTGCAGTGGCTAAATTTGCAGATGACATGAAGTTGTTCAAGGTGGTGAAAACCAGGGAGGATTGTGAGGCACTCCAAAGGGATCTGTCAAGGATGGGTGAGTGGGTGTCAACGTGGCAAATGGGGTTCAATGTGGCCAAGTGCAAAGTGATGCACATTGGAGCCAAAAATCCTAAATATAAATACACATTGATGGGGTCTGAACTGGCAGAGACGGACCAAGAGAGCAATCTTGGAGTCATAGTGGATAACTCAATGAAAATGTCTAGACAGTGTGTAGCTGCGATAAAGAAGGCCAACGCTATGCTGGGGATTATTAGGAAGGGAACTGAAAACAAATCAGCCAGTATCATCATGCCCCTGTATAAATCATTGGTGCGACCTCATTTGAAATACTGTGTACAGTTCTGGTCACCACATCTCAAAAAGGATATTATAGCATTGGAAAAAGTGCAGAGAAGGGCAACTAGAATGATAAAAGGGTTGGAACACCTTCCCTATGAAGAAAGGTTAAAACGCTTGGGGCTCTTCAGCTTGGAGAAACAAAGGCTGAGGGGTGACATGATCGAGGTTTATAAGATTATGAATGGGATTGAGCAAGTTGAGAAAGAAGTCCTTTTCTCCCTTTCTCACAATACAAGAACTTGTGGGCACTCCATGAAATTGCTGAGCAGTCGGGTTAGAACAGATAAAAGGAAGTACTTCTTCACCCAAAGAGTGATTAACACATGGAATTCACTGCCACAGGAAGTGGTGGCAGCTACAAGCATGGACAGTTTCAAGAGGGAATTAGATAAACATATGGAGCAGAAGTCCATCAGTGGCTATTAGCCACAGGGTATAGATGGGAACTCTCAGTCTGGGGCAGGTGATGCACTCTATTCTTGGTGCCGGAGGGGGCAGCAGTGGGAGGGCTGCTAGTGTCCTGGCCCCACTGCTGGACCTCCTGATGGCACCTGGTATATTTTGGCTGCTGTGTGACAGAGTGTTGGACTAGATGGGCCATTGGCCTGATTCAACATGGGCTTCTCTTATGTTCTTATGTTCTTATGAACTTGAACAGAGGCCTGATCTCAAACATTCATAGAATTCCAATCTTACCTGATTCTGTTGGATTAATAAAATATCGGTCCTCCTGGCATGTAGACTTAAATAAAGAGCTTACTGCAGATCAATGGAACCAAATTTGGAACTCACCGCCCGCCAACTTGAGAGCTTTGAACACTCAGCTGCAAAACGCTAAGCTTGTTTCTCGCTGGTACCCGACTCCTGCACAACTGAGTCACTGTTTAGGGACCTGAGATCTGCCCTTTCTGGAGCAAGGGATGCTCTGTGTTCTTGGTGCTTGGGGGGGGGCAAGAGTGGGAGGGCTTCTGGTGTCCTGGCCCCACTGCTGGACCTCCTGGTGGCCCCTGGTGTTTTTGGCCAGTGCGTGACACAGAGTGTTGGACTGGAGGGGCTATTGGCCTGATCCAACACTGGCTTCTCTTATATTCTCAACCCTACTTTGCCGCCATTCTGCTGGAGACAATGTGGCAGAGGCTCTCGGACCTTGCCCGTTCAGCACCTGTCCATGCCTGGAATGACTCACCTGTTCAGTCCCGCCTGCTGTGCAGCTGGCATTAGTACCCTGGGAAAGGCCGTGTGGCGCAAAAGGCACAGCGGGCGGAGTTTTTGCAGAGGTGGCTTTTGTTGCTGGTGGGAGACAAGTCCCCTCCCCTCCCGGATCCCCACTTTTGCAGCTGGCAGGCCAGGGGAGAGAGAGAGGTAGAAGAGGAGAGCCAGGGAGGAAACCAGTTGGGTGGGAGTTTCTCAGAAAGCCACCAGGACAGGCCTGCAGGGAGCTGTTTTAGGGACCTGAGATTTGATGTTCTGATTGCTGCGGCGGGACAGGTCTGGAGGCAGCCCTTGGAGGGCTGGTCGGTCAGCTGCCTTGTTAGGCATCTAGAGCCCAAGGAGGAATTGTTGCATATGAGCCCCTCCCCCCAGGAACCCCTATATTACCCCCCTGAACTCCTCTGGCTCAGCTGCCTGTGTCCTGGAAAAAATAATCCAGTTTGATATCCAAGCAGGGGTGGGGGTGGGGGTGAACCAGCAGGAATTTAGCCTTGGCTTCTCTGGGGAGGGGGGAGGTGTTAGCCCACCTGCTGGGATGATCCAGAGAGCCAGGGGTCATTTCATAGAAAAAGAGATGCAGGAGCCTATTTGCATATACTATTTGCATATGCCACACCCCCTGACCAAGGGCAAGCATGCCTGGGTTCCTTACCTGACCTTCTCCAGGTGTCCTGCAGATCTGCAGACAAATTCCAACATGGATCTGCAGACAAATCCCAAAATGAAGTCATGCACTGTGTTTTCTTTGCACCAGCAACCATATCAGAGTGTACCGCGCAAGGCTGGGGACACCTGCTGTACCTGAATCACAGCCGCGTCTCCTGGAAGAAGGTGGGAAATGGGCCCGTACCTCCTCCGTGGTGTCTGCGCCACCAGCGTCTCCGTCAGATCCAACCACCACCTGGCACACCCACGGGTCGGCCTCCATCCCAAGAAACACTTCCGGGGCACCTGCAAAGCAAGACACTTCTTCCCTGTCTCCTGCTTTCCCAGGGCCAGGCAAGCCGGCGGTGCTTTTGGACTGAAGACGGCGGGAATGATGGGAGACGGAGGCAGGCAGGTCCTCCCAGGAACAGAAGGCCTCTCTGGGAGGGACAACCCCCCAAAAAAACCCCCAGGCCCTGGCGCTGCCTGGAGAAGCTTGTTGTTGGTCACCTCTTCTTCTTCTTCTTCTTCTTCTTCTTCTTCTTCTTCTTCTTCTTCTTCTTCTTCTTCTTCTTCTTCTTCTTCTTCTTCTTCTTCTTCTTCTTCTTCTTCTTCTTCGAAACAAACCCAACATTTTTTGGAGTGAGCGTCTGATGTCTTGCAGCGGCTGAATGCTACTCGCTCCCTGATTTATGGCTTTTCGCTCTGGCTTTATAGTTTTGGAAGTTGTCTTGGCTTCTGGGCAAATGGGGTGATCTGAAAGGCAGCTTGGACCGATGGACGGAGCTGCAGCCTCCTGAGCCTTGGCATGAAAGAGGCCTTTGGCAACCAAAGACGGCAACCAAGCCCTTGCCCTGCCCTTGGCAGCTTCCGTTTTGCTCTCTCTCTCGCCTCTCCTCCTGCTGCTGCTGCTGCTGAAGAGCCTCTTTGGGTCCCGATGTTCGCCATACGTTAATTATTTCCTTGAAACATTTTAAACCAGCCTTTCCACTTAATTTAGGCTTCCCAAGGCAGTGAACAATAAAAAGCATTTTTAAAAAGATTAAAAACACGTAAAGGTAAAGGTGAAGGTTTCCCTTGCTCAAAAGCTAGTCGAATCCAACTCTAGGGGGCGGTGCTCATCTCTGTTTCTAAGCCAAAGAGCCAGCGCTGTCCAAAGACTTCTCCGTGGTTATGTGTCCAGCATGACTAGACGCCAAGGCACACGGAACACTGTTACCTTCCCACCAAAGTGGCACCTATTTATCTTGTAGTAGTTCTCCAGGCTATGAACCAGGAGGTTCTTTTGTGTGTAGAATGGATTGTTTCCTGAGGAGATTTCCTGAGAGCCTCCTCAGCAAACAGGAAACCTCCTCAGGAAACAATCCATAGACAAAAGAACCTCCTCAGGAAAGCTCCTCCATTAGCATGTTCATAGCCTGGGGAACTCCTACAAGAGAATGACTCAGCCCTACCCCACCTTCCAGGGTAGATATAAATTACCTGCCTACCATTTCTCTTCTCATCTTGACACACAGAGTCCTCCATCTTTCTGAGTTATACCTCTGAGGGTGCCAGTCACAGCTGCAGGCAAAACGTCAGGTCCTGCAATGCCAAGACCACGGCCACACAGCCCGGAAAATCTACAGCAACTAATGAACTCTGGCTGTGAAAGGCTTCGACAACATAATTATTGGATTGTTTTAATGTTTACAATGTTTTAGCTTTTGTATGTGGTTTTATGGTACTGGGTATCTTAATGTAAGCTGCCCTGAGTCTGCTTGCAGGGAGGGTGGGGTATAAATTGAAGTAATCAATACATCAATCAATAAACAGGGACCATGAAATCCTGAGCTGCTCCCTACAAGGTGGCTTTGGCGTGAATGTTGGCGTCCCCCTTTTGCCAGTTTGGTGTAGTGGTTAAGTGCGCGGACTCTAATGTGGGAGAACCAGGTTTGATTCCCCACTCCTCCACTTGCACCTGGCTGGATGACCTTGGGTAAGCCATAGTTCTGATAAGAACTGTTCTTGAAAAAGAGCAGTTTCTGTCAAGAGCTCTCTCAGCCCCACCTACCTCACAGGGTGTCTGTTGTGGGGAGGGGAAGGGAAAGGAATTTGTAAGGTGCTCTAAGACTCCTTTGGGTAGTGAAGGGTGGGGTATAAATCCAATTTCTTCTTCTTCTTCTTCTTCTTCTTCTTCTTCTTCTTCTTCTTCTTCTTCTTCTTCTTCTTCTTCTTCTTCTTCTTCTTCCTCCTCCTCCTCCTCCTCCTCCTCCTCCTCCTCCTCCTCCTCCTCCTCCTCCCAGAGTGTCTGTTGTGGGGAGGGGAAGGGAAAGGAGTTTGTAAGCCGCTCTAAGACTCCTTTGGGTAGTGAAGGATGGGGTATAAATCCAATATCCTCCTCCTCCTCCTCCTCCTCCTCCTCCTCCTCCTGTTCTTCTTCTTCTTCTTCTTCTTCTTCTTCTTCTTCTTCTTCTTCTTCTTCTTCTTCCTCACAGGGTGTCTGTTGTGGGGAGGGGAAGGGAAAGGAGTTTGTAAGCCGCTCTAAGACTCCTTTGGGTAGTGAAGGATGGGGTATAAATCCAATATCCTCCTCCTCCTCCTCCTCCTCCTCCTCTTCTTCTTCTTCTTCTTCTTCTTCTTCTTCTTCTTCTTCTTCTTCTTCTTCTTCTTCTTCTTCTTCTTCTCTCTTCCTCACAGGGTGTCTGGTGTGGGGAGGGGAAGGGAAAGGAGTTTGTAAGCCGCTCTAAGACTCCTTTGGGTAGTGAAGGGTGGGGTATGAATCCAATCTCCTCCTCCTCCTCCTCCTCTTCTTCTTCTTCTTCTTTGAATGGACATTTGGACAGAGCCTTCTCCTGTGTCTGTCCCCTTCTCCCATGAAAGAGCCCCCGCGCCTTTAAGAAGGCACAGGTTCGGCCATAGGGTGGTTCACCAATGGGAAAAGATTTGCCTGTTGAATCTCTGCCTGCCAGTCAACCGTTAAAGATGTGGTTGGCCTTCAGGTGAAATAGGTGGCCAACCTAACTCGGCCTGGCAGCTCTGGAGAGCCCACCCGCCATCTGCTCCCGGCTTCTGCCATGGAAATTTCCTCCCGCTGCCTTGCTAGAGGCTTGTCTTGTGTTCCAGGCGCTTCCCTCTCTGTTTTCAGCTGCCAGAGGAAGAGATAAAAGGCTGGGAACACCTGACAGCTGTTCCAAACACCTGTTCCCCTGATGCCGCGTCCTGTGTTTGTCTCTGCCTGCCTGCCGAACATACTGAAAGGGCTCTTGGAAATGGCTTCTGCTGCTGCTGCCGCCGAGGTTCGGTGGGAGATTTATTTATTTACGTTCAGTCTGCCTCCCTTGCTGAGACACAAGATGGGCTACGGAATAAAATCGAGCGACGCAGGCAGCACAAGACATCCGGCGAATAGTGCCCGAGCTCTGAGCGGAAAGACAATGCAGACAACGAGCTGTCCTACCAATCGTACAGTGAGTGGAATTCCGAGGGTAGGAGACGATGCAGTCCAAGCCAGCCGATGGCGAGAATGATCATTGCAGGGGGATGGCGTTCCGAGTCCGTGGTCGAGGCACCCTGCTCGACTCTTCCATTTTGACTGCCAGCCGAGTCCCTTCAAAAAAATGCCCCCCCCTGGACATTTCTGCAGAATGACAGATGTGGTGGAGTCCTTCTGTCAGGTTCCTCCGTCAGCTCACGCAGCGCAGGGCTTCTTCAGAAGACAATGTTTAATGGTGAAGCAGAACTAAAAACACGTGTACAGCTTGTGTCTGTAATGGCTACTGTAATGGCTGTAAGACCTATTACATAAGAACATAAGAGAAGCCAATGTTGAATCAGGCCAATGGCCCATCTAGTCCAACACTCTGTGTCACACAGCGGCCAAAAATAGCAGGGGCCATCAGGAGGTCCAGCAGTGGGGCCAGGACACTAGAAGCCCTCCCACTGCTTGAGATATACTACATTCAAGCATCCCCCCCATAGCAGAAGCCAGTGAGTAATGTGTGCACGCATGGGCAGAAGCAGCGGGCTAGCAAGCAAAACAATCCTACAAACCGTCTAGGTTCCCAGCCGAAACTCCAGCAGCTGGAGAGTGAAGGTCGGAGACCTGATAAGAGACAGTGAGTAACAGTGAGGGGAAGTTCAGACGGAGTACTCCTCCTCCATACCGTACACTTGACAGGGCTACCTGACACCTTCATGACATCGTTAGAGAGGCCACCCCACCCAAGAGTCTGCGCACGGAATTGGCAGTTGCTGGTCTTACCCTTTTGTAGGGTGGCACCTGACCTGGATGGCCCAGGCGAGGCTGACCCTGGATGGGAGACCACCAAGGAAGTCCAGGGTTGCTATGCAGAGGCAAGGAAATGGCAGACTACCACTGAAAATCTCTCGCCTTGAAACCCATGCAGGGCTGCTGTAGGTCAGCGGCATCTTGATTTGGCACTGGACACCCCCCCCACACCCTTTCAGGAGGCATTGCTCAGCTGAGCACAGGTGTGGTGGTGCGGCAGAACAGGAAAGACGGTCTTGCAGACAGGTGGGTCTGAGGCCATGCAGGTGTCTGCAGGTAATAGCCTGCACCCAGGAACGGATTAAGGCTCTCTGGTACCCTCAGCACTGACCAATCTTGGTGCCCCCCTCATTGAAATGACTGTCATGACAACTGAACTTGGCTCCATCATTTGACTTTTAAACACAGGCATTTTACTTTCAAACATAGCCTACGACATGGCACCTCGCCCACAAAGAATAGAAGATAACCCCTAGGGTGCACCATGATGCTGGAGGGGGCAGCAGTGGGAGAGCTTAGAACATAAGAACATAAGAGAAGCCAATGTTGAATCAGGCCAATGGCCCATCTAGTCCAACACTCTGTCACACAGCGGCCAAAAATACCACGTGCCATCAGGAGGTCCAGCAGTGGGGCCAGGACACTAGAAGCCCTCCCACTGCTGCCCCCTCCAGCACCAAGAATAGAGTGCATCACCTGCCCCAGACTGAGAGTTCCCATCCATACCCTGTGGCTAATAGCCACTGATGGACTTCTGCTCCATATGTTTATCTAATTGCCTCTTGAAACTGTCCATGCTTGTAGCTGCCACCACCTCCTGTGGCAGTGAATTCCATGTGTGAATCACTCTTTGGGTGAAGAAGTACTTCCTTTTATCTGTTCTAACCCGACTGCTCAGCAATTTCATGGAGTGCCCACGAGTTCTTGTATTGTGAGAAAGGGAGAAAAGGGCTTCCTTCTCAACCTGCTCCATCCCATGCATAATCTTATAAACCTCAATCATGTCACCCCTCAGCTGTCGTTTCTCCAAACTGAAGAGCCCCAAGCATTTTAACCTTTCTTCATAGGGAAGGTGTTCCAACCCTTTTATCATTCTAGTTGCCCTTCTCTGCACCTTTCCCCAAAGCTATAATATCCTTTTTGAGGTGTGGCGACCAGAACTGTACCCAGTATTCCAAATGAGGTCACGCCAATGATTTATACAGGGGCATGATGATACTGGCTGTTTTGTTTTCAATTCCCTTCCTAATAATCCCCAGCATAGCATTGGCTTCTGGTGCCCTGGCCCCACTGCTGGACCTCCTGATGGCACCTGGTATGTTTTGGCCACTGTGAGACAGAGAGTGTTGGACTGGATGGGCCATTGGCCTGATTCAACATTGGCTTCTCTTGTGTTCTTATGTTATGTTATGATCAATTTGCACTAGTTTTATCAATTTTTATTTTTTTACAAATCTTCATTCATTTTTTTCTTTTCTTTTCACCCTCTTTCCCAACTTTGTGGTGCCCCCTTTGGCCCTGGTGCCCTAAGCACGTGCTTAGTCTCCTTAATGGTTCATCTGCCACTGGCTGCACCTTCAATTGAACCAAGAAAGGGATTGAGAACCCCTGGCACGAATCTTCCAGAACCCAAACCCAAGACTTCTCCCCAAACAAACGGACATGAATGGAGCAGCCTCTGGTCTCCCATTTCGGTGTCATGGTCAGGAGCGCGGACTCTAATCTGGGACAACCGGGTTTGATTCCCCACGCCTCCACATGCAGCTGCTGGGGTGACCTTGGGTCAGTCACAAGCTCTCCCGGAGCTCTCTCGGCCCCACCTACCTCACAGGGTTGTCTGTTGTGGGGAGGGGAAGGAGATGGTAAGCCGCTCTTCCTTCGGGTAGTGAAAGGTAGGGTATAAATCCGATCTCTTCTGCTCCTCCCATGCAAGGAGCTGGACAAGAGCAAAGTAGAAAAACAGCCCAGAGGCGAGGGCAGGGCAGAAGTCTTCCCCTCCCCCCAACAAGCCATTTCTCAGAATGTGTCTGGAAGCCTCCAGGCCCTTTGCTGTCTGCTTCCAACGGCCACGGAGTGCATTAGGCCACTCAACAGCCGCGCGGCCAGCCAGCTCCCATTAAACTCCAAGGGATGCTCTACATCTCCTCTAATGGCAGCTGGATCTGACCCATCTTGCCGGCTTTGGAAGGCTGCCCCGAAGGCACTAAGCCCTGATAAAAGCCCACGAAGGCCGATGAGGGTCCTGAACGCCATCCAGGGGAGCCTGGCTCAGCGCACCCCGGAGGAGGGAGGAGATTCACCGAGACAGTCGGCCTCCCTGGCTGGGGGTAAGGTGGGGGGAGGGGAAGGCCGGGGTGCTGCTGTGCTTTCCAAGGCCTGCTCCCTGGCTGCCCCCACCCCCCGAGCGCAAAAGGCCTGCTCGTCCTCGGCTCCGGTGGCACGAAAACAACCACTCGAGGGTTGCCAGCCACAAGAGCAACTGATCTGCAGGCCTCCAAGATTGTTTCACCGGGAGAAAATGGCTGCTTTGGAGGGGGAGTCTGTGGCCTTCTACCTGGCCGAGGCCCCTCCCTTCCCCTAAACCCCGCCCTCTCCAGGCTCCGCCCCTCAAATCTCTGAGTCGTTCCCAATCCAGAGCTGGCAACCAGTGTTCCCTCTAAGCTGAGTGAGTGTGAGCTAGCTCACGGTTGTTTAGCCTCCGGCTCACACATTTTTTTTTTGCCTTCGCTCAGGAAGGGAGGGCTCCAGAGCAAACTATTTTATGCAGTAGCCAAATCGCTCGTAGCTCACAACTTTAATGCCAGGAGCTCACCAAGTAGAATTTTTTGCTCGCAAGATTCCACCGCTTAGAGGGAGCCTTGCTGGCAACCTGGTGTAGCTCAGTGCTGGGGCTTCTGCTCCGCCTGCAGAGGGGCTGTGGTCTAGTGTCAGGCATTTCCTGCTCCCAAGCTCTGGGGCAGCAGGACTGGCCATGTCTTGCTGTGCTGCTGCCACAGGTGTCCACGCTGAGCTGGGCGGAGCACCGGTCCGAGCTGAGCAGGATTGGTTCTCTGTCTGGCCAAGCCCCTGTGGGGGGAGGAGGGGGAGCAATGAGGAGGGGGCTCAGTGGGCTTCCTGTCACTTCTATAGCAGTCTTCCCTCTAAGCTGAGTCCGTGTGAGCCTGCTCACAGGTTTTTAGCCTCCAGCTCACACATTTTTTGTCTTGGCTCAGGAGGCTCCAGAGCAAACCAATCTATGTGGCAGCCCAATCGCTCGCTCACAACTTTAATGCCAGGAGCTCACAAAGCGGAATTTTTGCTCACAAGGCTCCACAGCTTAGAGGGAGCATTGTTCCAGAGTCCATGATTGTTGCGTCCTCGCTTATCGGGGAGACCATTTCTCCTTTAAAATACCTTCTGTGTACATAAATTTAGTAGATTTTCTGCGGCCACCAGGAATTTAAAAATTCCAAATCTCTCTCTTTTGGTAGAATGACTGGGGCTGATTTCCCACAAGCGCTGCTCCACGCTCGCTCTTCCCTTTGCCGCGATGGTACATGTCAATTTCACACTAAGTGCTGCACGGCCACATTTTGCCCCGCAGCTTCGTGCGATTTCCCCTGCATCTACTCAATCCTGTTTTTTGAGGATTGAGTAGACGCGGGGAAAATCACATGAAGCCAAGGGGCAAAATGTGTCTGTGCAGCACTTAGTGTGAAATTGACACGTACCATTGGGACAAAAGGGAAGAGTGAATGTGGAGCAGCGCTTGTGGGAAATCGGCGCTTCAGAGGACTATGTGGCCCTGAGGAAGGACTGTTCTGATTTCTGAGATAAGTTTAAACAAATAATCATTTATTTATAAAATAACAAAATAGGTTTCTGGGTATTTTTGAACTGTTGTTGAAGTAAGAAAATATAACTGACAAAGTTTGACGCTACACACAGTCTTTCACACATCAAAACTCAACTCTGACAGGCTTTTCTCTCTGGCAGACTTCTCTCTCTCTCTCTCTCTCTCTCTCTCTCTCTCTCTCTCTCTCTCTCTCTCTCTCTCTCTCTCTCTCTCTCTATATAGCCATACAGGTTAAACTTCCTTGTTCATATATAGCCACACAGGATGAACTCTCTTGCTCATATAGTCACACAGGCTAAACTTTCTTGCTCATATAGCCACACAGGCTAAACTTTTTCCACAACTCTCCACACTCATCTCTTCCAGAACACAGAATCCCCTCAGAGACATCTCTCCTCCTACACTCTCAGTCATCAGCCAATCACATCACCCTTGTCTCCCTCTACCACTCTCCTTACATTACTGAAGTCAGACTAAACATTTAAAGAAACACACACACACACCAAAACATGAAATCATTACAATGAAGTTGCTAGCCGGGAGCTTTTATCAGGGATTTTTATCCTTCTGGGCAACATCCCAAAGCCTAGCTGCCATTAGAGGAGAGGTGGAGCATCCCTTGGAGTTCAATGGGAGCTTAGATGTTTCTAAGGGAGTGACCTAAGGTTGCCAGTCTCCAGGTGGCGGCTGGAAACCTCCCAGAATTACCACTTGCCTCCAGATCACAGAGATCAGCTCCCCTGGAGGAAACGGATGCGTTGGAGGATGGACTCTGTGGCATTGTAGCCCCCACTGTGGTCCCTCCCAAAGAAGCCCTTCCCTCAAATCTCCAGGAATTCCCCAGCCTGGTGTTGGCAGGTTGCCAGGTTCCCCCGGGGCTCCAGCGGGGGATGGGGGGGGGTAGAGTTGCCAGATCCAGGTCGGGAAATGCCTGGAGATTTAGGGATGGAGCCTGGGGTCTTGGGGGGGTATAATGCCACAGAGTCCACCAATGCTCCCGCTTAGCTGTGGAGTCTCGTGAGCAAAAATTCTACCTTGTGAGCTCCTGCATTAAAGCTGTGAGTGAGCGATTTGGCTGCTGCATCAATTAGTTTGCTCTGGAGCCCTCCTTTCCCGAGTGAAAGCAAAAAGGTCCGACCTTGTCGTGTCTGCAGAGAGTCGCTGGGAAGCAGTTCCTTAGTCCGAGCTTGGCCCTGGAGGGAAGTTCAAACTCTCCAGTAGTAAGAAGGGAAGCGGACTAGGAAGGTGCCAGGGGGCCCCATAAATACGCGACCTAGTGGACTGGCTGTGTTGTCGCGTAGGTAAAGGTAAAGGTTCCCTTGCTCGAAAGCCAGTCGAATCCGACTCTAGGGTTGCGGTGCTCATCTCCGTTTCAAAGCCGAAGAGCCAGCGCTGTCTGAAGATGTTTCCGTGGTCATGTGGCCAGCATGACTAAACACCAAGGCGCACGGAACGCTGTTCCCTTCCCACCAAAGTGGTACCTATTTGTCTACTTGCAATTTCTTGCTTTTGAACTGCTAGGTTGGCAGGAGCTGGAACAAGAGATGGGAGCTCACTCCGTCATGCAGCACTCTCGGGTCTCGAACTGCTGAACTACTGACCTTCCATAGCCTGCAGTTCAGCGTCTTAACCACTTGAGCCACCGCAGCTCCATTAGCTATGTTTATGGCCCTGCAAAAGACCTACTTCTTATTCCCAGCTTCTACGTTTAAAAAAAAATAATTTTAATGTGTGGTTATTGTTATGATGGAGCTGCGGTGGCTCAAGTGGTTAAGACGCTGAACTGCAGGCTGTGGAAGGTCAGTAGTTCAGCAGTTCGAGACCCGGGTGCTGCATGACGGAGTGAGCTCCCGTCTCTAGTTCCAGCTCCTGCCAACCTAGCAGTTCGAAAGCAAGAAATTGCAAGTAGATAAATAGGTACCACTTTGGTGGGAAGGTAACAGCGTTCCGTGCACCTTGGTGTTTAGTCATGCCGGCCACATGACCACGGAAATGTCTTCGGACAGCGCTGGCTCTTCGGCTTTGAAACGGAGATGAGCGCCGCAACCCTAGAGTCGGATTTGACTGGCTTTCGAGCAAGGGAACCTCTATTGTTTATGATGTTTTTTAATTGTCTGTAAGCTGCCTCAGGCAACCCTGTTGGAGTCAGTAGGACAGAAATAATTCAAACAAAATGAAAATAAATGCCTTTCTGATGGGACATGGCCGCTCCATCACGAAGCGGCACCCGGGTCTCGAACTGCTGAACTACTGACCTTCCACAGCCTGCAGTTCAGCGTCTTAACCACTTGAGCCACCACAGCTCCGTTGTCGCGTACACGTGCTAATAAACTAAGCCGATCACTATGCTGCATCTCTGAACCTTCCTGCAAAGAACCCAGTATACAACAGAGCTGGGGGCTAAAAAACTGTGAGCTAGCTCACACTCACTCAGCTTAGAGGAAACACTGGAGTCCACCCTCCAAAGCATCCGTTTTTCTCCAGGGGAACTGATCTCTGTAGTCTGGACATGAGCTGTAATTCTGGGAGATCCCCAGGCCCCACCTGGAGGCTGGCATCCCTGCACGAAGCCTAGAATTTCCATGCTGTCAAGCTGATCCAGGCAGCGGCCGAGCAGAATTCTGTCCACAGCAGGGGAGGAGGGGGGGCTCCCACTGCTCCCCCCCCCACTGGCACAACTTGTTTGGGTCCAGTCAGCCTTCTTTATTTCCCCCACTTGCCGGCCTCAGCCAATTTCTCGTGAAGCGTGGTCGGTACCCCTGCTCTGATGTCCTCGCTTCTTCAGTGACCCGGGGCTGGCCAGCTCTTTCGAAACCATGCCGACTCCTCCCTTGGCCGCCTTCTCCACCTACGGTTGCCAACCTCCAGGTGGAGCCCAGAGACCCCCTGGAATTACAGCCCATATTCCAGAGCCAGTGCTCCCTCTAAGCTGAGGAGTCTTGTGAGCAAAAAAAATAAACTTTGTGAGCTCCTAGCATTAAAGTTGTGAGTGAGTGATTTGGCTACTGCATGAATGAGTTTGCTCTGGAGCCCTACTTCCTGTGCTAAGACAAAAATGTGTGAGCCGGAGGCTAAAAAAAGGATGAGCTAACTCACACTGTCTCAGCTTAGAGGGAACACTGCTCCAGACTACAGAGAGCAGATCCCTTGGAAGAAGAAGAAGAAGAAGAAGAAGAAGAAGAAGAAGAAGAAGAAGAAGAAGAGGAGGAGATTGGATTTATACCCCACCCTTCACTACCCAAGGGAGTCTCAGAGCGGCTTACAAACTCCCTTCCCTCCCCCTCCCCACAACAGACACCCTGCGAGAGAGGTGGGGCTGAGAGAGCTCTGACAGAAATGGCTCTTTTTCAAGGACAGCTCTTGTCAGAACTCTGGCTTGCCCAAGGTCATCCAGCCAGGTGCAAGTGGAGAAGGAGTGGGGAATCAAACCCAGTTCTCCCAGATTAGAGTCCACGTACTTCACCACTGCACCAAACTCAGCTTAGAGGGAGCACTGCTCCAGGCTACAGAGAGCAGATCCCCTGGAGAAAAATAGCTACTTTGGAGGGTGGATTCTAGGGCATTCTACCCCACTGAGGTCCCTGTCCTCCCCAGGCTCTGCCCCCAGTTCTCCAAGTTGGCAGCCCTGTCTCTGCCCATGACCAATGCAAGGATAGTGAGTCCCCTGGGCAGGAAGGGGAAAATGCTTGCAGGAGGAGACCCCTCTGACCAGACCCCTCTGAAGTTCCATTGCTATTGGACTGCACCTCCTGGGTTGGCCGCTTCATTCAACAGATAAGAAGCAGCACAGTATAGAGGTCGGAGACCAGACAGCTGCCCTACTCAGAAGTAAGTCCCAGGTTACTCGCTGGGGCTGACCTCCAAGAAAGTGTTCTTAAGGACTGTAGCCTCAGGTCATGAAACCCGCTTGGATGCCTGTTGAAGATTGCAGTCTGAGCCTCGCCTGCCTCGCAGGATTGCCGTGAGGATAAAATGAAGTAGGGGGATTCATGCATACTGAGTTTAGCTTGGAGAGGAGGCGACTGAGAGGTGATATGAGAACCGTCTTCAAGTACTTGAAGGGCTGCCCTATAGAGGATGGTGTGGAGTTGTTTTCTGTTGCCCCAGAAGGTTGGATCAGAACCAATGGGTTGAAATTAAATCAGAAGAGTTTTCGCCTAAACATTAGAAAGAACTTCCTACACTGGGCAGGGGGCTGGAGTGGGCTAGATGGTCTGTATGGCCCCTTCCAACTCTATGATTCTATGACAGTGAGAGCGGTTCCTCAGTGGAACAGGCCTCCTCGGGAGGTGGTGCTGGGCTCTCCTCCTTTGGGGGTTTTCAAGCAGAGGCCAGATGGCCCCATCTGACAGCCATGCGGATTCTGTCAGATCATGAGAGGGAGGGCAGGAAGGGCTGCCTCAGTGCTTAGTTCTCGTGGCCCTTTCCTACACGCCCAGGGAAATGCTGGTCGCCACTTTGGGATCAGGAAGCAATCCTGGAGGGGTTTTTTTGCCATCTTCCGGATGTAGAATAGCAGTCACTGTGGGTGTGGAGGGGGAGGTATTTGTGAATTTCCTGACTTGTGCAGGGGGTTGGACTAGATGACCCTGGAGGTCCCTTCCAGCTCTATGATTCTATGATATTGCCTAGAGCTGCTTGCAAGAAGGGCACAGAGGCAGCTTTGCCTGCTCTAGTTTGCCTCTCCGATGGTGCCCAGCCTTCTGGAAATGTGGCCGTAGCTCAGTGGCTGTGCCAGAGAAAAGGAGAGGGGTGCCGAGCAGAGAAGCTGAACACTCTCTCTCTCTCTTTCCATTTCACTGTATCTGGAGAAGTGTGCACACACGCAAAAGCTTATACCTTGAATAAAACTGTGTTGGTTTTAAAGGTTCCACTGGACTCAAACTCTCTCTCTCTCTCTCTCTCTCTCTCTCTCTCTCTCTCTCTCTCTCTCTCTCTCTCTCTGCCGGTTTAGGTGGGCTGCGTGGGCCACATCTGCCCTTTGCACTGTCATGTGCAACGGCCTCATCAGATAGGCGGAGGACATGATTCATTCTCTTCTGCTCTTCTCCTGGCTCGGGTCCCTTTGAGGCTTCTTCTTGTCTCTCTCCTGTGTCTGTCACAGATTAGAATTTCCCTGGACCTTAAACAAAAGGAGGCCCGCTCTTCGCTCCTCTCTGCAATCGTTTGGTGACCGCGTTTGCCAAGTATCCATCCATCCATCACGGGGTTTTTATTTCCACCTGCCGTGAATATCCCAGATCGTGTCATTCTGTGATTAGCCATTATGGGGTTCACTCGGGCCACCTCTGCCTGCCCCCCCTAGTCCCTAGACAAGCCCCCCCTCCCTCCAGACTTCTGTTGCATGAGAGTTTGCCTGGAGGGGCTTGGACTGGTTTCTTGCAGGGCTTTCCCCACCAGATGCTCAGCCAGGCTCTATTATTTTCATGCATCCCTTTGTGCAAACTTATGCATGAAGAAGAGAAGAAGAGATTGGATTTCTACCATGCCCTTCACTACCCAAGGGAGTCTCAGAGCGGCTTACAAACTCCTTTCCCTTCCCCTCCCCACAACAGACACCCTGTGAGGTAGGCGGGGCTGAGAGAGCTCTGACAGAAAGGGCTCTTTTTTCAAGAACAGCTGTGCCAGAACTATGGCTTGCCCAAGGTCATCCAGCAGGTGCAAGTGGAGGAGTGGGGAATCAAACCCGGTTCTCCCAGATTAGAGTCCGCGCATTTCACCACTACACCAAACTGCTTGCACTTGTGTTATATTTGTACTGTCTCCATATTGTTATTTTTGTTCTGGAAAATTAATAGAGAAAGATTTTTTTAAACTGTTTGGAAATTAGTTGCTGTAGATTTTCCGGGTTGTGTGGCCATGGTCTTGGCATTGTAGGACCTGATTCTAATCTTATCTGTAGTGCTATTGTCAGCTGTGGAGCATTTTGTGTTTTTCAGGACAGGAAACCAGGCCCTATTTATTTTTAAACTCTCTTCTTCAATAGCCATTCCACACACAAAAGAACCTCCTCAGGAAACAGGAAACCTCCTCAGGAAACAATCCATAGACAAAAGAACCTCCTCAGGAAAGCTCCTCCATTAGCATGTTCATAGCCTGGAGAACTTCTGCAAGATAATGACTCAGCCCTACCCCACCTTCCTGAGTAGATATAGATTACCTGCCTACCATTTTCCTTCTCACCTTGACACAGAGAGTACTCCATCTTTCTGTGTTATACCTCTGAGGATGCCAGTCACAGCTACTGGCAAAATGTCAGGTCCTCCAATGCCAAGACCACGGCCACACAACCCGGAAAATCTACAGCAACGAATGAACTCTGTCCGTGAAAGCCTTTGACGCCATATTGTTTGGAAATGTTTAGTTAAAACGAATTGCATTGTACCCCCCCACACCAAACAGCCCCTTGTGTCAGAGGAACACACAGCCTTAAAGGACTGCCCAACTCAACAGTCAGAAGATCCCAACATGTTGAGAGGAAAAGGTTCTCTTCCACCGCAGTATCTGAAAAATCGGGAAGGGCTTTACGCGCACTTAGCATAACTCTCTGCAGCCTTCCGTTTTCCCTAGCATTGTTCTCTTTTCCAGGGACAATGTGAACCTCAGTACAATAACGTCAGTTTTGCCATTTTAGCTTCTCGGGGGAGTTCAGGCTTGATTTGGTCTAGAGCCCTCTGATATGTCCTTTTGGCAGCTTGTGGTATCTGCGAAACTCTCTTCCAACAACGCCGCTCAATTGAAGCGGCTTTCTTTACTGTCCAACTTGCACGCCCATGCATGGGTGCTTTAGGGGATACTCTAGCATGAATTACCTCGGCCACCAGCAACACCTCCTTACGCTTTGGGATCTCGTCTAGCTGCTTCATAGCTGCCCTTCCCAGTCGCCTTCTGATTTCCCGGTTGCAGTCTCCCCTGGCTGGCCGTGATTTCACTTCCACGATTGCGTGGGTCTGTCCATAACCAGCACTGTGCTTGATTTATCTGAGTACCCAGTCTGCTCTGACTCTGGTTTCTTGGAAATGACACTTTTGGCTTTTTTCTTGTTAAACCTTTATTTTTATAGAGGGCTGGATTCTCCAGATCCTTTCCTCTAATGATGACACTTGTCTCTCAGCATCAGGAGCTTTCCCCCTGCCTCTCCTCTTGTGACAGAAGACGAATAGTTCCTTGTGGTGCAAAAAGGTGCCCAGCAATGGTAGGCAACCCGTGTTCTCACTGTTCCACCATTCCAACAGGCTCAGGATGGCTAACAATGGAGCCTAAATATCACAGAAGGCCAGAAAGCCATAGCAAAAAATTCAGCCCTGTGTAACAGGTTGCGAGAGCCAGTTTGGTGCAGTGCACGGACTCTAATCTGGGATTCCCCCATGCCTCCACTTGCAGCTGCTGGTGTGACCTTGGGCCAGTCACAAGTTATCTTAGAGCTGTTCTCTCAAGGGCAGTCCTCGAAAGAGCTCTCTCAGACCCAACTGCCTCACAGGGTGTCTGTTGTGGGGAGAGGAAGGGAAGAGTTTGTAAGCCGCTCTGAGACTCCGAGTGAAGGGCGGGGTATAAATCCAATCACTTCCACCTCCTCCTCCTCCTCCTCCTCTTCTTCTTCCAGTTTGGTGTAGTGGTTAAGTGTGCGGACTCTAATTTGGGAGAACCGGGTTTGATTCCCCCACTCCTCCACTCACACCTGCTGATGTGACCTTGGATCAGTCACAAGCTCTGGCACAGCTGTTCCTGAAAGAGCAGTTTCTGTCAGAGCTCTCTCAGCCCCGCCTACCTCCCAGGGTGTCTGTTGTGGGGAGGGGAAGGGAAAGGAGTTCGTAAGCCACTCTGAGACTCAAAAGTGAAGGGCGGGGTATAAATCCAATCTCCTCCTCCTCCTCCTCCTCCTCCTCCTCCTCCTCCTCCTCCTCCTCCTCCTTCTTCTTCTTCTTCTTCTTCTTCTTCTTCTTCTTCTTCTTTGTAGCAGATTCAGCACTTGCCAGCGGAGAAGGCAGCCAGCTGTTGCCATTCATTGCTCCATCCGTAGCAACGGGACAGGTAGATGCTGCCTGCCTTCCTACAGGTATCTGAGGTGGAGCCTCCGGAATCATAGAGAAGCCAGTGTTGGATGAGGCCAGCTGGACTCTGTTCGAGGAGGGGGAGGGTCGGTTGACTCATGTTGTTGTCTGCTGCTGCCCTGAGCACCTACCATAAAAAGTGGAGAACAGAATTATTTGAAGGAATGCCCTGCTGTAAGGCCATTCTGGGAAAGCCTTGTGGCTTGGTGCCATGGCTCAGGGGCAGAACATCTGCTAGGCATGCACAGGGTCCAAGGTTCAGTCCCCGGCATCTCCAGTTGGAAGGACCAGAGGTAAGAGGTGATGTGAAAGACTTCCTCTGCCTGAGACCCTGGAGAGCGGCTGCCAGTCTGGGTAGACGAGACTGATGGACCCGGGGTCCTTAGCACGTCCCTGTATATTTCCCCTGGTTTTGAACCCAGGGATATTCCCACCAGAAAGATCTTCTCTGTCCTTCTCCCATTCTGAGGAGAAGCTGGATATGGAGAAGCTCAGGGAAGATTTCCTGCCATGATATTTCTTAACTGGATCTTTGTGATTTGATTTTGGGTTCTCTTCCTTTTCTTGGACTTTCAAGCTAGAAGAAGAAGAGAAGGAGGAGGAGGAAGAGGAAGAGGAAGAAGAGATTGGATTTATATCCCGCCCTTCACTACCCAAGGGAGTCTCAGAGCGGTTTACAATCTCCTTTCCCTTCCCCTCCCCACAACAGACATCCTGTGAGGTAGGTGGGGCTGAGAGAGCTCTTTCGAGAACTGCTCTTTTGAAGGACAGCTCTGGTCAGAACGATGGCTTGCCCAGGGTCACCCAGCAGGTGCAAGTGGAGGAGTGGGGAATCCAGCCTGGTTCTCCCAGATTAGAGTCCGCGCACTTCACCACTACACCAAACTGGCTCTGCAGTGCAGATATTTTATTCTTTAAAAAAAAAACCAGCCATGAGCCACCTGGCGTACTATTTTGGTGGAAAGGTGAGATTTAAAACAAATCTTTTCAATACATAAATACATATTATACCAAATCTGCAAATCTCATATGATTGCTTGCTGGGCTGTAATTTCTCTGCAGCGCAATCTGTAAACAGGAAAGGTCTGCAGAAGTGTCTTTTCTAGCCTCAGGTACACTTTCCCTCCCTTTCTTTGTTACAAAACTTTCCTCCCTAGGAAAAATAAGTCTGCAAATATTGTTGAGGGCATCTTTCTTGTCTGCAAAATCAGTTCTTTCTCACGGAGGCTCCAGGCTCAAACTCGCTTACCGGGTATTAATAAATCCTATTGAATGCGCTGGGATTCTCTCCTGCATAAGTCTGTGTATGTTACAGGCGTGTGGGTGTCCGCTGTAGATTCCCGAGTTCTGTCACTGAAGCCAGTGGCGGCTGTCGCTTTTCATTTGTTTACTGATAATCTCATTATTTTCTACTCCCATTCCGGACAATCCTATTTCTCAGCCCAGACCCAAACAGACAATGGAGCCGTGGATGTTCTGTATCCCGAGACAAGTAAACAGCCTGGTTTCACGGGAGGGTTTCATAATGCCGCGGTTGCCGGGACTCTTCTCAAAAGCGTTTTGTGGCACCGCTCTTGCTGTTTTGTGATTCAGCAGACTGAGCTGCTGTGCACTGGGTCAGGCCATTCACCTCTCCAGCCCAGGGTTGTTTCCTCTGACGGGCAGGGACTTGCCAGGGGCTTGGGAAGGGTCTTTCCTAGCCCCCAATGCAGGAGGTCTCTTAACAGGAGAAGGCAGGGGTTCGGTCAGGGATGGTTGCTCATAAGAACATCAGAAGAGCCCTGCTGGGTCAGACCGGGGGGGGCCATCTAGTCCAGCATCCCATCTCACACAGTGGCCAACCAGCTCCTCTGGAGGGCCAACAACAGGGCAGGGAGGCCAAGGCCTTCATAAGAACCTCAGAAGAGCCCTGCTGGATCAGACCAGTGAGGGTCCATCTAGTCCAGCTTCCTATCTCACACAGTGGCCAGCCAGTTCCTCTGGAGGGCTAACAACAGGGCAGAGAGGCTGAGGCCTTCCCCTGAGAAGAACATCAGAAGAGCCCTGCTGGATCAGACCATGGAGGGTCCATCTAGTCCAGCATCCCATCTCACACAGTGGCCAGCCAGTTCCTCTGGAGGGCCAACAACAGAGCAGAGACTCCGAGGCCTTCCTCTGAGAAGAACATCAGAAGAGCCCTGCTGGATCAGACCAGTGAGAGTCCCTCTAGTCCAGCCTCCTGTCACACACAGTAGCCAACCAGTTCCTCCGGAGGGCCAACAACAGGGTGCAGAGGTGAGGCCTTTATAAGAATGTATAAAGAGCTCTGCTGGATTGGACCAGTGAAGGTCCTTCTAATCCAGCATCCTCTCTCACACCGTCTAAAATCAATATTGTCTCCTCTGATCAGCAGCTGGCTCTCCAGGGTCTCAGGCAGAGATCTTTCATATCACCAACTCCCTGGGCCTTTTTAGCGGGAGATGCCGGGGACTGAACCTGGGATTTCCTGCATACCAAGTAGATGCTCTGCCACTGAGCCATCAGTGGCCCCTCCCTGGAAATGAACTCACCTGTAGCTGTCTTCTACTGAATCTTGGACCACCAGAGTTAGTCCTGGCTACTCAGACTGGCAGCACCTCTCCAAGGTCTCAGGCAGAGAGAGGTTTTTCCCATCACCTCCTGCCTGGTCCTTTCAACTGGAGATGCTGCCGGGGATTGAACCTGGGACCTTCTGCATGCCAAGCAGAGGCTCTACCACTGAGCCACCACGGCCCCTCTCCCATTCAGTCATGGCCCCTACTGGCTGGTCCTTTCAACTGGAGATGCTGCTGGAGATTGAACCTGGGACCTTCTGCATGCCAAGCAGAGGCTCCACCACTGAGCCGCCATGGTCCCTCTCCTATTCAGTCATGGCCCCTACTGGCTGGTCCTTTCAACTGGAGATGCTGCTGGAGATTGAACCTGGGACCTTCTGCATGCCAAGCAGAGGCTCCGCCACTGAGCCGCCATGGCCCCTCTCCTATTCAGTCATGGCCCCTACTGGCTGGTCCTTTCAACTGGAGATGCTGCCGGGGATTGAACCTGGGACCTTCTGCATGCCAAGCAGAGGCTCCGCCACTGAGCCGCCACGGCCCCTCTCCCATTCAATCATGGCCCTTATTGGCTGGTCCTTTCAACTGGAGATGCTACCGGGGATTGAACCTGGGACCTTCTGCATGCCAAGCAGAGGCTCTACCACTGAGCCGCCACAGCCCCTCTCCCATTCAGTCATGGCCCCTACTGGCTGGTCCTTTCAACTGGAGATGCTGCTGGAGATTGAACCTGGGACCTTCTGCATGCCAAGCAGAGGCTCTGCCACTGATCCATGACCCCTCCTCTCCCCTTTAAAGGTGCCTTTGCTGTTGGCTATCACTAGACGAGGAAGATCTAGCAGCATGTACTAACTAAAACAGAGAGAACAGTTGGGTCTTAGGTCGGAAGCTCTTACTGAGTGTGAGTTGCCTGAGGACAGACCCCTCCCTAGCTGGCTCGCTCAGGAGAGGTGCCAAGGAGACGGCTTTCATTGAAGCGGGTTTGGGGGGCACCAGAAGGCCAGTGGTAACCCGAGCCGGCTGTGGCAGATCATCCAGCATCGTGTTCCATTGCCAGATCTAAATTGGGAGAGAAAGCGGAAGCTTTGAGTCACAATGCCGATGTCATTTGATACTCACAAGTCCCTCTGAAGGTGACCTGCGCTTCCCAAAGGCAAGGGGTCACTTCTCTGGATCCTTCCTGTACACGGAGGACGGCTGTTATTCACAGCTCTTCGGGCTCACTGGTGGGGCTGGGTGTGTCAAATAAAAAATACAAATAGAGAAGCCCACCAGGAGAAGGGAAGTTCTGCACGCTGATGCTGGCGGAAGCAACCTGCAAATCCTCCCGATTCTGTACCGGTTTGCTGCTGGGAGTTGTGGAGGAGTGGAGGTGCACAAGGCCTTATGTGGAAGGTGTCTTGCCATTCAGTTCGGGCCAGTCTCCCTACAGCGTTGGGGATCTCACTCTGTGCCGGCTGCTTGCAGGCCTCCTGCTCTCCTCCACAGGCCAAAGAAGAAAAGAAGAAGAGATTGGATTGAAACCCCGCCCTTCACTACCCAAGGGAGTCTCAGAGCGGCTTACAAACTCCTTTCCCTTCCCCTCCCCACAACAGACAGACACCCTGTGACGTAGGTGGGGCTGAGAGAGCTCTGACAGAAACTGCTCTTTTTCAAGAACAGCTCTCGTCAGAACTATGGCTTGCCCAAGGTGCAAGTGGAGGAGTGGGGGAATCAAACCCGGTTCTCCCAGATTAGAGTCCGCACACTTAACCACGACACCCAAACTGGCTGCTGAAAGGGGGGCAGTGTTCCCTCTAAGCTGAGATAGTGTGAGCCAGCTCACAGTTTTTTAGCCTCCAGCTCACAGATCCTTGTCTCAGCTCAGGAAGGACGGCTCCAGAGCAAACCGATTTCTGCAGCAGCCCAATTGCTCGCTCACAACTTTGATGTCAGTAGCTCACAAGACTCCACAGCTTAGAGGGAGCATTGAAGGGGGGAGGGTCTGAATATGCAGTGGGGACCAAAGGCAGCGGCTTAAGCGGTATGGGGCAGGGGGCACCAGTCCTGTGCTTCAAGAGCCCTTGCAAAACTGGGCCAGAGCCATCTCTCAAGTCGGGCAGGCCCCTGCAGTCGCCAAGGCAGAGCGGATGCAACGCTGGCTCGCTCCTTTTAAAGACCAGACATATTTAGAATCATGGAATCACAGAGCTGGAAGGGGCCGTGCAGGTCATCCAGTCCAACCCCCTGGCTCAGTGCAGGATCAGCCTAGAGCATCCCTGACAAGAAGTGTTTGTCCAGCCGCTGCTTCAAGACAGCCAGGGAGGGGGAGCTCACCATCTCCCTAGACAGCCGATTCCACTGTGGCACAACTCTGTCAAAAAGTTTTCCTAATAATAGAAATTTCTCCCAGTTCGAGGCCTCTCTGTACTTCCCTCACTCATCACCACAAGGGAAGAACATCAGAAGAGCCCTGCTGGATCAGGCGACTGGTCCATCTAGTCCAGCATCCCGTCTCACACAGTGGCCAGTCAGTTCCTCTGGAGGGCCAACAACAGGGCAGAGAGGCCGAGGCCTTCATAAGAACATCAGAACAGCCCTGCTGGATCAGACCAATGGTCCCTCTAGTCCACCATCCTGTCTCACACACTGTCCCTAAAATCTCTGCATAGCTAGCCAATACCCCCCATATGTCTGTTCTAGATTTCTCTTGAGTGCATCCCCCCTCCCCTTTTCCTCCAAGAAGCACAGATCGGCTTACATGGTTTCTCCACTTGATCCTCACAACAACCCCGTCGGAGATTGTTCATAAGAGGCATCTCCGATCTTTTCACTCAATCATGTGATGTCCAATATGTTGTTGAAAGGCTTTCACAGCCAGAGTTCATTAGTTGTGGATTTTCTGGGCTGTATGGCTGTGGTCTTGGCATTGTAGGACCTGATGCTTTGCCAGCAGCTGTTACTGGCACCCTCAGAGGTATCACGCAGAAAGATGGAGTCACCTCTGTGTCAAGGTGAGAAGAAAAAAATGGTAGGCAGGTAATTTATACCTACTCAGGAAGGTGGGGTAGGGCTGAGTCGTTATCATGTAGGAGTTTCCCAGGCTGTGACATGCTAATGGAGGAGCTTTCCTGAGGAGGTTCTTTTACATATGGATTGGCAGTTGAGAGCAGGTTGTGTTTTTCAGGACATGTGATGTCCTTTCTCCATCTCTCATAAGGACTCTGGAGGACTTCTAGGGAATGTGACAGTTGGGTCTACACAAGGGGACCACAGCAAGGGGGCCAGAGATGGCTGGTAATGCCAACAGAGCAACCCACACTGCTGTGCCTCATTCCAGGGGGAGCTGAAAAGCCAGGGGGTGGGGGAGAGCCACACCTTGCCAATATTGGGGGAGCCCAGTATTTGGAGCCTGTGGCACAGTCCGGGGCGCATGAAGCCAAGTTCCTAGTCCTGTCCAAGGCTCAGTTTGCAAAAGGGATCCTGACATTCACCTTCACTCTGGAAGAAGCCCCAAGGGACCCCTAGTTTTCAAAGAGTGTTTGTGGGAATAAGAGCCCTTTCCTTCGGGCCTGCTTCTCTGGGAACTTTTGCCAGATCCAACATTTTGCAGGGCAGGGTCAGATCGGCACACGGGTGCTGGTTATTTTCCTCTCTGCTTTCCCGGTGCCTCCTTTGAGCTTGCAGCCTCTGGTGACTCTGAGCCTCCCTGCCCCTCTTTTGCCTATGTAAATCCAGTTTGCCTATGTAAACCCCGAGACTTGACTGTGACTGCCGGGTCAGCTCAGGTGCGGCCAACCAGCTGGTCCCTCTCACTCTGCCTGCTGAAGGCTGGATCTGGGGTGTGTGTGTGTCAGCCGGCCAGAGGGGCCTTGTGGCTGAAGAGCTGGTGCTCCTGAAACAGCAAGAGAGAGGCCTCCTGGGAGTCTTCCAGGACTCCCAGGTTTCCAGTTGAACTTCCCTGCTGAGGAGGAGTTCCTCTTCCCACCCCCACCCCACAATCCAGCCCAACCCAACCCAGCAGCCCTGGGCACCCAAAGTTGTTTCCTGGTGTGGGGGGATAATAAATCACCAGGCACGGATGGCACACATCTGAGAGTTCTGAAAGAACTCAGTTGTGAACTTGTGGATCTCCTGACAAAAATATGCAATCTTTCATTAAAATCTGCCTCCATTCTTGAGGACGGGAAGGTAGCTAATGTCACTCTCATCTTTAAAAAGAGTTCCAGAAGAGATCTGGGAAATTACAGGCCAGTCAGTCTGACATTGATACCGGGTAGATTGGTGGAAACAGTTATTAAGGAAAGAATTAGTAGGCACATGGATGAACAAAACCCATTGAGGCAGACCCAGCATGGGTTCTATAAGGGAAGATCTTGTCTCACTAATCTGTTAGTGTTCTTTGAGGGGGTGAACAAACATGTGGACAAGGGGGACCCAATAGATGTTGTTTACCTTGACTTCCAGAAAGCTTTTGATACAGTTCCTCATCAAAGGCTCCTAAGTAAGCTCAATAGTCACGGGATAAAAGGACAGGTCCTCTTGTGGATCAAAAATTGGCTAATTAATAGGAAACAGAGAGTGAGTATAAATGGGCAATTTTCTCAGTGGAGGGTGGTACGCAGTGGGGTACCACAGGGATCAGAACTTGGTCCGATGCTTTTTAACTTGTTCATTAATGATTTGGAGTTGGGAGTAAGCAATGAAGAGGCTAAATTTGCAGATGACACAAAGTTGCTCAAGGTGGTGAGAACAAGGGAGGATTGTGAGGCACTCCAAAGGGATCTGTTGAAGATGAGCAAGTGGGCATCAAAGCGGCAAATGGGGTTCAATGTGGCCAAGTGCAAAGTGATGCACATTGGAGCAAAAAATCCTAACTATAAATACACTTTGATGGGGTCCAAACTGGTAGAGACTGACCAAGAGAGAGATCTTGGAGTCGTAGTAGATAACTCACTAAAAATGTGTAGATAGTGTGCCACTGCAATAAAAAAGGCCAACACTATGCTGGGGATTATTAGGAAGGAAATTGAAAACAAATCGGGCAGTATCATAATGCTCCTGTATAAATCGATGGTGTGACCTCATTCGGAGTACTGTGTACAGTTCTGGACACCACACCTCAAAAAGGATATTATAGCATTGGAAAAAGTGCAGAAAAGGGCAACTAGAATGATAAAAGGGTTGGGACACTTTTCCTATGAAGAAAGGTTAAAGCGCTTGGAGATCTTAGCTTGAAGAAATGATGGCTGACATGATCAAGGGGTGACATGACCAAGGTTTACAGGATTATGCATGGGACAGAGCAGGTAGAGAAAGAGATACTTTTCTCCCTTTCTCACAATATAAGAACTCATGGGCACTCCATGAAATTGCTGAGCAGTCGGGTTAGAACAGATAAAAGGAAGTCCTTCTTCACCCAAAGAGTTATTAACACATGGAATTCACTGCCACAGGAGGTAGCGGGGGCTACAAGCATGGATGGCTTCAAGAGGGAATTGGATAAGCCACTGGAGCAGAGGTCCACCAGTGGTATGGAGGACTCTGGAGCAAGTGATGCTCTGCATTCTTGGTGCTTGGGGTGGGGGTCAACAGTGGGAGGGCTTCTAGTGTCCTGGCCCCACTGCTGAACCTCCTGATGGCACCTGGTATTTTTGGCCACTCTGTGACACAGAGTGTTGGACTGGATGGGCCACTGGCCCATTCTCTTATGTTCTTATAAGAGGGAATTGGATAAACGTATGGAGCGGAGGTCCATCCATGGCTATTAGCCGCAAGGTAGAGATAGGAACTCTGGGTCTGGGGCAAGGGGTGCTCTGTCTTCTTGGTGCTGGGGGGGGGGCGGCGACCGTGGGAGGGCCTCTAGTGTCCTCCTGATGGCCCCTGGTATTCTTGGCCGCCCTGTGACACAGAGGGTTGGCCTGGGTGGGCCACTGGCCTGATCCAACCTCGGCTTCTCACGTTCTTCGGATCCAGTCCGGGCTTTCCTTCCGGCGGAGCGCTCCGGCCGCGGCTTGGCTTTCGCTGCGGGGGTGACTCCGGCGGCGGGGAAGGGAGGCTGCGCATGCGTCCTGGCGGCCCCCATGCAACTCCGCCGCCCGTACAACAGAGGCAGCCGAGCGGGCTGAGCGGGCAGTTCCACCTTCAGCACCGGCGCCGCTGGACAGCTCCCGCCCGCCCGCCTGCCGCGCCCAGGTAAGTCGCCGCCCGCCCGCCCGCCCGGCCCCCCGCGCCTCCCCCCCGGCCCGGCCCGGCCCCTCCCCGCCGCGCCCGCCTCACCTGCCCCCCCCTCTCCCCTTTGCAGCAGCCGCCGCCGCCGCCGCCGCCGCCTCGGGGGTCCCCGCGGGAGGAGGAGCGGCAGCAGCAGCAGCAGCAGCGGCAGACGGCGGCGGAGCAGAAGGCGGCGGAGAGGACGCCGGCGGCCGAGCTCCCCGAAGGCCGCGCGCTCGCCCCGGGGCTGCTGGCGGAGGAGAGGGCCCGGCGCCCAGGCAGCATCCTCGCGGAACTTCGCGGCAACTTGCCGGCGCTCGGCGGAGGAGGAGGAGGAGGAGGCGGCCATGGAAGGTAAAGGTAGGCGGGCGGGCGGGCGGGGCCGAGGCCGAAGCGCCGCAGTGCTCCGGGAGCCCGGGGGTGGCCGGCCGGCTGGCCGGCGGAGCCCATTGCAGCAGTAGCAGCGGCGGCCGGGCGGCCCGCCGTGCCCTCTGGGCTCCGGGGTTGGGGGCGGCCGGGCTCCTGCGGGGTGGGGGTTGTTTTTCCTTTAAAACGAAGGTTCTTTTGGCCAGGTGTGTGCGTGTATGTGTGGGGGGGAGGCATTGTCGATTGCTTGCCCCCCGCGGCGGCGTCTCTCCGGGTTCCTCGGGGCGGCGGCGGCGGGGGGGCTTCGTGAAGTCTTGGTTCGGGCGCCCCCGGGGGCTCTCCCGCGCGCCCTGCTTTTTCTGGCGCATCCCGGACTCAGCAGAAGGCGCTCTTCCGTGGAGGGGGGGTTTGCAATGCGTATCCTCGTGCCGCCGAGACGACCCCCCCCCTCCGGGAGCCCGCCGTTCGCGTGCCCAGACGCCGAGCCCCGCACACGCGTCCCCCGGCTCCGACGGGCTGCGTCTCGCTCCCACGCCCAAGCAGAGCCGGCGCTCCGTTCCCTTCCCTCGCTCGCTCGACCTAAGCGGGCGACCCCTCCGGTCTCGCGGCCGTCAGGAGGACGGAGAGACGTGTGGCCGCGGCGTGCTCGGGCGCCCAGTCGTGCGGGACGCCCTTTGCCTGCTCTCCCCCGCCCCCGGCATTGCATTGCATTGCATTTTACTGGATGGCCTGGGCCGTCTGGGAAGCCCCGATACAGGAGAGGGGGGCGGGCGGGATGCGTGAGCGGCACGAGGAGTGGGTCTTTCTTTCTCTGGTGCAGGCAGGCCGGGATCTGGAGCGGTCTTGATCCCGGGCGAGCGAGCAGGGAAGGGCGCTGCGGCTGCAGAGAGGCCCGGCCGGGCGATTTGTCAGCAAGGTATTCCCCCCGCCGGCGGCAGCAGCAGCACCACCAGCAGCAGCGACCTGCGAGGCGGGCGGGGTGTCGTTGTAGCTGCGAGGCCGTAAAAGGGGGGGAGGGGGAGGAGGGTGCAGGCGCGCCCGGCGCCCGCGGAGGAGAGGAGCCCCCGGATCTGCACCGTCATGCCGCCGTTGCCTCCTCCCAGGAGCAGCGCGTCGCCTCCCGCGCGAGGGGCCGCGGCCTGGACTGCGGGGGCGGCGGCGACGGGGGGCTGCCCGGGAGTAGGCCGGGGCGTGCCGCTGCCGGGGGGTGTCCTTGGGCTCGCGTCTGCCTCGCCACGGCCGGGGGGGGAGCTGCTCTGGGTGGCCGCCGGCCTGACCTCGCCAGGGAGAAGGGACGGCCGGCCAGGTTTTGTGTGTGTGTATGTGTGGGGGGCTTCGAGCTTTGCAGAACGAAAACGCGGTTGGCTGAGGCCGGGCGGGGGCGGAGGGGTTTTTGCGACGCTAGAGTCCTCGTGCAAAGCGTCTCCGGCAGAAGGACCTTCTCCGCGGCGGCGCCCAGCCAGCCAGCCAGCCACCCAGGGGGAAAGGAAGGAATTGTGGGAAGCAAGAGGGGTTCGGTGTGTGTGTATGTGTGCAGACGACTAGCTGCTGGGGTCGGTCCGCTGTAGGGACAGGGCACTTGGCACCTCTCTCTTAAGAGAACGAGCAGACGTTGGCTCCAGAGGAGAATCCTGCCCTTAGACTCTGGGGAAGGAGGCCAGCAGGCCAGTCCGTGAGAGCAGCCCGGCTTCCTCGGCCGGGGACAGGAGACCTCGCGGCGCTGCACAGGTCTGCCCAGAAAGCCTGGCTGCAGGGGTGGCGCTTACTCCCAGGAAACAGTCCCAGCCAGAGGGGAGTTCATATCTGACCCTAGAAAGCTGATAGTCCCCCAAACCTGGTTGGTCTGGAAGGTGCCACTGGACTCGAATTGAGCTACTCCCGGGGAAGTCTTCTTAGATCGCACGCTGGTATTCAGGGACATTTCTGCTGCCGGGTATCCGAGTGCATCCCTACAGCCGAGAGGGCTAGCGACTTGAAGACAGCAAAACGCATCGGCCGGGGATCTCAAGACTCTCCTGAGAGACCCGGGATTGGCTCTGGTTCTGCTGCAGCTTCTGAGACCCAAAATGGCCATCGAGCTTTCACTTGGATCTTAGCAGATGCCCAGCTACTGTCTTCTGTGAAACTCCGGGGCCACCCATAATGTGGAGGGACTGGTGGTTTTACTAGGCGCAGACTAAAGGATCCCTCTGCCCTGATTTCTGCAGGGTCCCCATGAAGTGGACTCCGTCTTCCCCGCAGCAGCCTATGCGTAGAGGGGCCACTAGGCCTGAGAAAACCGCCTCTTTAAAATGTTCATTGTGTGCAGTAGGGTTGCCTTTATAGCTGGGTGGCTGTGCCTTTAGCTCTCAGACGCACCTCTAGGCTGCCATTGTTATGTGAGCCAGTTTGGTGTAGTGGTTAAGTGCGCGGACTCTAATCTGGGAGAACCGGGTTTGATTCCCCACTCCTCCACTTGCACCTGCTGGATGACCTTGGGCAAGCCATAGTCCTGATAAGAGCTGTTCCTGAAAAAGCAGTTTGTGTTAGAATTCTCTCAGCCACTTTGAGACTCCTTTGGGTAGTGAAGGGCGGGGTATAAATCCAATCTCCTCCTCCTCCTCCTCCTCCTCCTCCTCCTCCTTCTTCTTCTTCTTCTTCTTCTTCTTCTTCTTCTTCTTCTTCTTCTTCTTCTTCTTCTTCTTCTTCTTCTTCTTCTTCTTCTGAAATCCTCGGAATCCCCAGCCTGTGTCCAGGAGACACAGTCTCTGTCGTTATGTATGCGTTAAGCGCTGTCAAGTTGCTTTTGACTTCGGCGACCCTAGGAATGGATGTCCTCCGAAATGTCCAATCATTTACCGCCTAGCACGGCTCTTGCAGACGGAGGGCCTTGGTGGCTTCCTTGGGTGGAGCCCCTCCATCGCCTGTTGGCTTTTCCTCTTTCCCCTGCTGCCTTCCCCCATTCCTTGCCACCGTTGTCTCTTCTAGTGAGTCTGCTGTTCTCCCATCTCCAGCATTAAGCTCGTTTTATTCTTAGTTAAGGCAAATAGTTCTCATTTTTAATTACTGGTATCGTTCAAGTGAAAGAATTATGGGGCCGTGATGGCTCAAGTGGTTAAGACGCTGAAACTGCAGACCGGAAGGTCGGCAGTTCGAGACCCGAGTGCCACGTGACGGAGTGAGCTCCCATCTCCGGCCCCAGCTCCTGCCAGCTTAGCAGTTCGAAAGCAAGAAATTGCAAGTAGATAAATAGGTGCTGCTTAGGCGGGAATGGAACAGCATTCCATGTGCCTCGGCATCTAGTCGTGCCGGCCACGTGACCATGGAGAAGTCTTCAGACAGCGCTGGCTCTTTGGCTTGGAAACGGAGATGAGCACTGCATCCCTAGAGTAGGATTCGACTGGCTTTTGCGAGAGGGAAAACATTGCCTTTACTAGGTGAAAGAAACACCTTCAGATCTAAGCTAGGGAAGGGAGTTGGTGGAGAATTCCTCCCAATCCCGCACCAGTCCCGGCTTGGTTTTTGGCATTAGGGTGTCGCCCCAGGACAGTGCGACTGTTGTCACCCATTTCCACGAATTTGGGTGATTGTGGATGTGGTGTTGTGACAAAGGAGGGGGGGACAAAGGTTCAGGGAGAAGGAGGCGTTAGACTCTTCTCCAGGATCTGGTTGTCCCTGGGGAGGGAGATTTCCCCCCTTGGGGAACCTTCCATTAAGCTCTTAGAGTGGTTCTTTGCATGACGTGAGCCTTGCTTTAGAGGTGTTCTTGTCTTTTACAGAATGTAGTTGCGGAAATGGCAGTTTAGGCGAAGAGACTGGCCTGGGGTGGGGAGAGGAAGCTTTTAATGCTTTGTTCTCGGGATATTTTCCTGCTGGACGTGGCCTCTCTGACTCACTCTGCCCGCTTGGTTTAGAATTAACATTTTCTTCTTGTCCTTCCTTGCTGGAGCACAGAGTAGCAGACCTGGTTTCCCCCATTCCATTCCTGTTGGGCCAACAGCATCATCATCATCGTCATTGTCATTATCATCAGTCTGATGTAGTGGTTAAGTGCACAGACTCTAATCTGGGAGAACCGGGTTTGATTCCCCCACTCCTCCACTTGCACCTGCTGGATGACCTTGGGCAAGCCGCAGTTCTGACAAGAGCTGTTCTTGAAAAAGAGCAGTTTCTGCCAGAACTCTCTCAGCCCCACCTCCCTCACAGGGTGTCTGTTGTGGGGAGGAGAAGGGAAAGGAGTTTGTAAGCCGCTCTGAGACTCCCTTGGGTAGTGGAGGGCGGGGTCGAAATCCAATCTCTTCTTCTCTTCTTCTTAGACTCATAGAATGTTAGAGTTGGAAGGGACCTTGCAGGTAATCTAGTCCAACCCCCTGCACTCTGCAGGAGCACAGCCGAAAGAGAGCCCTACAGCCCTACATACCTACAACATATGCGGAAATGGTCATCCAGCCTCCACTTGGAAAAGTCCAGGGAAGGAGCATCCACCACCTCCCGAGGCAGTCTCTGTTCCACTGCTCAACCACTCAGTTAAGTTAAGAGGTTTCTCCTGATATTTAGCTGGTAACAGCTCCCTTGTAATTTCCACCTCTCCTCCTCCTCCTCCTCCTCCTCCTCCTCCTCCTCCTTCTTCTCCTTCTTCTTCTTCTTCTCCTTCTCCTTCTCCTTCTCCATCGTCTCTTTCCCCCCGGAAGTGATTATTTCCAGCAGCCAGTTTCATTGATAATATGAATAATAACCTGAAGAAGAAAGCATAACTGTTATCTCTTTGGTACAAATTTACAAAAACAGACGCGTCCAACGACAGCAAAGCATGCGGCAATTATCAGTGATCAATAAATACAGAGAGATGAAGGCCGCGTGAGTCTGTCTGCAGCAGGAGAAAAGAGCCAGGGTCCCTGAGCACCTTTGAGTAAGAGGATTTGTGGCGGGGGAAGGAGTTTCCACGAGCCGCTGCCCACGTCTTCCGAGACCAAAATCTCCTTGCCCTGCCGCAAATTTTGTTAGTCTCTAAGGCGCTCTTGGACTCTTGCTCTTTTCTGCAAATAAATCCAAAAGAAAGGACATCCAGAGGGCTTTTGCAACACGTGACTCTGTCTGATCTGCATCGTCGTAAACTGGGAAGAAACTCCCAGACGTCCCCGTGGTCGACCCTGACCCCAACGCGCCCGTTTTGATGAATGTGTCAGTGCAGTCACTTAGCAGTGCCAGGACGGCTTTTGTTCCAGTTAAATAACTAGCAAATACCTCCCACAACAGCCCTGGCAGGCAAGCGGGCATCTCTGAAATCACGTAACGGGAGCCCCGCTGGGTCTTCTGGAACCAGGTGATCCGGCTCAGCTTCATTGATTCTTACTGAAATGAGGTACCAGAAGTCTCGTATCATTTCTCAGCTCTGCCATACCTAGCGGCGATCCAGAAAGCGTCCATTCCCGACAAATGTGCTGCAAGACTTCTGAGCCTTGCTCCGCACGCTGATAGAGGGGGGTGGGCTGAATACTGAACGGGGGCACCCCACTGGCACCCTTCAAAGGCAAAAGCAGGGCTGCTGGTGGATCAGGAACAGGGCTCAGGCCCAATGCTCCCTCTAAGCTGTGGAGTCTTGTGAGCAAAAATTCTCCTTTGTGAGCTCCCGGCATTAAAGTTGTGAGCGAGCGATTTTGCCTGCTGCATAAATGAGTTTGCTCTGCAGCCATCCCTCCTGAGCCAAGACAAAAATGTGTGAACCGGAGGCTAAAAAAATGCGAGCTAGCTGACACTAACTGAGCTTAGAGGGAACGCTGGTCAGGTCCGTTCCCGATAATCCATTTATTAAAATGTTTCTATCCCACCTTTGCTCCTGGTTCGAGGTGGCTTCATTGAGGGCAGCTGGAGTCCTTGCAATTCCTTGCTGCTCCTTCCCCGATTCTTGAACTGGGGTGAAATTTGGGTGTAGCTTTGCAGCAGCCTCCACTGGGCGCATTGTCACCTTGTCTTGCAAGAGAGCTGAACAGGTCATGGGGGTGGTGTCATGGGGGTGACAGGGGTTACTGGAGAGAATTCTTTGACCCCCACCTCCGCCATAACAACATCTAGAATACTTCGGGGAAGCCATGGCAAAGTCAGTGTGCTATAGAGCTTGGCCAGTGTGTGGACCTGGACTACAAGAGACCTGGGTTCAAATACTGATTGCAGTCTTCAAGTATCTGAAGGGCTGTCATGTAGAAGATGGAGCAGATCTATTCTCTTTTGCTCCGGATCGCAAGACTAGATCTAATGGGTGGAAATTACAAGGGAGTCGATACTGGCTAGATATCAGGACAAACTTCCCAACTGTCAGAGTGGTTGAGCAGTGGAACAGTCTGCCTCGGGAGGTGGTGGATGCTCCTTCCCTGGACGTTTTCAAGTGGAGGTTGGACGGCCATCTTTTGGGTATGTTGTAGGGCTATCTTTTTGCTTTGCTCCTGCAGGGTGCAGGGAGTTGGACTAGATGACCTGCAAGGTCCCTTTCGACTCTAACATTCTATGATTCTAAGTATTTGAAGGGCTGTCATGTAGAATATGGAGCAGATGTATTCTCTCTTGCTCCGGATTGCAAGACTAGACTGAATGGGTGGGAATGACAAGGGAGTTGTTACCGGCTAAATATCAGGAGAAACTTCCTAACTGTAAGAGTGGTTGAGCAGTGGAACAGACTGCCTCGGGAAGTGGTGGATGCTCCTTCCCTGGATGTTTTCAAGTGGAGACTGGATGACCATACTTCGGATATGTTGTAGGTTTGTCGGGCTCTCTTTCGGCTATGCTCCTGCAGAGTGCAGGGGGTTGGACTAGATGACCTGCAAGGTCCCTTCCAACTCTAACATTCTATGGTTCTGTGATTCTAAGACTGCAAAATATCTCTGCCTGAGAACCCGGGAGAGCTGCTGCCAGTCAGGGCAGACAGTATTAATGGACCAGTGGTTTTGGGAAGAGCTGTATCTCAGTGGCAGAGACTCTGCTTGGTATGCAGAAGTTCCCAGGTTCTCTCCCCAGCACCTCCAGCTAAAAGGACCAGGCAGTAGGTGAAAAACCTCTCTGCCTGAAACCCTGCAGAGCTGCTGCCAGTCTGGAGTAGCCGGTACTGACTTTGATGGACCAGTGGTTTGATTCAGTGTAAGGCCAGCTTCGTGAGTTCATGTGTGTTGGAACTTGGTGATGTTCTGCGAAAGACAGGCTGTCCCCGTGGCTCTCCTCCGTCATGAGCTTTATGCATCTTAACCCCTCTTTAGAGGAAAGGGGGGGGTCATCTCTTCCTTTCTCCCCTTTCTTCCTTTTGTCACCATTTCTTGGAACTATTCCCTCCTCCCCGACTCATACTTGATAGATGGAGTTAATTTTCTGGATACTTCAGCCCAAAGGATTTATGGAGAACCATCCACAGCTCCAAATGTTCTATTGACATAATAGGGAACTGTGTGGGTTGGGTGGTGGTGTTCCTTCTGGGTTTAAATCGTTACGAATACATTATTAATGCAAAAACATTATCCCTGGATGTAATGACTGAGAGGGAAGGCCGCCTCCTTGGAGGAGGAGGATACGGCTCAGTCTCCTCAATGCATGTTCAGAAATGGGGAAGGCAGCTTGCTGGTGGTGTTTGGATGACTTCTTGGATCAGGCCCAGGGCTGCCTGCCACGATCCACTTTGAGAGATGAGCCCATGAGATGCACCGTCATCACTGGCAGGGTCTAAGCCCCCGTTGGTTTAGCCTGCACTGCTCAGGCCATTCAGTTCAGCTTGCTCCAGTTTGCCAGTTAGGGTTCCCAACTGCCAGGCAGTGGCCGGAGGTCTCCTGGGGTGACAATGAAGAACGTAAGAACATAAGAGAAGCCAATGTTGGATCAGGCCAATGGCCCATCCAGTCCAACACTCTGGGTCACACAGTGGCCAAAAATACCAGGAGCCATCAGTAGGTCCAGCAGTGGGGCCAGGATACTAGAAGCCCTCCCACTGTTGACCCCCCTCAAGCACCAAGAATACAGAGCATCCCTTGCCCCAGACCGAGAGCACCTATCTATATCTTAAGGACTTAAGAACATAAGAGAAGCCAATCTCGGATCAGGCCAATGGCCCATTTAGTCCAACACTCTGTGTCACACGGTGGCCAAAAATACCAGGGGCCATCAGGAGGTCCAGCAGTGGGGCCAGGACACCAGAAGCCCTCCCACTGTTGCCCCCCCGAGCACCAAGAATACAGAGCATCACTTGCCCCAGAGTCCCTATTTATACCTTGTGGCTCAGAGCCACTGATGGGCCTCTGCTCCTTATGTTTATTCCCTCTTGAAGCTGTCCATGCTTGTAGCTGCCACCACCTCCTGTGGCAGTGAATTCCATGTGTGTTAATCACTCTTTGGGTGAAGAAGGACTTCCTTTTATCCGTTCTAACCCAACTGCTCAGCCATTTCATGGAGTGCCCACGAGTTCTTGTACTGTGAGAAAGGGAGTAAAGTACCTCTTTCTCTACCTGCTCTATCCCAGGCATAGCTGCCACCCCCTCCTGCAGCAGGGAATTCCATGCGTTCATAGCTCTATGGGTGAAGAAGGACTTCCTTTTATGCGTTCTAACCTGACTGCTCAGCAGTTTCATTGCTAATTAGATAACCAGCAATTTCATGGAGTGCCCAGGAGTTCTTGTATTGTGAGGTCCAGGTGACAGGTGATCAGTTCACCTGGCGCAAACGACTGCTTGGAAGGTGGACTCTGTGATGTTGTGCCCAGCAGAGATTCCCCCAGGCAGTCAAGCGCCCGCTCTGTGCCTGCTCTGGAGCCTTGTGCTCTCTGGTGCCTGAGCAGAGCCCTCCCTCCCTGGGGTACTGCTGCAGCCAGGAAATTGGGGTGTGTGTGCCCAGTTTGGAGCTGAGCAGAGGTGCGGTGCCACAGAGCCCACCCTCTCAAGCTGCCGTTTCCTCCGGGTGAGCCGATCTCTGTTGTCTGTAGTAGTAATTCAGGGAGATCTCCAGGCCACACATGGAAGTTTGGCCACCAGTGTCCCCTCTAAGCTGAGTTAGTGTGAGTTAGCTCACAGCCTTTTAGCCTCTGGCTCACGCGTTTTTGTCTTAGCTCAGGAAGGAGGGCTCCGGGGCAGTGGTCCCTCTAAGCTGAGTGAGTGTGAGCTAGCTCACAGTTCTTTAGCCTCCGGCTCACACATTTTTGTCTTAGCTCAGGAAGGAGGGCTCCGGCGCAAACCAATCTATGCAGCAGCCAAATCGCCCGCTCACAACTTTACCACCTGGAGCTTTACCGTCAGAACCTTTGGTGCATCATGGCCAAGGCTTTAGGGAACAACTTGGTTATTTACATACCAGGTTCGTGCTTGTAATTGGTCAAATGCCTTGATAGGGTTGGGGGATTTCTTAGTCCTACCCAGGTGATGGGGATCGCTTTCCCTGTCAGTCACAGGGGACAGGCTCTTCGGGTCCTTAAATAAGTAACCACAGAGTGCTAGATGATACACAGGGAGGATGTGGGATGTGGGAGAGCCAGTTTGGTGTAGAAGAAGAGAAGGAGAAGAGATTGGATTTATACCCCGCCCCTCACTTGGAGTCTCAGAGCAGCTTCCAAACTCCTTTCTCTTCCCCTCCCCACAACAGACACACCCTGTGAGGTAGGTGGGGCTGAGAGAGCTCTTTCAAGAACTGCTCTTTCAAGGACAGCTCTTGTCAGAACAACGGCTTGCCCAAGGTCACACCAGCAGCTGTATGTTGAGGAGCGGGGAATCAAACCGAGTTCATCCAGATTAGAGTCCGTGCACTTAACCACTATACCAAACTGTAGCCGTCAGGAACACAGACTCTGATCTGGGAGAACCGGGTTTGATTCCCCACACCTCCACAGGCAGCTGCTGGTGTGACCTTGGGTCAGTTACAAGTTCTTTCAGAGCTGCTCTCTCAAGGGCAGTCATCAAGAGAGCTCTCTCAGCCCCACCCACCTCACAGGGTGTCTGTTGTAGGGAGGGGAAGGGAAAGGAGTCTGTAAGCCGCTCTGAGACTCCTTCGGGTAGTGAAGGGTAGGGTATGAATCCAATCTCCTCCTCCTCCTCCTCCTCCTCCTCCTCCTCCTCCTCCTCCTCCTCCTCCTCCTCCTCCTCCTCCTCCTCCTCCTCTTCTTCTTCTTCTTCTTCTTCTTCTTCTTCTTCTTCTTCTTCTTCTTCTTCTTCTTCTTCTTCTTCTTCTTCTTCTTCTTCTTGGAAAGGGCTTTTGGGCAAGCAGCTAGAGCCAGAACTCCTCTAGTTGGGCAGCTGCTTAGCTATCCAGCCAAGGGTGTGGTGTGTGACGGCAACTGCTGTTTCTCTTATGGCACCACCAGGTGTGCTAGACTCTGTTCACCTGGGTTCCCCACTGTGGTGCCCCCGGGCACCTGCCCACCTGCTCCCTGGCCCCCGCCAAGTGTGAGCAGAGCTTCCGATCGATCAGTGGAGATCAGATTGGCTGAGCAGACAGAAGAGACCACGGGGTTGATTTCATTCTCTCCCTTGCTCTTTCCCAGTGTTTTTTTTTTTAAACCTACTCTTGTTCCCTGTAGCTGGGCTGCCTCTGTGTTTGTGTGTTTGTGTGTGTGTGTTTGGTTCTGCTCCCTGTGGAGGGCACTTTGTGGCTGCACCGCCTCCCCCCACCCGACACCCTGTGTCAGAATTCCAAAGGTCCCCCCAGGCTCAGAAAGGCCAGGGTCTGGCTGCTGTACCCAAGAGGGGCCGAACGGGTCCTCCCAGATGACCATGCAATCGGTGCTCTTTTTGCACGTGGTGCAGAGTTGTTTTCTGTTGCCCCAGAAGGTCGGACCAGAGCCAGTGGGTTGAAATGAAATCAGAAGAGTTTTCGGCTAAACGTGCGGAAGAACTTCCAGACAGTCAGAGCGGTTCCTCAGTGGCACAGGCATCCTTGGGAGGCTCTCCTCCTTTGGAGGTTTTCAAGGAGAGGCTGGATGGCCACCTGACAGCCATGCGGGTTCTGTCGGATCATGAGAAGGGAGGGCAGGAAGGGTTGCCTCACTGCTTAGTTCTCGTGGCCCTTTCTTACATGCCCCGAGAAATGCTGATGGCCATTTTGGGGTCAGGAAGCCATTTTTCTCCTGGCCAGTTTGGCTGGAGATCCTGGAGGCTTCCCCCCCTCTTCTGGGCATGGAGCAGGGGTCCCTGGGGGTGTGGAGGGGGAGGCAGTTGCGAATTTCCTGTCTTGTGCAGGGGGTTGGACTAGATGACCCTGGAGGTCCCTTCCAGCTCTGTGACTCTGTGATTCTAAGTGATGCTAAGAACACCTGACTGACTTTGGAGCTCATTCTCTTTTGAACTTGTGAACGCGGCTTAATGGGGCGTGAGAAGTGGGCGATCGGCCATTTCCAGCCCAGCTCTTAGAATATGGCTGTTAGATTCAAATGACCCAACGGATGCCTTTTGCCCTGGGCCTGCGCACAGAAGCGGCCTTCAAGACCCAACGTTGTCCGGTGGCTGAGGACGACCGGCTGCATTTGGGGCTGCTCCCCGTGGCCGGGCAGGGCCGCCGGGAAGTCGTGTGCAGTGGCACATGGATGCTGAGCTGTTGCCCCGGCGGCTGCGATGCAGCGGTGTCAGCACAGGGAATGCAGGAACTGACACAGCTTCTCTTGGGCGAACATCTCGGAGCAGCAAAGCAGAGAACTTGGCGGGAGGAAAGGCCTCGACGGGTGGCTGAGACGGCTCTGGAAAGTTGGCCTTGCTGGAGGAGAGGAAGCTGTTTGGTTGGAGGCAGAAGAGCAGGAGGGGGCTCTTGCAGGCTTTGTGGGCAGAAGGAGCGGCAGCATTGGAGGCAGAAAAGTGGGTGAGGGAGGGGTGGGTGGGTGGCTGGAGGCCGAGGCAGGCAGATTGGAGAGAGAGGGGAAAGAAGGGGCGGCTGGAGGCAGTTAGGGCCAAAAGCAGACCTGCAGAGCCAGCAGAAGCTGGTGGTGGGGAACGGTCTGGCGAAGAGGTAAGCGAAGCGTGCAGGGAAAGAGGCGCTGGAAGTCAGAAGGGAGAGGCAGCAGCCAGTGAGCCGGGGAAGAGGAAGAGGATGGGTGTGTGGGGAGAGAAGCCCTGGAAGGAGAGCCCTGGGGGAAGGGGAGGGAAGGGAAGGGGGGAGGGATGGAGTCGCCAGAGTTTGACTGGAGACAAGGGGAGGAGGAGGATGGTGCAGGGAAGCAGCTCCACAGCCCTTATGCTTTGCCTTCGCCCAGCCTGGATGTAAAGATCACCTCAATATTTCCCTGACCTGGATGGCCCAGGCAGTTATTATTGTTGTTATTGTTAATTTGGTGTAGTGGTTAATTTGGTGTAGCGGTTAAGTGCGCAGACTCTAATCTGGGAGAACCGGGTTTGATTCTACCGCTCCTCCATTTTGCAGCTGCTGGATGACCTTGGGCAAGCCGTAGTTCTGTCAAAGCTGTTCTCCCAAGGGCAGTCCTCGAAAGAGCTCTCCCAGCCCCGCCTACTTCACAGGTTGTCTGTTGTGGGGAGGGGAAGGGAAAGGAGTTTGTAAGCCGCTCTGAGACTTTGAGTGAAGGGCGGGGTATAAATCCAATCTCTTCCTCCTCCTCCTCGTCTTCTTGAGTGAACTCAGGCCCAGCACGACCTAGCGCGGCGGCACCGCTGAATGTGTCCTTACTCTGCACTTTATTTCTATTGCCATCGAAGTTATGTTTTAAATTGATTTGTTAGTGTTTTCAATGATTTGTTGTATTTTATCATGTGTAAAATGTATATTGCCCATCAGTTTTCTGGAAGCCGCCCTGAGCCCATCTTGGCAGGGAGGGCAGGGTAAAAGTTAAAGCAATAAATAAATAAATAAATTCTTCTCAACAACAACAACATTTATGAATTGCCCCACGCCTACTACCGCAGGGCTCTGGGTGATGTACAACCAGAGATAAAACAAGAGAAAATTAATTAAAACAGATCTCGGAAGCTAAGGATGGGTCGACTCCGGCAAGTACTTGGATGGGAGACCTCCAAGGAATACCAGCGGCTGGGAGGCGGGGGCAGGCTTTCTTCAGCCCCCTCCCTGAATATCCTCCAGGCCCCCAGGAGGGGTCAGTCACCAGAGGTCGCCAGGACTCCCAGGTGCGCACACATTCACACACATACACGCATATGAAAAATACACACACAAAAAAAGATCACATCAATCAGTCACTAATGACCATTATAAATCAGAGTTATAATGACAGAGACTGTTATTCCTTGTGCCCTAAAAGAGGCAGTCACCTGTCTGTTACTTTAAAAAGTATATATATGTAGAGAAGAGTGACGTGGCCAGTCATCTCCCAGTATCTGATTTGCCCTTTCTGGGCAAAGTGCTAGAAGATGCCGTTACTCCAGGCCTTCCTAGGCAATCCACCTGCCCTGGATACCTTTCAGTCTGGTTTCAGGCCAGTCTACGGGGTGAAGACGGCCTTGCTGGCCCTTCTGGAGGACCTCCGTCTCATTATAGGCTGTTCTTTGCCATTCTGACTGGGCTGACTTGGTGCACTGGGCCGGGCCATCCCGTTGAGGCCTCATTGGGAGGTCGAAGCAGGGGCTTTGGGTTGGTTCAAGTTGTCCTTTAGGGGCAGAGCTCAAAAGGCCACTGTGGGGGATGCGTTTTCTACTGTTTGGGGCTCGTGGGGCTCCAGAATGCGTTCAGTATTGTCCCCTGTGCTGTTTGAGCTCTATCTGAAGCCGTTGGGAGAAATCATTTTGTGGTTTTGGGTTGGGATGTCGTCAATTGGCCAACGACGCCCAGCCCTCCAGCTTGAAATCCAGATCACCTTGTTATGCTATAGAGTCCCTGGACCAAGGCCGGAAGTTACAAATCAGCCCTCCCCCAACCACAAGCTGGATGGCATTTCCTGTCCCCTGGAAAAGGGCAGTGGGGTCCTCGGTGCAGCGACTCTTGGCCAAGCCTTGGCTTAGGAGTCATAGGCAAGACCTGGGATCCCACCAAGACTTACTATGATTGGTAATTTAGTGTCAAATAAAATGGAGCCTTTTTCTAAAATGGTAAATAAGTGCTAGGGTTTACAGTGCTATGGGGTGAGAAGGCAATTAACTAATTCTAACTTCAAACAGGGTGGGTGTAATGAGGAGGGACGGGGTGTGCCCCCCCCCCGCCATAAGACCGCTCACAGGAGGAATGAAAGGCAGCCCCAGTTTGGTTTTCGTTTTTAGGTGAAGCTGGATTTTCTGAAGAAGAAATTAGTTTGGAAGTATGTAATAGTAAACAGTAAATGGAAGAATGTCCAGTGTATGCTATGTACTGTAACTAATGTGAATACAGAAGAACTCAGGAAACTGAATGGAATAATATTTAACGAGTGCGATAAGGTAATAGGATTCAGAATAAGAAGTAGCCCTTGGTTAGTAATTAGGGATAACAGAAGTTAGTGGATCAGTTTGAGAGCACATTCTATTATTAATAATTTTGGGGGTGAATAATATAATAGATTGATGGAGAATAAGGTCAACAACCTGTATTGTTGTCCATTACAGAAAAGTAATAGATTGTGAATTTTAAAAAAGAAAGCCCTTCCCCAGGCCAAGCAGGTGTCCATCCAGAAGGCTGGAGTGAGCTTTCATGGGCAGGAATGTCTTTCGGGGCAGAAATGGGAAAAGCTTGCGAGTTCTCGGGTTACAGAATTGGGAGACTTGCCCAGGAAGTGCCGTGGGAAACGCGGAATCTTTGCGTAGGCCTTTCTTGGCCCTGGTTGCCACGGCGAGCTGCAGGAGAGAAAAAGCAAGCCGGGCAAAGAGGATTCTGTGCATTTAGGTAGATCGTGAGAGGATGGGCGGCTCTTGTGCTCAGCTCTTGGGGAATGCCAATTGCCTCTTCGGGATCAGGAAGGAATTCTCCAGGCCAGGTTGGCCTGGGGATCCTGGGTTTTTTTTGCCTTCCTCTGGGCATACAGCCAGCGTCGCTGGGGGAAGTGGTGGTGGGGGGAGGTAGTTGTGAATTTCCTGCATTGTGAAAGGGGTTGGACTAGATGGACCCTGGAGATCCCTTCCAGCTCTGCATTTCTAGGACAGTGCTTTGGCTAAGAGCCAGAGCATGCCAAATAAGCATAGTTACATCCAGTGTTCCCTCTATGATGAGTTAGTGTGGGCTAGCTCACAGCTTTTTAGCCTCCAAGCTCACACATTTTTATCTTGGCTCAGGATTGGTGTAGTGCCAGTTTGGTGTAGTGGATAAGTGTACAGACCCTAATCTGGGAGAACCGGGTTTGATTCCCTCTCCTCCCCTTGCACCTGCTGATGTGACCTTGGGTCAGTCACAAGCTCTGGCACAGCTATTCTCTCAAGGACAGTTTGTGTTAGAGTTCTCTCAGCCCCACCTGCCTCACAGGGAGTCTGTTGTGGGGAGGGGAAGAGAAAGGAGTTTGTAAGCCGCTCTGAGAATCCAAGTGAAAGGCGGGTTATAAATCCAGTCTCTTCTTCTCTTCTCCAGAGCAAACTGATTTATGCAGCGGCCAAATCACTTGCTCACAATTTTAATGCCAGTTGCTCACAGGACTCCACAGCTTAGGGGGGACATCGGTTACATCCCCCGAATATAAATCCAGCTCCTTCTCCCTCTGCACCTTCTGATCCACCGAGCCAAAGGCCTTCGTGACGGCCCACCCACCGCTCGAGAAGGGTATTCACTACCCACAAAAATAGCAGGTCCGTCACACGTGGTTGGCTAGTGGGTCTGCTGCCGCTCCCGTGTTAGTCCTGTCCTGCGTGGCTCACTTTGGCATGGACGGTGCAGCGACTCCTGGCTTCCTTCTTCGCCCGCTTGTAAGATCCTTGTTTGGACAGCCAAATGCGATTTCTGCAGAAGCCATTGGCTGTGCAATGCAATGCAAACCTTGGCTGTGGCTGTGCCGGTCACTTCTGGCCAAGGAGGGATCTAATGACAGTCTGGGGTTGCCATCTCTAGTGTGGGGAATTCCTGGAGTTGGGGTGGGCAGAGCCGGGAAGGGTGATGTTTGAGGGGGGAGGAACTCAGCAAGGATGTGATGTCAAAGTCCACACTCCGAAGATGTCATTTCCTCCAGGGGAACTTGTCTGGAGATCAGTTGTAATTCCAGGAGGTCTCCGGGCCCCACCTGGAGGGTGGCAGTTCTACATGAAACAGCTGTTTCTCCTTTTTGACTTGGGGGAGACTCAGGGGTGGATGAAGGCTTCCTGGTGCCCTAAGCACCACTGACCAATCTTGGTGCCCTCCTCCTTTCCACACTGACCCAGTATATTTTAGTTGTTGACCTGTTAGGTTGCAGCAGTGCAAAAATTTATTCATACGAGAACACAATATACTGTACAAAACATTCGTGTTTTTTTTTCCTTTTCACCCTTTTCCCCAACTCTCTGGTGCCCCCTTTGGCCCTGGTGCCCTGACCATGTGCTTAGTCTGCTGAATGGTTAATCTGCCACTGGGGAGAGTTAACGGAGAACAGCTTTTGCCCAGAGGGTTCAAAGTGGTGCAGTAGAGAGTCATTGTCTAACTTTCTGCATTACATAATTTTTTTAAAAGGCAGGTTAAAAACTCCCTTTTTTAAATTGCACATCTGAAGAAGGGCCCGGCTAATGCCAGTAGCTCACAAAGTAGAATTTTTGCTCACAAGGCTCCACAGTTTAGAGGGAGAGAGCGTTCTTATGATCGCTTATGTTATGTTACAACTGAGGTTGATAAAACTATGCATGGGACAGAGCAGGTAGAGAAAGAGGTGTACTTTACTCCCTTTCTCACAATACAAGAACTCGTGGGCACGCCATGAAATTGCTGAGTGGTCGGGTTAGAACAGATAAAAGGAAGCCCTTCTTCAACCACAGAATGTTTAACACATGGAACTCACTGCCACAGGCGGCTACAAGCAGGGACGGCTTCAAGAGGGAACTGGATAAACATTAGGAACAGAGGTCCATTGGTGGTTATTAGCCACAAGGAATAGATAGGGACTCTGGGGCAAGGGATGCTCCGTATTCTTGGTGCTTGGTGGGGGCAACGGTGGGAGGGCTTCTAGTGTCCTGGCCCCACTGCTGGACCTCCTGATGGCCCCTGGTATTTCTGGCCACCGTGGGACACAGAGTGTTGGACTGGAGGGGCCGTTGGCCTGATCCAGCATTGGCTTCTCTTATGTTCTCATGTTCTTATTGTTCACCACTATACCACACTGGCTGTCTGGTTAATGTTTTTGCACGTGTGCAAAAAGGGAGGTGCGTGAGGGTGTGTAAGTGTAATGCAGGCAGCGTACCTGCCCCCCCCCGACATCCTGTAGGCAACTCTGCTGTCCTCTTAAGAGAAAAAAAAATCCCTGGCGAGAACTGTGAACTGCTGTGCTTCTTTTATAATTTGTTCTCTATCTACCGTCCCCCTTTCCCACTGGGATTGGTGGACTGCACAACGTTAAGTCAATACAATTGATATGCAGAGACAAGCAGGGCGCCAGTGCTAATGAGTAGCCGTGGTTTGTGAAGGAGCACAGAGCAACTGGGTGTCCGCACCAGCCTCAGGAGGGAACAAGTTTTTCAGGAGCTTTCCTTAGTGCAGAGCAAAGCTTGCAAAGGGGTCCCAGGCTTCCAGTCTGCCTCAGAGAAATAAATCCTCTCTGACCGCCTTGCCCATAGTTTAGTGTCTGGTAGGACTGGGGTGGTAGTACTGACGGGCGGCTCAGAGGTTAAGACACTGAAGCTGCAGACCGGAAGGTCGGTAGTTTGGCAGTTCGAGACCCGAGTGCCGCGTGACGGAGTGAGCTCCCGTCTCTGGCCCCAGCTCCTGCCAACCTAGCCGTTCGAAAGCAAGAAATCGCAAGTAGATAAATAGGTACCGTTTCGGTGGGAAAATAACAGCGTTCTGTGCACTTTGGTGTTTAGTCACGCCAGCCACATGACCACGGACAGCGCTGGCTCTTTGGCTTGGAAACAGAGATGAGCACCGCAACCCTAGAGTTGGATTTGACTGGCTTTCAAGCAAGGGAACCTTTACCTTTACCTTTATTACTGGGGATCAGCCAATGGTGGGGAGGCTGGGGGTCAGGCAATGCCTTTCATTGCAACAACACCTGTGGGGTAAAACCCCTTGGCTCCCCACAAGTGCCGCAGAGCCCTTCGTCCAGTAAAACTGAACGATAACTGCAGTTCACGGGGATGTAAGAGAAGAGCTGCTTATTATTGCAGACATCTTTCCCTTCCTTCAGTTTCTTTAGTGTCGTATGCATTCTCTCAGACGCTCAGCCTCCCACCCCCACCCCCTGCCGGTAACCCAAAAGCTTGCGTATGTCAACAGAGGCCAAAATTGGTCTAATAAAAACCTCCTGTCTCTCCTCTGGGACCAACGAGGCAACGAGGATTGATACCTAACCACATTGCAGGAAAGCATTTAGAGCTAACTCCGACACACCAGGAAGTGGGGGAATGGATTCCCGGCCATTATTTCTGCCCTCCTTCCTGATTCTCCGGCTCACTGCCTGCCGAGTAATTAGAGAGCTTCATCATGAAAAAGCCATTCCTTTGAATGGTCCAATTTTTAATTGGGCTTTTGTTGCAAACTCCACGGGGTTCTCATCTGAACGTGTGCCGGCAGAAGGCTGGGATTCCACGAGAACGTCGCTGTAGCAGATTGGGCAGATGGAGAGCTGGGATTATCGGAGGAAAAGGCCAAAAGGGAATTGATCCCCCATCCCAGCCGATGGCTTCATTGGCAATTTATGGGGACATGTCCCCCCCTCCCCCCCAGCTGTGTTTCCTGAACTTGGTTTTACTAGAAAAAATATATCAAGGCTTTTCTGACTCTGAGCAGAGGAAAGGTGGGCTCAGATTGGATTTTAGGAGCGTTCGGGATGTCGGGCACTATTGGGTGCCCCTTGGCAGAAAGGTGCCAGGGGAGATGGGGCCGTAGCTCAGGAGCAAAGTATCTGCTTGGCACACGGGAGGTCTCAAGAGAAATTGTGGGCACCTCCAGTCGAAGTGATCATGTGACAAAAGAAGAAGAAGTAGAAGTAGAAGTAGAAGTAGAAGTAGAAGTAGAAGAAGAAGAAGAAGAAGAAGAAGAAGAAGAAGAAGAAGAAGAAGAAGAAGAAGAAGAAGAGATTGGATTTATACCCCGCCCTTCACTTGGAGTCTCAGAGTGGCTTCCAAACTCCTTTCCCTTCCCCTCCCCACAACAGACACCCTGGGAGGGAGGCGGGGCTGAGAGAGCTCTGACAGAAACGGCTCTTTTTTCAAGAACAGCTGTGCCAGAGCCTGTGACTGACCCAAGGTCACATCAGCAGGTGCAAGTGGAGGAGTGGGGGAATCAAACCCGGTTCTCCCAGATCAGAGTCTGCCCACTTAACAACGACACCAAACAGGGAATGGGAAAGATTTCTGCCGCTGCCCAGTCAAGGATGACAAGACACCATCCTTGATGGACGAAGGATCTGACTCAGTAGGGCAATTTGAGCAGGGCAGAGGGGGCACCGACATCGTCTCCCCAGTGGAGTGGGGCTGTAGCTTGGCGATAGAGCATCTGCTTGGCCTGCAGACAATCCCAGGTTCAATCCCTGGCACCTCCAGTGAAAAGGACAAGACAGTAGAGGGGATGTGAAATGCCTCAGGCCGAGACCCTGGAGAGCAGCTGCCCGTCTGAGCAGACAAGGCTGACCTTGATGGATTAAGGCTCTGGCTCTGTAGAAGGCGGCTTCGTGTGTTCAGTGTTGCTCTTGGTGGGTGGGGTGCGGCTGAGTGGCTGAGCGTCAGCTTAGCGTGCAGAAGGTCCCATCTTCAGTCCACAACATCTTTTTTTAAAAAATTAATTTTATTGAAATTCAGTAGCTCGTACACAAAAAAGGATGTACAAAAATAGAAGCATACATCAACGGTGGCATAACGTATTGAAATCAGTAACCGTGTTATACTCGTCTAGGCACATTAAAGCATCTAATACAAACAACCGACATCCCACCAACTTCGAACTAGAATCAAGGTGTCCAGAAGAGGGCAACCAGGATGGTGAGAGGGTTGGAATCCAAGTCTTATGGGGAAAGGCTGGAAGAGTTGGGTCTGTTTAGCCTGGGAAAGAGAAGACTTAGAGGGGACATGATGGCAGTCTTCCAATATTTGTCATGTAAAGATGGAGCAGATCTATTCTCTCTTGCTCCAGATTGCAGGACTAGATCTAAAGGGGGGAAATTACAAGGGAGTCGATACCAGCTAGATATCAGGAGAAACTTCCTGACTGTCAGAGTGGTTGAGCAGTGGAACAGGAGGTGGTGGATGCTCCTTCCCTGGACGTTTTCAAGTGGAGGCTGGGCGACGATCTTTCGGGTATGTTGTAGGCATGTAGGGCTATCTTTTCGCTATGCTCCTGCAGAGGGCAGGGGGTTGGACTAGATAACCTGCAAGGTCCCTTCCAACTCTATTCTATGATTCTATGAAGGTTTAGATTGTATATAATCTACTATTAATCTTTTATGTATTGTGTGAAGGGTGCTGCACAAATTCACTTTTAGACTATAATGAGTATGATCTGTAGATGAGTGAGATGTTTCTGGGACTGAGCGGGTGCCGTGAGTGTAAGAAACTGAGATATATCGGATTGCCTGGTTGGCAACGTCTTGAGCTAAAAGAATCTGGCAGCAGGTGATGGGAAAGAGCTCAGACTGAGACCCTGAAGAGAGAGCCGCTGCCAGTCTGAGCAGAGAATACTGACCTTGCTGGACCAAGAGTCTGATTCAGCAGAAGGCAGCTTCAGGAGTTCAGGTGCCCTCCAACGGAAAGGGTCGCTGGCAAAGTCCATGGCCACCAGCAACATAGAGCTTCTTGATTCTGGGCCCCAAATGGGGAGGGGGGAGGAAGCAAATATTATCTCACAGGGATTTGGCCCTCAGGCTGCCAGCTGCGATCCCCAAGTGACCTTAATCATGAAGTTTAAAAAATTTCAAACGCCCATTTTTAATTAAAAGCATTTATCTCCAATATCTCGTGTGTGTGTATGGGGGGTGGGGTGGGATAGGAAGCTCTGATGGCAAGACAAATCTCTCTATATATAATAATTTTGTTTTGGTCGTGGACTCTCCTGAACATTCCACACGCTCCCAAATCAGTTGGCTCCCTGATCTGTCACTCAGAAGCTGTCCCTATCCACTGGCTGTGTTGCCTGAGTCTCGCCTCCAATATTCTAAACAGTTTGCTTTTCCTCCCCCCCCAGTAGCCAGTCAGAACACAGAGGTCATTTGCATATGTGGCCTGATTGGTCTTTGCCTCTAACATTCTAAACAGTTTGTTGCTGCTGTTGGGAGTCATTGAATGTGTCCTGAGGTAAAATACATATCCCAATTTTCCCTTAAAAGGTCACTAGAGTTGCCAAAATACACATCCCAATCTTCCCTTAAATGGTCACTGGAGTTGCCAATCTCCCTGTGGGGCCTGGAGATCTCCCAGAAATCACCGTGTTCCCCAGCCACAGCACATCATTTCCCCCACAGAAAATTTCCCAGCTATTACGATGGCAGCTTTGGGCAGTGGACTATATACCCTGCTGAAGTCCCTCTGCACCCCAAACCCTGCCCTCCCCAGGATCTACCCCTCAAACCTACAGGTCTGGCCCTCCCCTTAGTAATGCCAGCTTCCAGGCAGCACCTGGAGATCTCCAAGATCAGTTCTCCTGGAGAAAACGGCTGCTTTGGGCAATGGAGACTATGGAATTATACCCTGCTGAGGTCCCTCCGCACCCCAAACCCTGCCCTCCCCAGGATCTTCCCCGCAAATCTACAGGTATTTCCCAACCTAGAGTTGGCAACCCAATAATTGGCTATGGAACTGCTTTCCAGACCCTTGGAACCCAGAAGACATGGCATAGGAGGAGGTGCTTTCCTACCTTAGCTGCTGCTGCATAGCCCAAATCAACATAAGTCAGGGGTGGAGGGAACCATACCTGTGACCATGAGGCTCTCCTCCCATACTACCCACTTGGGGCAGCAAAATGTCTTGAGACCGCCCTGCCTTATAGCTAAGTAGAAGGAAATAAACATGGCTTGCCTCCCTCTATTTTCCCCTTCCCTCTGCCGCCCCACCAGCCACAGCTCACCCGGAGCTTCCTTCTAGAGCTCCTTGTATTTCTTCCCACAATGGGCCTTACTCCTAGTATGTACATATAGCAAAAAAGAAACACAGATAAACATCGTCCCAGGAGAGCCGCTCTTTGTACTGACTAATTATCTCCTGTTTTGCTGTGAGAATGTTTGCTTCAGGAAAATTGCTTTGTATTTGAGTGACATTAATGTCATTAATTTAATTGTAATTCTGCCATGCGCATTGTTTATGTGAATGCAGTTGGCTCTTGCTAATGATTCAGAGATTTCTTTCCGGCCCCTCCCAGAGCTGCAGGGAGGATTACATGGAGTCTCTTCTCACAACAGCTCTGCCGTGTGGGTCAGGCTGAGGAAAGATGGCCGCCTCGAAGCGATGACTTCATAACTCGGCAGAAATCTGAATACGAGTCCCTGGCACCAGCCCGGCTCTTTGTAGACAGGAGGTTTTAGATGTTGTTTTGGGGACTTCTTGAAGTTTTACCAGGGAGTCCTCAATTAGGAGATCTGTAAAAGTAAAGGTAAAGGTTCCCTTGCTCAAAAGCCAGTCGAATCTGACACTAGGGTTGCGGTGCTCATCTCCGTTTCAAAGCCAAAGAGCCAGCGCTGTCCGAAGATGTTTCCGTGGTCATGTGGCCGGCATGACTAAACACCAAGGCGCACGGAACGCTGTTACCTTCCCTACTGAAGTGGTACCTATTTATCTACTTGCAATTTCTTGCTTTCGAACTGCTAGGTTGGCAGGAGCTGGAACTAGAGACGGGAGCTCACTCTGTCATGCGGCACCCGGGTCTCGAACTGTAACCAGGGACAAATATCCCTCCTCTGCTTTCCACGATCCATCTTGCCCTCCATTGCACAGCTCCAGCCAAGCAGAGTTATTATTTTATGGATTTTAAAAACCAGGCATTCAGTACATTAGGGAAAGAACCAGAGTGATTAAAGCCGTATCGCTTATTAGGACCATCCAGTGTTTGCTTCGCTGGATAGAAGCTTTTAAGAACATAAAAAGAGCCCTGCTACATCAGGCCACTGAGGGTCTACCTAGTTCAGCATCCTCCTGTCTCACACAGGGGCCGACCAGTTCCTCTGGAGGACCAACAACAGGGCAGAGAGGCCGAGGCCTTCCTAAGAACATCAGAAGAGCCCTGCTGGATCAGATCAGTGAGGGTCCATCTAGTCCAGCCTCCTGTCTCACACAATGGCCAGCCAGTTCCTCTGGAGGACCAACAACAGGGCAGAGAGGCCGAGGCCTTCCTAAGAACATCAGAAGAGCCCTGCTGGATCAGAGCAGTGAGGGTCCATCTAGTCCAGCCTCCCGTCTCACACAGTGGCCAACCAGTTCCTCTGGAGGGCCAACAACAGGGCAGAGAGATCAAGGCCTTCTGACTCTAGGATTCAGAGGCTAACTGCCTCTGGATTTGGAGGTTCCCCTCAGTCACCAGGCCTAGTAGCCACCGATAGATTTATCTTCTGTGAATCTATCTAATTCCCCTTTAAAGTTGTTTATTCTGGTAGCCATCACTATATCCCCTGGCAGTGAATTCCACATTTTAATCACTCTCTGTATAAAGTAGTATTTTCTTTTGTCTATCCTGAACCTACTGCCCATCAGTTTCACTGGATGCCTTTGAGTTTTAGTATTTGGGGAGAGGGAGAAAAAGTTCTCTTGATCAACTCTCTCCACCCCACGCAGTCCTGTGCAGTCCCGGAAAGTGAGGGGTAGTGCCACTCCCTTGGGGCTGCAGCAATACCTGGGGGACAGGTGTAGCCCCAAATTTGGGGTCTTGGAAAGATCCAGAGGGTGCCTTGAGTTTGCAGACCTCTTGACCCTTCTGTGGCTGGTTCCAGCACAGGGCAACAAAGGCAGAGAGAGAAAGAGAAAGAGAAAGAGAAAGAGAAAGAGAAGAGAGAGAGAGAGAGAGAGAGAGAGAGAGAGAGAGAGAGAGAGAGAGAGAGAGAGAGAGAGAGAGAGATGTTCTAAACCACAACTCGATTTATTTTATTACTCACTCTTAAGATTTTCATAGCATTTCAACATTCAGCATAGAATATTTCAACACAACCCCAATACATAAACAGTACACTTATAATTCTATAATGGATATCCTTGGTTATTCAGCAAAGACCCATAACTGAACAAAGTTGATCAGAACAACCAGGAACAAGACTAAAAATAGACATTAAATACCCTCTTTCACCCATTGAAGCTACTGTAACTGTCAGTCAAGTCTGTGATGGGCATATGACATACATCTGATGTATACACCAAAGTCAGACCTTTCTTTATATCTTTGGGGTCAGGAAAGTCAAGAAAAGCTGGGTTAAGCCAGGATGACTCATGGAATCAAGGAAGCTAGTTTCTGATACTCTTATCTATTTAGAATTTGACAGCGGGATCTGACTGCTGTAAAGTATAAACACTCCCAGTAGGCAGCTACAAGCCTGGACGGCTTCAAGAGGGAATTAGATAAGCATATGGAGCAGAGTTCCATTGGTGGCTATTAGCCACATGGTATAGATAGGGACTCTCGATCTGGGGGAAGGAAATGCTCTGTACTCTTGGTGCTTGGTGGGGCAACAGTGGGAGGGCTTCTGGTGTCCTGGCCCCACTGCTGGACTTCCTGATGGCACCTGGTATTTTTGGCTACTGTGTAACAGAGTGTTGGACTGGATGGGCCATTGGCCTGATCCGACATTGGCTTCTCTCCTATGTTCTTATGTCTGGGGCCAAGGGTGCTCTGTATTCTTGGTGCTGGGGTGGGGGCAACAGTGGGAGGGCTTCTAGTGTCCTGGCCCCACTGCTGGACTGGATAGGCCTTTGGCCCGATCCACCATGGCTTCTCTTATGTTCTTCTGTCTGGGGCAAGTGAGGCTGTGTATTCTTGGTGCTTGGGGGGAGGTCAACAGTGGGGGGGCTTCTAGTGTCCTGGCCCCACTGCTGGACCTCCTAATGGCACCTGGTATTTTTGGCCACTGTGTGACACAGAGTGTGGGACTGGATGGGCCACTGGCCTGATCCAACATTGGCTTCTCTTATGTTCTTACGTTCTTAAGTCATGTGAGGCAAAGTCGTGTCCAGTGAAGGCCATACACAGCCCATAGCTGTGGCCTAAATCTTCCTGGGAGCAGAACAGAACCAAGTTTCAGCTATAGAAGCTAATTACTATACTATTATAGGTGTATTAGAGGCTTGCCAAGTTTTAGCCAAGGACTGAGACTCAATCCAGCCCAAATTTTGCAACACCAGCCCCCCCCACACTCCTTTTCCAGGCCCGATGATGGGGACCGTTGCTGTGCCTGGGGCTACCAGCCTGCAGGGGGGACCTCGGAATTACAATTGATCTGTACCCCAGTGAGCCCCCTGTCCTCCCCAGGCTCCATCCCCAAACCTCCAGGAATTTCCCAATCTGGAGCTGGCAACAAACTCCTCCCACTGGCCAGGTTGGGTGGGGGACCGCTCCACTATTGGATTTAGAGTTTATCCTGCCCTGGGAGAACTGGCCCCTGGGGTTCACATCCTCCAGGCGGGTGGTCCAGAGGTCTCCTGAAAGTATAAGAACATAAGAGAAGCCAATGTTGAATCAGGCCAATGGCCCATCTAGTCCAACACTCTGTCACACAGTGGCCAGAATATACCAGGTGCCATCAGGAGGTCCAGCAGTGGGACCAGGGCACTAGAAGCCCTCCCACTGCTGCCCCCTCCAGCACCAAGAATAGAGTGCATCACCTGCCCCAGACTGAGAGTTCCCATCTATACCCTGTGGCTAATAGCCACTGATGGACTTCTACTCCATATGTTTATCTAATTCCCTCTTGAAACTGTCCATGCTTGTAGCTGCCACCACCTCCTGTGGCAGTGAATTCCATACATTAATCACTCTTTGGGTGAAGAAGTATTTCTCTTTATCTGTTCTAACCCGACTGCTCAGCAACTATAACTGATCTCTAATCTACAGAGATCCATTCCCCTGGAGAAAACAGAAGAAGAAGAAGAAGAAGAAGAAGAAGAAGAAGAAGAAGAAGAAGAAGAAGAAGAAGAAGAAGAGGAGGAGATTGGATTTATACCCCCCGCCCTTCACTACCCAAAGGCGTCTCAGAGCGGCTTACAGATTCCTTTCCCTTCCCCTCCCCACAACAGACAGACACCCTGTGGGGCAGGTGGGGCTGAGAGAGCCCTTGACAGAAACTGCTCTTTTTTCAAGGACAGCTCTGACAGAACTATGGCTTGCCCAAGGTCACCCAGCAGCTGTGAGTGGAGGAGTGGGGAATCAAACCCGGTTCTCCCAGATTAGAGTTCATGCACTTAACCACGACACCAAACCACTACACCAAATTGGTTGGACAGTGTTATTGATGCAACAGACATGAAATTAAGCAAACTCTGAAGGACGATGGAGGACAGGAGGGCCTGGCGTGACGTGGCCCATGGGGTCGCGAAGAATCAGACTCGACTGTGCGACTGTGCAACAACAACAGTGTGCCCAGGAAACATCCGAGGTGGAGACCAAAAAATCCTGTTATCTGCCCCCCCCCCATATAACTGTATGTCCTTAAGACTGCCTCACGTGGCACAGTGTTGAATTGGAGCAGGGAGTTGGCAGGGAACGGTGGGTAGTAGAAAGGATGAGTCAATGAATCTCCTGCAAAGTCCTCCAGCAAATGTTTTGAATGGCCAAGTGCCCCGGTTCCAGAAAGAAAGGGAGGGGGGGAGCAAGGAATGCCCCTCAACCATCCCTGTTTCCTTACCCCTCTACTCTGGGCATGGGCACCTCCCCACCACTTCAGTTGCCACCCTCACTGGCTCCCACTCCTGCCAACACCACCCCTCAGTGCCCACCTCCCTGGCTTTGCAGACCTCCTTCAGGCGCAGTGGGGCTTTGGCATCCGTCGTGCGGAGACGGTGGTGAGAGGCTGGTGCATTGTGAGGGCCTCCCGTTCTCTTGTGAGACCTGGCGCTTTGGATACGGAGCAAGGTCTGATTTCTCGGGGTTGTCGTTTGTGGCTTTCCCTGCAGGTCCCTCGCCGTCTTGCTGTGGCCAGACGAACTCCTTTTAATTGCTTTGTTTGGATCCAGCTGTTTAAATGATTTTGTACTCGGCTTCATTTTTCAAAGTCCGCTTGTTGGCTGGATATTTGAATCCTTCGTTAACTGCCCTGGAGAGCTGTATCACCATGGAAAGGGGGGGAGATCCCTTCTCTAATGGCCAAGGGTCCCCAACACCTTTCCTGGTGCCTGCCGAGTGTTTTAGGGTTGCCAGGACTGGGTTGGAAAATACCTGGAGACTTTGGGGGTGGACCCAGGAGAGGGTGGGGTTAACATAAGAACGTAAGAGAAGCCCATGTTGGATCAGGCCAGTGGCCCATCCAGTCCCACACTCTGCCTCACACGGTGGCCGAAAATACCAGGTGCCATCAGGAGGTCCAGCAGTGGGGCCAGGACACTAGAAGCCCTCCCACTGTTGTCCCCGTCCCCCAGCACCAAGATTACAGAGCATCCCTTGCCCCAGACTGAGAGTCCCTATCTATACCTTAAGGATGTAAGAACATAGGAGAAGCCAATGTTGGATCAGGCCAATGGCCCATCCAGTCCAACACTCTGTGCCAAAAATACCAGGTGCTACCAGGAGGTCCGGCAGTGGGGCCAGGGCACTAGAAGCCCTCCCCCAAGCACCAAGACTACAGAGTATCCCTTGCCCCAGACATAAGGACACAAGAGAAGCCAATGTTGGATCAGGCCAGTGGCCCATCCAGTCCCATACTCTGTGTCACACAGTGGCCACAAATACCAGGTGCCATCAGGAGGCCCGGCAGTGGGGCCAGGACACTAGAAGCCCTCCCACTGTTGACCCCCTCCAAGCACTAAGAAGACAGAGCATCACTTGCCCCTGGACTGAGAGTCCCTATCTATACCTTGTGGCTAATAAGTACTGATGGACCTTTCTGCTCCAGATGTTTATCCAATTCCCTCTTGAAGCCGTCCATGCTTGTAGCTGCCACCACCTCCTGTGGCAGTGAATTCCATGTGTGTTAATCACTCTTTGGGTGAAGAAGGACTTCCTTTTATCTGTCCTAATCCAGCTGCTCAGCAATTTCATGGAGTGTCTCACATGACTTTTTATGATGTTAATTGTTATTTCTGTGTTTTTATCTTTTACGTAAGCCGCCCAGAGCCAGCTCCGGTGGGGAGGGCAGGATATGAATTGAACAAATAAGTAAATAAATAAATCTCGATTGCCTGGAGACTGATTGTAATCCCAGGAGATCTCCAGCCACCACCTGGAGGTTGGCAACCTTGGACAAATAGTTGGTCCTTTGCCAGCCAGAAGTGCTGAAGAAGAAGAAGAAGAAGAGGAGGAGATTGGATTTATACCCTGCCCTTCACTACCCAAGGGAGTCTCAGAGCAGCTTACAAACTCCTTTCCCTTCCCCTCCCCACAACAGACACCTTGCGAGGTAGGCGGGGCTGAGAGAGCTCTGAGAGAACTGCCCTTGAGAGAACAGCTCTGAGAGAACTATGGCTCGCCCAAGGTCATCCAGCAGCTGCAAGTGGAGGGGTGGGGAATCAAACCCGGTTCTCCCAGATTAGAGTCAGCGCACTTAACCACTACACCAGAAGAAGAAGAGGAGGAGGAGGAGATGACTGGATTTATACCCTGCCCTTCACTACCTGGCGTCTCAGAGCAGCTTACAAACTCCTTTCCCTTCCCCTCCCCACAACAGACACCCTGTGAGGGAGATGGGACTGAGAGAGCTCTTGACAGAAACTGCTTTTTTTAAGAACAGCTCTGAGAGAACTATGGCTTGCCCAAGGTCATCCAGCGGGTGCAAGTGGAGGAGTGGGGAGTCAGCACACTTAACCACTACACCAAACTGGCTCTCCACCAAACTAACAGTGGTTGAATAGGCCTACACGGATGTCCTTACTCATATTTTGGCTGGGCTAAAGAGAAGCTGGAGGGGGCACCCTTTGCTTTTGTGTTTCCATTTTAGAACGAAAGGAAAAGGTGGGGGCAGAGAGGGAGAGGCTCTTCACCCCTCACTCCTGGTGCCCCTGCAATTTCCTACGAGGCGGGCAGGAAAGAAAGGCACGCCTCCCCCTGTGCGGCTACTCCACCAGTCTGTGCAGAATAACGCCGCCTCCAATAGGTTCGAATCCTTGTGAATCACAAGAGAGGTGCAGTAAACGGCTCCCGCTTGCGGCGCAGGATTTGGGAAAGTGCTCGCCGTGGCGCTCCTGCTGTTCTCTGGGGCCCGATGTGCCCTTCGGCTTTCCAGAAGGCCTTGATTTGCTTCCCCGATCCAGAATCGCTCTCATCGTTTCTGGCAACGGTCCTTTGGCTGGCCTCCGATGCATCTCCGGGCAAATGCAGTGCTGGCAGCGGGGAAAGGGACTCAGCCGTCCCACCGCTGCCTGTCTAAAGGCCCCGATTAATATTTCATACCGCAGCATCTTCCGGCACAGGAGAAGAAGCCAGAGGCCTTTCAGAGGCGGCCTCCTTTTGAGGCAGAGAAAGCGCTGCTGCCAGCCTTCTCCTCCTGCGCAGCAAAGGGAAGGTTTCCTAAACGACGCCTCCTCGGAGCTTCCAGTCCATTTGTCATCCTGCTGCAGCCGGCAAGGAGCAGCGCCTTCTGGCTCTGTCGGGGAGGAGCGGGCTCTGGCATGCTCCCTGTAGCAGGTTGCCCTGGGGGAGGGGGACCTGAGCAGTGGGGGGAGCAGGAGGCCAACGGAGCATGGCCCTGCCCTCTCAGAGGCTGGCAACGTGGCCTCTGGGGAGACTGGGGCCCACGGAGAGAGGAGAGCCCTGGAGAAGCAACCCTGCAGGGATGGCAGACTCTGCTGCTGATGCAGTCCGCCGACAGTTCTTTGGCCGCTTCCATGCTGGAGGGTCCTGGGTTCAGGAGAAGCCAGCTAGAGTTGCCAAACCCCAAATCAGTGCTGGGGCTTTCCTGGATTTGCAACTGATCAAATCAGCCAGTATCATCATGCTCCTGTATAAATCGATGGGCCAGCCTCATTTAGAATACTGTGTACAGTTCTGGTCACCGCACCTCAAAAGAGATACCGTAGCTTTGGAAAATGTGCACAAAAGGACAGCAAAACTGAGGCAGCTGCGGAGCCTCCAGGAAAGCCAACACTCCGCCCGCCCACCAGTGTCCAGGCCCCACTGGGAGGTTGGCATCCCCGGTGGGGGGTGTCCCAGGCTGTCCTGCCTAGGGCGCCCAGACACCTGGAGCCGGCCCTGCTTCCCCATGAAGAAAGGTGAAAGAGAACATTAGAACATAAGAACATAAGAGAAGTCAATGCTGAATCAGGCCAATGGCCCATCTAGTCCAACACTCTGTCACACAGCAGCCAAAATATACCAGGGGCCCTCAGGAGGTCCAGCAGTGGGGCCAGGACACTAGAAGCCCTCCCACTGCTGCCCCCCCAGCACCAAGAATAGAGGGCATCACCTGCCCCAGACTGAGATAGAGCAGGTTGAGACAGAAGTACTTTTCTCCCTTTCTCACAATACAAGAACTCGTGGGCACTCCATGAAATTGCTGAGCAGTCTGGTTAGAACAGATGAAAGGAAGGACTTCTTCACCCAAACAGTGATTAACACATGGAATTCACGGCCACAGGAGGTGGTGGCAGCTACAAGCATGGACGGCTTCAAGAGGGAATTAGATAAACCTATGGAGCAGCGGTCCATCAGTGGCTATTAGCCACAAGGTATAGATAGGAACTCTCAGTCCGGGGCAGGTGATGCACTCTGTTCTTGGTGCTGGAGGGGGCAGCAGTGGGAGGGGGCTTCTAGTATCCTGGCCCCATTGCTGGACCTCCTGATTGCACCTGGTAGTTTTGGCCACTGTGTGACAGAGTGTTGGACTAGATGGGCCATTGGCCTGATTTAACATTGGCTTCTCTTATGTTCTTATGACCCCCTTGTAGGGGTTCATTGGTAGGCTGACGCCGGTCAGCTGACATGCTAGGGATTTCTCCTCAGCCAGCGTCTCCTGATCCTTGCTGCGCTCTTCCGAGTCACTGATCCTTTCTACACCTTGGCCAGCTCTCCCAGGCTTGGCAGGTGGGTTTCAGTGGGGAGTTAGGAGGGGCCTGGGTAGAACCTCCTGACACCCAAAGAGTAATGAACCCGTGGAATCCACTACCTCAGGAAGTGGTGGCAGCTACAACCATAGGCAACTCAAGAGGGGACTGGATAAACATCTTGAGCAGAGGTCCATCAGTGGCCATTAGCCACAGGGTATAGAAGGAATCGAGGAGCTGCGGTGGCTCAAGTGGTTAAGACGCTGAACTGCAGGCTGTGGAAAGTCAGTAGTTCAGCAGTTCGAGACCTGGGTGCCACATAACGGGGTGAGCTCCTGTCTCTAGTTCCAGCTCCTGCCATCCTAGAAGTTCGAAAGCAAGAAATTGCAAGTAGATAAATAGGTACCACTTCGGTGGGAAGGTAACAGCGTTCCGTGTGCCTTGGTGTTTAGTCATGCTGACCACATGACCACGGAAACGTCTTTGGACAGCGCTGGCTCTTTGGCTTTGAAACGGAGATGAGCACCGCAACCCTAGAGTTGGATTCGACTGGCTTTCGAGCAAGGAACCTATAGAAGGAACATTCTGCCTGGAGCAGTGATGCTCTGTCTTCTTGGTGCTTGGGGGGTAATGGGGAGGGCTTCTGGAGTTCTGGCCCCATTGCTGGACCTCCTGATGGCACCTGGGCTTTGGCCACTGTGTGACACAGAGTATGGGACTGGATGGGCCATTGGCCTGATCCAAAATAGCCTCTCTTGTGTTCATATGCTCTTATGATCTCCAGACTATGGCAGTCTCAGAGGGCAGACTCTGCATTCTACCCCACTGATGTCCCTCCTCAGGCCCCTCCTCCAGATCCCTAAGAATTTCCCAGCCTGGAGCCGGCAGCCCTTAAGCCAGCACACATTGGCTTATGAAGGAAGGAGGAGAGCCTTCTCTTTCCAGGTCCCTCCTTTTGCTTCTTGAAGTCAATTCAGGAAGTTCCTCAAACACTTAAAGGTTTTCTTTAAATGGGTCTGGCATAATATTTTTGGCAGCTTTTGTGTTTTTTTAAAAAAATCTGCAGGTATTGATAGATGTCATGGAACTGGCCCTGGAGAGGCTAGCCTAATGCTTCAGAGGGAGCCGCTCCAAGGGTCGTTACGACTCACTGAACTTTACGATGGTTATCTTCTAGAACCGAATAGGCCAGTTTGGTGTAGTGGTTAAGTGCACGGGCTCTAATCTGGGAGAACTGGGTTTGAGTCCCCACTCCTCCACTTGCACCTTGGGCGAGCCATAGTTCTGCCAGAGTTGTTCTTGAAAAAGAACAGTTTCTGCCAGAGCTCTCTCAGCCCTGCCTACCTCCCAGGGTGTCTGTTGTGGGGAGGGGAAGGGAAAGGAGCTTGTAAGCCACTCTGAGACTCCCTTGGGTAGTGAAGGGGGGGGTATAAATCCAGTCTCCTCCTCTTCCTCCTTCTCCACCTCCTTCTCCACCTCCTCCTCCTCCTCCTTCTTCTCCTCCTCCTCTTGTAGATAACATCACCTTTCCCTTGATACCTGGCCCTTGGGCATCTTTTCCCTCTTGCTTGATCATGAGGTCTTTCCGTGGCTTCAGTGTTGAAGAACTCCCCTTCTGTTTTCCAGGGCCTCTCTTTGGATACCTCGTTTGCTTAGTGGTGGGGTTGGTTTTAACTGTTTTTTTAAGATGGGATTTTATTATGTATGGTCTTAATTTGTTGGCCGCCTTGGTGGTGCTCATGAGGGCAGAAGGGCAGGACATAAATTTTAAAGGAAAGAGAGAAAGAAAGAAGGAAGGAAGGAAGGAAGGAAGGAAGGAAGGAAGGAAGGAAGGAAGGAAGGAAGGAAGGAAGGAAGGAAGATCAGTGTCTACTAGCCATGGTGACTAAAGGAAACCTCTACATTCAGAGGCAGCAAGCCTCTGAATCCCAGATCCAGGGGGCAACCTCAGGGGAAGGCCTCGGCCTCTGTGCCCTGTCGATGGCCTTGCAGACGAACTGGCTGGTCACTGTGTGCGACAAGATGCTGGACTAGGTGGACCCTCATGGGTCTGATCCAGCAGGGCTCTTTTTATGTTCTTAACATCTGGAGAAGGCCTCAGCCTCTATGCCCTGTTGTTGAATCACCAGGGGAACTGGTTGGCCACAGTGTGAGGCAGGATGTTGGGCTAGATCGACCCTCACTGGTCTGATCCAGCAGGGCTCTTCTGATGTTCTCATGAGGTCCTCAGCTTCTATGTCGTGTTGTTGGCTCTCCAGAGGAACTAGCTGGCCACTGTGTGAGACAGGATGATGGTCTAGAGATGGATCCTCACTGGTCTGATCTAGTAGGGCTCTTCTTGTGGAGGGGGGGCAGGAGTTTCTAAATAAACAACCCAGCAATAAGTGAGGAAAAGAAGGAATCATGTTCAGCCTCCCACTATAATTGTGTGAGCCACAAAACTGTGCCAGAACAATGTGGAGCGCCGGTGCTTTTCTCTGTCTGCACCTGCAGCATTGAAGGCAGGGCTGCGCTGGTCACAACAGACAACACTCTCTAGTGGGCTCTCTGAAGCATTTTTGTTGCAGGACTGGTTGGTCCCTTGCTCCAGAGCATAGAACTGAGGAAGCATCGAAGGGCTCTTCTTTCCAAAGCAGCTGGCACGTGGCTTGCCGGATAATCACCCTCTTTCTTCTGCCAGCTACTAAGGGCAGAACTCTTAATGCTGTTGGCTGACATTTATTGCAACCCTTTTCTTAGACTGAGCAAAAATATAAATTGTCATTTGAAGTATGACCTGCCTATAGATCACTGATTATCCTGGACGGGATTTTGAAGTTACTGCAGTTTTTCCTATCCCCCCCCCCCCACTGCTGATTATTCAGTAAAGATCGTCAACTTCCTTCCTCAGATTTGTTCGTCTCTCTTTCCCAAACTCAAGAATGCAAAGTACAGACCTGCTGAAGGCTTCTAGCCAGATAATTGGCATTGGAGGAAAAGCTCTTCTATAGGCTCTTAAACGTTACATATTTTTGCACGGGGCAGGGGATCGGGGCTTCGTAGCAGCAGGAAGAGGATTTCGGCATGAGCCAGCAGAACGCGCTTCTTGAGCAGGAGAAGTCGCCAACGTGCCTCTGCTTCAGCCTGGCTCACCCTTTGCGCTTCCTCGTGCTCGTCTTGTCAGATTTGCACAGCTCCGTACTTGCTAGCAAAGTTCTTGGCTGCGCATTGGAAGGGAACGAGCCGGTATTCTTCCATGCTCTAAAACCAGGTACAAACTTGGTAAGCAGAGAAAGCTCCCGAACAGAGGAACTGAAAATGGGCTATATTGTGCTTCAGGAAGAATTTCAAGTGCACCTTTCTGGCCGTTGATCCCTGAACAGCTGCAGCCCCACTTCTGTGGGAGAATTCTGGTCTCAGCAAAAGTCAGTTAGTGCAATGGCTCCAGCACCTGCAGGGCCCAATGAGGCATGGGTGGAAGGAGCCCCACAGTGGTAGCTTTGCCCCACGTACATCAGCTAAGCAATCTGCTGCAGCTCAAGAAAGCCCCCTGCCCACAAGCTGGTTCTGGTTACTCCTCATCGCTCAGGAACTAGGGGGGGGGCGGTATCTGTGGCACGGAACAACTATTCTCTGTGTGCACCCCATAGCAAGTCACTTAGGGAAAGCTGGTGACTCAGCAGCAATGTTCCCTCTATTCCTCTCCCCCCTACTGAACAGAGCAGTTCCCATCGTGAGCAGAAGATAACTGCTGTAATCTTGGAATGGGCTATGGGCGGTGCAAGACCTGGCGCGGCTCCAGATTGCTGCTGAGCGGAGCTTCCTGTGTTAACGAGTGGCTGCTCATGTGCACATTTTAGAAGGAACACGGCTCAGCAGTACAGCCTCTCCTTGGCACGCAGAAGGTCCCAGGTTCGATCCCCGGCATCTCCAATTAAACAGGACCAGGCAGGAGGTGATGGGAAAGACCTCTGCCTGAGACCCTGGAGAGCTGTAAAGAGGGGCCGTGGCTGAGTGGCAGAGCCTCTGCTTGGCATGCGAAGGTCCCGGGTTCAATCCCCAGCATCTTCAGTTCAAAGGACCAGTCAGAAGGTAATGTTAAAGACCTCTGCCTGAGACCCTGGAGAGCTGTAGAGGGGCTGTGGCTCAGTGGAAGAGCCTCTGCTTTACATGTCGAAGGTTCCAGGTTCATTCCCCAGCATCTCCAGTTGAAAAGGGCCAGGCAGTAGGTGATGTGAAAGACCTCAGCCTGAGACCCCGGAGAACTGTAAAGAGGGGCCTTGGCTGAGTGGCAGCGCCTCTGCTTGGCATGCAGGAGGTCCCAGGTTCAATCCCCAGCATCTCCAGTTCAAGGGACCAGTCAGAAGGTGATGGGAAAGACCTCTGCCTGAGACCCTGGAGAGCCGTAGAGGGGCTGTGGCTCAGTGGCACAGCCTCTCCTTGGCAAGCCGAAGGTCCCAGGTTCATTCCCCATCATCTCCAGTTGAAAAGGGCCAGGCAGTAGGTGATGTGAAAGACCTTGGCCTGAGACCCTGAAGAGCTGTAAAGATGGGCTGTGGAACAGGGGAAGAGCATCCGCTTGACATGCAGAAGGTCCGGGGTTCAATCCCCAGCATCTCCAGTGAAAAGGACCAGGCAGTAGGTGATGTTAAAGACCTCCACCTGAGACCCTGGAGAGCTGTAAAGTGGGGCTGTGGCTCAGTTTTGGAGAGGGGGGCGTGGCTGAGTGGCAGAGCATCTTCTTGGCATGCAGGAGGTCCCAGCTTTAATTCCCAGCATCTCCAGTTCAAAAGATCTGGCAGGAGGTGCTGTGAAAGACCTCACCCAGAGACCTTGGAGAGCCGCTGCCCGTCTGAATAGACGATCCTGATCTCGACGGACTGATGCTCTGAGTCAGTATAAGGCGGCTTCAGGTGTGCCCACAAGTTCTCAGCATCTGCCCCAAGGATGTTTCTGGAGGCACGACAAGACCTGGTTGTGGGCTAGATTTTGGGCAGGATGAAGTGGGTGGCAGCGTACGTGTGTGTGTGTTTGTTGCATTGTAGCTATTTTCTTCCTCTTAATTGGCCATCAACGTATTGACTTGAATGTACTCGTACCATTTTTTGTATGGCTTCCCGGGCTGTTTAAAAATCCATAAGGAGCCGTGCGGATTGAAAAATGGGGCATTCAATGAGGACAGAGTTTGAGCACACGTGGCTGCCCTCTGCACATGTTCCGGTGAAGTTGGAGAACGTTGTCTCCTCTGGGCGACGAGGACCTTGTAATGAATGCTGCCTCTAAGCTGTGGAGTCTGTGAGCAAAAATTCTACTTTGTGAGCGACTGGCATTAAAGTTGTGAGCGAGCGATTTGACTCCTGCATAAATTAGTTTGCTCTGGAGCCATCCTTCCTGAGCTAAGACAAAAATGTGTGAGCTGGAGGCTAAAAACTGTGAGCTAGCTCACACTAACTCAGCTTAGGAGGAACACTTCTTGTAATGCCCGCCCCCATCCAGCTGCCAGTCGCCACCAAGACCCACCCTGGTGTGGCAGTTAGAGTGTCGGAGAAGAAGAAGAAGAAGAAGAAGAAGGAGGAGGAGGAGGAGGAGGAGGAGGAGGAGGAGTTTGGATTTATACCCCACCCTTCACTGCCCAAAGGCGTCTCAGAGCGGCTTACAAACTCCTTTCCCTTCCCCTCCCCACAACAGACACCCTGGGAGGTAGGTGGGGCTAAGAGAACTTCTGACAGAAACCGCCCTTGAGAGAACAGCTGTGCCAGAGCTTGTGACTGACCCAAGGTCACATCAGCAGGTGCAAGTGGAGGAGTGGGGGAATCAAACCCGGTTCTCCCAGATAAGAGCAATCAGTTCTCATTACAACGTTCCTTCAAAAAGGTTCAAGTTTATGGAGTATTATTTATTTCTTCAAATGTGTACCCTGCCCTCCCTGCCGAGGCATGCTCATGGAGGTTTTACACAATAAAAGTGTAACAACAATAAATATCATAGACATTTAAAACAATTCATCTTCAGTACTGACACATCTTCAATGCTGACACACGCCGTCATTTACGGTGGCATCCTAAGAACCTTTGCACCCTTCTAAGTCTACTGAAATCGGTGCTCTTAGAAGGGTGTAACTCTGCTTAGGTTGCTCTGGTACCTGTCCAGCTTTGTGCAATGACATAACACAGAGCAAGAGAAGTCTGTTTCCAATGTGAAGCCAAGGAATCTATACTTGACAACCTAATTCAGGGTCCTCCTCTGAGCCTGCGTATCATAATGTTGTGTTGATAAAATAGACATAGTACAGTCACGGCAAGTCATCTGTGCCTACATTCAGTGTCAGAACTAACCCTAAAGGCGGGAGGGGAATAGATATACGCAGGGCTATTTCTGGGCAGGAACGCACAGGAACGGAGTTCCGGCTGGCTCCTGAGTTGGCCACGCCCAGCAGGAACTCATTAGCATAATAGGCCACATCAGGGGTCTTTTCGGGGGGAGCGCACTGGAGCGCAGCTCTGGGAGCTCAGGAGCCAAGCCCCGCCCCCAGCCGGCGTCCCGGAGAGTCTTTCAGGCAGCCGAATGTCAATTTCAGCTCCATTATATCCTATGGGCCATTGAAGTCAATGGTGAAAACATAGGGTATATTCTAGGGGCTGGAGGGGAGGGTTTGAGAGAGAGGCTCGAAACTCACAGGATAGCTGATGGAGCCTCTCCCCAAGATACCCACCAAGTTTCAAGAACACTGGACCAGGGGGTCCAATTCTATGGGCCCCTAAACAGGTTGCCCCATTCCCTCCATTGTTCTCTATGGTGGGAAAAAAATAACTTTTGTTCCCAGTATAGAGAACAATGGAGGAAATGGGGCAACCTGCTTGGGGGCCCATAGAATTGGACCCCTGGTCCAATGTTCTTGAAACTTGGTGGGTATCTTTGGGAGAGGCTCCATCAGCTATCCTGTGATCTTGGAGCCTCTCCCTCAAACCCCTCCCTCCAGCCCCCAGAATATACCCTATGTTTTCACCATTGACTTCAATGGCCCATAGGGTATAATGGGGCTGAATTGCTACTGAATTTCTTTCATTCCCTCCTTTCCTTCTTTCTTTTCCCTCTTTCCCTCATTCTTCTCTTCTCTTCTCTTCTCTTCTCTCTTTCTTTCTTTCTTTCTTTCCCACCTTCTTCTCTTCTCTTTTTCCTCCTTTCCCTGTTTCCCTCCTTCTTCCCTCTCTTTCTTTCCCTCTTTCCTTCCTTCTTTCCTTCTCTCTACTCTCTCTCTTTCCTTCCCTCTTTCCTCCTTCTGTGGCCCAACTCTCATGAGAAGGAGTTTAAACTTTAAACCCCTTCTCTCTTAGCTCCCCCACCCAGACCAGCTGGGGAAGGGAAGGGGAGGCTTTTGAAGATGCTTCCCCCCTTTTGCTTCCCCTTCTGACATCACTTCCGGTGATGTCAGGGGCGTGGCATATGCTAATAGCCCAATAGCTCATTAGCATACCATATGCTAATGAGCTCCTGCAGCTGTTCTTCTACGAAAAGACCCCTGGGCCACACCCAACAGCAGGAACTCATTAGGATTGGCTACATGAGGGGTGTGTGGCCTAACATGCAAAGGAGTTCCTGCTACAAAAAAGCCCTGGGTTTGGACAACAAACAAGGTAAACAGAATAAGAAGCAAAAGGCGGGTGTGGCTGGATGACCACACTTCTGGTAACGTGGGGGCGTGGATGAATATGCTAATAAGTGGTGCTATCAGGGTGTGTCCTAATATGCTGATGAGTTCCTACTGATGGGTGTGGCCTATTATGTTAATGAGTTCCTGCTGGGCTTTTCCTACGAAAAAGCCCTGGATATACAGGATTTCGAAGTGGGGTCTCCTGACCAGGTCGAGCCAATCAGGGAATTAGTCGGAGCGCGCCTAAACTAACGGGTTCATTTTCCCAGTGAAGCATCAGGAGAGAGGTACCAAGGTCAGACACTCAGGCAAACATTCCAGCATAACAAGAAGCATTACATCAGTCACCTCACCCCCCATCACCTGCGATGGCAGCGTAGCTGACACCCAGGTTCGAATCCCCACTCCACCAGGGAAACTGGCTGGGTGACCTTGGGCCAGTCACACCCTCTCAGCCTTGCCTACCTTGCAGGGTGGTTGTGAGGGTCAAAGGAAAGAGAGGAGAATGGTGTAAGCGGTGTTGGGCTCCCACGGGGGAGGAAGGCAGGGTGGTAGAGCCAGTTTGATGGTAGAGCCAGTTTGGTGTAGTGGTTAGGAGAGTGGACTCTAATCTGGGCAAACTGGGTTTGATTCCCCGCTTCTCCACATGCAGCTGCTGGTGTGGCCTTGGGTCAGTCACATGTTCTCTCATGAGCAGTCCTCGAGAGAGCTCTCTCAGCCCCACCGACCTCACCAGGTGTCTGTTGTGGGGAGGGAAGGGAAAGGAGATTGTAAGCCGCTCTGAGACTCCAAGTGAAGGGCAGGGTATAAATCCAATCTCCTCCTCCTCCTCCTCCTCCTCCTCCTCCTCCTCCTCCTCCTCTTCTTCTTCTTCTTCTTCTTCTTCTTCTTCTTCTTCTTCTTCTTCTTCTTCTTCTTCTTCTTCTTCTTCTTCTTCTTCTTCTTCTTCTTCCTCTTCCTCTTCCTCTTCCTCTTCCTCTTCTTTTCTTCTCTAAATGAAGCAAAAATCGTTCTCCCTGGCAAGGCTGAGCCTCGGCCTTGTGGAGCTCCCCCGAGAGGCTGCCTGCGTCGCAAATGTAGCCAACTGCTGACGGGAGCAGCACGGAACAGCCGGCAGGGATCAGCACCTGGAGAGGAAAGTGCAAACTCTGGCTCCTCCCCCGCCCCCATTCCCCCACAAAGCCCTGAAGTGCCCAGGGGAGCCGCAGCCTAAGGACAGGCCAGAGGGACGCCGTCCCACCTTCTTCGGCATTGCCATTGTCGCAGAGAGAGGAAGAGAGCCCCGCCCTCCACAGCCAGGCGGGCCGTGTCAGCTGTGCACGGCCTCTGCAAAGGAGAGGGATGCTTTGAGCCCAACACGAGAACCCCCATCCGCCTGGCCCCGGCGACCTCTTCCCTGGGGCGGCAGTGTGCCTGCCGGGGCTGCCGGTGGGACCATGTTGGAAGCCCCGCCGGCTGACTGATGGAGCTCCAGGCACTGGACAAAGCAGGCCTGCTTCGGTCTGAGCTGCCGGTCTCCTCGGAAGAAAGCCCTTCCTTCTGGATCGGGGCACTTGCCTGCCTCGGGCTCTGCCACTGGCCCCTGACTCAAGGTTCCCTCTAAGCTCTGGAGTCTTGTGAGCAAAAATTCCGCTTGGTGAGCTGCTGGCATGAAAGCTGTGAGCGAGCGATTTGGCTGCTGCATAAATTAGTTTGCTCTGGAGCCATCCTTCCTGAGCTGAGACAAAAAAACTGTGTGCCAGAGGCTAAAAAACTGTGAGCTAGCTCACACCAACTCAGCTTTGAAGAGAAGAAGAAGAAGAAGAAGAAGAAGAAGAAGAAGAAGAAGAAGAAGAAGAGAAGAAGAAGAAGAAGAAGAGGAAGAAGAGGAAGAGGAAGAAGAGGAGGAGGAGATTGGATTTATACTCCGCCCTTCACTACCCAAAGGTGTCTCAGAGCAGCTCACAAATGCCTTTCCCTTCCCCTCCCCACAACAGACACCCTGGGAGGTAAAAGAAGAAGAAGAAGAAGAAGAAGAAGAAGAAGAGGAAGAGATTGGATTTATACCCCGCCCTTCACTACCCAGAGGAGTCTCAGAGCAGCTCACAAACACCTTTCCCTTCCCCTCCCCACAACAGACACCCTGGGAGGTCGGTGGGGCTGAGAGAGCTCTGACAGAAACTGCTCTTTTTCAAGAACAGCTCCTATCAGAACTACAGCTTGCCCAAGGTCATCCAGCAGGTGCAAGTGGAGGAGGGGGGAATCAAACCCGGTTCTCCCAGTTTAGAGTCTGTGCACTTAACCACTACACCAAACTGGCTCTCTTAGAGGGAACCCTGCCCCGACCTGTGCTGCTCCCACCTGAACCTGGTGCTAAATCAGAGGCCAGCCCCTGATGCTGGTGACAGCACAACTGTGATTCCTCCCGGCCTCGGCCAGAACTGCTGCCCGGGGAAGCAAGTGCCAGAGCTTGGCTGCTCCTGCCGGCCTCCCTGCTCCCGCTCACAGGGCTCTGCTCCTCCCTGCCGGCTTTCCTGCCTTTCTGCTGCTCCCCACTCCTCTTCTTCCATCCCCCACCGGCTGAACTCCCTGACTTGTAGAACAGAATTCGAATCCAGCCGGGCACCTTTCAGTCCAACAAAGTTAAATTCCTGGGTATAAGCTTTCGTGAGCATGCATGCTTTGGTGTACTACACCAGTTTGGTTTAGTGGTTAGTGGTAAGGAGCGCGGACTCTAATCTGGGAGAGCCAGGTATGATTCCCCGCTCCTCCTCCACATGTAGCTGCTGGTGTGACCTCGGGTCGGTCACAAGTTCTCTCAGAGCTGTTCTCTCAAGGGCAGTCCTGGAAAGAGCTCTCTCAGCCCCGCCTACCTCACGGGGTGTCTGTTGTGGGGAGGGGAAGGGAAAGGAGTTTGTAAGCCGCTCTGAGACTCCAAGAGAAGGGCGGGGTATAGATCCAATCTCTTCTTCTTCTTCTTCTTCACTTGCACCTGGCTGGATGACCTTGGGCAAGCCGTAGTTCTGGTAAGAGCTGTCCTTGGAAAAGAGCAGTTTCTGTCAGAGCTCTCTCAGCCCCACCTGCCTCACAGGGTGTCTGTTGTGGGGAGGGGAAGGGAAAGGAGTTTGTAAGCAGCTCCGAGGCTCCGAGAGAAGGGCGGGGTATAGATCCAATCTCTTCTTCTTCTTCTTCACTTGCACCTGGCTGGATGACCTTGGGCAAGCCGTAGTTCTGGTAAGAGCTGTTCTTGAAAAAGAGCAGTTTCTGTCGGAGCTCTCTCAGCCCCACCTGCCTCACAGGGTGTCTGTTGTGGGGAGGGGAAGGGAAAGGCGTTTGTAAGCTGCTCTGTGTCGGGTGCCCCACCATGGGTTAATTGGGTGATGGATGTGAGTGCAGGAATGTGCTTTGCCTTGCAGCTGTCATGTCTCCGCAGCCTCCCTTGTCTTCCCCGGCCTTGACTGCTTAGTCTCTTAGGCACGAAGCGCCCCAATCTCCCGCACGCCTCCAAACCGTTAGATGCCTCCCCGCCGTCCTTCCAGCTTACCCATTGGCTCCCAGATGTCAGAGGGGCCTGTATGAACCCCCTATAATTGCAATAGCCATTTTGCAACTTCCATTCCTGACACTAACATTATAGACTGCTTCACTTAGCTCAGATCAAAATAAAGCTTTACTTGTTTAAGGACCTGCTGTTGAACTGAGTTACTGGAGTACCTGACACTCTGATGGTACGGTCACACTGACCTTTTGATCGGGGTTTGCCCCTGTTCCCTTGCGCATGTAAATTTCACGTTCACATGCGCCAATCCGCCTCCCGTGCCGAAGCGGGCTCACTCCCGCAATGCTCCCGGGTTTTCCTGCTCCCTGGAAAATCAGGTAATTTCCTGGCACTTGCGCTTTGAATGCGCGATTTCGCCCATCTGGACAGCCCATCTTTCGCAATGTTTGTGATTAGGGCCGTCTGACTGCTCTTTGTGCATTTTTTTTTTAAGTTTCCAGTTTGAGCACTTGAGCAAACATGCGCTTAATAAATCCATTTAGCATTTAATAATGGATTTATTAAGCGCAAGTTTGCTCAAGCGCTCAAACCGGAAGCTTTTTTTTTAAAAAAATGCACAAAGACGGCCTCGGAGGCGGGAACAAGAGGTGGGGGCTCCGGCAGCCTGGACGGGGGCTGGCAAGTAGGATGGCAGAGATGGCAGAGCCTTTTTTTGTGGAGCAATGGCAGCAGCAGCAGCAGTGCCCCCCCCTTCCTGTGGTGGCAGGAGCAGCAGCCACTCGAGACTCCCCCGTGGCCGGCAGGATCGCCTGGAGGGACGGTGCGGTGGCAGGCGAGCGGGTGCTGGAAGAGAGGGGCCGGCTGCATCTAGTCAGCCCAACGCGAAGAAAAATGTTCCCTATTTAAACAAAGCGGGAACAAAGCGCAATTACCTTGCCGTGTGACCACAGCCTGAGACTCCTTCAGGTAGTAAAGGGCAAGGTATAAATTCAGTCTCCTCCTCCTCCTTCTTCTGTGTGCACACAAAAACTTACACTTTGAATACACCTTTGTTGTTCTTAGAGGTGCCCTGGACTCAAACTTTGTTTTGTTGCTTCAGACAAATGCTGCCGCCCACCTGTATCAGGCTTGGTGGCGGATTGGGTCCTACAGGCCATATCTGCCTCCTTAATGGCTTGCAAATGCTGTTCCTTCATGGCAAGGATTCCTGGGTGCTTTTTTTTTTGTTTGCAAACAATGTGATCCTATGATCTCCAGTGTGGTACAGCTCAGGCTATGCCCAGGGAGACCTGAGTCCCAAACCTCACTCGGACATGAAGCTATCTAAATGTCCTCAGGCCCAACCTACCTTGCAGGGTTGCTGTGAGGGCAAAATTGGAGGAGGGGGAGAAGCATGTTCCCGACTCTGAGCTCCTGCGAGTAAGGGCAAGATAAGCAAGGCTGGTGCCTCACTGTCAGCCTCAAGGCACAGTGTTCCCTCTAAGCTGAGTTAGTGTGAGCTAGCGCACCATTTTTTAGCCTCCAGCTCACACATTTTTATCTTCACTCAGGAAGGATATTGTGATATTCCCTCTAAGCTGAGTTAGTGTGAGCTAGCACATAGTTTTTTAGCCCTGGGCTCACACGTTTTTGTCTTAGCTCAGGAAGGATGGCTCCACAGCAATGTTCCCTCTAAGCTGAGTTAGTGTGAGCTAGCACACCATTTTTTAGCCTCCAGCTCACACATTTTTGTCTTAGCTCAGGAAGGAGGGCTCCAGAACAGTGTTCCCTCTAAGCTGAGTTAGTGTGAGCTAGCACATAGTTTTTTAGCCTCAGGCTCACACATTTTTGTCTTAGCTCAGGAAGGAGGGCTTCAGAGCAAACTAACTTATGCAGCAGCCAAATCGCTCACTCACAACTTTAATGCCGGTAGCTCAGAAAGTAGAATTTTTGCTCACAAGACTCCATAGCTTAGAGGGAGCATTACTCAAAGGTTGGGGGGGGCTGTGAAGAAGAATGGTGTCTACCAGTGTTCCCTCTGAGCTGGGTTAGTGTGAGCTAACTCACAGTTTTTTCAGCTTCCAGCTCACACATTTTTGTCTTCGCTCAGGAAGGAGGGCTCCGGAAGAGCAAACTAATGTATGCAGCATCCAGATCGCTTGCTCACAGCTTTGATGCCAGTAGCTCACCAAGTAGAATTTTTGCTCACAAGACTCCATGGCTTAGAGGGAGCGTTGGTTGTCTAGTACCGACTTTGCCCTGTGCAGAAATAGCTCCGGGCTGCGGCATAACCGGCAGGCCAGCCGGGGCCTCTTTATTGCAGAGCCTTAAATTGCTCTCTTGCTGATCCAAGCAAAGCTTTCCCACCCCCCTTTCCTGCCTCCTCCCCCTCCGCACTCTTTCTTCGCTGAAGGCTCGCCGGAGCAGGGGAAAGCAGGGGAGGAAACGCTGGCTGATATATTGTTGTTGTTTTCTGCAAACAGCACAGAATCAGCTGGAAAAAAGTCAACCCCGGGTTTTTAATGTTACAATCCAGCCTGTTTGCAAATTATTAGCCGGCACTGCAAATTAAAAGAGGCCGAGCAGAAAGTGTTTTGGGAAGAAGTTTTCCCCGAGCTCTTCCTTCAGTCCCGCTGCTTGTAAAACACACGAAGATGCAGATGGAACGGCCTGACGCTGAATGAGAGGTCCGGGCCACCAAAGTCAGTATCCTCTACTCAGACCTACTCGACCCTGGCAGCGGTTCTCCAGGGTCTCAGAGAGCAGCATTTCCCGTAATCTTCTGCCTCATCCCTTGAACTCGAGATGCTGGGGGTTGAACCAGGGGCCTTCTGCATGCCAAGCAGATGCTCTACCACTGAGCCACACAGCCCCTCTCCCACTCAATCACATCACCTACAGCCTGGCCCTTTTGACTGGAGATGCTAGGATTCGAATCTGGGACCTTCTGTGTGCCAAGCAGGTGCTCCACCACTGAGCCGCAGCCACTCCACATAAACGTCCCTGGAAAGTACTTGCCCTTCACAATGGGGAAGCCGGCAGGGAGGTAGGGACAGTCCTGGGAGGCTTGGGCAAGTACATGTTCACTTCCACAACTGCCAGAGGGTCTGTGACTGCAGCAGCTACACCATTGGCTTGCGAAGGGCTGCTCGTGAAGCCACATCAGGGGGAGGCCCCGGCCTCTGTGCCCTGTTGTTGGCCCTCCAGAGGAACTGGTTGGCCACTGTGTGAGGCAGGAGGCTGGACTAGAGGGACCCTCACTGGTCTGATCCAGCAGGGCTCTTCTGAGGTTCTTCTCAGGGGAAGGCCTCGGCCTCTATGCCTTGTTGTTGGCCCTCCAGAGGAACTGGTTGGCCAATGTGTGAGACAGGAGGCTGGACTAGAGGGACCCTCACTGGTCTGATCCAGCTTGGCTCTTCCAGTGTTCTTATCAGGGGAAGGCCTCGGCCTCTCTGCCCTGTTGCTGGCCCTCCAGAGGAACTGGTTGGCCATTGTGTGAGACAGGAGGCTGGACGAGATGGCCCCTCACTGATCCAGCAGGACTTTTCTGATGTTCTTATGGAGGCTGAGGGGCCACAGGGTTTGACACTGGCCTTCAGTGCCCAAGAGCTCCCCTCACCTGGCAGTGAACCGCCTCAAACTCCTCCTACCAATACAGGTGTAGTTACTGTTATGTTGTAAAAAGAGTGCCCTTGAGGCACCCTCCATATGTATTTTGCCAAATAAACTCCAGGTGAGACCCAGACAAAGCTTAGAGCCAACCCTTCTCCATGGCCAGCTTTACAAAAATTATTTACTTAATTCTTACCCCACCTTTCTTCCCCAGTGGGGCCCAGCGTGGCTTACATATTATCCACACACTAACCCTGTGAGGTATGTTAGGCTGAGAGTGTTCGGCTGGCCCAAAGTTTCCATGGCAGGGTGGGGATTCGAACCTGGGTCTCCACAATGCTTGTCTTGCACTTTAGCCACTACCCCACTCTGGCAGGGCACTTTCACACATGCTCAATCGTGCCATTTCAATCCACTTCAGCGACCGCTTGCAAGTGGATTTTGCCATTTCATACAGTAAAATTCATTTGCAAAGCAGATTGAAAGTGCATCATTCAGTGTGCGTGAAAGCGCCCAGTGTTTTGCTTTGTTTCCACTTAGCATTAGAACATCGTTATATCAAGAAGAAGAAGAAGAGAAGAGATTGGATTTATACCCTGCCTTTCACTTGGAGTCTCAGAGCGGCTGACAAACTCCTTTCCCTTCCCCTCCCCACAACAGACACCCTGTGAGGCAGGTGTGGCTGAGAGAGCTCTTGACAGAAACTGCCCTTGAGAGAACAGCTCTGAGAGAACATGTGACCGACCCAAGGTCACACCTGCGGCTGCAAGTGGAGGAGTGGGGAATCAAACCCGGTTCTCCCAGATTAGAGTCCGTGCACTTAACCACTACACCAAACTGTACCATTGTAACGATAGTGTAAGGTAACATGAATTCCCAGCTTTCATTTTATTTAAAAGTAAAAATCTAGTTCCACTGGAGGCCTGCCAAGATCCAAGGTGGAAGGAAAGGCCTTTCTCTGTCTGAGACTCTGGATAGACCCTGGAGACGCTGATGAGCAGGATGGACCTGCAGTCAACCTTCTCGTGAGGAAGTTTCAGTACCAAAAAGTCCCACGACGCCATCTCTGGGACCAGGTCTGGGAAGGGACCCCTCTTCCTGCATCTCCGGTGGGCTGCTCCACATCAGAACAGACACAGCTGGGGGTCAATGGATCAGTCGTCTGGCTCTGTCATATGTTATCTATTTATCCGTATTTTATTTAGGTTATGTACAGTCCACCTTTCTCACAGGGAAAGTCGATATGATTGACAGGATGGGGCATTTGATGAACAATGGAACAGGATTGCAGAAGTCTAGAACCAGCCAGAAATCCAAAAGATAGAACTGAAACATCGCATATTAGTATGACACATTGAACAGGGCAAAAACCGCAGAATAAGACTGCTACTTATGGTAAGCCACACGCAGCAGTACAGACCGCAGTCCTCTTCATGAGAGCCAGTTTGGTGTTGAGGTTAAGTGCGCGGACTCTAATCTGGGAGAACCGGGTTTGATTCCCCACTCCTCCGCTCGCATCTGCTGGATGACCTTGGGCAAGCCATAGTTCTGGCACAGCTGTCCTTGAGAAAGAGCAGTTTGTGTCAGAGCTCTCTCAGCCCCACCTACCTCACAGGGTGTCTGTCTGTGGTGGGGAGGGGAAGGGAAAGGAGTTTGTAAGCCGCTCTGAGACACCTTCGGGTAGTGAAGGGCGGGGCATAAATCCAATCTCTTCTTCTTTTTCTCTCAGAGCTGTTCTCTCAAGGGCAGTCCTCGAGAGAGCTCTCTCAGCCCCACCTACCTCACAGGGTGTCTGTTGTGGGGAGGGGAAGGCAAAGGAGTCTGTAAGCCGCTCTGAGACTCCTCTGGGTAGTGAAGGGAAGGATATAAATCCAGTCTCTTCTTCTCATTATCCAAGTAATTTTGTGAACCATGTTGTACAGTCCAACCTATATTAAGTTAAAGGTAAAGGTTTCCCTTGCTTGAAAGCTAGTGGAATCCAACTCTAGGGGTTGGTGCTCATCTCCGTTTCCAAGCCGAAGAGCTAGCACCACTGTTCCCTCTAAGCTGAGTTAGTGTGAGCCAGCTCACCGTTTTTTAGCCTCCGGCTCACACATTTTTGTCTCAGCTCAGGAAGGAGGGCTCCAGGGCAAACTGACTTATGCAGGGGCCAAGTCACTCGCTCATAACTTTAATGCCGGTAGCTCACCATGCAGAATTTTTGCTCACAAGATTTCCCAGCTTAGAGGGAGCATTGGCTAGCACCATCCAAAGACGTTTCCATGGTCGTGACTAAACATGGAGATGGTACCTATTTATCTACTTGCAATTTCTTGCTTTCAAACTGCTCGGCTGGCAGGAGCTGGGGCCAGAGACGGGAGCTCACTCCGTCACGCGGCACTTGGGTCTTGACCTGCTGAACTACAGACCTTCCGGTCTGCAGTTCAGCATCTTAACCTCTGAGCCAACCTGTATTACCTGTGGAAAAAAGCCCTTTTGAATAACTCACTTTTGCATAGTCTGCAGCAAGCCAGGTGAGGGGGGGAGCCTTCCTGGCCTCCGTGTGTGGCGCGTGTGAGAAACAGAGCAAGAGCAGCAGAAAGCCGTTCTGTTAGTAGCTTAGCTACATCACTCCCACGTGTCCGCTTTGCTAAGACGGCTCCCTCTCTCTGAGGTTTGTGTTGTGGTTTGGAGAAATAATGAATGGGCGTTCAATTAACATTAGTCGGCAGGGGAAAGGTTGCTGTCTGCATGTTTGGATCCATTTGTGAGGGGTAGAAAGAAAAGAAGATTGGATTTATACCCCGCCCTTCACTACCCAAGGGAGCCTCAGAGCGGCTGACAAACTCCTTTCCCTTCCCCTCCCCACAACAGACGCCCTGTGAGATGGCTGGGGCTGAGAGAGCTCTGACAGAAACGGCTCTTTTTCAAGAACAGCCATGCCAGAACTATGGCTTGCCCAAGGTCATCCAGCAGATGCGAGCGGAGGAGTGGGGAATCAAACCCGGTTCTCCCAGATTAGAGTCTGCGCACTTAACCACTACACCAAAAGGGCAACTGGTGGGTAACGCTGGGTCAGAAATAGACCCCAAGAGGAGCAGGCTCTTTTTGAATGGTCACTCTTGAACAGCTGAGTTTGAGGAGCCCCTTAGAGACCCAGAGGAGTTTCAGGGGACCTCCCTTGGTCAGAGACTCCGATCCCTCCTGAAGGTGAGTCTGTGAACCTGCTTTCCCCTTCCCATGGGCAGCACGGTGCCAGAAAGAGGAGGACTAATTCACACCCTGGTTTTAATGGGCACCGGCATCTTGGCTCGCTGTCTCTGGACGGGGAAGGCATCTGTTGGGTGTTTTTGGTTTTTTTTTTAAATGCTGCTGTTACTAACTTGACCTACAAATTGAGCTGTCTGTAAATGCCTCTCCCCCCCTCCTATGTGCTGTAAGAGGTTCATCCTAAATTAGCACTGGATGTTTTTTTCCCCCATTATTCTAATTACTGTTACAATCCTGTGAAAAACGGGCTTCTGTTACAGCCGGAGCCAGGCGTTTGTGGAAGACGAGGGAGCATCTTGGAACAGTCTGAGATGGACTTTTCTATTTATAATATCGGGTTCAATTTCATTTGCCAACCCGGGGAGGTGGAAGCAGAGCTGTAGAAGGCTCCGGAAAGGCAGTAGACAGCTTTCACCTTCAGAGGAGGATAATGTGAGAAAGATCAGTTCTTCTGCCGGTTTGTGGCCTTTTTCAGGGACACAAAGAGGTGAGGGTTGGGTGGGAGTGGCACGAGCTGTTCCCTCCAGCAAGATCCCAAAGCTAGGATTTATTTATTTATCATATGGCAGAGTTACACACAGGAAGCATATAATAATATAAAATACATAACCAAGTTGATACGATGGGTATGTAGACTGATTGGGCAATCCCCCTAAATGCTGATATCTAAAATTTCAGTCCGCCCAGTCACAGCTCAGGAGAGTTCAAAGAGCTCCACCACATCTCCCTGGAAAGCACGATGCTCACATTCCTGTGATAGATGGAGAATAGTATGGCGGGCTGCACCACAATCGCATTCGGGTCCTGTTATTTTGCCCCACTTAAACGAGAGGTCTGCCCAACTGCCAAAGCCTGTTCATATTCTATTGGCCGTCTTCCATACTTTACATGGCAAGTCAAATCCTTTTGGTGTTTATCAGATTATGGATATTGAGTGGAACTGTTTGCATCCAGGTTCGCAACCATTCATTCCCAAGATCGATTTTTTGTGATTGCGGGATTTGTGCAGATCTTATTACTGGGTGTCAGGATCTTTGGCCTGCGTCAGCCATGTCTTCGTGGATGGGCAACTCTCTATCTTCACTTATCTTTCTGTCTTCACGAAGAAGAACATCTTGTCTTCAGAGCCACAGGGGGGCAATGAGGCGCAACATGGGTAGCCGATAGGTCAGAGTGGGTTTAATACTTCTGTTGATGGTCCTCATTGTTGTGTTGAGTTGAACATCAAGTTTGTGGACACGGGGGCTGTTGGACCACACTGAAGCATCATATTAAGAACAGAAGAACATAAGAGAAGCCAATGTTGAATCAGGCCAATGGCCCATCCAGTCCAACACTCTGTCACACAGTGGCCAAAACTACCAGATGCCATCAGGAGGTCCAGCAGTGGGGCCAGGACACCAGAAGCCCCCCACTGCTGCCCCCTCCAGCACCAAGAATAGAGTGCATCACCTGCCCCAGACTGAGAGTTCCCATCTATACCCTGTGGCTAATAGCCACTGATGGACCTCTGCTCCAGATGCTTATCTAATTCCCTCTTGAAGCCCTCCATGCTTGTAGCTGCCACCACCTCCTGTGGCAGTGAATTCCATAAGTTAATCACTCTTTGGGTGAAGAAGGACTTCCTTTTATCTGTTCTAACCCGACTGCTCAGCAATTTCATGGAGTGCCCATGAGTTCTTGTACTGTGAGAAAGGGAGAAAAGTACTTCTTTCTCAACCTGCTCTGTCCCATGCATAATCTTATAAACCTCGATCATGTCACCCCTCAGCCGTCGTTTCTCCAAGCGAAAGAGCCCCAAGCGTTTTAACCTTTCTTCACAGGGAAGGTGTTCCAACCCTTTTACCATCCTAGTTGCCCTTCTCTGCATTTTTTCCAGTGCTATAATGTCCTTTTTGCGGTGTGGCGACCAGAACTGTACACAGTATTCCGCAGTCCTGTACACCAGCCCCAAAGCTGAGCATCTAAACGCTTTAGCAGTCGCACCCCAAGTTGTACCACATAATTTTTGGAGAATGTTCTTTCCCATGGGTATTTTTGCTGCTACATTGGTTAAGATAGTGCTGGATGCATATCCACAAAGAGGAAATTTGGAAGCAGTGGTCCTTCTGCATGCAACGGATGTGCTGTCCCCAGCAACCTGAAAATGTCGAGACAGTGTACGACTGCAATAAAAAAGGCCAGTGCTATGCTGGGAATTATTAGGAGGGGAATCGAAAACAGTATCATAATGCCCCTGTATAAATTGATGGTGTGACCTCATTTGGAGTACTCTGTACAGTTCTGATTACCACACCTCAAAAAAGATATTATAGCATTGGAAAAAGTACAGGAAAGGGCAACTAGAATGATAAAAGGTTTGGAACACTTTCACTATGAAGAAAGGTGGATTGGCTATATTAGGGGTTGGAGGATTGGCTATATTAGGGGTGTGTTGCCTAAAAGCACTTGGGGCTCTTTAACTTGGAGAAACGACGGCTGAGGGGTGACATGATTGAGGTTTACAAGATTATGCATGGCATAGAGCAGGTAGAGAAAGAAGTCCTTTTCTCCCTTTCTCACAATACAGGAACTCGTGGGCACTCCATGAAATTGCTGAGCAGTCGGGTTAGAACAGATAAAAGGAAGTCCTTCTTCACCCAAAGGGTGATTAACAAATGGAATTCACTGCCACGGGAAGTGGTGGCAGCTGCAAACATGGACGGCTTCAAGAGGGAATTAGATAAACATATGGAGCAGAGGTCCATTGGTGGCTATTAGCCATAAGGTATGGATAGGAACTCTCAGGCTGGGGCAAGTGCTGGGGTGGGCAACAGTGGGAGGGCTTCTGGTGTCCTGGCCCCACTGCTGGACCTCCTGATAGCCCCTGGTATTTCTGGCCACTGTGTGACACAGAGTGTTGGACTAGATGGGCCGTTGGCCTGATCCAACATTGGCTTCTCTCTTATCTTCTTATGTTTGGGACAAGTGATGCTCTATATTCTTGGTGCTGGGGAGGGCTACAGTGGGAGGGCTTCTGATGTCCTGGCCCCACTGCTGGACCTCCTGATGGCCCCTGGTATTTCTGGCCACTGTGTGACAGAGTGTTGGACTAGATGGGCCACTGGCCTGATCCAGCACTGGCTTCTCTTCTGTTCTTCTGTTCTTAACCTCTGTCCTTGGGCAGGGAGGCCAGAAATCTTGCTGCTGCAGTTGGGCTGGGAAGAGTTTGTGTTGTTCTGTCCTCGACAGCCCAGCTGTTACCCCCTCCCCCATGCCACCCATGCAAGTTTTGGGCCCGTGCCTCCTTAATCCTTTGCAAGGCTGGAACAAGAGCAGAAGTGCGGCATCAGCAGCCAGGGCTTCCGTGGTCCCTTCCCAGTTCAGCCAGATTAGCTGCTTGCCGCCTGCAGCCGGTAAGGCAAAGTTCTCCAGCTCTGGGGACTCGGCAGTCCTTCAAATGCCTGCCTTCTTGCTGGAGGGTCTCAGCTAATTAATAGCGACATGAAGGGAGAAGAGATCGAATCAAAGCCATATTGATTAGCAGGAACAAGCAAAAGAAATATGACTAATTAGGCGTCTGACACGGAGGATCTTGCTGTAACGGTTTCCACTTTAGGCTAGTCTGCATAATGAGGTGCGTAAGGAGGCTTTGGGGAGCCTGGTCTTAAAGGTGCCCCCGGGCTCAGACTTGGTTCCGCGGCTTCAGACCAACAGGGCGACCCCACCTGACTCTCTCACCAGACCTGGGAAGTTAAGCAGGGTCAGCCCTGGTTAGTACGTGGAGGGGAGACCTCCAAGGCATATCAGGGTCGTGATGCAGAGGCAGGCGATGTCAAACCCCCTCTGAACGCCGCTTGCCTTGAAAGCACCGTAAGGGGCCGCCGTGAATCGGTTGTGACTTACCAGCGTTTCCCATCACCTGTTGATTTTGGACTTGGGGATGCTGGACTCGGTGGATGGATGGTCGGAACCAGCAGGGCTCTTTTTATGTTCCTGTAGTTGCTTGTCTCTTGACAGTTTGTTTTTCAGAGATGAGTCAGGGGAAGGCAGGAGGAGGTGAATTCACGAAAACCTGCAAACGTCTGGCAGGCGTGTTCTCCTGTCAGGAGGCAGGGCACAGGCGGGGCAGCACTCAGCTCTCTCCTCTGGAGGAGTTTGAAAGTTACGTGTCAGGACTTTCATTTGGTCTATACGCGTGGCTTTCCAAACCTTGATATGAAGTAGGAAGGCCTTTGTCCCTGGGAGGGACACATATTGTATGCACAGGTGAGAGACAGTTTGGTGCAGTGGTTAGGAGCGCGGCCTCTAAACTGGGAGAACTGGCTTTGATTCCCCAGTCTTCCACAAGCAGCTGCCAGTGTGGTTTTGGGTAGCTTACAAGTCCTTTCAGAGCTGTTCTCTCACCAGCAGTTTCTGTCAAGATCTCTCTCAGCCCCACCTACCCCACAGGGTGTCCATTGTGAGGAGGGGAAGGCAGAGGAGTTTGTAAGCCGCTCTGAGACGCCTTTGGGTAGTGAAGGGCAGGGTATAAATCCAATCTCTTCTTTTTCCTCTTCTTTACATGGAAACATACAGTTTCCTCACTTGCTGTCTGAGCTGATAGGCCCACCCCTGTCTGAAGTGTTTATTGTGAAGAGGTAGAGAGACCAGTCTGGTGTAGTGGTTAAGTGTGCGGACTCTAATCCGGGAGAACTGGGTTTGATTCCCCACTCTTCCACATGCAGCTGCTGGGGTGACCTTGGGTCAGTTACAAATCCTTTCAGAGCTGTTCTCTCATGAGCAGTTCTCAAAAGAGCTCTCTCAGCCCCACCTACCCCACAGGGTGTCTGTTGTGAGAAGGGGAAGGGGAAGGAAATTGTAAGTGAAATATACTGGGTTCAGACGTGTTGAGTGATGGGCTCATAGTCTATTAGTGATTTCAGCTAAACTCTAAGACAACTCCAGCAGGACTGGAGCCCTGCTTAAATGCATGCCCATCACACACACAGACTCCCGGTGATAGGCTATTTACATTACAACTGCTATTCAATAGGTACCTTCTGGGATCCTGGCTACCTATTGTTCTGGTGACTTAAGCTCGGTCCAGTTCTCTGGCGCAATACAAACTCAGTGCATAACAGTAAGCTGCTCTTAGATTCCTTTGGGTACTGAAGGGCAAGGTATAAATCCAATCTCTTCCTCTTCCTCTTCCTCTTCTATTTCTCCTCCTCCTCCTCCTCCTCCTCCTCATGGAAACATACAGTCTCCCTGCTTGTTGTCTGAGCTGATAGGCTCACCCCTGCCCTAAGTATTTATTGTGAAGAGGCAGAGAGGCCTGCGCTTTGGTGTCGCAGTGCCACAACTCTGTGGCCTTTGTGCACACACCCCCCCCCCCCGCCAAGTGAGAGTTTTGCAGTTTGCTTCCACTTTGCTGAAGCGTGCATTTGTGGGGGGGGGGGTTGACCCATGGAAAGGAATCGGCTGACTCCCTTTCCTTTCCCGTAGTTATAAATTACGGCGAAGTCTCCAGATTCAGGGTGTTCTATTTTGGGCTCCGCTGCGGTTGGGAGAGGCGGCTGCTGCTGACGAAAGGGGCTGGGCGAGGGAGCCGGGTGGCTGCAGAAAGGGGCGGAACGCCATCCCGGCACCCCAAAAGTGCTTTTTCAGCACAGCTGTGCAACGGACTCAGGCCGCCTTGCCCTCTGTTCAGCCCAAGGGCGTGCGACTGCGGGTGCAATTCCAGGCTGCCACCAAGCGCATGAATAGCGCAGAACGTGGTGCTGGAGAAGGCATCCATTGTTCCAAAAGTCTCGGCTAGGTTATCCAGAAGGAGCAAGTTTCCAGATCTGCAGCTGCTCTTGAAGCGTGTGGGCCAGGGCGACAGGAATCCCAGGGACGGGAGGAATTGCCGAATAGGGTCTTGGCCGCAGGGCCGGTCCTCCAGACAAGCCACCCAAATGCTTGGCTGGAGACTCGGGCTCTTTGTAGCAGGAACTCCTTTGCATATTAGGTGACACACCCCTAATGTAGCCAATCCTCTAAGAGCTGACAGCAGCCTCTGTAAGAAGAGCTCTGTAAGCTCTTGGAGGATTGGCTATATTAGGGGTGTGTGGCCTAATATGCAAAGGAGTCCCTGCTACACAAAGAGCCCTGAGGTGCACAATGAGGAGGGCACTGATGTACTTCAGATGGTGTCAGAAGAGTCAATGTTTCTGTAACTTTGAGGCTGGACTACTGCACCATGCTCTGCATGGGGCCGCCCTTGAAAGCGGCCCCAAAGCAGAACTGGTTCCCAGTACAGCCGCTCAGCCGTTGGCTGGAGCACATGAGTGTGAGGTCTCTCTCTATCATCTCTGCTTTAGGTCAGCTTCACCGGCTGCCTGTCTGTTTCCAGGGTCAATTCAAAGTGCCGGTACCTTAAAGCCCTTCCCGAGCTGGGGGCCGCATGTCCTTAAAGGACGGTTGCTTCTAGTACCTTCACACTAACTTGCCTCCTCCCTCCAGCAGTTTCTCCTGGCTGTTCCCTTGCCCAAGATCAGCAGAGTGGCTTCAGAATGATGATCGTGAGCATTGGAGGGGGTGGGGGGGCACCACCTGTCAGGTAGCCCTGTCATGCGGATGGTATACAGAGGGAGTACTTTCAGTCTCCCATCCTTTGTGCCTTTACTCACTGTCTGTTATCAGGTCTCCGACCTTGTATTTGCCAGCTGCTGGAGTCTTATGCTGGGAACCAATGGTTTCTAGAATGTTGTGCTTAGCTTTGCCCATAAGAACATAAGAGAAGCCAATGTTGAATCAGGCCAATGGCCCATCTAGTCCAACACTCTGTCACACAGCGGCCAAAATATACCAGGTGCCATCAGGAGGTCCAGCAGTGGGGCCAGGACACCAGAAGCCCTCCCACTGCTGCCCCCTCCAGCACCAAGGATAGAGTGCATCACCTGCCCCAGACTGAGAGTTCCCATCTATACCCTGTGGCTAATAGCCACTGATGGACTTCTGCTCCATATGTTTATCTAATTCCCTCTTGAAACTGTCTATGCTTGTAGCTGCCACCACCTTCTGTGGCAGTGAATTCCACATGTTAATCCCTCTTTGGGTGAAGAAGTATTTCCTTTTATCTGTTCTAACCCGACTGCTCAGCAATTTCATGGAGTGCCCACAAGGAGTTCTTGTATTGTGAGAAAGGGAGAAAAGGACTTCTTTCTCAACCTGCTCAATCCCATTCATAAGCTTATAAACAAGGCTCCACAGCTTAGAGGGAGCATTGGTTGTAACCAATGTAGCCCACTTTGGTTTGCCCGCGCATCCGTAATGTATTCATTGGCTTCAGCTACATGGGAGGTGCTTGAATGTAGTATAACTTAGAAGGCCTTATTGTGTGTGGCCATTACTGACGCAAGCAGTACACGTGTCTTTAGTTCTGCTTCACCATTAAACATTGTCTTCTGAAGAAGCCCTGTGTTGTGTGACCTGGCTAAGGAGCTGGACACCACCCCAACAATGCTTTAGAAGGTTCTCAGCTTGAGGGAACCCCGTGAGGTCCTGTCACTCTGGACCAATGTACCCTCTAAGCTGTGGAGTCTTGTGAGCAAAAATTCTGCTTTCTGAGTTACTGGCATTAGAGTCGTGAGCAAGCGATGGGCTGCTGCATAAATTAGTTTGCTCTGGAGCCCTCCTTCCTGAGCTAAGAGAAAAATGTGTGAGCTGGAGGCCAAAAAAACTGTGAGCTAGCTCACACTCACTCCGCTTAGAGGGAACACTGGTTACAACCAATGCTCCCTCTAAGCTGTGAAGCCTCGTGAGCAAAAATTCTACTTTGTGAGCTCCTGGCATTAAAGTTATGAGCAAGCGATTTGGCTGCTGCATAAATTAGTTTGCTCTGGAGCCATCCCTTCCTGAGCTAAGACAAAAATGTGTGAGCCAGAGGCTAAAACACTGTGAGCTAGCTCACACTAACTCAGCTTAGAGGGAACACTGCTCTGGACCATAGCTGAAATTTCTTTAGCTTTGACTGTAGCTGAGAATTCCTTCCTCAGCTTATTTTCAGAATTAATATAGGAAAGATGAGGATTCAGGACTTTCCTGTTGTTAGTTTATTGGCTTATTGGTCTTGTGCTGTGCCTGTTTGGTGCATGCTGACTTGGAAGCTGGAAAGGGGGCGGGGGGGAGTCATGGAACAGCCAGTTTGGTGTAGTGGTTAAGGGTGGCGGCAGGACTCTAATCTGGCGTCGATTCCTGTTGGGATTTTGTTTTAAATAGAGGCTGGGATCCAAAAGACATGGGCCACTCTGCGCTTAAGTTTCAAAAGAGACATAGCTTTACTAAAGAAGACGAGGGAATGGCACTTTGGATAAAAGAAGTTAAAGACTACATACTTGCAGCTGGCTACATCCGATCAGTTACATTGCTAACGAGGGAAAAGATGAAATGGCTCTGCCCAGGGCTTCTCGTTGCTGAACAAACAGCCATAAACTTGTGAATACATGAATGTAAGATCAAAGCACTTCCACAAACAAGAGGCTAGCTGAGGAACACAAAAGGTCACAGGTCACTTCATTAGGATAAACAACTCCCACAAACTTCCCGCCTTGGCTAAACATTACTCTTACGGGCTGTAGGTCAGATAATGTTAACCAGGGCTCTTTTTGTAGCAGGAACTCCTTTGCATATTAGGCAACACACCCCTAATGTAGCCAATCCTCCAAGAGCTTACAGAGCTCTTCTGACAGGGGCTACTCTAAGCTCTGGGAGGACTGGCTCCATTAGGAGTGTGTCGCCTAATATGCAAAGGAGTTCCTGCTACAAAAAGAATGTTAACTAAGAGTATTCAACTCCATAGTGACTGCAATGTAAGCGAACTCGTAACTCCAACAATTCCCCACTCCTCCACATGCAGCCAGCTGGGTGACCTTGGGCCAGTCACAAGTTCTCTCAGAGCTCTCTCAGCCCCACCCACCTCACAGGGTGTCTGTTGTGAGGAGAGGAAGGGATGGCAATTTTAAGACACTCTGAGACTCCTTTGGGTACTGAAAGGTAAAGGTAAAGGTTCCCTTGCTTGAAAGCCAGTCAAATCCGACTCTAGGGTTGCGGTGCTCATCTCCGTTTCCAAGCCGAAGAGCCAGCGCTGTCCGAAGACGTTTCTGTGGTCATGTGGCCGGCATGACTAGACACCAAGGTGCACGGAATGCTGTTACCTTCCCACCGAAGTGGTACCTATTTATCTACTTGCAATTTCTTGCTTTCGAACTGCTAGGTTGGCAGGAGCTGGGTACTGAAAAGTGGGGTATAAAAACCAACTCTTCTTCTAGATCTGATAGCCAAGGGCTGACCCTGGGAAGATGGACCACCTGCAGCAGAACTCTGAAGAGCCGGTAGAGAGAGAGTGCGAGTGAAGAACTGAGAGGCTGCACAAGAGGGCTGGCCATGGCGACCGTTCAGGGTTGGTGACCCTCCAGGGAAGCATACAGGAAGTTGCCTTCTGTTGAATTGGACCCTCAAGTCTGTTGAGGTCAGCCTGGCCTATTCGGACTGGCCGTGGCTCTCCTGGGTCTCAGGCAGAGAAGGGCCTTTCACATCACCTGCTGCTGAGTCCTTTTAACTCGAGGTGCTGGGGTTGGACCTGGAACCTTCTGCACGCCAAGCAGAGGCTCTGCCATTGAGCCACGGCCTCACCCCAAACTCAAATCCTCAGGTTTGGAGACAAGTTGGGAGAAAGGGGTACCGCCTCAAAAAATGTTAGGTCTACAAAGGTGCGGACATCACACACAGATGCACACATGCCAATCCTCCCTCTAAGCAGTCCTGTGAGCGAAAATTCTACTTTGAGAGCTACTAGCATTTAAAGTTGTGAGCGAGTGATTTGGCAACTGCATCAGTCTGTTTGCTCTGGAGCCGTCCCTTCCTGAGCCGAGACAGAAATGTGTGAGCCGGAGGCTAAAAAACTGTGAGCTAGCTCACACTCACTCAGCTTAGAGGGAACACTGACACACACACACACAGTGCAGATGGCGGATTAGTGTCAGAGTCCCACAGCAACCAGTCCTCAACAACGTTCCTTCAGAAGGATCAAGTTTATCAAGTACAGTCAAGGCAGGTCATCTGTGCCTACATTCCGTGTTAGAACTAACTCTAAGGGGAGGAAAGGGGAAGATACACAGGATTCAAAGTGGGGTCCCCCGATGGAGATGAGCCAATCAGAGGAGTTACTGCAACGCGCCTCAACTAACGGGTTCACATTCCCAGCAAAGCAAAAGGAGCGAGGTACCAAGGTCACAAGCCTAGGCTAAAAGATAAGGCACAGCAGAAGAAATGAAAGCGAATGTTCCAGCACATTAAGCAGTTCACCCAGCATCCCCCTGCCTCCCCCCACCTATGATGGCAGCATAGCTGACAATTAGGTTGCTTGTCACAATGGTAAATGATGTCCGACATTATATCAGGGGCTCCCTCAACTAGGAAAAGGAATCGGGGACAGAAGCGGAGGCACGGGAAGGGGGGCCTGCAGGGGTAGGGTGTGATTTCCACTCCCCCAGCTGCCATTGTGGGTTGTTCGTGCTGGTAAATATTTAAAGAAGTAAATGAGTCTTCTTACCTCGCTTAGGGTGATAAAGAATACCTTAAACCAGTCCTACTCCAGTATTTGGGGGGGAAACTGACTCCCCCCCCTCCATACTCTGTGTGTGTGATGCATAACACGAACTAGGAGTGCTGCACTTTAAGAGAAATGTGCTTAATTTGATTTATAAAGGTTTCAGAATTCAGCTTTTCATGGCACGTTGTGTGTGTTGTATACATATTTATATATATCTATACAGATACATAGATAGATTTAGACGGATATATATTAATTTCAGAGGCTTTGGGGGTGGGTGTAGGAGCTTTCCCTTCTTGTCGCTCTCTGAGCTTCTCCTGGTCTCGGATTTGTATATTTTGCGGCACTGCAGATCTGCAGCTGTGCACAGACCTCATGAGTTTCAGGCTACTGCTGGAAGAACATTTTGGAAAGGGAATTTCTTCTCCTGGCACCTCATTGGTAGGGCTGCCAGCCTCCAGGGGGTGTCTGGACATTTCCTGGGATTACAGTTTGGTGTCATGGTTAAGTGCGCGAACTCTAATCTGGGAGAATCGGGTTTGATTCCCCCACTCCTCCACACGCAGCTGCTGGATGACCTTGGGCAAGCCATAGTTCTGTCAGAGGTGTTCTTGGAAAAGAGCCGTTTCTGTCAAGAGCTCTCTCAGCCCCACCTGCCTCCCAGGGCATCTGTTGTGGGGAGGGGAAGGGAAAGGAGTTTGTGAGCCACTCTGAGACTCCTCTGGGTAGTGAAGGGAGGGATATAAATCCAATCTCCTCCTCCTCCTCCTCCTTCTTTGGTGTAGTGGTTAAGTGCGCAGACTCTAATCTGGGAGAACCAGGTTTGATTCCCCACTCCTCCACTCACACCTGCTGATGTGACCTTGGGTCAGTCACAAGCTCTGGCACAGCTGTCCTTGAAAAAGAGCTGTTTCTGTCAGAGCTCTCTCACCTACCTCATCGGCTGTGTTCCCTCTAAGCTGAGTTAGTGTGAGCTAGCTCACAGTTTTTTAGCCTCCAGCTCACAGATTTTTGTCTTCGCTCAGAAAGGATGGCTCCAGAGCAAACTAATTTATGCAGTAGCCAAATGGCTCACTCACAGCTTTAATGTCAGTAGCTCACAAAGTAGAATTTCTGCTCACAAGGCTTCACAGCTTAGAGGGAACATTGCTCATCGGGTGTCTGTTGTGGGGAGGGGAAGGGAAAGGAGTTTGTAAGCTGCTCTGAGACTCCTTTGGGTAGTGAAGGGCAGGGTATAAATCCAATCTTTTCTCCTTCTCCTTCTCCTTCTCCTTCTCCTTCTCCTTCTCCTTCTCCTTCTCCTTCTCCTTCTCCTTCTCCTTCTCCTTCTTCTTGTGATGTCCAGGTGATAGAGATCAGCTTACCTGGAGAAAATGGCTGCTGTGGACAGTGGACTCTCCATGGCATTCTCCCGCACTGAAGTCCCTCCCCTCCCCAACCTTTTCAGGCTCTGCCCCCCGCCCCCAATCTCCAGGTATTTCCCAGCTCAGAGTCGGCAACCCTGCAAGTCATTGGTGGCCCAGCGGTTGGGAGTCTCCCCAGCAAGAAAGCACTTCGCTCCTTTGGGCCACTGTCCAGAGAGATACCTCAGGCTTGTCCGGGGCTTCAGGTGTGCCCAGGTGCGCTTCTGACAATCCCAGAGCTGCAGAGTCTGCTTTGGAATCTGTCCCAAATTTCTGCAGCGGCTGACGGCTGCAGCCCGGGGGGGCGGTTTGCCACAAGCTCTCCTGGATGTGGTTCGCCCGTCACCACGATCTTGGGAGTCGGTTTGACCGTTTTCCGTTCATATCCGAAACTGCGCTCTGCAGTTCTGTATCAGTGGTGTCTGCCTAGGCAGGCCATTCCCCAATCTGATGGCTGCACCAGGGAATTAGTGCTGTGGTCGTCGTCATCACAGCATAAGGAAGAATGGGAGAGAGAGTGCTCTCAAGTTCAAACAAATGCACACGAAGCCTGATCCAAGATCACCCAGCAGGCTTCACATGGAGGGGGAGAGGGAATCAACACCCCCCCCACCCACCCCAGTTCTCAGCTCTCAACCACTACACCACACTGGCAAGACACCACACCGAGGGCACGCCCTATGTATTGTGGACAAAAGCTTTTGCTTTCCTGCAGATGAACAAATATGCTCTGTTACATTTCTCTGGGCCAAAAACCAGGGTGGCCACCAGTGTTCCCTCTAAGCTGAGTGAGTGTGAGCCAGCTCACAGTTTTTTAGCCTCCGGTTCACACATTTTTTGCCGTAGCTCAGGAAGGAGGGCTCCAGAGCAAATTAATTCATGCAGCAGCCAAATCGCCCGCTCACAACCTTAATGCCAGTCGCTCACCAAGTAGAACTTTTGCTCGCAAGACTCCACAGCTGAGAGGGAGCACGGGTTGCTACATCCTCTCCTGGCACCAGCGGGGGATGGTGGGGTTAGGGTTGCCAAATCCAGGAAGGGAAACTCTTGGATATTTGGGGATGTTGCTTGGGGAGGGCAGGAACCTCGGTGGGGGGTACAATGCCACAGAGTCTACCCACCAAAGCAGCCATTTTCTCCAGGGGAACTGATCTCTGTAGTCTGGAGACCAGAAATACCCAGACTCCATCTGGAGGGTGGCATCCCTACAAAATACATGACCCACCTTCAGGGGTGATGTTGCCATTGCGGTTAGCCAACTGCTTTAGCTATGTTTAAAGTAAAGGTGAAGGTAAAGAGGTTTCCCTTGCTCGAAAGCCAGTCGAATCCGACTCTAGGGTTGCGGTGCTCATCTCTGTTTCAAAGCCGAAGAGCCAGCGCTGTCTGAAGACGTTTCCGTGGTCATGTGGCCGGCATGACTAAACACCAAGGCGCACGGAACGCTGTTCCCTTCCCACCAAAGTGGTACCTATTTGTCTACTTGCAATTTCTTGCTTTTGAACTGCTAGGTTGGCAGGAGCTGGAACTAGAGACGGGAGCTCACTCCGTCATGTGGCAGTCTCGGGTCTCGAACTGCTGAACTACTGACCTTCCACAGCCTGCAGTTCGACGTCTTGACCACTTGAGCCACCGCAGCTCCATTAGCTATGTTTATGGCCCTGCAAAAGACCTACTTCTTATTCCCAGCTTCTACGTTTAAAAAAAAAATAATTTTAATGTGTGGTTATTGTTATGATGGAGCTGCGGTGGCTCAAGTGGTTAAGACGCTGAACTGCAGGCTGTGGAAAGTCAGTAGTTCAGCAGTTCAAGACCCGGGTGCCGCATGACGGAGTGAGCTCCCGTCTCTAGTTCCAGCTCCTGCCAACCTAGCAGTTCGAAAGCAAGAAATTGCAAGTAGATAAATAGGTACCACTTCAGTGGGAAGGTAACAGCATTCCGTGCACCTTAGTGTTTAGTCATGCCGGCCACATGACCACGGAAATGTCTTCGGACAGCGCTGGCTCTTCGGCTTTGAAACGGAGATGAGCGCCGCAACCCTAGAGTTGGATTCGACTGGCTTTCGAGCAAGGGAACCTCTATTGTTTATGATGTTTTTTAATTGTCTGTAAGCTGCCTCAGGCAACCCTGTTGGAGTCAGTAGGACAGAAATAATTCAAACGAAATGAAAATAAATGCCTTTCTGATGGGACATGGCCGCTCCATCACGAAGCCCCAAACACGGGATGGGAGGGAGCTGTTTGTGCTTTCGGACCTGCCTCGTGTCCTCTGGAATCTCGATTCTAGGCCACGCAGACTGCAGCTTAGTTATAAGCACAGCAAAGGAACAGCTGACAAAATAGCTGTGCTTTCACTTTGAAACAGCCATTGTGTATGGCCAAGAATGTCAATGAACTGCTGGCAAATGGTTTTCAGCAAGTTTCAAGCTGAGCAAAGATGTACTCTACCCACTCTGCATGTTTTCCATCCAGCAGCTGCGGAGGACAATGGAAATGCTGAGTTTAGAGGACGTTTGGATGTGGGTTAGATTACTGCAATGTGCTTGATGTGGGGCTGCCCCTTGAAGACTGTCTAGACACATCATGTCATCCAGAAGGCAGCTGTGCATTTTGAAAGCATAACATCTGTTCTGAGACAGCTGCACTGGTTGCCACTTCATTTCTGAGCCCACTGCAAGGGGCTCGTTCTGATTGTTTAACTCTGACTTCAAACAGTTTTGAGTATATCACCGAGTACCTGGTCATCCAGGATCCCTTTCCTCGAGTGTTATGATCAGACAATGAGGTTTTGTTCCAGGAATCATGATTTGTTGGGGTTACATTGTCCCCCCCACACTAGTAGCGGGGTGTTTTCTGCACAGCCTCCCTCCCTCGGGATGGAATTCCTTCTATCTAGATGAGAGAGTGGGATCATCTCCTGTCTCTAGGGTGCAACTGGTGTTTGAAAAACTTAAACTTGTTTTCATATATAGATTTGTCACTGTGCTTGCTTTTGCTGCTTGACACATGGAATTCACTGCCACAGGAGGTGGTGGCAGCTGCAAGCATGGACGGCTTCAAGAGGGAATTAGATAAGCATATGGAGCAGAGGTCCATCAGTGGCTATTAGCCACAAGCTATAGATAGGAACTCTTGGTCTGGGGCAAGGGATGCTCTCTATTCTTGGTGTTTTGGGGGGGGCAACAGTGGGAGGGCTCCTGGTGTCCTGGCCCCACTGCTGGACCTCCTGGTGGTACCTGGTATTTTTGGCCACTGTGTGACACAGAGTGTTGGACTGGATGGACCATTGGCTTGATCCAACATTGGCTTCTCTGATGTTCTTATGTCTGGGGCAGTGATGCTCTGTATTCTTGGTGCTTGGGGGGTGGGGGCAACAGTGGGAGGGCTTCTGGTGTCCTGGCCCCACTGCTGGACCTCCTGATGGCCCCTGGTATTTTTGGCCACTGTGTGACAGAGTGTTGGACTGGATGGGCTGCTGGCCTGAACCGACATTGGCTTCTCTTATGTTCTTATGTTCTTTCAGGGGGGAAATTACCTCCTCCCCTTCCCCCTCCCCTCCTGTTCTCCCTGTGCCTTGCATGGGAGACAGTATCCCCGAGCTCGGGGGGACCTGTAGCCAGTGCTGCTGAGAGCCATTATGGGCCTCTGGGGAAACATTCCACCCTCCCCCCCATATGACCCTGATCCAAACCATGTTTCTATTCTCTCTTGCTCCGGATTGCAAGACCAGTTCTAAATGGTGGGAATTACAAGGGAGTCGTTACCAGCTAGATATCAGGAGAAACTTCCTAATGGTAAGAGATGTTGAGCAGTGGGACAGACTGCCTTGGGAGGTGGTGGATGTTCCTGAGAGCCAATTTGGTGTAGTGGTTAAGTGTACGGACTCTAATCTGGGAGAACCGGGTTTGATTCCCCACTCCTCCACTTGTACCTGCTGATGTGACCTTGGGTCAGTCACAAGCTCTGGCACAGCTGTTCCTGAAAGAGAGGTTTGTGTCAGAGTTCTCTCAGCCCCACCTCCCTCACAGAGTGTCTTGTGGGGAGGGGAAGGGAAAAGGAGTTTGTAAACCACTCTGAGACTCCAAATGAAGGGCGGGGTATAAATCCGATCTCTTCTTCTTCTCCTTCCCTGGACATTTTCAAGCGGAGGCTGGACGACCATCTTTTGGGTATGTTGTAGGTATGTAGGGCTATATTTCAGCTGTGCTCCTGCAGAGTGCAGGAGGTGGGACTAGATGACCTTCAAGGTCCCTTCCAACTCTAACATTCTATGATTCTATGTGTCTGATTCTGTAACCTTGTATTTGCACAGAGCGGGTAGCCAACTCTGGGTTCAGAAATACCTGGAAATTTGAGGGTGGGGCCTGGGGGGGGATTGGGGGAGGGGGAGGGAAGGGAAGGGAAAGGCCCCAGTAGGGTATAATGCCGTGCAGTCCCCTTCCAGAGCAGCCGTTTTCTCCAGGAGAAGTGGAATAAAGGTTTTAAATAAAGACCAAGATGGGCGTCAATTATGCTGCCATTGTGGCTGGTGGAGAGGGAGGTGGTTGATCTGTGTCTTCTTTCAGGCTTGGTATGTTTGGTTTTGATTCCCTGTATTCCTGTTATCATCATTTGACCTCGGTGTCTGCTGCAGTGCTTTCCCTGGGAATGTGAACCCGTCAGTTTTAGGCATGCAAAGGCTTCTTCCCTAATTGGCTTTGTGCCATTAGGAGACCCTGCTTTGAACCAGGTGTAGGAGGCAAAAGACTTGTCCCACAAAGAAATCAGGCAAAGTCAACAGTGGAGATGATTTTTTAAAAAAATCTTTTACTGTCTGTTGAGCAACAGGGAAGCTCAACCTGAGTTAAAGCACTCATGTTAAGGAGTTCCAAGATTCTGTGGTTACATACAGTTTTTATACAGTAGCATGATCAGGGCTATTTTGAGGCAGGAACGCACAGGAACGGAGTTCTGGCTGGCTCCCGAGTTGGCCACACCCAACAGGAACTCATTAGCATAATAGGCCACACCCAACAGCAGAAATTCATTAGGATTGGCTACATGAGGGGTGTGTGGCCTAACATGCAAAGGAGTTCCTGCTATTAAAAAAGCCCTGGGTTTTGACAACAAACAAGGTAAACAGAATAAGAAGAAAAAGGTGGGTGTGGCTGGAGGACCACACTTCTGATAACACGGGGATGGTGGTGGTGGCCTAATATGTTAATGAGTTGTGCTGTCAGGGGTGTGGCCTAATATGCTAATGTGTTTCTGCTGCTGGGTGTGGCCTGTTATATTAATGAGTTCCTGCTGGGCTGAGCATCATTAACATATGAAAGCCTTAATGCCCTATCCCGATTGCAAAACGTCCCTGTCTGTTACCTAATTGCCTCTCAGACTTACAATCTAACTCACACGCCTTTGTTTGTTTTAATCAAATCACATCTCTCTTCCTCCCCTTTCCTGTTGTGCTAATTCCATATATTGTACATATGTTCTTTACTAAATATGATTATATGTTGAGGTAAAAGCTAGATGCTTTCTGTTGCCAAGCATGACTGAGATGTTATCTCCTTTTCTTTTCTTCTTGCGACATAACAGATGTTTAATTTTTAATTTATAGTCGTCTACGTTTTGCTTTTATCAGAGTCTGGTCTTGCAGATATCTATCTTTTGATCTATAGTACCCTGCCTTCTGCTTTTAGCCTGTCAATTAACTTTTTTATGGCAGAGTTCACCTTTTTGGGTGTTATCTCTTCAAAGCAAGCCTCTGATAGTCTTGTTGTAGAATACTGGTAATGGGTCACCAAGAGTTCCCTATTAATTTCTCCCCTTAGTAAAGGTAGAGGTTCCCTTGCTCGAAAGCCAGTCGAACCTGACTCTAGGGTAGCTGAAGAGCCAGCGCTGTCCGAAGATGTCTCTGTGGTCATGTGGCCGGCCTTTCCCGCTTCTTGAGTTAGTTGTGATGCTGAACGTGTATGGGTGACTTGCCTATACTGGAACAATAAACTGAGACTTCCTTGAAAGTCTGTTGTTGATTCCTAACTGCTGCAAGACTCTGACAATGGGTAGCTGTGTCAGTCTGTCTGTAGCAGCAGAAAAGAGCAAGAGTCAAACAGCAACTTAAAGGCTGCGGTCACACACACACTAAATAACCCACTTTCAATCCACTTTCAATCCACTTTCAGATTGGATTTTGCCAGTTCACACAGTAAGAATCCAGTTGGAAAGTGCATTGAAAGGGGAATGAAGGTGGATTATTTAGGGTGTGTGACTGCAGCCAAAGACTTAACAAAATTTCTGGCAGGGTATGAACTTTTGGGAGTCACTCCTCACTGCTGTATCTGAAGCAGTGAGCCGCGACTCCCAAAAGCTTCTCCCCTGCCACAAATTTTGTTAGTCTTTAAGGTGCTGCTGGACTCTCTGGCTCTTTTCTAGCATTTTAAATAAATAAATATAATAAATAGGTGATTTACCTGGAGATCAACTGTAATTCTTGGAAATCTCCATTCCCCATCTCGGGGGGAGACTTGTAGAGAGAACACAGAGATCACGGGAAGGATGCAAACAATAACGAAAACAACCGTGATGTTATATTATGAAAATATATTTAGGCTGCGGTCACACACATGAGATAATGTGGTGGGGAAGCGAGGCTATTTGCTCCGTAGCAATTTGACTCACATTTGTGCAATCACACAGTCCCTGGGAGCTGTGGGGGCAGCCTGCCACTGTGTGATCAGACACAAACCACGGGTGAATTGTTGTTTTTTTGCCGCGTGTTTCTGATGCGCTTCTACGGGGGATTGATGATCTGCATCTCTGCACTGAGTGCTTTTATGGAGGGTGCGATTGTTATGTCCTAAGACCAGGAACGAGAGCAGGCAGGAAAACAGCCGAGCTCCGTTCCTGAGAACAATAGGGACTAGGCTCCTGAACTTGCCAAAAGGGAGCCAATGGAAACATTGGCGGGAGATTCAAACCTGCCAATAGGAATGGGGGCGTCCCCCCCAACTGTAAATAGTTGGCCTCCGGCCGTTGCTTTTTGTCTTTGTTGTGTGAAGTACGGATAAACACGTCTTCTCTTATGTCGTCATCCGAGTCATGAGGCACGGAACCCAGTACTTTACAGTGATGATGCACATACTGAAACGGGGAAAACAACAACGGCACACAATCCGGATGGCCCAATCAGACCATCCCGATGCCATGAGAGCGTGCTGGTGCTATCACACAGGGGAAAGTCCATCCATGACCCATAGCAACCCGTTTGATAGTGGACTTTCCCTAGTGTCTTTTTACCCCACTTCTGCGGCAGAGCAAAACAGGTTGTCGGCGACTCCGAGACGCTGGGCAGATGTTCTCGTGTGATCGCGCCCTTTAAATCTGCCTGGCATTCATGCCTATGGCGGGGCTAATTGCACATGTGATCACACCCTTAGACTACTATTCTGTAGTGAATTATATTTCTAATTGGCAACCCTAGTACACACATATACTCATGTACCAATATAAGACACACGTCTCACATCTGATGAAGTGGGCTGCAGTTCACAAAAGCTTCATATCACCTATCTTTAGCAAGTACATCAGTAAGAAAACTAATTAACTTTACTCTTGTACCTTTTCCTAGCACAAAAGCAGGGGCATACTGATAATGTTGTGGTGACGGATGAGAAGGTCACTGGGATAGATTTTGCTGGCATATTTTCTAGAAAGGTGATGGCATTTGTCGTAGAACATGAAGCTAAATGTCTACAGTAGCAATGTAACATTTACAAAAGGATATTAGATGTCCCACCAATACAGCAACCACCCACTGCCTGAACAGTGTTCAAAATGTAATTAAATCTGAGGGGGCAGAGTTCTAACTTTTGTTCCATACGGGTAATCACTAAATCAGATTAACATCCCATTACCAATGTTCCCTCTAAGCTGTGGAGTCTTGTGAGCAAAAATTCTACTTTGTGAGCTACTGACATTAAAGTTGTGAGCGAATTATTTGGCTACTGCATAAATTAATTTACTCTGGAGCCATCCTTCCTGAGCTGAGACAAAAATGTGTGAGCCAGAGGCTAAAAAACTTTGAGCTAGCTCACACTAACTCAGCTTAGAGGGAACACTGCCCATTACCATGCATTTAAAGGGAAGGGGGAACCTTCCTTTTACTGTTCAGATAGATCATGAGGAGACATTAACCCCCCCCCCATGCTACTATTAAGTACAGTCTAAGTTGCCAGCCAGAGATGAGAAAGAGTTGAGTCCAAGATGGACAGATGGGGGGGGGGATTAGAAGTGGGGAGAGAGAAATGAAGGCATCTCTTGAAAGGAAGAAAGCAAAATAAGACAGAGAAAATGTAGAAAAGAGGAAGAAAAGTTAAGAAAAGAGGAATGGTTGTTTTATTTTCTACAGCATACTAACAGGGAAGATGTGACTAATCAGACCAAACTATGGGTGGAAGACAAAACTATGGGAAAGAAACAGACTGCGGTGGTTCAGAGCTTAAGACACTGAGCTGCAGACCGGAAGGTCTGTTGTTCGGCAGTTCAAGACCCGAGTGCCACATGATGGAGTGAGCTCCTGTCTCTGGCCCTAGCTCCTGCCAACCTTGCAGTTCGAAAGCAAGAAATTGCAAGTAGATAAATAGGTACCACTTCAGTGGGAAGGTAACAGCGTTCCGTGAGCCTCAGCATCTAGCCATGCCGGCGACATGACCATGGAAATGTCTTCAGACAGCGCTGGCTCTTTGGCTTGGAAACAGAGATGAGCACCACCCCCTAGAGTCAGATTCGACTGGCTTTTGAGCAAGGGAAACCTTTACCTTTAGCAGACTGCTGGAAATAATAACCTTGTTAGGAGGCTGCAGCCTGGCAATGACTCTAGGCGGCCATCAGCTGTGCTGGCTGGTCTTGCCTTGCTCCAGTGCTGGCTTGGTTGATGGGTTTAGTTGGATATGCAAGCATTTGCCTCCTCGTAGTAACCTTTGCAGAAGGGCACCCTATGCAGAAAGCAGAGCAGCTGCTATTTACAGCACTCTGCCTTCCCTGCACCCCAGTGGCTGCTATGCAGAACTACATTAGAAGTAAAATAAATTTGTTGTTGTTCAGTCGCACAGTCGAGTCCGACTCTTCGCGACCCCATGGACCAGATTACGCCAGGCCCTCCTGTCTTCCGCTGTCCGCTGAAGTCTGCTCAATTTCATGTTCGTTGCATCGATGACACTGTCTAACCATCTCATCCTTTGCCGTCCCCTTCTTCTTTGACCTTCAATCTTTCCCAGCATCAGGGTCTTCTCCAGTGAATGCTCCCTTCTCATTTGGTGGCCAAAGTATTTGAGCTTCAGCTTCAGGATCTGGCCTTCAAGGGAACAGTCAGGGTTGATTTCTTTTAGGATTGACTGATTTGATCTCCTTGCAGTCCAAGGGACTCTCAAGAGTCTTCTCCAGCACCATAGTTCAAAAGAATCTATTCTTCGGCGCTCAGCCTTCTTTATAGTCCAACTCTCGCAGCCATACATTACTACGGGGAATACCATTGCTTTGACCATGCGGACTTTTGTTGGCAAGGTGATGTCTCTGCTTTTTATCATGCTGTTTAGGTTTGCCATCGCTTTCCTCCCAAGGAGCAGGCGTCTTTTAATTTCATGGCTGCAGTCACCATCTGCAGTGATCTGGGATCCTAGGAACGTGAAGTCTGTCACTACTTCTACGACTTCCCCTTCTATTTGCCAAGGAGTGATGGGGCCAGATGCCATGATCTTAGTTTTTTTGATGTTGAGCTTCAAGCCCACTTTTGCACTCTCCTCTTTCACCCTGAGCAAGAGCCTCTTTAGGTCCTCTTCACTTTCTGCCATCAGAGTGGTATCGTCTGCATATCTGAGGTTATTGATCTTTTCCCCAGCAATCTTAACTCCAGCTTGTGATTCATCCAGGCCAGCATTTCGCATGATGTACTCTGCATATAAATTAAATAAGCAAGGTGACAATATACATCCTTGTCGTACTCCTTTTCCTATGCTAAACCAATCAGTTGTTCCATATCCGGTTCTAACTGTTGCTTCTTGACCCTTATACAGGTTTCTCAGGAGACAGGTGAGGTGGTCTGGTACTCCCATCTCTTTAAGAACCTGCCATAATTTATTGTGATCCACACAATCAAAGGCTTTAGCATAGTCAATGAAGCAGAAGTAGATGTTTTTCTGGTACTCTCTTGCTTTCTCCATAATCCAGCGAATGTTGGCAATTTGTTCTCTAGTTCCTCTACCTCTTCGAAACCCAGCTTGTACTTCTGGCAGTTCTCTATCCACGTACTGTTGGAGCCTAGCTTGTAGGATTTTGAGCATGACCTTGCTAGCGTGTGAAATGAGTGCAATTGTGCGATAGTTTGAACATTCTTTGACATTGCCCTTCTTTGGGATTGGAATGTAAACTGACCTTTTCCAATCCTGTGGCCACTGTTGTGTTTTCCAAATTTGTTGGCAAATTGAGTGCAGCACTTTAACAGCATCTTCTTTTAAGACTTTGAATAACTCAGCTGGGATACCATCACCTCCACTAGCTTTTTTTGTTAGTAATGCTTTCTAAGGCCCATTTAACTTCGCTTTCCAGGATGTCTGGCTCGAGGTCAGTGATTATACCATCGTGGTTGTCAAGGACATCGAGGTCCTTCTTGTATAGTTCTTCTGTGTATTCTTGCCATCTTTTCCTAATCTCTTCTGCTTCTGTTAGGTCCCTACCGTTTTTGTCAAATAAATTGGATGAACACATAAAGCTGCCTTAGACTGAATTGGGTCCTTGGCCCATCGAGGTCAGTGTTGTCTACTTAGACTGGCAGCAGCTCTCTCAGGCAGAGGTCTTTCACATCACCTACTGCCTGGTGCTTTTTAACTGGAGATGCTGGGGATTGAACCTGGGACCTTCTGCATGCTTTAACCACTGAGCCACAGCCCCTTGTGCATTCTGAAGGCAGCATGATGCTGGCTTAAGGGGCCCTCCAGCTGACATGGGCCTATAGAATCTTGTCCTCCCAAGTTCCCACTCCTTGGTGGCCTTGCTTGTAGCCATCTCTTCTTTGCCCCCTCTGCCTCCTCCAGCATTCCAGCATCCTTGAGGCATTTGAGGTGCCTTGGGAAATGTAGTCCTCAGGAGGTCTGGTGTCTTGCTGTCAGATGCACAGGCAATGACATTTCCTACAGCGTGTCAAACCATGGGTGTGTGTGTGTGTGTGATAAAACTTAGATTGGAGGTGCTATATGAATGTCAGTTTATGGTTTTTGATTTTTAGGTCTGTATGTTTTAAATTGTTGTACAGTTCTTGATAAAACCGCCTTGGGCGTGTTTTAACCAGTAAATATGATAATATCTGGGTGCATGTCAAAAGTGAACCGAAAACCGCACCCTACCCTCCCTCTGGATTGGCATTGTGCTTTTCAATTCTGCAAGAGAAAATCTGGAATCTTTTTCTTTATGACATAGTTATTGACTCCGTGCGGTGTTAGCATATTGCATTTTATTAAATCCTACCAGGAAACAAACTCTTACAGGCAAAAGCCAATGGAATGGAATAATTGTATAGTAAAAAAAAATTCCTAGAGGAGTCACCACGCAGAGACGTACGAAGCCCAGGGCACAGGGTTTTTTTTATCACAACACAGAACAAAACCTGTGAAAGGCGTCAGCCTAAATCTACTGCTGGAGTGAAAATGCGGCTTCTACTCAAGTAGTGCGTGTAATAACCAAGCCCGTATTTTAATGGGCAAACGGCCTGCCTGCCAACAAATGCAAAAAGAGTGAAATTCCCATAAAACTATGTTGTCGAAGGCTTTCACGGCCGAAGTTCATTAGCTGCTGTAGATTTTCTGGGTTGTGTGGCCATGGTCTTGGAATTGTAGGGCCTGATGTTTCGCCAGTAGCTGTGACTGGCATCCTCAGAGGTATAACACAGGAGGAGGAGGAGAGGAGATTGGATTTGTACCCCACCCCTCACTACCCAAAGGTGTCTCAGAGCGGCTTACAAACTCCTTCCCCTTCCTCTCCCCATCACAGACACCCTGTGAGGTTGGTGGGGCTGAGAGAGCTCTGACAGAAACTGCTCTTTTTCAGGAACAGCTCTGACAGAACTATGGCTTGCCCAAGGTCATCCAGCCAAGTGAAAGTGGAGGAGTGGGGAATCAAACCCGGTTCTCCCAGATTAGAGTCCATGCACTTAACCACTACACCAAACTGGAGTACTCTCTGTGTCAAGGTGAGAAGAAAAATGGTAGGCAGGTAATTTATATTTACTCAGGAAGGTGGGATAGGGCTGAGTCATTATCTTGTAGGAAAGCTCCTCCATTAGCATGTTCACAGCCTGGGGAACACCTACAAGATAATGACTCAGCCCTACCCCACCTTCCTGAGTAGATATAAATTACCTGCCTACTATTTTTCTTCTTCTCACCTTGACACAGAGAGTCCTCCATCTTTCTGTGTTATACCTCTGAGGATGCCAGTCACAGCTGCCGGCGAACCGTCAGGTCCTACAGTGCCAAGACCATGGCCACACAGCCCGGGAAATCTACAGCAACTAACCCCGTAAAATTGTTCTGAATGTGCTTGTATGTAACCAGGACAAGAAGCAATGGGTGTCAGTGAAACTGTGACAGATGGGGGGGGGTCTTCTGTTGGTTGAAATATTTAAAACTCTTTAGAATGTGGAGAGCCCAGTCTTCAGGCCCAGATGCTCATGCATTGCTAATCTTGCTGTGGTTTTGGATGGTGTTGGGAATGCTTCATGGAAATGTACATTTAAGCAGAGTAAAAAATCGTTAGTCAGCAGAGCAAGTATTGAGAGACTGTGTCCATGTGTATATAAAAGTATAAAAGTTTACTGTAAACCTAACATGGGGAAAAGGTACACAGGATATAAAATAACAACAAGAGCTTGGTACTACATCTTTACAGCTAAATAGATAAGACAGGAATGGCGTCTCCTTCTTCAACAACAACAAAGAACAGGAAGGAGAACCCCAACATGCTAAATACCTGATACATTGATTTCCAATCAGAGAGCTAAGGTTCTTACAAAATTCCCGGGCATTCTATTGAGTAAATAGATTGGTTACAAACAAACATGTGACTTCCTGTTTAACAATACTAACAACATTAACCCTGTAAATACTGAAGTGTTTTAAACTTGTTATATCCGACAGATGGTCTTGCAGACCCGCTAGCTGAGGTGTGGTCCATACTGGGGGACGAAGCCTTCCCCTCGGCTCCTTGCAGGAAATCTGTCTTGGGCCAGAAAATCTCAGGCAGTGAGCTACAAGTTGCCTGTGAGCTGGTATATCACAGAAGGTTCACGGACATTCTTAACTTTTAAAGGATATGCGGTGGACAACTGAATTTTTGCTATAAATAAATTTTCTGCTACTTGTTGGTTTTTTTCAGTGTTGGGTTTTTAATGAACTGTTGTGCAGACACATTTATATCAGATGCATTTTCCATATTCCTTTGAAAAGGAGCTGCGGTGGCTCAAGTGGTTAAGACGCTGAACTGCAGGCTGCGGAAGGTCAGTAATTCAGCCGTTCGAGACCCGAGGGTGCCGCATTTCGAACCTAGCAGTTCGAAAGCAAGAAATTGCAAGTAGATAAATAGGTACCACTTTGGTGGGAAGGTAACAGCGTTCCGTGCGCCTTGGTGTTTAGTCATGCCGGCCACATGACCATGGAAATGTCTTTGGACAGCGCTGGCTCTTTGGCTTGGAAACGGAGATGAGCACCGCAACCCTAGAGTCAGATTCGACTGGCTTTCGAGCAAGGGAACCTTTACCTTTACTTTACCTTTGAAAAGAGAAGCAGTCTGTAAAACATCCAAGTGAATTTGCATACAAATAGCAGCAAGCTAAATATGAGGCGGGTTGCAGCGCCGCAGGGGGTACCTCCCGTGTCTTTCAGCCGGCGTCCTTCCACTTGCCAGCCCAGGGGGTACAAGACCTGGCCAGAGTCTGATTTAGGGGATTCTTTGGAGGGGTCCCCCCTTTTAAATTAACAGTGGCCGTGGTCACACACACAAAATAATCCACCTTCAATCCGCTTTCAGCCCACTTTCCAAATGGATTTTGCCAGTTCACACAGTAAGAATTCGGTTGGAAAGTGCACTGAAAGTGTGGATTATTTAGCATGTCTGACCGCAGCCAGTGAATTTCAGTTATTTTCTTTAAACTCTCTTTTGGTAGAAGTACCCCGGAGAGAGATGTGGGATAAAAATGCCCAAGTAAACAAAAGCAGCCCAGAGAATATTGTCAGCAGTAGAATGGTGGCAGCAAAAGACAAACGGTGCAGTTTCTCTCCATAAAGCGAAAGTCAGTTTGTCTGCACAATGTTTCTCATGGGGCGGAGGTTTAGGCAAAGTTCTGTGGTCCAGATGGCGGGGGAGGGATGTCACAGGGGGCTCTTCGGAGGAGGCGCAGACTGCAAAGGCCTGTCGCAGTTGTTGCTTTTAAAGAACAGTTCTGTGTCTATGCAACACGTCTGTCCCGCATTTGGCCCTTGGCTGCGGTGGCTCAAGTAGTTAAGACGCTGAACTGCAGGCTGTGGAAGGTCAGTAGTTCAGCAGTTCGAGACCCGAGACTGCCGCATGACGGAGTGAGCTCCCGTCTCTAGTTCCAGCTCCTGCCAACCTAGCAGTTCGAAAGCAAGAAATTGCAAGTAGATAAATAGGGACCACTTCAGTGGGAAGGTAACAGCGTTCCGTGCGCCTTGGTGTTTAGTCATGCCGGCCACATGACCACGGAAACGTCTTCGGACAGCGCTGGCTCTTCGGCTTTGAAACGGAGATGAGCACCGCAACCCTAGAGTCGGATTCGACTGGCTTTCGAGCAAGGGGACCTTTACCTTTACCTATCCCTCTCTGCCTAGGCCGGGCCTTGCATTGGACACGGACATGGGGGAGGGGGTGCTATTGCTCGAAAGCTGTGTTTGTGGGCTCACGTTTTTGTAAATAAGAAGTAAACACATTTGTCGGACTCAATTTTTTAATGCTCAAACAAGCATTCAAACTGGAATGGTTCACTACAGCAGCGTGGTGTAGCGGTGAGCATGAGACTAGGCTCTGGGAGACCCAGGTTCAGGTCCCCACCCTGCCCTGGAAGCTCGCTGGGCGCCCTTGGGCCACTCACACGTTCTCTCAGCCTAACCCACCTCACAGGGGTGTTGTTGTGAGGATAAAAGAGGGAAGAGAATGACAGGTCTCCGTTGGGGAGAAAGGCCTCTGTTCCTACAGTTTAGCATTTTTCCTTCTGCCTATGAGCCTTGAGATCCAGCTTAGGTATTTGGCTCCTCCTCCTCCTCCTCCTCCTCCTCCTCCTCCTCCTCCTCCTCCTCCTCCTCCTCCTCCTCCTCCTCCTCCTCCTCCTCCTCCTCCTCCTCCTTCTTCTTCTTCTTCTTCTTCTTCTTCTTCTTCTTCTTCTTCTTCTTCTTCTTCTTCTTCTTCTTCTTCTTCTTCTTCTTCTTCTTCTTGACTCAGACATTGTTCCATAGAAGGCAGTTTTGTTTAGAGAGCGTCCTATGGCTCAGGGGCAGAGCTTGGCGTGTGGAAAGTCCCAAGTTCAGTCGCCAGCATCATCAGTTAAAAGGCTGGTGTGAAAGTCCTCTCTGCCTGAGACCCTGAAGAGCAGCTGCCGGTCAGAGCAGGGAAGACTGGCCTTGCGAAATCCAGTGTCTGGCTCTGTGCAGAGCAGCTTCATGTTTTCAAGAGGGACTGTGTCAGAGGAGCAGGCAGAGGAGGCTGAAAGGTAGCCCTTGGGAGGCCGAGAAGCTATTGATGTCCGAAACCCAGGCCTGCTCTGTCACTTGCTACTGCCTGGTGCTACTTGGTGGGTCCCTGAGAGTTCGAGGGGGGGCGAAGTGTCACTCGGCTCTGTAGGGCAGCCGGGCCTCTCAGGCCTCCATGGAGATCGCAGGGGGCTCGCGCGGCACATGGAGAGGAGAAGGGAAGTTCAGAAGCAGTGCAGGGGAGAAGTGTGACCCCCCCTTCCCCCAAGACTTGGACAGATGCGGTGGAGAAATACCAAGCTGTCAGTTCAGTTCAGTGCCCGGGATAATTAATTGCATCTGATGACAATTAATCATCCTGACAAATTTTGTTTGCTTGCAGAGGGCAGGAGGAACGCGCTGAAGACAAATGTCTCTGGACAAACCTCAGCCCAGCTCAGCAGGGCCAGATCTCGCCTGCCAGGGGCCTGGCACGCCATCCAGTTTTGGCAATCCCAGTGCTGCTGCTGACGAAGGATGGGAGGTGCAGCCTGGCGAAGACTTCTCAGTCAAGGACGCTCACCCCATTTGCGGGGGGGGGGAGTTGCAAATGGCCACATTGGCCCAAGCAGAGTCTAGAACAAGAAACCAAATCCAGGTGGCACCTTTCATTAGAGCTGAGCTGGCTGACCCAGAATATCATGCAAGCTTTTGAAGCATCGTGTCCAGATCATGGGAGGTGGTAGTTCCACTCTATTCTGCTATGGTCAGGCCTCCCCTGGAGTCCTGTGTCCAGTTTTGGGCACCAACTTTAGGAAGGATGTTGACAAGCTCGAGCGTGTCCAGAAGAGGGCAACCAGGATGGTGAGAGGGTTGGAATCCCAGTCTTACGAGGAAAGGTTGAAAGAGTTGGGTCTGTTTAGCCTGGGAAAGAGAAGGCTTAGAGGGGACATGATGGCAGTCTTCAAGTATTTGAAGGGCTGTCATGTAGAAGATGGAGCAGATCTATTCTCTCTTGCTCTGGATTGCAAAACTAGATCTAAGGGATGGAAATTACACGGGGGTCCTTACCGGCTAGATATCAGGAGAAACTTCCTAACTGTAAGAGTGGTTGAACAGTGGAACAGCCTGCCTCAGGAGGTGGTGGATGCTCCGTCCCTGGACGTTTTAAAGCGGAGGCTGGACGACTGTCTTTTGGGCGTGGTGATAGGTATGTGGGGCTATCTTTCAGCTGTGTTCCTGCAGAGTGCAGGGGGCTGGACTAGATGGCCTGCAAGGTCCCTTCCAACTCTAACATTCTATGATTCTATGATTCTATGACATTCAGATGCCTCCTAAGTTCCCTTCCACAAGGCAAGAAAGCTCAGAAAAGCACTCAAGAGTGGTGCTTTTGACACTTTGCCCATCATCCCCCTTTCTGCTGCAGACCACCGAGGTCATGGTGAGTCTTTCAAAAGCAAATTAATCTGTGTATTTCCCAAAGGCTCATGGGAATGCTTTTAAATGACTCACCATGACCTAGGTAGTCTGCGGCAGGACTGGGCTAGCAGGAAAGGGGGATCGCTGGACATGTATCGGAAGTACCGCTCTTCTAAGCTTTTTTTTTTTTTTTACCCTGTGGAAGGGAACTCAAAGCACATTTAAATGCTCTCTGAGTCGTCTTTTCCCAGGTCTCATGATGCCCCCCCCCATTCCACAGTGGGAGGGAACTGCAGTTGATGGGGCTTTTAATTAGGGGGGGAAGGGTCCCAAAATGCCCAAGCCGTGCCTCTCACAGGAGAGGGAGGGGAGCGGCAACTGTCCTAGGTTTCATCCAATACTCCCTCTAAGCTGTGCAGTCTCCTGAGCAAAAATTCTGCTTTGCGAGCTACCAGCGTTAAAGTTGTGAGCAGGCAATTTGGCTCCTGCATCAGTTAGTTTGCTCTGGAGCCCTCCTTCCTGAGCGAAGGCAAAAATGTGTGAGCCGGAGGCTAAAAAACCGTGAGCTAGCTCACGCTAACTCAGCTTAGGGGGAACACTTTTGCTCCCTCCAGGTGGGGCCTGGAGATCTCCCAGAATTACAAGGATCAGTTCCCCTGGAGGAAACGGCTGCTTTGGAGGGCGGACTCTATGCCGTTATAACCCCGCTGAAGTCCCTCCCCAAACCCTGCCCTCCCCAGGCTCCACCCCCAGAAGCCCCAGGAATTTCCTAAGCTAGAGTTGGCAGCCCTAGCATGGCCCTTGAAACCTCGGGCCTGCGAACCTACCAGGGAGGGGGAGGGAGGGAAGCCAGAGCTCGTGCCCAGGTGCCATTTTCAAATTCAGCATCTATCAAGAGGGGGGAAGCGCAAGCTTGCAATTCCAGGAGAAGGACGTACACATGTTCAAGAAATGTGCAAGGCAGCATCTTGGATGTCAGGGATAAAGCCACAAAGGATCAAGACAAAAAAAACCCCACTCAGCTTTGTAGATACGCTGATGAGGTGCGATTGGTCGGGGAAAAAAGATCTGGGGATCAGAGTGGACGGCTTGGCGGAAGCGTTGCTGACTCAGTGCGCGGCAGCTGGGAAGAAGACGGATGCCCTGCTGAGGATTATTAGGAAAGGAACGGAAAATACAGCAGCAGATATCGTCATAGCCCTTACTTGGTTCCCGGGATACGCAAACAGAAACATAAGTGGACATAGCACCATATGGATCAACAGATGGAGCAGAGAACATAACAAAAGAACATAAGAGAAGCCAATGCTGGATCAGGCCAATGGAGGTCCAGCAGTGGGGCCAGGACACCAGAAGCCCTCCCACTGCTGCCCCCCCCGGCACCAAGAATAGACTGCATCACCTGCCCCAGACTGAGAGTTCCCATCTATATCCTGTGGCTAATAGCCACTGATGGACTTCTGCTCCATATGTTTATCTAATTCCCTCTTGAAACCGTCCATGCTTGTAGCTGCCACCACCTCCTGTGGCAGTGAATTCCATACGTTAATCACTCTTTGGGCGAAGCAGGACTTCCTTTTATCTGTTCTAACCCGACTGCTCAGCAATTTCATGGAGTGCCCACGAGTTCTTGCATTGTGAGAAAGGAAGAAAAGTACTTCTTTCTCAACCTGCTCAATCCTATTCATAATCTTATAAACCTCGATCATGTCACCCCTCAGCCATCGTTTCCCCAAGCGAAAGAGCCTCAAGTGTTTTAACCTTTCTTCATAGGGAAAGTGTTCCAAGCCAGTTTTTGATCCACAAGAGGACTTGTCCTTTTATCCCATGACTATTGAGCTTACTTAGGATACTTTGATGAGGAACTGTATCAAAAGCTTTCTGGAAGTCAAGGTAAACAACATCTATTGGGTCCCCCTTGTCCACATGTTTGTTCACTCCCTCAAAAAACACTAACAGGTTAGTGAGACAAGATCTTCCCTTACAGAACCCATGCTGAGTCTGCTTCAGTAGTTTTTGTTCATCGGTGGCTATTAGGCACAAGGTATACATGGAACTGCAGTGGCTCAAGTGGTTAAGACACTGAACTGCAGACTGGAAGGTCAGTAGTTCAGCAGTTCGAGACCCGAGTGCCGCCTGACAGAGCGAGCTCCCGTCTCTGGCCCCAGCTCCTGCCAGACTAGCAGCTCAAAAGCAAGAAGTTGCAAGTAGATAAATAGCTACCTCTTCAGTGGGAAGGTAACAGCATTCCATGTGCCTCGGCATCTAGTCATGCTGGCTACATGACCATAGAAACGTCTTCGAACAGTGCTGGCTCTTTGGTTTGGAAACGGAGATGAGCACCGCATCCTAGAGTCAGATATGACTGGCTTTCGAGCAAGGGAAACCTTTACCTTTATAGATGGAACACTCTAGCTGTGATCACACACACTAAATAATCCACATTCAGTACACTTTCCAGCTGGATTTTACTGTGGGAACTGGCAAGTTGGAAAGTGCATTGAAAGTGGATTGAAAGTGGATTATTTAGTGTGTGTGACAGTAGCCTCTGTCTGGGGCAGTGATGCTTTGTATTCTTGGTGCTTGGTGGGGAGGGCAGAGTGGGAGGGCTTCTGGAGTTCTGGCCCCCACTGCTGGACCTCCTGATGGCACCTGGTGTTTTTGGCCACTGTGTGACACAGAGTGTTGGACTGGATGGGCCACTGGCCTGATCCAACACTGGCTTCTCTTATGTTCTTATGTGCATTCTGGTTTTGCAGAAATCTAGCATTTTCCTCCCACTATCACTGTGTCCAGAAACTGACTTCACCAGTGGAAACTGGTGCCCTATAGGGAAAGGCTGAGGGTCTTGGGAATGTTCAGTCTGGAGAAGAGGAGGTTGGGGGGAGGGGCAGAACTGCTCTCTTTAAGTATTTGAAGGGCTGTCACTTACAGGAGGGCAGGGAGCTGTTCTGGTCGCAAGAGGAGAGGAGTCGCAAAAATGGGTTTTAAATTAAGGGCAGGAAGGTACCGGCTGGATATGAAGGAAAACTTTTTGACAGGAAGAGTTGCGCAAGAGTGGAATCAGCTGCCCGGGGAGGTGGTGAGCTCCCCTTCACTGGCCGTCTTTAAGCAGCGGCTGGATAAACACTGGTCAGGGATCTTGCCCGGAGCAAAGGGTTGGACTAGATGGCCTCTATGGCCCCTCCCAGCCTTGTGATTCTATGTTTCTGTGAAACCCAAGTGGGGATTCAGTGGACTGGATCCAGCAATGCACAAACAGAGAGGAAAAACGACTCTATGTAGCCTAGTTCCGCTTGTGGAAGTAGCTTAAACTCCTGTTCAAGTTTGCTTATATGCACAGTGACATGCACGCATAAAAGCTGGTGCAACCATCCCCCCATATTTTACCACTTGGAGCCATTTTGAAAACGAAGGAGCTGCTGAATTCACTTCCTGGCACCCTGGGATTGGTTGCCCAGTGTCTTGTGCAAGAAATAAAACAAGCAAGGATACAGAGTGAGTCTGACTCGGTCAAGCCGCTACGGCAGTCTTTCCTCTCTCGCATTTCCCCTTGTGCCAAAGCCTCTGGAGCAACTGGGAATGTTGGGTTGGATCCAGCCTCTTGTACAGAGCAGGGGTGCACCCCCACTTAAGAGTCCTGGGTACAGTCCTGGTCGCCATATCTCAAAAAGGACAGGGCTCTTTCTGGGCAGGAACGCACAGGAACGGAGTTCCGGCTGGCTCCCGAGTTGGCCACGCCCAGCAGGAACTCATTAGCATAACAGGCCACACCCAACAGCAGGAACTCATTAGGATTGGCCACATTAGGGCTGTGTGGCCTAACATGCAAAGGAGTTCCTGCTACAAAAAAAAGCCCTGGGTTTGGACAACAAACAAGGTAAACAGAATAAGCAGCAAAAGGTGGGTGTGGCTGGATGACCACACTTCTGGTAACATGGGGGCATGGCCTAATATGCTAATACATTTCTGTTGTTGGGTGTGGCCTATTATGCTACTGAGTTCCTGCCGGGCTTTTTCTACAAAAAAAAAGCCCTGAGGAAGGATATTGTAGAGCTGGGAAACGCGTGGGAAGGGGCAGCAGGAAACCTCAAAGGCTTGGAGCACATTTCCCTAGGAGGAAAAGTGAGGAGTTTGGAGCTTGTTGGCTTAGAAGAAATTATTGGAGGGGGGAATATGTCACAATTACACATGGTCTAGGGAGGGAGGGGGGCTTGAGGGCTTTTCCCTGTCCCCCCTCCCCAACATGCAAACTTGTGCTCATGCACAGAGATGAACTGGTGGGTTAGTTCAGGAGGGATATGAAAATGAACTTTTTTCACATCACGAGCCCCTGGAATTTGCAACGATGAGGCGTGGAGAAGGCCCCCCTGTCTGAGATTACTTCCAATGGGATTCAGACACATTCCTGGAGGAGAAGTCTGTTGATGACTTTTTCAGCATGAAAGTTCAAGGGGGACCTCCGTGTGCAGAGACAGTCTCCTCCTCAGTATAAGTTATTGGGATGTGTTTGGAGCAACACTGCTGGACCTCCTGACGGCGCCTGGTATTTTTGGCCACTGTGTGACACCGGGCGTTGGACTGGGGGTGGCGTTGGCCTGACCCAACATGGTCTGATGTGGCGTGGCAGTTCCTGGTGTGCACGTGTGTGCTGGGGGAAATTGAGGAGGCCACATGCGTGCTGGGGACCGTGGGCTGGGCCAAGCCAGTGGGCCGCAGGGGAGCCATCAAGAGGAGGCTGATGACTTCCAAACGAGCCCATCAAATCGGAGCCACATTTTCGGCCTCAGAGTTGCGGGCAGCCAGCCCACCTCCATGGATTTGCAATAAAAGAGCAGGCCCATTTTCCCGGAGCCAAACAGAACCCATTTGAGGGGAATCATAAAATCAAACCTCGCGTATAAATAAAACCCAGGCGAGCTCCGGGCTCGGAGTCTGCCTTATAAATAAATCCACGTCGGCTCCACACCGAGCTTGGCTGTTTCCGTTTGTCATTGAGACGACGGGAGAATTAAGAATCATTGCCCGCCTGCCCAGCTCTGTGGAAGGAGCTGTAAACTTTTGGACATCCTCTTTGCTGTGCAGAAACCAGGCACAGAGCTTCTTTGGACTTTGGGAAGGAGTCTGGGGCTGGGTGCAGGCAGGGTGGACAGACAAATTAAAGCAGGGGTGTCAAACATGTGGCCCAGGGGGGCTGGATCAGGTCCCCAGAGGGCTTCTATCAGGCCCGCAGTGGAACTGGCTGTCTTAGAATCATAGAATCATAGAATCTTAGAGTTGGAAGGGACCTTGCAGGCCATCTAGTCCAACCCCCTGCACTCTGCAGGAGCACAGCCGAAACCCCTACATACCTACAACATACCCAAAAGATGGTCATCCAGCCTCCGCTTGAAAACGTCCAGCAAAGGAGCACCCACCACCTCCCGAGGCAGTCCGTTCCACTGCTCAACCACTCTTACAGTCAGGAAGTTTCTCCTGATATTAAGCCGGTAACGACTCCCTTGTAATTTCCACCCATTAGATCTAGTCTTGCAATCCAGAGCAAGAGAGAATAGATCTGCTCCATCTTTTACATGACAGCCCTTCACATACTTGAAGACTGCTTCTACTTCCAGTTCTGTTGCTGCGTCAACGTAGGTTTGCAGCTTAAAGATACACACCTGGACGGCATACTGAAGATGGCAACAGCACAGACATTTTGATGCAGTCATCCAGAGCGAGAGGTGTCAGTTATCAGGCACTGATATTTTGTTAAATTAAATTAACACAATTAACAAGATTTTGCAAGAGTGCTCATGTTTTAAGTATGTTTTTATTTTAAGTAAAAAAAAAACCCCAACGTTGTGTTTGTGTCCTTTATAAAGTTTATATCTCTGCTGCCTGGCATTACATGTTATGACACACACGTGGCCCGGCCCAACAAGGCCTCATTTATGTCAGATCGGGACCTCATAACCAGTGACTTCGACACCCTTGAATTAAAGGATGCATCGTTAACTCTCCAGATTTGCTTTGAAGGGTGTTAGCCAACCACACTGAAGATAGTTCCGGCAGTCATGATGACCCTCCAGGCTCAGAGGCAGTCTATCTCTGAGTATCCTCGGATGCCGTCATCCCCGGCTTCAGCCATCTGGGTGGAATTAGTGGAAGCAGCAGGACGGTGGACCCAGCAGACTTTGGGACGCTTCCTCAGGGCCTGTCCTTAAAAATCGTGTTGGTCTCTCAGTGCTGATGGACTCGAATCTGGGAGCAGGAAGCTGTTTCAGCTCCGCGATGGATGCCGAGGGAGGCAATTGCAGGAGATGCCAGGATCTCTCTCTCCGTGGTGCTGATCCCTGCAAAGGCGAGCCCCCACCCGTCAGGCTTCAATGGTCAGTCAGGGTCTCTGGACCGAGGGCAGTAGCTACGACAGGGCTTCCTCATTTGGAATACTGTGTACAGTTCTGGTCGCCACATCTCAAAAAGGATATTATAGCATTGGAAAAAGTGCAGAGAAGGGCAACTAGAATGATAAAAGGGTTGGAATACTTTCCCTGTGAAGAAAGGTTAAAACGCTTGGGGCTCTTTAGCTTGGAGAAACGACGGCTGAGGGGTGACATGATCGAGGTTTATAAGATTATGCATGGGATAGAGCAGGTTGAGAAAGAAGTACTTTTCTCCCTTTCTCACAAGACAAGAACTCCTGGGCACTCCATGAAATTGCTGAGCAGTTGGGTTAGAACAGATAAAAGGAAGTCCTTCTTCACCCGAAGAGTGTTTGACACAAGGAATTCACTGCCACAGGAGGTGGTGGCAGCTACAAGCATGGGCAGTTTCAAGAGGGAATTGGATAAACATATGGAGCAGAAGTCCATCAGTGGCTATTAGCCACAGGGTATAGATGGGAACTCTCAGTCTGGGGCAGGTGATGCACTCTAGTCTTGGTGCTGGAGGGGGCAGCAGTGGGAGGGCTTCTAGTGTCCTGGCCCCACTGCTGGACCTCCTGATGGCACCTGGTATATTTTGGCCACTGTGTGACAGAGTGTTGGACTAGATGGGCCATTGGCCTGATTCAACATTGGCTTCTCTTATGTTCTTATGTTCTCTGCCCCCTTTCTTAAAGGCACAGCTCTGCCAGAATTTCTCCTGCAAATGCTTTTTTTCAACCATTTTAAAATATTTCTTAAGTTTACCCCAAAGTAAAAGCATGGTAAACATTTGGGAGAACAGCTTTTGGAATGGTCGTAGTTTAAGGAAATGAGATAGGGAACTCAAGTTATGTTGGATCCTTTAAGTATAGATTATTTGGGATAATTAATGAGTCTAAAAAGCTAGATAATTCCCTTCTTTCTGGAAAATTACACAGTGCTAATTATTTTCATGTCTGAACCATTTGTAAGAAATGAGAAATTCTTACGTGGTTACTGCTGTAAGAATAGTATATATTGCACATGGAATTAAGGCTTATTAGACAGTTTGTGTTTTTTGAAACAAAATTTTATTGGAGTATATTCAACATTGTTAAACATCATTACCAATACAATTTAAAGATTACATCCCATCCCCCCACCCTCCCTAATAGGCTTCCAACACTGCTAATAACAGAAAAAAAGAGTTAAAAGGTAATCAAGTTTAAACTTGTAACAATCGACAAACCAGGTAACACAATTCTAATACGTAAAAGCCTGACTCTTTCAAACATAGTTTCCAATAAAGGTACAGTACAATCAAGTGTTCATTTCATTTCTCATTCAGTTTCAATACGAATCAAGATTGTACATTTTCCCTTTCATTCTATATTCAGTTTCCATATACAGTTTCAGGCCTTAGGCTTATTAGACAGTTGATTGCCAAAAATAACCCGTTTAACTGGTAACTGTTGAAGAAGTATATTGTGTAATTGAGGTAAACATTCTAGGGATTGATGTATGGCTCTGATATGCCAGTTACAAGAAATATGTGACGGGACATCACTGAAGGAAAAGTGCTGAAGTATTTCGTTGTAATAATTATTTCTCTATTGTTCTTTTGTTCTTTGTTTTGGAAAACCAATAAAGAGAAACTTTTAGAAAAAATCCATTTTTTTAAAAGGCACGCACTCCTTTAAGCAGAGTGGGGTGCTGTAGCTGACTAATTCCCGCACTGATCAAGGGGGTTGGAGTAGGTGACCTCTAGGATACCTTCTAACTCTGTGTCAAGAAACTGGTATCCTTTCAGAGACTTTTTCTGTCCAAGTGTTAGCTTTCTTGACTATAGAAGTCATCACCCCCACCTGCCAATTTGTTCTCAGACTTGGGGCTCTTTAGCTTGGAGAAACGATGGCTGAGAGGTGATGTGATCAAGGTTTATAAGAATGTGCAGGGGATAGAGCAGGTAGAGAAAGAGGTACTTTTGTCCCTTTCTCACAAGACAAGAATTCATGGGCACTCCATGAAATTGCTGAGCAGTTGGGTTAGAACAGATAAAAGGAAGTACTTCTTCACCCAAAGAGTGATTAACAGATGGAATTCACTGCCACAGGACATGGTGGCAGCTACAAGCATGGACCGCTTCAAGAGGGAATTGGATAAGCATCTGGAGCAGAGGTCCATCAGTGGCTATTAGCCACAAGGTATAGATGGGAACTCTCAGTCTGGGGCAAGGGATGCTCTGTCTTCTTGGTGCTTGGGGGGGTCAACAGTGGGAGGCCCCACTGCTGGATCTCCTGAGGGCATCTGGTATTTTTGGCCACTTTGTTGGACTGGATGGGCCATTGGCCTGATCCAGTGTTGGCTTCTCTTATGTTCTTATGACTTGTTACTTAGGCTGGCGGAAATGATTAACTTGCAGGAGCTGAGAACGGTCATCTAAAGTGGTTGACAGCTTGCAATTTAGACATCTCTCCTGGGAAAGCTTTCTGTTGGCTAAATGGCCGTTCCTTCTGCACTGAGAGCTTCGGCCCCACCAGGGAAGAAATTGCCCCACAAACCACGAAATCCTGGCTAGGGGCCTGTCGGGACCACACCTTCCCCTGACTTTGGAAGCAGATGGCCGGGCAGATCTCCTGACTCCGGAGGCCGCCGTGTCAGGTGGGAAGAGGGGAGGCTCCGCACTGTATTAGGCAGGTGGTTCACACGTGCTGACTGGGCACCCAAGGAGAGGCCTCCTCGGATCCTCCTGGGTCAATAACTGAAACTTGGCCGCTCTCCCAGCACGCCTTCACTCCACATTTGCCCTGCATTTAAGTTTTTTTCTACATCTGTTTTTCATGATTCCGTCCCCAGAGCAGTTTCATCACAGTATTGCTCTGCGTTTTCTGAGACCTCTTTTGCAATGGATTTTTTCTCTGAGCCGGTTTCAGCACACTCATGTAGAAACATCGACACACTCAGTAATCCACTTGCAGTTTCCAACTGGATTTTACTGTGCATTGGAAAGTGCATTGGAAAGTGCATTGGAAAGTGGATTCAAAGTGGATTATTGAGTGTGTGTGACTGCAGCCCGAGAGTACCTTTCTCACGGGGACTGAACCACCTGGGAGTGGCTGGTCAGGGGTTTTTCTCTGCTAAATGGTTCACAAATTCTGCATTCAAACAAAATTTGAGTCCAGTGGGAAGTTTAAGGCCAACAAAGTTTAATTCTGTGTATAAGCATGTATACACACTTCTTCAGATACACTGAAATAGACTTCCCCAACCATTACATATAGGAAGAGAGGGGGTGAGAGGTTAGTGGCCAGAAGGGACTAATTAGAGTCCAGATGCATAAGTAACTGAGCAGTCAGTATAGCTAACATTGGATTAAAGCAGTTGGAAAGACCTGTGAATAGCAGCAAATTAGCATACAGATAACAGGAGAGTTAACAAACAGATAGGAGAACTAAGTTTAAGCCCAGTGGCACCTTTAAAACCAACAAGGCTGAGCCTGCCCAGTGGGGAGGGCAGGATATAAATCAATCAATCAAACAAACAAACAAACAAATAAATAAAGTTTAATTCCGGGTATAAGCAAGAACTGAGTGACTTAGCATGGATAGTGAGATAAGAACCCGATGTTTCTGTTAAGTTCTGGGGGGTTTGCTTGCAGAAGTGTTCTAACTACCACAGATTTTACTCTTGTGGGGCACTGTGGGAGAGGAGATGGAGGGCCAGGTTCAGCTGTGTCCACTGCCATGAAATTCTGCAGGTCAGTCCTGCTTTCTTTGGCAGACCCTGCCTGCCTCACAGGGTTGTTGGGAGGGTAAAAAGGAAGAGAGGAGAGCAGGATAGGCTGGCCTGTGCTCCTTGGAGTTCTACAGCACCAGTGAGGTGTAATGGTTATGATGTCAGACTAGGATCTGGAAGACTCAAGGTCGAATCCCTGCTTGTGCCATGGAAGCTGGCTGGGTGACCTTGGGCCAGTCACACTCTCTCTCTCAGCTTAGCCTACCTCCCAGGGCTGTTGTGAGGATAAAACGGAGGAGAGGAAAAGGATGTCAGCTGCCATGGGCCCTCACGGGGAAGAAAAGTGGGATATAAATAAAGTGAATATAGAAATACAGACAGAGGTCTGGAATCCACTTGTGCATAGAATCATAGAATGTTAGAGTTGGAAGGGACCTTCCAGGTTATCTAGTCCAACCCCCTGCACTCTGCAGGAGCATAGCCGAAAGAGAGCCCTACATACCTACAATGTACCCAAAAGATGGTCGTCCAGCCTCCGCTTGAAAACGTCCAGGGAAGGAGCATCCACCACCTCCCGAGGCAGACTGTTCCATTGCTCAGTCACTCCTACAGTTAGGAAGTTTCTCCTGATACCTAGCCAGTATCGACTCCCTTGTAAATTCCACCCATTAGATCTAGTTTTGCAATCTGGAGCAAGAGAGAATAGATCTGCTCCATCTTTTCCATGACAGCCCTTCAGATATTTGAAGACTGCAATCATGTCCCCTCTAAGCCTTCTCTTTCCCACGCTAAACAGACCCAACTCTTGCAGCCTTTCCTCCTAAGACTTGGATTCTAACCCTCTCACCATCCTAGTCACCCTCTTCTGGACACGCTCGAGCTTGTCAACTTCCTTCCTAAAGTGTGGTGCCCAAAACTGGACACAGGACTCCCGGGGAGGCCTAACTACAGCAGAATAGAGCGGAACGACCACCTCCCGTGATCTGGACACAGTGCCTCTGTGAATGCATCCTAAGATTGCAGCTAGCTGTCTTCTTGCAAGGCAGCCCCCTTCCTAGGCAGAGCCACACCCGTTTGAGGAGAGCCTAACCGTGTCTAGGGCTGCAGTGTTGTTGGGCACCCGCTGAGCAGAGGGAGGGGACTCCACCCCCACCCCTGCCAACCCCAATTAAGCCAGCCGGAGGAGAGGGGCATCGCGGCGGGTGGGCTGGATCGGAGCAGCTCTTCTTTGGCCAGTCAGGACGTCGCCTGCTGCTCGCTGGAGGAGAAGCAGAGAATCAGCAAATAACACACACACACACACCCCCGCCAGCGGGAACTGGCCAAGAAGCGCTCCATTAAAGAGGGGGGGCGGGCGGGGGGGGGGGGCGTGTACGTCATCTGCCTAATCCGCTGCCGGTAATGACTTCTTCTTCCCTGGGCAACGGCGGGAAGCAGCATCAGCCTCCAGCGCTGATGGATTCTCCTTGTCCGAACGAGCAGGGCCACGCGCCAAGCGGAGGGAGCCGAGGCGCTGGTTGGTCTCTGTGGGCGCGTTGAACCCGGCGGGCACAGACCGAGGCAGATCGTTTGCTCCGTCACCTTGGCGCTGGTTGGTGGGAGATCAGGCGTTTGGGCAATGGGCCTTTGTGTGTGGGGCGGGAGACCCACGTGCATTGTTCCCTGAGGCTTCGCTAAAGGTGCCCAGGGTCCGTTGCCCAGTTAACGCATGGACAAGGAATCATACGGAAGTCCTTGAAGTCTCCATTCCCCAGGCCTGGGTGCTGGGGTTGCCAGTCCTCCCATCCCGGCCCCCCATCACTGGGCACCAGCTACCTACCGTCGCCAGCTCTGGGTTGGGAAACACCTGGCACCTTGCAGACTAACCGAATTCGTGGCAGGGGATGAGCTTTCTAGAGTCACTGCTGACTTCTTCCAACTTCTTCTTTTGCACTGCTCAGCTTCTTCAGGAGTGGGTTCCAGATCAAATCAAGTCTGAATTTTCCATAGAAGCTAAAATGGCTAAACTGAGGCTATTGTACTTTGGTCACAGTATGACAAGATAAGAGTCAGTGGAACATAGAATCATAGAATGTTAGAGTTGGAAGGGACCTTGCAGGTCAACTAGACCAACCCCCTCCACTCTGCAGGAGCAGAGGAGGAGGAGGAAGAGGAGGAGATCGGATTTATACCCTGCCCTTCACTTGGAGTCTCAGAGCAGCTCACAATCTCCTTCCTTTCCCCTCCCCATAACAGGCACCCTGGAAGCAACGCTCCCTCTAAGCTGAGGAGTCTTGTGAGCAAAAATTCTATTTCTTGAGCTCCTGGCATTAAAGTTGTGACTGAGCGATTTGGCTGCTGCATAAATGAGTTTGCTCTGGAGCCCTCCTTCCTGAGCTAAGACAAAAATGTGTGAGCCGGAGGCTAAATAACTGTGAGCTAGCTCACACTAACTCAGCTTAGAGGTAAGTGGGGCTGAGAGAGCTCTTTCGAGGACTGCTCTTGAGAGAACAGCTCTGAGAGAACTTGTCACTGACCCAAGGTCACACCAGCAGCTGCATGTGGAGGAAGAGTGGGGAATCAAACCCGGTTCTCCCAGATTAGAGTCTGCACTCCTCATCACTACACCAAACTGGCTCTCAATAATGCTAGGAAAATCGTGCTGGGAAAAGCTGGAGGCAGCAGGACAAGAGAAAGACCCAACAGGAAATGGGTTGACTCCGTCAAGGAAGCCACGCCCCCCCCCCAGGTGTGCAAGACCTGAGCAAGGCTGTTAACAATAGGAGGCTTTTGGAGGACCTTGACTCATAGGGTCTCACCATCAGGGAAGCCTCCAGGGAAGGCCAAGGAGCTCTCTCTGAGCCACTCCATCCTACTTGGCTGGTCTTCTCGCATCTCTTCTTTTGGCCCACCACTGAGCTCCTAGCTGAGGTCCCCTTAGGCCATCTGATCCATGCTAATATTTCCTTCCTTCACCAGAGCCAGTTTGGTGCAGTGGTTAACTGCACGGACTCTAATCTGGGAGAACCGGGTTTGATTCCCCCACTCCTCCACTCGCCGCTGCTGGATGACCTTGGGCAAGCCATAGTTCTCTCAGAGCTGTCCTTGAAAAAGAGCCATTTCTGTCAGAGCTCTCTCAGCCCCACCTACCCAACAGGGTGTCCTTGTTGTGGGGAGGGGAAGGGAAAGGAGTTTGTAAGCTGCTCTGAGATTCCTTCGGGTAGTGAAAAGTGGGATATAAATCCAATCTCCTCATCTTCTTCTTCCTCCTCCTCCTTCTTCTTCATGCATTTAAGGGGAGCCCCTTTGTGGAAGAGAGGGAGAGCTTCCCAAAAGCCTGGAGTCTGACCAGCAGACACTTCGGGTGGAGGGCCAAAGCCACACAAGCCCCCCCTCTCCCGTGGTCAGAAATACTTTGTAAGCAGAGAGCGGTTGAGTTTGGCTGCAAGAGTCCGGAACGTGATGTCTGGCAGAAAGGACTTGACGGATGGGTTGATAAATCCTGTGCCGCCGCTCCCGTGATGATTTTTCATCTCTTTGCTCAAAACGCTCACAAGAAGAGCAGCAAGCCCCAGATGCATCAGTCAGGACGGTGCTGACAGCCTGGCAAAGGGGGCACGGAATCTGTCAGATGGCGTCCCGTGATCTGACGGACAGCTTGGCGGCCCGCCTCCTCTCCCCAGGAGGCAGGAAGGAGATGGGACGGCAGAGAACCACACAGGAGGGCTCTCACAATTCACAACGAATGTCCCCATATGTCTATTATCCACCGCCCTGACCGGGATGGCCCAGGCTAGCTCAGTCTCCTCAGATCTCAGAAGCTAAGCAGGGTGGGCCCTGGTGAGTACGTGGATGGGAGACCACCAAGGAAGGCCAGGGTTGCATTGCAGAGGCAGGCAAGGCCAAACCACCTCTGAATGTCCGTTGCCTTGAGAACCCTACAAGGGTCCCTGGAAGTCTTAGGATGCGTCAACAGAAGCCTAGTGTCCAGATCACGGGAGGTGGTGGTTCCGCTCTGTTCTGCTATGGTCAGGCCTCACCTGGAGTCCTGTGTCCAGTTTTGGGCACCACGCTTGAGGAAGGAGGTTGACAAGCTCGAGCGTGTCCAGAAGAGGGCAACCAGGATGGTGAGAGGGCTGGAATCCAAGTCTTATGAACATAAGTACATAAGAGAAGCCAATGCTGGATCAGGCCAACAGCCCATCCAGTCCAACACTCTGTGTCACACAGTGGCCAAAAGGACCAGGGGCCATCAGGAGGTCCAGCAGTGGGGCCACAGGACACTGAAAGCCCTCCCACTGTTGACTCCCCACCCAAGCACCAAGAATACAGAGCATCCCTTGCCCCCGAGTCCCTATCTATGCCTTGTGGCGAATAGCCACTGATGGACCTCTGCTCCATATGCTTATCCAATTCCCTCTTGAAGCTGTCCATGCTTGTAGTCGCCGCCACCTCCCGTGGCAGTGAATTCCCTGTGTGAATCACTCTTTGGGTGAAGAAGTACTTCCTTTTATCCGTTCTAACCTGACCGCTCAGCAATTTCATGGAGTGCCCATGAGTTCTTGTATGGTGAGAAAGGGAGAAAAGCAGCTCTTTCTCTACCTGCTCTATCCCATGCATAATCTTATAAACCTCGATCATGTTACCCCCTCAGCCGACGTTTCTCCAAGCTAAAGAGCCCAAGTGCCTCAACCTTTCCTCATAGGGAAAATTCTCCAACCCTTTGATCATTCTAGTTGCCCTTTTCTGTACTTTTCCCAAAGCTATAATATCCTTTTTTGAGGTGTGGTGACAAGAACTGTACACAGTATTCCAAATGAGGTCACACTATTGATTTATATAGGGGCATTATGATATTGGCTGATCTGTTTTCAATACCCTTCTTAAAATCCCCAGCATAGCATTGGCCTTTTTTATTGAAGTCACACAATGTCTCAACATTTTCAGTGAGTTATCTACTATGACTCTTGGTCAGTCTCTACTTGTTTCAACCCCATCAACGTGTATTTATACTTAGGATTTTTGGCTCCAATGTGCATCACCCTACACTTGGCCACATTGAACCCCATTTGCCACGGTGACGCCCACGTGACCATCCTCGACAGATCCCTTTGGAGTTCCTCACAATCTTCCCTGGTTCTCACCACCGTGAACAACATCGTATCATGCACAAATGTAGCCACTTCACTGCTTACTCTCAACTCCAAATCATTAATGAACAAGTTAAAGAGCACTGGACCGGGTACTGATCCCTGAGGTACCCCACTGCTTACCACCCTCCACTGAGAAAATTGCCCATTTATACTCACTCTCTGTTTCCTATTAATTAGCTAGTTTTTGATCCACAAAAGGGCTTGTCCTTTTATCCCATGATTTTTGAGCTTACTTAGGAGCCTTTGATGAGGAACTTTATCGAAAGCTTTCTGGAGGTCATGGTAAACAATATCTATTGGGTCCCCCTTGTCCACATGTTTGTTCACCCCCTCAAAGAACACTAACAGGTTAGTGAGACAAGATCTTCCCTTACAGAACCCATGCTGAGTCTGCCTCAATAGTTTTTGCTGAGTCTGCCTCAATAGTTGAGGAAAGGCTGAAAGAGCTGGGTATGTTTGGACTGGGAAAGCGAAGGCTTAGAGGGGACATGATGGCAGTCTACCAATATTTGAAGGGCTGTCATGTAGGAGACGGAGCAGATCTATTCTCTCTTGCTCCAGATTGCAAGACTAGATCTAATGGGTGGAAGTTACAAGGGACTCGATCCCAGCTAAATCACAGGAGAAACTTCCTAACTGTCAGAGTGGTTGAGCAGTGGAACAGAATGCCTCGGGAGGTGATGGATGCTTCTTTGCTGGACGTTTCCAAGGGGAGGCTGGACGACCATCTTTCAGGTATATCGTAGGCCTATCTTTAGGCTCTGCTCCTGCATAGTGCGGGGGTTGGACTAGATGACCTTCAAGGTCCCTTCCAATTCTGACATTCTAGGGTTCTAAGTCAGCTGTGTGATCTGCTGGCTCCTTCCGCCACCAGCACCATGCGGAAGCCGACAGGAGGCATCTTCATGTTAGATCCGCCATCAGGAATTCTGCTTCCATGAAGGGGTCTTTTCGGGGGGGGGGGGTGTTGAATCCCAAGGCAGGTTGCTCTAGTGCTCTGTTGCCCCGCAGACAGTCCAAAAAAGCTCTCCTGTGGATAACCAAGGGGCAGGGCTTGGTGGGAACTTGCAGACTGAATAGGGGAGGAGGGCCTTAGAAGGGGCACACTTGTTTCAGGCCACAGTGAACTCCCCTGGCATCTGCCAACGCCGCTCTCCTTGCCTGGCATGGCACCTTGCCACCAAGGCCATTTGGGCTGCTGCTTTCCTGGAAACAGACTCTGCTCGCTCACCGGGGCTCGCACACAGACCCAAGCGGGAGAGAGGCAGAGGTGCGTCAGGAGGAGCTGGAGGGCACGAAGCCCTTTCGCATAAAGATAATAATGATTTCTTTGACTCCGTAGCTCTCCTGCTGATGCATGTGTATGTATGTGTGTGTGTGTGGGGGGTCTTCAGGCTGTCTGGAGCTCCACACAAGAAGGGGCTTCCTCACTGGTTGTGGGGGACAACTCCGGGCATGCACACAGCTGAAACAGTGACGCAGCACATTACGTTCCTCCTTACAAGATTGCAAAGGATGAGCTGAGACCAGTGTTGTCTTATGGGCTCGGGTGTAAATCCCCCCAAACAGTGCGCATGGCTGGGGATTGTGGCCTGGGCAGGGCTCCTCCCTTTTAGAGGGGGACAAGGGCACCCTGCAGTGCTCCCCCAAGGCAGAGGGTGCTTAGATGTGAGAAATTACAAGGGAATCGTTACCGGCTAGATACCAGGAGAAACTTCCTCACTGTCAGAGTGGCTGAGCAGTGGGACAGACTGCCTCAGGAGGTGGTGGATGCTCCTTCCCTGGACGTTTCCAAGCGGAGGCTGGATGCCCATCTTTTGGGTATGTTGTAGGTATGTGGGGCTCTCTTTCGGCTGTGCTCCTGCAGAGTGCAGGGGGTTGGGCTAGATGACCTTCAAGGTCCCTTCCAACTCTTAACATTCTAAGATTCTATGAACCAAAGCGATGCAGGGGCTGGGAAGTGGGAAGGACAGAGACAGAATGTTTCCCTGGAAGAGCAGGGATGAGAGATCTGTGGGGCTGGTTCAGGCAAGGTGCCCCCTCCCTCACCATGTTTGGGGCCAGCCAGGTCCAAGCCTAGTGGGTGGCTGTGGAGGCCTAAGAGGGGGTGCCAGTCCTCCTCTCCAGGACTGCTGTTGGCTGGGAGAGAACAGAACCTCTCAGCGCCCTTCTCTGTGTGTCACCCTAAGCGGGCACAGGGGACCTCTTGTGATAGGTGCTCACACAGTAGCCATATCCCCGCACCCACCTTCCCTTCCTGCTTCCCTCTTTCCCTTGCTCCTTTCGCAGATCAGGAGGACTGCAGGATGCAAAGCTGTGAATTCACAGAGATCAAGGACGGAATGTCATTGTTCTGGGAACGGCCTCTTCCGGATCCGTCTTATCCCTCGGACAACTTCTTAGCAGGCAGCTATAAGCAGGGAGGGCCAGCAAAGATTCCCTCTGCCCCTCCCCAGATCCCACTGGATGCCAGACATCCCCGGGAAGTGGGTCTCATGTTGCCAGCTCCGGGTCGGAAAATTCCTGGCGATTTGGAGAGAGGAGCCGGGTGGGGGGGGACCAAGGCAGGGTGTAGCGCCAGTTTGGTGTGGTGGACGAGAGCTGTCCTTGAAAAAGAGTGGTTTCTGCCGGAGCTCTCTCAGCCCTACCTACCTCACAGGGTGTCTGTCTGTTGTGGGGAGGGGAAGGGAAAGGAGACTCCTTTGGGTAGTGAATCTCTTCTTCTACCTCCCAGGGTGTGTCTGTTGTGGGGAGGGGAAGGGAAAGGAGTTTGTGAGCCGCTCTCTGAGACTCCCTTTGGGTGGTGAAGGGCAGGGGGTATATATCCAATCTCTTCTCTTCTTCTTCTTCTATCTCCCAGGGTGTGTCTGTTGTGGGGAGGGGAAGGGAAAGGAGTTTGTGAGCCGCTCTCTGAGACTCCCTTTGGGTGGTGAAGGGCAGGGGGTATATATCCAATCTCTTCTCTTCTTCTTCTTCTACCTCCCAGGGTGTGTCTGTTGTGGGGAGGGGAAGGGAAAGGAGTTTGTGAGCCGCTCTCTGAGACTCCCTTTGGGTGGTGAACATAGCCGGCTCGCCCACTAGGCGAGCTAGGCGCTCGCCTAGGGCGCGCCGGCTGCAGGGGCGCCAAACCGCGCCCCGGCCCCTCCCAGAAAAAGTCCCCCCGCTGCTCCCACCGCCTCCCCGAGCGCCCGCCGGGGCTCAGGAGGCGGCAGCGGAGCTCGCCGCCCTCCCCAAAGCCGGCTTCTCTCCCCCACCCCCACCCCCGCCCTCCCAAGCCCACCGCGGAGCTGCGGTTGCTGGGCTGGGCTGCGGGGTGGGCAGGCGGCGGCGGAGCGGCTTCTCCACCCCCCCCACGGCCCTCCCAAGCCCAGCGCCGCCGCTGGGAGGGAAGGGGCGGGCGTTCCAAGCCCGCCCGTTCCCGGCTCTCCCCGGGCGCCTCGCAGCTGCGAGGGGTCCGGGAGAGCCTGCGCCGCTGCTGGGAGGGAAGGGGCGGGCATTGCAAGTCCACCCGTTCCCCGGCTCTCCCAGGCGCCTTGCAGCTACGAGGGGCCCGGGAGAGCCGCGCCGCCCCTTCCCCGGCTGTCCCGGGTGCCTCGCGGCTGCGAGACACCCGGGAGAGCCGCGCACGCCGCCCCTGCTGGGGAGGGAAGGGGGGCTTCTAAGCCCGCCCCTTCCCCGGGTGCCTCGCGGCTGCGAGACACCCGGGAGAGCCGCGCACCCCGCCCCTTCCCTGGCTCTTCCAGGCGCTGGGCCATCTCCAGGCCCCACCGGGAGGTTGGCATCCCCGGTGGGGTGGGCGCCCCAGGCAGTCCTGCCTAGGGCGCCCAGAAACCTGGGGCCGGGCCTGGTGGTGAAGGGCAGGGGGTATATATCCAATCTCTTCTCTTCTTCTTCTTCTACCTCACAGGGTGTGTCTGTTGTGGGGAGGGGAAGGGAAAGGAGTTTGTGAGCCGCTCTCTGAGACTCCCTTTGGGTGGTGAAGGGCAGGGGGTATATATCCAATCTCTTCTCTTATTCTTCTTCTACCTCACAGGGTGTGTCTGTTGTGGGGAGGGGAAGGGAAAGGAGTTTGTCAGCCCCTCTCTGAGACTCCTTTGGGTAGTGAAGGGTGGGGTATAAATCCAATCTCTTCTTCTTCTTCTACCTCCCAGGGTGTCTGTTGTGGGGAGGGGAAGGGAAAGGAGTTTGTGAGCCGCTCTGAGACACCTTTGGGTAGTGAAGGGCGGGGTATAAATCCAATCTCCTCCTCCTCCTTCTCTATGCCCCAAAGCAGCTGTTTTCTCCAGGGAAACTGATCTTCGTAGCCTGGAGATCAATTGGTGACCGGAGATCCCCAGGCCCCACCTGGAAGTAGAAACCCTGTGTGACTTGCCCAACTTCATGGGCCTCCCAAGGAGACCAGGGCCGGGAGGACCTATTGTCCCCCCTCATTGCTGCTGGGTGTGTGACTTGGATTAGGGGATAAAGGGAGCCATGAATTAGCATAGCTCTAAGTTTGTTTGTATGCATGTATGCATTTCTTTAAGAACATACGAGAAGCCAATGTTGGATCAGGCCAATGGCCCATCCAGTCCAACACTCTGTCACACAGTGGCCGAAAATACCAGGTGCCCTCAGGAGGTCCAGCAGTGGGGCCAGGACACTAGAAGCCCCCTCCCACTGTTGACCTCCCCCCCAAGCACCAAGAATACAGAGCACCCCTTGCCCCAGACTGAGAGTTCCTATCTATACCTTGTGGCTAATAATAGCCACTGATGGACCTCTGCTCCAGATGTTTATCCAATTCCCTCTTGAAGCTGTCCATGCTTGTAGCCGCCACCCCCTCCTGTGGCTTTTAGGTACTGCATTTATAGTCTGCGTTTCTCACTAAAACTTATGTGGAATTATGCAAAATTTATTGTCACAAAAGGAAACAGAAGCCTCCCGACAGAGCCGGATCTCCATTTGGTGGAGTCTGAGCATCTTGTAAGTTGCCTTAAAGCTTACTTGAGTTCTGCAAGGGCGAAAGGGGCAGATCATAAATGTTGTAAAGCAATCAATAAATTTTATGAACAAAATGACTCCCGGTGAAGCACTAGTCCTAGTTGGATGTGTGTTTGGATTTCTTCTTCTTCTTTTTACAATAAACCCCGCTTTACACTTGTGATTCATAAGCGCATAAGAAGAACCCTGCTGGATCAGACCAGTGGTCTACTGAGTCCAGCATCCTGTCTCACACAGTGTGGCCAACCACTTCCTCTTGAGGGCCAGCAACAGGGCAGAGAGGCGGAGGCCTTCATAAGAACCTCAGAAGAGCCTTGCTGGATCAGACCAGGGAGGGTCCATCTAGTCCAGCATCCAGTCTCACACAGTGGCCAACCAGTTCCTCTGGAGGGCCAAGCACAGGGCACAGAGGCCAAGGCCTTCATAAGAACATCAGAAGAGCCCTGCTGGATCAGACCAGTGAGGGTCCATCAAGTCCAGCACCCCGTCTCACACACTGGCCAACCAGTCCCTCTGGAGGGCCAACAACAGGGCAGAGAGGCCGAGGCCTTCCCCTGAGAAGAACATCAGAAGAGCCCTGCTGGATCAGACCAGTGAGGGTCCATTGTCCAGCATCCCATCTCACACACTGGCCAACCAGTTCCTCTGGAGGGCCAACAATAGGGCACAGAGGCCGAGGCCTTCCCCTGAGAAGAACATCAGAAGAGTCCTGCTGGACCAGACCAGTGGTCTGTCTAATCCAGTATCTTGCCTCACACAGTGGCCAACAAATTCCTCTGGAGGTCTAGCAACAAGGCATAGAGGCCAAGGCTTTCATAAAAACATCAGAAGAGCCCTGCTGGATCACAGCAGTGGTCCATCTAGTCCAGCATCTTGTCTCACACAGTGCGGCCAACCAGTTCCTCTGGAGAGCGACAAAAGGTCATAGAGGCTGAGGCCTCTCCTTGATGTTGCCTCCTGGCTCTGGGATTCAGAAGTTGACTGCCTCTGAATGTGAAGGTTCCCCTCAGCCACCAGGGCTAGTAGCCATTGATAGACCTCTCCTCCAGGAATCTATCTAACCCCCTTTTCAAACTGTCGATCCCTGTGGCCATCACTACACCCTCTGGCAGTGAATTCCACATTTTAATCACCCTCTGTGTCTGTCCTGAGTAAAGTAGGATTTCCTTTTGTCATGGCTCTTTTTGTAGCAGGAACTCCTTTGCCTATTAGGCGACACACCCCTGATGTAGCCAATCCTCCAAGGGTTTACAGTAGCCCCTGTAAGAAGAGCTCTGTAAGCTCTTGGAGGATTGGCTACATTAGGGGTGTGTCGCCTAATAAGCAAAGGAGTTCCTGCTACATAAAGAGCCCTGCCTTTTGTCCATCCTGAATAAAATAGTGCTTCCTTCTGTCCATCCTGATTAATTTTTATTAATGTCACAATACAGCTACTCCTGAAATCCTGAATTCATGATTGCAGGCGACTTTGGGGGGATTGAGTGCCCAAGCCCATCACAAGGAGAAGCTTCCCGTTGTGCCATTTTGGCGGGGCTTCAACGGGAAAAACAACAACAACAACAGCAACAATTCCGGCAGGTTATTTCTTCCGCCAGCCCCATTTTCCTTCCCTCCATTTCCAGAAGCTGCTGTGATGTGGTTGGGAACGAGGCTCCGATAATGACTGGCTTGGCTTTAGGCCAGGTGGGTGCTTCAAATATTTATGTGCCTTCCTTTACTCCTGGCCAGCTCAGGGCACAAGGTCTGGAAGAACTGTATAAAATATAGTGAAACTATATAAAAACCACATAATTACAACATTTAAACCAATACGGTATGTCTAAAACTAGAAGAAGAAGAAGAGAAGAGAAGAGATTGGATTTATACCCCACCCGTCACTACCCAAAGGTGTCCCAGAGCGGCTGACAAACTCCTTTCCGTTCCCCTCCCCACTACAGACACCCTGTGAGGTAGGTGGGGCTGTGAGAGGTCTTGACAGAAACTGCTCTTTTTCTCAAGAACAACTCTTATCAGAACTATGGCTTGCCTAAGGTCATCCAGTGGGTGCAAGTGGAGGAGTGGGGGAATCAAACCCAGTTCTCCCAGATTAGAGTCCGTGCACTTCACCACTACACCAAAGAAGAAGAGGAGGAGGAGGAGGAGGAGGAGGAGGAGGAGGAGGAGGAGGAGGAGGAGGAGATTGGATTTATACCCTGCCCTTCACTACCTGAAGGAGTCTCAGAGGGGCTGACAAACTCCTTTCCCTTCCCCTCTCCACAGCAGACACCCTGTGAGGTAGGAGCGGCTGAGAGAGCTCTGACAGAACTACCCTTTCAGGAACAGCGCTTGTCAGAACTATGGCTTGCCCAAGGTCATCCAGCAGCTGCAAGTGGAGGAGTGGGGGAATCAAACCCGGTTCTCCCAGATTAGAGTCCGCGCACTTAACCACCACACCAAACTGGCACCAAACTACAGGAAAGTTACCTTTCTCAAAAAAAAAACCCAAACCTTATGGGAAATCATTCACTTTGGCTCAGACTTGGGCTGCTCCTACAGCTCTGTGTAAAATAGTTCTATCTAAAACCTTTGCTGGAAAGCCAGGAGGGTGGAAGCCCCCCCCCAACCACCCCCGGAAGGTTTTCCCACATCATTTCCTTTGGAAAAAACCCAATCCTGGTCTGTTGGAAAGCACACCCTAGGGGGCACAGGCAGGAGACTGGGGACATGCAGGGGGAGAAGTCCTTTAGGTATGTGGGCCCCAGACTGGTCACAAAAGGCTTTATGAAGATAAGAAAAACCATGCTGGATCAGTCCAGTGGCCCATCCATTCCAACACTCTCTGTCACACAGTGGCCAAAACCCAGGTGCCATCAGGAGGTCCACCAGTGGGGCCAGAACACCAGAAGCCCTCCCAAGCACCAAGAAGACAGAGCATCACTGCTCCAGTGTGTTTCATCTCTATCTTGTGGCTAATAGCCACTGATGGACCTCTGCTCCAGATGTTAATCCAATGCCCTCTTGAAGCTGTCTACGCTTGTGGCTGCCAGTGCCACCACTTCCTGCAGCAGTGAATTCCACGGGTTAATGACTCTTTGGGTGAAAAAGAACTTCCTCTTATCTGTTCTAAGCCTACTACTCATCAATTTCTTGGAGTGCCCATAAGTTCTTGTGTTGTGAGAAAGGGAGAAGAGGCTCTGTCCCAGGCATGATTTTGTATACCTCGATCATGTCACCCCTCAGTCATCATTTCTCCAGGCTAAAGAGACCTAACCTCTTTCACTTTTCTTCATAGGGAAGGTGTTCCATCCCCTTAAGCATTTTAGTTGCCTTTTTTTGCACCTTTTCCAAAGTTATAATGTATTTTCTGAGGTGTGGTGACCAGAACTGTACACAATATAAGAACATAAGAGAAGCGAATGCTGGATCAGGCCAATGGCCCATCCAGTTCAACACTCTTGTCTGTCACACAGGGGCCAAAATTACCAGGTGCCATCAGGAGGTCCAGCAGTGGGGCCAGGACACCAGAAGCCCTCCCACTGTTGCCCCCCCCCGAGCACCAAGAATACAGAGCACCCTTGCCCCAGACATAAGAACAGAAGAGAAGCCAATGTCAGATCAGGCCAGTGGCCCCTCCAGTCCAACACTCTGTGCCACACAGTGGCCAAAAATACCAGGGGCCATCAGGAGGTCCAGCAGTGGGGCCAGGATGCTAGGAGACCTCCCACTGTTGATCCCCCCGAGCACCAAGAATACACAGCATCCCTTGCCCCAGACATAAGAACATAAGAGAAGCCAATGTTGGATCAGGCCAATGGCCCATCTAGTCCAACACTCTGTCACACAGCGGCCAAAAATACCAGGGGCCATCAGGAGGTCCACCAGTGGGGCCAGGACACTAGAAGCCCTCCCACTGCTGCCCCCCTCCAAGCACCAAGAATAGAGTGCATCATTTGCCCCAGAGTCCCTATTTATACCTTGTGGCTAATAGCCACTGATGGACTTTTGCTCCAGATGTTTATCTAATTCCCTCTTGAAACTGTCCATGCTTGTAGCTGCCACCCCTCCTGTGGCCGTGAATTCCATGTGTTCATCACTCTTTGGGTGAAGAAGTATTTCTGTCAGAGTCCTCAGTTAGTCAGTCAAACACCAGGCCTTATTCATTGAAACAAGGATAGTATTTATTAGACTGCAATACTAGGTCACTAGAACAGAAGCATTGTTAAGAATAACTTGAATACATGAAGCACTTGGGGTTATACTCTAAGGGGGGGAAGGAGCCGCCTCACTTCTACCAATGGTTAACAAGCCCGCGCGCGGGAAGACTAAGAGGTGCTAAATTACTACGTTCCCACCACCCGAAAGTTTCTCAAGCCTAGCTGTTGTCTTTAGGAAAGCGAAAGTAGACATCCAGCCTGGCTCCAAGGCCATTCAGGCCTGGGCGAGATGAGAGATAGCCCGGTCTCCCAGGCAACCTCGACACCTCCCCGCATACCAACGGAAAACACAGATACATTTATTGACCCCTCATCTCCTCCCTTCACCCTTATGGCAGGGATACCTGACAATTTCCTTTTATCTGTTCTAACCCGACTGCTCAGCGACTTCATGGAGTGCCCACAAGGAGTTCTTGTATTGTGAGAAAGGGAGAAAAGTACTTCTTTCTCAACCTGCTCAATCCCATTCATAATCTTATAAACCTCGATCATGTCACCCCTCAGCCGTCGTTTCTCGAAGCTAAAGAGCCCCAAGCATTTTAACCTTTCTTCATAGGGAAGGTGTCCCAACCCTTTTATCATTCTAGTTGCCCTTCTCTGCACTTTTTCCAATGCTATAATATCCTTTTTGAGATGTGGTGACCAGAACTGTACACAGTATTCCAAATGAGGTCGCACCAATGATTTATACAGGGGCATGATGATACTGGCTGATTTGTTATCAGTTCCCTTCCTAATAATCCCCAGCATAGCGTTGGCCTTCTTTATTGCAGCTACACACTGTCTAGACATTTTCAGCGAGTTATCCGCTACAACTCCAAGATCTCTCTCTTGGTCGTCTCTGCCAGTTCAGACCCCATCAACGTGTATTTATATTTAGGATTTTTGGCTCCAATGTGCATCACTTTGCACTTGGCCACATTGAACCCCATTTGCCATGTTGACGTCCACTCACCCATCCTCAACAGATCCCTTTGGAGTGCCTCACAATCCTCCCTGGTTTTCACCACCCTGAACAACTTCGTGTCATCTCCAAATTTAGCCACATCACTGCTTACTCCCAATTCCAAATCATTAATAAACAAGTTAAAAAGCATCGGACCGAGTACTGATCCCTGTGGTACCCCACTGCTTACCACCCTCCACTGAGAAAGTTTCCCATTTATACTCACTCTCTGTTTCCTATTTATAAACCAGTTTTTGATCCACAAGAGGACTTGTCCTTTTATCCCATGACCATTGAGCTTACTTAGGAGCCTTTGATGAGGAATTGTATCAAAAGCTTTCTGGAAGTCAAGGTAAATATCTATTGGGTCCCCCTTGTCCACATGTTTGTTCACTCCCTCAAAAAACACTAACAGGTTAGTGAGACAAGATCTTCCCTTACAGAACCCATGTAAATCATCTGTGAATTGACAGCACTGACCACCCCAACAAACCAAAAGGCAAGCAATAAAGGGATGAGTAACTATATAAAATGAGTAACACTCAGATTAATAAAAATTGTATAACAACATCATTAGCTCAGCAACAGATGTCTGCTAGGAGGGTCTCGCCAAACTGAGTGGCCTTCCTTGACCTCGGTTGGGTCCCTGGGGGCTCTTCTGGGGGCATAATGAGAATGCCTCGGAGCTGGGAGCAGAAGCCACGGGGCCTGACTCGACCCCTGCCCCCCTTCCCCAGCCTGCCCTGATTAATTATCCCTCCCGGTTACAGTCCCATTTGTAGAAACTCGTCTATGGGGGGAAGAAGGTCATAGGAGGAATTGCTCTGGATTCTCACGCAATGAGATGCAAAGAAGAGGAACCTGCAAATTCCAAAGGCCGTTTTCATCATGATGTGCTGAGGATGGAGGACAAGACCATGTGCCAAAGAGAGTCCCTCTTCTGGCCAGCATCTCCCTTCATTTGTCTCCAAATATGACATTTATTCACTTCTTTATTTAATTCATACCCCACTAACCAGCTTGGTGCAGTGGTTAAGTGTGGGAGAACCGGGTTTGATTCCCCACGCCTCCACTCGCAGCTGCTGGATGACCTTGGGCAAGCCATAGTTCTGGCACAGCTATTCTCTCAAGGACAGTTCTGGAAAGAGCTCTCTCAGCCCCACCTGCCTCCCAGGGTGTCTGTTGTGGGGAGGGGGAGGGAAAGGAGTTTGTAAGCTGCTCTGAGACACCTTTGGGTAGTGAAGGGTGTGTGTGTAAATCCAATCTCTTCCTCTTCTTCCTCTTCTTCCTCTTCTTCCTCTTCTTCCTCTTCTTCCTCTTCTTCCTCTTCTTCTTCTCCTCCTCCTCTTCTCCTACTTCTTCTTCTCTTCTCCTCCTCCTCCTCCTCCTCCTCTTCTTCTTCTTCTCCTCCTCCCCACTGGGGACCCAAAGTGGCTGACAACGTTCTCCTCTCTCCCATTTTATCCTCACAACCCTGTGAGGTAGGATTCAGCTGAGAGCTTGTGACTGGCCCAAGGTCGCCCAGCAAGTTTCCAGGGCACTAGCTGGGATTCGAACTCCCAGATCCTAGTCTGACACTCAGCTGCAGTAAAGTGACATCCTGCTGACCTTAAGAAATAAATCTTGCATCAGAAGCAGGAAAACTGGGATGGGTAAAGAGGAACTTAGAAGTCTGGCCTCCCTCTACATAAGCAGCTGCATAACACTATCAGATGGCCTTTTGACTTCATCCCGCTCCTACTAGGGCTAGCAACTAGTTGATTTTGACCCAATATTCCCACACTGGAGGTGCTGGGAACCTTTTGCATGCAGAGCACCTCTGTCCTGTCTGGACTTCAGATTTGTTCTGTATGCATAAAACAGGATGATAATGGGTGAAATGTGCATGGTCTGCCCTTCCCTGCCAGCGACTCATCTCCTTGAAACCTGGTCAGAAAGATTGTTGAGCTGGGCTCTGTGCACGCTTGTGGAATCAGGGAATCATAGAGCTGGAAGGGACCTCTGGGGTCATATAGTCCAACCCCCCCTGCACAGTGCAGGAAACTCACAAATGTCTCCCACAGATATAAGACACCTCCTGAAAGCGGAGGCCCAGATAATACTAGATTAAGTAAAATAAAACAATAAGGTTAAGAGATTAATAGTTAAAAGTTAAAAAATTCCATGAGAGCGAGGAGGCATCCTCCCCCACCCTCTCCAGCACCGGAAGTCATTTGGCTTGATTCAGTTGAAATTTTCAATTCCTTTAAAAACAACAACAACATTTTTAATTGTTTTTCTAAAAACTACACAGAAATCAAGGGAAGGGCCAACTACAAACTATGGGAGAAAGTAAAGATAACCACTAAAAACCCAAGAAGCGGTGATCATATAATGTTTACAATAGTTTTTTGTACTATAATACTATATAAGTGCAGTATAAATGAAAAGAGTTAGTAAATACATCCGGAACCATTAACTGTATAAAGAACATCTGAGAATCTGCTAAAAGTAGGTTAAGTTCAAGCTCTAGAGATAAAAGCTAATGTTTATCTTTCTTTTTTCTGAGATTATAGTCTCAGTTGGCTTTAGGAGTTTTGGGGGCCGCTGCCCCTAATTCCGAGTCAGATTCTTCTTCAGTAGATAATGATGACATTTCTCCATGGCTTCTCTGGTCATTATCCTCTTCATTGTCGTTCTCCCGAGGCTTTGCTGGCTTTTCTGGCTTTTGCGACTGTTCCAGAAAGTCTTTAGCCTTTGTGACAGAGTCAATCCTTTCTTTCTTGTCATTGTATTTGAAGAAAATGCCTTCTGGTATAATCCATTTGTAGGGGGTAGATGAAATTTTCAATTCCTGATGATATATTAAGGAAGAAGACCCAAGCACGGGAACTGAAGGAATGGGCGTTCAAAAAGGATGGGCTTATGGATCGGGATGTGATGGGATGTTGTCTTACGGCACAATTATTCAAGTTTTTTAAAAGGGATCACTGTAGGTCCCTGTATTTAGAGAAGTTAACCAGCCTGGAACTAAGATTGGCTTTTACAGCTTTAAGATTTCAATCCATGCCCTGAATGATCAGGACTGGATGTTTCTTTGGTATCCCTGCCCCCCTTAGACTTTGTCCTTGTGATACGGGGGAAGTTGATGATATTGTACATTATATTCTGAGATGCTCATGACATGAAGCCCCTAGGCTAAAGTACATCATCCTTATTATTCCGCAACATAATGGACTCTCCGATCTGGATCTGGTCAAATTTTTAGTCTTGGACCATGACCACTATGTCTCTAGCAGAGCGGCATTATTTGCCTTAGCGACAAGGAAAATCCGAATGAGTTTAGTATTTAATGCAAAGTAGAAGGAGTATAGGAGTATATTGATATTTTTTTAATTGTTTATCATTTTTTATAGTCTGATATGTTATGTTATGGCCTATGGCTAGGACAATAAACTTATACCACAAATGTCTCCCCCCACATCCTCCATGACCCCTACTCCACGTTCAAAGAAGAAGAAGAAGAAGAAGAGATTGGATGTATACCCCGCCCTTCACTTGGAGTCTCAGAGCAGCTTACAAACTCCTTTCCCTCCTCCTCCCCACAACAGACACCCTGTGAGGTAGGCGGGGCTGAGAGAACTCTAACACAAACTGCTCTTTCAGGAACAGCTGTGCCAGAGCTTGTGACTGACCCAAGGTCACACCAGCAGGTGCAAGTGGAGGAGTGGGGAATCAAACCCAGTTCTCCCAGATTCGAGTCTGCACAACCAAACTGGCTCTCAAAATATCTCCAGCCAAACCAGCCTGGAGAAAAATGGCTTCCTGACCCCCAAGTGGCGATCAGCATTTCCCTGGGTGTGTAAGGAAGGGCTACAAGGAATAAGAACTAAGTGTGCATGTGCGTGTATGGGATCTTGGTCGTTCTTGGTCACAGGAGACATGGTTTGTCTCAGAGTCTGATTTCAGTGGAAGGGGGCTGGTAAAACATGGCAGCCGGGAGGGAAGCACCCTTCACGATTGCCATTTCTTAGTCTTTCAAAGAGGAGGGACGCTAAAGGGACAGATTGTGGCTGATTTCAAAGCAGTCAAAGGTTGTAGGATTAGCGGGTCACTCCGGTCACCAGCAGGGGTGGAAGGGTGGAGTTGCCAGATACAGGTTGGGAAACTCTTAGAGATTTGGGGATGGAGCTTGGGGAGGACAGGGACCTGTGTGGGGGGTACAATGCCACAGAGTCCACCCTCCAAAGCATACATTTTTCCCAAGTGGAACTGATCTCTGTAGTCTGGAGATGAGCTGTAATTCCGGGGGATCCCCGGGCCCCACCTGGAGGCTGGCATCCCTATCTGATAGTCCTGTCCTGGGGCCAGTTGCCCTGGATCCAGCCATTGATACGTTTCCTCCAAAGCACAGGCTGGAGGATATTTGCTCATAAGAACATAAGAGAAGCCAATGTAGAATCAGGCCAATGGCCCATCTAGTCCAACACTCTGTCACACAGCGGCCAAAATATACCAGGTGCCATCAGGAGGTCCAGCAGTGGGGCCAGGACACCAGAAGCTCTCCCACTGCTGCCCCCTCCAGCACCAAGAATAGAGTGATATTCTCACAGTTCTCTGAATAGAAACTTCTATTAGTCGCTGTTTCCTGTGTCCACCGTGTGCTGTATTGCGTTTGCGAATAGTTTACAACCTTATTACCCTATAAGTCCTTCCCGGGACTTAAATAAAAGCGACTTGCTGTTTGCCCATATCTCACAACGCATACCTCATGTCTCCTGATTGATTTTAAGAGCGGATGAAGTGCTTTCCTTCAACCAAGGCAGCAGAGGAGAAGGAAAGAACCCCGGAAGGACAATCCTTCATAGACCTGGAGGGAGGAGAAGCAGCAGAACTCCTTTGGGATTCCCCCTCAGCCCTGGCAGTCTGCAGACATTAAGAGGTTTCAGCTCCTGCCCAGCCATATCTCTGACCACTTGGTGTTATTTAAGATAATTCAAGACCGGCTGGAGGAAGTGGCCATAGCCTGAAAGGGGGAGAAGAAGAAGAAGAAGAAGAAGAAGGAGAAGAAGGAGAAGAAGGAGAAGAAGGAGAAGAAGGAGAAGAAGGAGAAGAAGGAGAAGGAGAAGAAGGAGAAGAAGGAGAAGAAGAGATTGGATTTATACCCCGCCCTTCACTCGGAGTCTCAGAGCAGTTTACAAATGCCTTTGCCCTCCCCTCCCCACCACAGACACCCGGTGAGGTAGGCAGGGCTGAGAGAGCTCTTTCGAGAATTGCTCTTTCAAGAACAGCTCTGATAGAACTATGGCTTGCCCAAGGTCATCCAGCAGCTGCAAGTGGAGGAGTGGGGAATCAAACCCAGTTCTCCCAGATTAGAGGGAGGAAAAGGAATAAAGCAAAATCTGTCTCACGTTATCCTGAGAAACCTTTATAAATAAACAGAAGAGAAACACAGTTATTATTTTTCTAATTCACAATTTATTAATTTCTGTAGTGAACAATAACACAGAATATTGATCTTATTTTCCAACAATCTGTTATATTATTCACCCCCAAAACTTATTTATTAACAGGAAGTGTTCTCAAACTAATTGACTAAACTCCTGTTGTACCTAATTTCTAATCAAGAATTACTTCCTATTCTGAATCCTATTCTCTTATACCCCCCATTTAAATATAGTTCCATTCAGGTTCCTAAGTCCTTTTTCCATGTCCACATTAGTTACTATACATACATCTACATACTAACTGACATTGGACTTTCTTCAGTTCACTGTTTACTAGTACATATTTCCAATTTACTTTATTCTTCAGAAAAACCGGCTTCACCTAAAAAAGAAAACCAAAGGGATCTGCCTCTCATTTACTGTTCCTCTCAACATAACAAGCAATGAACACTTTTCCTATGAAGAAAGGTTAAAATGCTTGGAGCTCTTTAGCTTGGAGAAACGACAGCTGAGGGGTGACATGATCGAGGTTTATAAGATTATGAATGGGATTGAGCAGGTTGAGGAAGAAGTACTTTTCTCCCTTTCTCACAATGCAAGAACTCGTGGGCACTCCATGAAATTGCTGAGCAGTCGGGTTAGAACAGATAAAAGGAAGTCCTTCTTCACCCAAAGAGTGATTAACATATGGAATTCACTGCCACAGGAGGTCGTGGCAGCTGCAAGCATGGACAGTTTCAAGAGGAAATTAGATAAACATATGGAGCAGAAGTCCACCAGTGGCTATTAGCCACAGGGTATAGATGGGAACTCTCAGTCTGGGGCAGGTGATGCACTCTATTCTTGGTGCTGGAGGGGGCAGCAGTGGGAGGGCTTCTGGTGCCCTGGCCCCACTGCTGGACCTCCTGATGGCACCTGGTATATTTTGGCCGCTGTGTGACAGAGTGTTGGACTAGATGGGCCATTGGCCTGATTCAACATTGGCTTCTCTTATGTTCTTATGTTCTTATGTTCCACGGGCTGCTGGCAGATTTGGTGTCTCAGCTGAGCTTTGGGAGACAGTAGAGAAACCAGCCGAGTTTGGAAATGCTTTGCTGCCCTCTGGCGGCCCTGGGAGGACCTCAGCCGCACAATTCCCATGCGCTGCGAAAAAGGCAAGGGAGGCTGTTGCCCTCTGGAGAGATAGATCCAGGTGGTCGGCCGTGCGGGTCTGAAGCAGCAGAACAAATTTAAGAGTCCGGCGGCACCTTGAAGACCAACAAAGGTTCCATCGGGGTATGAAAGGAATATTTCTGAAAATTCCTTTCTAGCACTGAGGGAGCGAAAAGAGGATCAGTTCTAGCTCAGGACAAGATGTGTCCCCTGTGAATGTTATTTGTAGAGAGGAGGGTTGTCAACCTCCAGGTGCCACCTGCTACAATTGACCTCTAGACAATCAAGATCAGTTCCCTTGGAGAAGATACTTGCTTTGGAGGGCGGGCTCTATGGCATTATACCAGCTCAGCTCCCTGCCCTCCGCAGGTTCCACTCCCCAAATCTCCAGGTATTTCCCAATCTACAGCAGGCAACTCTAGTAGAGAGGGGAGAGGTAGGTGCATAGACTTTGTTGGCCAAGGAAATTTTGATTCACCCAAAGAGCGATTCACACGTGGAATTCACTGCCACAGGAGGTTGTGGCAGCTACCAGCATGGACAGTTTCAAGAGGGAATTAGATAAACATCTGGAGCAGAAGTCCATCAGTGGCTATTAGCCAGAGGGTATAGATGGGAACTCTCAGTCTGGGGCAGGTGATGCACTCTATTCTTGGTGCTGGAGGGGGCAGCAGTGGGAGAGGGGCTTCTAGTGTCCTGGCCCCACTGCTGGAGCTCCTGATGGCACCTGGTATATTTTGGCCGCTTTGTGACTGAGTGTTGGACTAGATGGGCCATTGGCTTCTCTTATGTTCTCATGTTCTCATGTTCTTATGATTATTGAAAGGGACATTCCAGTGTGTATCATTGCTGCCCTGTGCCATCCACAGGTGATACATTCTATTCTTGGTGCTGGGGGGGCAGCGGTGGGAGGGCTTCTAGTGTCCTGGCCCCACTGCTGGACCTCCTGATGGCACCTGGTATATTTTGGCCGCTGTGTGCCACAGAGTGTTGGACTAGATGGGCCATTGGCCTGATTCAACATTGGCTTCTCTTATGTTCTCATGAGCTTCCGTGCGCAAGGTTCACTTCTTCAAATGCGTTGGAATGGCAGATGAGGTTCTAAACTTATAGACAGGGACTTAACAGAGAATTAACACATGACATGATGGTGCTTTAAGTTATGCAAAGTGAAAAACTAAATAACAAGGTTATCAGGTCAACAGTTGTGAAGCAATAAATACGTCACAAGAACAGATGAATGTCTAAAGGTGTTGGACGCAAAGCGGCCAAAGAGGAGCTGCACTTTCAGCCCCCCCCCCGCCCCCCGCATGAATGCGATGCAAAGCCTGCTGGAAGGAGCCCCCAGCAACTATTAGGGAAGGCAGCATGAAGGCAGCGTGCCAATGGCGAATGGGCGCACTGGCTGGGATACCTGATATATTTATAAGGTACACCAACGACCATGGCTCTTGACACAGTGGCCGCCAAAAGTTCCTGCTATTCCAGACCTCATGCCCTGCCCTGAGGAACTTACAGTTTCAAGAACCTGAAGGGGACCTACTTTATTTATTTATTTTTTATTACATTTATTTATTAATCATATTTATACCCCGCATTCCCCACAATGCAGCCTCAGGGCGGCTCACAAGCAATACATAAATAGAAATAAAACACCATAAAATCATCTAAAAACAATTCTATGGTCATTAATACAGTTTCTTAAAGTGCTTGAGATAGGCTGAGTTCAGACTGGCAGCTTGCCCCACTATAGCCACGTTTCACAAGTGAATTAAAGGAGGCGTTCACACAGGCACGTCTGCCTGGTGTTCCCCACCCGTAGTCAACCCATCCTGTTCTGCTTCGCTCCTGCATTTAAAAGATACCTGGTGAAAGTGGTAGCAAATCCCAGAGATCCCATTTATCCTGCTTCATTCCACTTCTGGGAAGTGTGAACGCCAACCCAAAAAACTGGGAGCAAGCCGCATTGTGCATAAGGCAGCGGTGATAAGGCTGTGCTCCACTCAACCGCCCAATGTGGTGCCGGCACAACAGGATCCTCCCCAAATCGGCCGGATGCGCTTATGCGCATGAGCGCATATGTGCCCATGCATACATGGGCACATAGCCAAATTACCAGGGGAAAGTTGTTTACAGCCACGCCCCCGGGCCAGCAGTCTGAACGCTCCCACGCGCCTCCTCCCAGTATGCTCCCGCTTCAGTCGGTGCAGTGTGACTGGGAAAACTGTTCTGGGGCTTTTATGCCACGACTGGCTCCCGCTTCAAACTGCCAGTCGGAGCTCAGCCACAGTTCTTACAATGGTGCATTTCAATATTTCCTAGAGTCATTCTGCTCAAGATCTTCCAGCAGCCCAGGCTAGGTGTCAGAGCCCAAGACCAAGGGCCAGGGCTCTATAGTGGTGGCGGCGGCTCCCTAGCTGAAAGCCTGGTGGAAGAGCTCCATCTTGCAGGCCCTGCGGAACTGAAAATGGTCCCGCGGGGCCCTGATCTCCTCTGGGAGCTCGTTCCACCAGGATGGAGCCACCACCAAGAAAGCCCCAGCCCTGGCAGCAGCAATCCTGGCATCCTTAGGGCCAGGGAGGGTCAGTCGATTTTGAGACCCTGACCAAAGTGCTCTCCGGGGCATATACGGGGAAAGGCGGTCATAAGAACATAAGAACATAAGAGAAGCCAATGTTGAATCAGGCCAATGGCCCATCTAGTCCAACACTCTGTCACACAGCGGCCAAAATATACCAGGTGCCATCCGGAGGTCCAGCAGTGGGGCCAGGGCACCAGAAGCCCTCCCACTGCTGCCCCCTCCAGCACCAAGAATAGAGTGCATCACCTGCCCCAGACTGAGAGTTCCCATCCATACCCTGTGGCTAATAGCCACTGGTGGACTTCTGCTCCATATGTTTATCTAATTTCCTCTTGAAACTGTCCATGCTTGCAGCTGCCACAACCTCCTGTGGCAGTGAATTCCATATGTTAATCACTCTTTGGGTGAAGAAGTATTTCCTTTTATCTGTTTTAACCCGACTGCTCAGCAATTTCATGGAGTGCCCACGAGTTCTTGTATTGTGAGAAAGGGAGACAAGTACTTCTTTCTCAACCTGCTCAATCCCATTCATAATCTTATAAACCTTGATCATGTCACCCCTCAGCCGTCGTTTCTCCAAGCTAAAGAGCCCCAAGCATTTTAACCTTTCTTCATAGGGAAGGTGTTCCAACCCTTTTATCATTCTAGTTGCCCTTCTCTGCACTTTTTCCAATGCTATAATATCCTTTTTGAGATGTGGTGACCAGAACTGTACACAGTATTCCAAATGAGGTCGCACCAATGATTTATACAGGGGCATGATGATACTGGCTGATTTGTTATCAATTCCCTTCCTAATAATCCCCAGCATAGCGTTGGCCTTCTTTATTGCAGCTACACATTGTGTAGACATTTTCAGCGAGTTATCCACTACGACTCCATAGGTGTCCCATAGGTGTGTCGGACCCTGGCCATATAGGACTTTAAAGGTAAGAACCAGCACCTTGAAGTGGATTCGGTATGCTGTCTATATCCCACCCTCCGCTATAGTCGACCTGCTCCACAGAGAATGAATGCCCGGACTGGCTCTTGAGAAATACCATCAGGGTTGGGAACGAAGCCTCCCTTTTCTTGGCCTTGCCTCACCCCAGCTCCTCGCAGTCATTTGGGAGAAGCATAAGTGGGGAGGGGATTCGAGCCTGGGTCTCTTCCAGATCCTAGTCCAGCCATCTGACCACCACCCCACACGGACCCTGCTAGCTGGGCGTGCCAAAGGGCGGGCCTCCAGCCCTGGATGGCAGGTCTCCCCATCCCTCTGAGAGCCAGTTTGGTGTAGTGGTGAAGTGCGCGGTCTCTAATCTGGGAGAGCTGGGTTGGATTCCCCACTCCTCCACTTGCAGCTGCTGGATGACCTTGGGCAAGCCATAGTTTTGACAAGAGCTGTTATTGAAAAAAGAGCAGTTTCTGTCAGAGCTCTCTCAGCCTCACCTACCCCACAGGGTGTCTGTGGTGGGGAGGGGAAGGGAAAGGAGTTTGTAAGCCGCTCTGAGACTTCCTTGGGTAGTGAAGGGCAGGGTATAAATCCAGTCTCTTCTTCTCTGTGCAGCCGGTGGTGGTCCTCATTCCACTCCTTGGAGGCCAAGGAAAGGTGCCCCCCCCAAAAAACCCCCTGACTGCCAGCTTCCCCCACCCCAGCAGCTGATGCAGCCACACGGCCCTCTGGCGCCTCCCTTTGGCAGAGCCTCACCTCGCACCCTCCCTGGGCCACGGAGGGCTTCAGTCTCAGGCAGCCTCTGGCGGCTCATCTGTCTCTCCCCTCCAGCCATCCCGGGCTTGCTTTCATCTCTCCCGTTTGCTCAGGGAGGCCAACCTCTGCCCAGCCGCCGGCTCTTCAGCTCACAGCAAGGTCCTCCTGGGTTTATTTACCAAGTGATTGAATCCCCCCCCAAAAAAGCCCTGAAAGTTGTGCCCATGTGCAGACTGCTGTTGGCAGTGCTCCCCCCCCCGCGGCCTCTCCAGCTCCTGCCCTCCGGCTTTTCCACTGGGGGAGAAGGAGTCCATGCAAAACACTGGTGTGCTCCCCCCCCCCTTCCAGGGTCCTGGCTGGTGTTCTCTCTAAGCTGAGTTCGTGTGAGCTGGCTCACAGTTTTTCAGTCTCCGGCTCACACATTTTTGGCTTCGCTCAGGAAGGAGGGCTCCAGAGCAAACTAACTGATGCAGTAGCCAAATCGCTGGCTTACAACTTTAATGCTGGTAGGTCACAAAGTACAATTTTCGCTCCCAAGACTCCATAGTTTCGAGGAAGCATTGGTCCTCCTGGCAGAGTTCCCCAGGTGCTGCGAAGGGAATGAAGAAGGGCAGGGCGTCTCTATCCTCCATGCCGGGGGTGGAGGTGGTGGTTGTGGCGAGCAATGCAACACTGGCAGCCTAAACGCCGGCGGTAAAAGGAGGATGCTGCCCCCGGTCCAGAAGAGTCTGGAGTTTGTAAGGGTGTGAATGTCCACCACACCCCAAAAGAAGGGTGGGGGCCGTGGGATCGGGGTGTGGGGGGAGAGTCTCTGCTCCAAGCGCACCCCAGTTGCTTTCCCAGCATGCACACAGGTGCTGTTTTCTGGGCATTGCCAAACTGCTCTTTGAACTTGGGAGGATCTGAGAGATCAGGATCTTCTGAAAAGCATCTTCGAGACAGAAAACTTTGCTCCTTTGTTGACTACCCAGCCTTTGTTTTGGGAGAGGTGCTTGTTAAACCAATAACAGCAATTGACTTCTAACAACAATTGATCCAGGAGGCTAAAGGCATCGCGCAGCTCCCCCGCTCTACTCGGTCAAAACCAGATCCCGGTCGGAGGGGAGCAGTGTGGGTGTGTTTGTGTGTGGGTGGGTAGGTGGGCGGCCGGGCGCTGCCTCGCCCTCTGCTTAAGCTCCTTAGTCCGCTGCCGCGGCCAGCTGCTGAATACGCGCCCCCCACCGAGCGGATTAGTCCCGCAACCGGAGGCAGGAAGGGCGCGACTAGTCAAGCCCGGTTTGCAACGCCGCTCGCCTTGCTCGGTGGGCGCAGAAGGGAAGGGCGCGCGCGCCTACCTGCCTTCTTCTGATGGTCGCAGGACTGGGCTCTGGCTGGGCCAGAATCGGGGGCACTGCAAGGTGTGGAGAGGGTCTGCACGTCGCCCCTCTCCCCCCTGGTCTCGGGTCTTCGTTTCTGGGCTGGGGCGGCGCTCTGCTCGAGCGCAGAGGCTTTCAGGGGAGAAGTCCGGCCGTGGCGACGGCGTCTTGCCGGGAGCTTCTTGCGGGAGCGGCTCAGGCAGGCAGGAGGCGTCGAGGGGGCTGGTGTCCCTTCGTCTGGCGGAGAAAAGTCTGCCTTGAGCGACCGGAGGGGCCCGGAGAGGAGAATTTGGGCGCGCGCAGCTTCTCCTTCAGGCCTCTCCGCCCGGGCTCTGCCCTTGGCCTGGCCGGCAGGGGGCAGGACTCTCGCCCGCCCGCCCGCCCTCCGGCGCCTCCTCCTCTCCCTCCCCCCCCCGCGCTTGACGTCCTCCCCTCCCCCAGGCCGCCCTGCAAAGTCCCACCAAGTGGCGCCGGAGCCGAGCCGCCACTCGCCTGCCCACCAGCCCGCCGCCGCCGCCTCCATGCGCCCCTCTGCCCGGCCCGTGGGCCGCCGGCCAAGGGGCTCTGCCTCCGCCTGCCCCCCGCGGGGCGGCCACCGGTAGCTGCCGCGGGCGGGGCGGGGCGCGGGCGCGGCCGTGCGGGCTTCCCGATGCGGATTGCGGGGCTCCTGTGGACCAAAGGCTCGCTGCATATGCTGACCTGTCTCTGCGGGAGGCGCCTGAGTTCCAGCCAGAGTCCAGGTGGGCAGCGCGCGGGGGAGGGGGGGTAGGGGCGGCCCGGCCGGGTCCTGCCGCTGCCAGCCAGTCCCGGAGACCCTCCCCGGCCGCGCTCGGGACCGGAGGCCGGGCGGGCGGAGCGGGAGCTGTCCGAGGTGCTGAAGGGGGAGCGCGGCGCCCAAACTTCGCCCAATGGGGACAGTTGGGGGCTGCTTAGTTTGACGAAGCCGGGATCCCGGGTGTCCTCCTCTCCCCCCACCCACTGCCTGGTGCTTCTCACGTGGAACAACCAGGTCAGCCCAGAACGCCTCCCACCGAGGTGTGCGGGGGGTGGGTGGGTGGGCAGTAGGTCCCCAGCGTTGGGAGCTACCGATTCATTCCAGAAGAGACTCCGGGGCGCCTTCGGCGCTGACACATGTAGCCCCCGCATAAGCTTTGGCGGGCTTGAGCCCACCTTGGCAGATGCAAACGGGTGTGCTGCCGCTGGGGTCTTGCCGAGAAAAACAACAGTAAGGAAGTCTACTGGCATCCTACAGACTAACAGGGTTTCCCCACTGGATGGCGTTCCTCTAACTGAAGTCCAGACTGCCTCCCCTCTAGCACACTTGCTTAGTGGAGGGAGGGAGGGCAGTCTGCACATGCTCATGAACCCAGTCCTTAATTCTTCACATTCCAAGGCACAGGCAACAAGATCCAGGGAGGAAATGTGGAGGCCTGTAGCCCGGTGAAGGTCTGTATGGGAACGGCCTCCCTTTTTGCAGAGTTTATTCCCTGCATCCACAATAATCCTCCTGGCTCCAACAGAACGTGCAGATGGGCCCTGGTTGACGCCGGCAGGTGTTCCCCGAGTAAAGTTTCCACCCATAGGGAAACCCGCAGCTGGCTGTGCTGGTCACCACTTATGGATTCTTTTCCGTCAGAGCAGCTTCCAGAGACACGGGTGTTTTCAAGTTACACAGCACTCTGCCTCAGGAGCAAAAAAAGACTTTCCCTGTTTTGCTCAGTGCAGTGTGTCACTCAGTGGCTTGCTCCGTTCTTTATCGACAGAAGCTTGTTTAGCAAAACATTTTCCCGTAGCTTGTGTTGTGTCTCTTATTCATAAGCGACAAGTGACTCCTTGCAGGACCCCGTCTCCTTTAGTGTGTGGCTTCAGGCTCCTGGACTGAGGTCGTCAGCCTCAAGGAACGACGGGATCTTAGCTTGCCTGGGCAGTGATGCCCTTCAGATGGTGGAAGAATGAATTTTTGGCACTTCAGAAAGGAAAGGGCGGGGGGGGGGGTTGGGGTCCACAGGGTGGAGCTTGCCTCAGTGTGTGTGTGTGTGTGGGGGTGGACTGTGTGAGGCAGGGCATTGCCTGCCTGGATTCTGCTTGGCTTCCTTTAGGGGCATGGTGCAGAGGAGGGGGGGGGGATATGTGTGCACCATTTGCTCTATGAGGAACTGTGCGTATAGGTCAGCATTTGACCTCTCCTGTGCATGTACTGACGCAAACAGGGACAGGCAATGGCAAGTTCTCCAAATTAACTGGGGGTTTGTCCCTGGAGCTGCGGTGGCTCAAGTGGTTAAGACGCTGAACTGCAGGCTGTGGAAGGTCAGTAGTTCAGCAGTTCAAGACCCGGATGACGCTTGACGGAGTGAGCTCCCCTCTCTAGTTCCAGCTCCTGCCAACCTAGCGGTTCAACAGCAAGAAATTGCAAGTAGATAAATAGGTACCACTTCAGTAGGGAAGGTAACAGCGTTCCGTGCGCCTTGCTGTTCAGTCGTGCCGGCCACAAGACCATGGAAACGTCTTCGGACAGTGCTGACTCTTCGGCTTTGAAACGGAGATGAGCACCGCAACCCTAGAGTCGGATTCGGCTGGCTTTCGAGCAAGGGAACCTTTACCTTTACTTTACCTTGTCCCTTAAATGTTGTGGTTATTTGTTTTTCAGCATCACAGCTTCATTCTTTGTTTTTTAAAGTTCCAGTTTTTATTTGCTTTCCACATAGGTGTTTTATCTGTTTGGGGAGGGGCGAGAAGAAAGGGTGGTGAGATTAGCAACTCACAGACAGAGAGGCTTTCTAATACAGTGAAGTTGCTCAAAACTCTTGGCCCGCAACCGAGTCAGTACCTTGTTTGTTTACATTCGCTCTGTTCCATTTGTGTGCACATAATAAAACAAGGAACAGCCACAGAACAAAACAGAAACAACAGTAAGAAAACTTATTTAAGTGACAATTTAATTTAGCCACAGGTGGAGATATCGAGTCACTGAAAACATTTCCAAATAGATAGCAATCGATGTTTTCAAGCGGAGGCTGGACGGCCATCTTTTGGGTATGTCATAGGTATGTAGGGCTCTCTTTTGGCTATGCTCCTGCAGAGTGCAGGGGGTTGGACTAGATGACCTGCAAGGTCCCTTCCAACTCGAACATTCTATGAACAAAAATAAACAGGGAAAGAAAGAAACCAGCATAACTGAAAGCAGGAATTCAGAAGGCTGGTCAGGACAAAATCCAATCCGCAAATGCCAGTTTTCATCTGGTGCCTAAAACTTGACCAAGATGGTGCTGGGTGTCTGCCAGGAGGGAAAGAGTTCCGGGTGCATGGTGCCATTGCAGAAAAGACCCTGCTCCCTTCCTCAGTGAATGGGGACCTATGCAAAGAGTCCTTTGGTGATCTTTTTGTCTGGACAGGTTTGTAGGAAGTTCCTTAAGGTATAGCACACATTCAGAAAAAGAAAACCACTTTGGCTCCGTGATTCCTAGGTAGTTCAAATAACCAAATCCTTGCCTCAACTGACTTGGAAAGCTACAGTTGGTTGCTGAACAAAGTTTGAGTCCAGTGGGGGCACCTTTAACACCAAAAAAGTTTTATTCATGGTATAAGCTTTCTTGTGCAAGCCCACTTCCTCAGGTACAACGGAACATGACCTCCTCAACCATTTAGAGTCAAGATGTGTAAGTACTGGGCGATTATAGCTGAGACTGGATGTAAGAAAGACCTGGTAATGGCAGTAAATTAGCCTACAAATACAAGAGTTAACAAGCAGATGTGGAAAGGAGGTTTGAGTCCAGTGGCATGTATAAGACAAATAAAGTTCAATTCTGAATACAAGCGGGAACTGAGAGACTTGATATGTACACTCCTTCAGATTCATTGAAACAGATTTCCACAAATATTACATATAGGTAGGTGGGTTAGTTGCCAGGAAGAGCTAATTAGATGCCTAAATGACAGCAATAAATACAGTTAAAATTGGAATAACACATCAGGTAAGACACGTTAATAGCAGTAAGTTGGTATATAGATAATGAAGGAGTTATCAGATGTGGGAACCAAGTCTGAATCCAGTGACACCTTTAAGACCAACAAAGTTTGATTTCTGGGTGTAAGTGAGAACTGTGTGACTTAGCATGAGATAAGAAGCCTATATCTCTGTTAAGTCCTGGGGGGTTCCATTGTCCTGAGTGTTGTAATAACTTGTAATTCAGCAGTCTCCCGTTCCCATCTGTTTCTGAAGTTCCTTTGCAAACAACTACTTTGAGGTCCCCCATTGAGTGCCCTGGAAGGCCGAAGTGTTCTCCTACAGGTTTCTCAGTCTTGTGATTCTTGATGTCAGATTTGTGTCCATTTATCTTCTGGCGTAGGGTTTGACCTGTTTGTCCTATGTAGAGAGCCGAAGGGCACTGTTGGCATTTAGTGACATACACAGTGTTGGAAGATGAGCAAGTGAATGAGCCTGAGGTTGTGCCGTTGATGTTGTTAGGTCCAGTGACTGAGTTGTCTGGCTGTATGTGGCAATGAAGTTGGCATCAGGGTTTACTGCAAGCTCAGGTACTAGTGTCCGGGTTCAAATTAGATGTTGTATTATTGTGGGTGAGAAGTTGTTTGAGATTGGGGGGCTGTCTGTGCACAAAAAATGATTTGCCTCCCAGTACTTGTGAAAGAGAACGGTCATTATCCAGTAGAGGTTGTAAGTCGTTGATGATTGCGTTGAACTGTTTTGAGTTGAGAGCTGTATGCGACCACGAGTGGCGTTCCGTCATTGTCCCTTTGGGGCCCGTCTTCCAACAGGTTCTCTTTGAGTATCATCCTGGCCGTGTTGATCTGTTTCCTGACTTCATTAGCTGGATACTTTAGTTCCAAAAAGGTTTCTTATGCATCTTCATGAATAAGAGAAACAAACAGTCTGGGATGTTTGGCCAACTTCTTTCAGTTTAAAAGTTTTCAAGTCACAGCGCCTTCTCCCTCCGCCAGACAAAGTGTTCTGAGCCATGCCAAGGCTTGCGTTATGTCACACGAGTGGGATTTTGCCTCCAGAAGATCTGGCACAAGGAATTTGTCTGTCTTTCTCCAACAGCTGGATTCGCAGCAGAGCCGTTACTAAATACATTCCTTTCCTGAAACTTCCCAAGGGGGAACAAAGACAGTGTTTTAAAGTTGAAAGCTTAAAATTAATATATAACACATTTCAGCCTCTGGCAGCTCTGCTCATTTGAGCAGGATATTTTGCTGGGGCCAACCTGCAAACGGGCAAAATCAGCAACTGCCCGTACGTGTGCCTTCTCCGTGGTGGCCCCCACCTTATGGAATGGGCTGCCAAAAATGTGCAAAACCATGTCATTCAAGAGGGCTTCTCTGTGCAGGCAATAGTGGGCAGCACTGTACAAAATTATTCACAAAGTTACTTGGATTAAATTATTAGGGACTGTGGTCCGTGCTGCTGTGTTTTGCTTGCTGTACGTTGGATGTGTCATGTTAACACTTACGCTTTGCTGCAGTCCTGTCTTTTTTTTTTTTTTTTTAAGATTTCTGGTTGGTTTTACAACCTAAATCCTATTTCATTGGTTCCTGAATGTACCACTTTGTCGATTGTTTTGACTCACTCTGTATAATCTGCCTTGCGCTCCAGTGAGAAAGTCAGACTATAAATAGCATAAATGAGTAAATGTGTCCAAATGTGTCCAGATCACGGGAGGTGGTCAATGTGTCCAGATCACGGGAGGTGGTCGTTCCACTCTATTCTGCTATGGCCAGGCCTCACCTGGAGTCCTGTGTCCAGTTTTGGGCACCACATTTTAGGAAGGATGTTGACAAGGATGTTGACAAGCTCGAGCGTGTCCAGAAGAGGGCAACCAAGATGGTGAGAGGGTCGGAATCCAAGTCTTATGAGGAAAGGCTGAAAGGTTGGGTATGTTTAGCCTGGGAAGAAGAGGGCTTAGGGGGACATGATTGCAGTCTTCAAATATCTGAAGGGCTGTCATGTAGAAGATGGAGCAGATCTATTCTCTCTTGCTCCGGATGGCAAGACTAGATCTAATGGGTGAAAATTACAAGGGAGTCATTAGCGGCTAAATATCAGGAGAAACTTCCTAACTGTAAGAGTGGTTGAGCAGTGGGACAGACTGCCTCGGGAGGTGGTGGATGCTCCTTCCCTGGACGTTTCCAAGTGGAGGCTGGATGACCATCTTTTGGGTATGTTGTAGGTATGTAGGGCTATCTTTTGGCTATGCTCCTGCGGAGTGCAGGGGTTGGACCAGTTGACCTGCAAGGTCTCTTCCAACTCTAACATTCCATGATTCTATATTCTATGAAATAATAAATAAATAAGACAACTCCTGTGTCTCTGCCACTTTCACAGGCATTGTGTTAGAAAGGAGTATCCCTCTGTGCTGTTCCTTTCAGAAAGCATCCAGCTTAGGTATGAGTTTGGGGGGTACCTGGAGTTTCTTCAGGCTTCTGTCTCTCCACCATGAGCTATTTCTGGGATTAGGGCAGGACATTAACCTCCCAGGTGCTGTTTCTACCGGTACAAGAAAACAGTGGGTAAAAGTTAAGGGCCAAATTATGCGTGAAACTAGTTACATGACTGGGACACCAAAATGCAAAGCTATGGGAGGTGTGTGTGTGTGTGTGATTGGAACCAAACTGTCAGGGAAGGTTTTATCGATTTAATTAAAATCTTTATGCCCCTCCCCAATGGCGTTTTCTTCCCAGGAAGAAGAAAAGAAAGAAAGACAATCGAACATTTCTTTGGTCCCAACCGGCCACCAAGCCGAAACCTACAGATCTTATTAGCGACTGTTCAATAGTCTTGCGTCCCTTCCAGAGGCTATGAAAATATTTATGGCCTTGTCGATCAGAAAGACTGTGTCTGTGTGTGTGGGAGGGATAAAAGATGCTTGTAAAACTGGGTCTGCTGTTTCCCCGGGACCACCCTACGAGAGCCGGTGGGGCTGCATACGAGTCCGTTCAGATGGTCTCAGAGTCTGAAGGCTCAGTGAAGAGGTGACAGTCATTTTAGGGCAGGTTGCAATCTTTCCTAATTATTTATAAGCTCTGTCTTATGTAGGGCTCTATAGTAGTGCTCCATACTCTGTCCGCTGTCTGCAGCATCTGTCTGACTATGGCTGGGCTTTAAATTCTGGGGTGGATCCAGTTTTGCGGAAATGGCCACCCAGCTTGCTGCACGGGAAAATGGGTTCCATCTCCGGCAGTATCTCCCGTGAACAGCTCTCTGAAGGCAGGTGTTTGAAAAAGGCACTTCTCCATCTGAGACCCCAGAGATAAGACTGCCAGTCAGAGGAGATGATGCTGAGGGGACTGCTGGGGTGTGGGGTCCAATGGTCCTTCTAAGCTGTGGAGTCTTGTGAGCAAAAATTGTACTTTGTGAGCTACCGGCATTAAAGTTGGCTGCTGCATCAATTAGTTTGCTCTGACTGGAGCCCTCCATCCTGAGCTAAGACAAAAATGTGTGAGCCGGAGGCTAAAAGACTGTGAGATAGCTCACACTCACTCAGCTTAGGGGGAACACTGGCGGGGTCATGTTCGGAGGTGAAGGGCAGAAAGGAATGAGGAAGGCAGAAGGTGGTAGAGGAGGAGGAGGAGGAGGAGGAGGAGGAGGAAATTGGATGTATACCCCGCCCTTCACTTGGAGTCTCAGAGTGGCTTACAAACTCCTTTCCCGTTCCCTTCCCAGCACAGCCCCCCCCCCTTGAGGGAGGTGGGGCTGAGAGAGCTCTGACAGAAACTGCTCTTTTCAAGGACAGCTCTCATCCCTTTCCTAGATCCCTTTCACGTGTGCTGCTGTCAAGCCAAGTCCCTCCCATTCTATATCTGTGCCTTTGATTTTTTTGTACCTAAGTGTAGGACTTTGCACTTATCTCTCTATCACAATTCATTTTATTTGTCTCAGCTCACTTCAAGGCTATCGGGGATGCAGACACCTGATTTGACATAGCCCAACAGGCTATGTTGACAGCCTTTTTTTTACTTTGCAAGATTGGCTTTGACAGTTTCTCCAAAAAGTAGGGGCTGCAGATCCCGGGGTAAATGGGCCCTTTCAGACCAGAGGACCATCCAGCACAATGCCGTGGTCAGAGTGTCAGACCAGGTTCTGGGAGACCCGGGTTCAAATCCCTGCTTTGCCCTGGATACTCGCTGGGTGAGCTTGGGCCCTTCACACACTCTCAGCCTCGCCTATCTCACAGGATCGTTGTGAGGATATTATAAACAGAGCAGAGGAGAATGGTGTGAGCCACTTTGGGTCTCTGTTAGGGAGAAAGGCAGGACAACCATCTTTTGGGTATGTTGTAGGTATGTAGGGCTGTCTTTCAGCTATGCTCCTGCAGAGGGCAGGGGGTTAGACTAGATGACCTGCAAGGTCCATTCCAACTCTAACATTCTATGATTCTGTGATTCTATATAAATAAAGAAACGTGTGGACTTCTTCAAACTGATGGCAGAAAAGAAGCATCTTGTGGCCGGCATTTTGGGACATTTGCTGTAGCTCGGGCAACCCTTTGGAAGGGATTTGGTTTGATGGCAATCTGAGGCTGTGACTCTGGCTTGCTGCCTTGGCAACGGCTGCCCCGGGGCCCCAGCACAAAGCCTCCATCTCTGGAGGGAGAACTTCTGGTCCCTCACCAGCAAACTCCTCCTGGTTTTCCACAGGAAGAAAAAAAGTGCAGTTTGCTATGAAAGGTGCCCTGGGAGTTCCTCCTTGGCACGAAGAAGGAGAACTCATTAGCTGGGGGCTCACACAATTAGAGGATGCTGCTGACGCAGGTGTAGAGACAGTAGGCAGGAGTGTAGCTGGAAAACAGGATGCACATTCTCTGTCTGCACGTACCCTTCCTTTTTCTCATGTGCCAGGTACTTTGGAGTTGGTACCATTATAGGACCACCATATCCATGCAATCTTCATGGAGGGCTTCTTGCTGTGAGCTTGGGGGGGGTGGCAGGAGAGGTCCCAACCTTACCAGAAGCATCGAGTTCTTATTCTCCCTAGTCACCTCCAAAGGGGAATACCACAAGGGAGCATTCAGGTATGCCCCGAGGAGGTTCTTGTGCTCTTGCCCAGTAATTATTTGTGCGAGAGAACTTCTTTCGGCCCAGCTACAGACGCACAAGCCTTGGCAACCTCTCGGTTGGACCGTTGTGACAGCCTTTGCATAAGACACTTTTGAAGATGGCCTGGAAGTCAAGTGCAGCGGCTGGAAGAATCATAGGATCACAGAACCACAGAGTTGGGTGGGACCCTAAAGGCCATCTAGTCCAACTCCCCCCCACCGCCCTGCTCAAGGCAGGCTCAGCCTAGACAGGAAGTGTTTGTCCAGATGCTGCTGAAAGACGGCCAGGGAGGGGGAGCTCACCACCTCCCCATGCAGCCGATTCCGCTGTTGCACAACTCTTCCTGGGGAAAAAAGTTCCCCCTAAGATCCAGCCGGTATCTTCCTGCCCTTAATGCAAACCCATTCTTGCAAGTCCTCTCCTCTGCTGCCCACAGGAATGCCTATAAATAGGCTGTCCCTTAGGAGATGCATAAGATTTGGTGACAACGGCCCTCTCCTCTCTGCAGCCCTGAATCCACCTGCATTTGGCAGGGAGATCCTCTTTCCTTGACTGTTCCTCTCCTCCGAGCTTGCGATTGGCCACCGGTCCTGCTGGAGAAGGGGAAATGGCAGGTTGCTCCGGAGACGCGAGGGAACGCCTTGCGGTACCAAAGCCGGGCTCAGCTGGGAGCTGGGAAGAGGCTGCTAATTTGAGGACAGGCCACCCGGCAGGCCCCGAGTGAGTCAGACACGCAGCCCTGTGCTCTTCCGACAGTCGAGGTTCTCCCAGAATGGGGGGAACAGATGGGGGGGTTCCGCTTGTCAGCCTCTCCCCAGCCTCGGCCTCTGCCAGTTGCCGGGAAGAAAGCTACTGTGGCCGCCAGAGATTTTGGGACCAGCAGCTCTCTCTTCAGGCTTTGTGAGCTACCCGGAGTCCGAGGGGCCCGGCCATCTCTCAGCTGCCAACGAACGACCGGGCATTCCGGGGTGCTTCAGCCACGCCTCCTGGCTCGCTATTTTGGGCTCATGTCTCGTGGTGTCTCTCTAGAGAACGGCGGCCTCTGCCGCCAGAGATAATCGCCAGGCTTCTGGTTTCCATGCTCACATGCAATTTGGCTGCTGCCTAAATTAGTTTGCTCTCGAGCCATCCCTCCTGAACCAAGACAAAAACGTGTGAGCCGGAGGCTAAAAAACTGTGAGCTAGCTCATATTAACTCAGCTGAGAGGGAACACTGGTTGGGAGAGCTTCTGGCTTTCTTTCCCAGGCCACCTTCTCTTATGTGATGCGCTTGGGGGAGAGGCAGGGCTTCCTGCAGCAGAGGCACACACTTTTCTTTGTCCCAGCGTTGCTGCTGATCAAACAGGCTTTGTGGGTCAAGAATGAGAAGAAGAGCCCTGCTGGATCAGACCCGAGGCCCATCTAGTCCAGCATCCTGCCTCACCCTGTGGCCAACCAGCTGCCTCTGGGAAGGCCACAAACAGATAGACTGCCACAGCATCATCTTGCCCCCCTGTGCTCCCAGCAACTGATTTGAGGAGGTGCCCTAGCTCTGGCACTGGAGAGATTACATACTCATCACAATTAGCGGCCGCTGATAGCCCCGTCCTCCATTAATTTGTCCACGCCCTTTTTTTAAAGCCTTCCAGACTGGTGGCCCATCACCACATCCTCGGGTTGCCAGGTCCCACCGGTGGGGGATGGGGGTGTAGCTAAGGTTGCCACCATTGCTCCCTCTAAGCTGTAGAGTCTCGTGAGCAAAAATTCTACTTTGTGAGCTGCTGGCATTAAAGTTGTGAGCAAGCAATTTGGCTGCTGCATCAATGAGTTTGCTCTGGAGCCCTCCTTCCCGAGCTAAGACAAAAATGTGTAAGCCGGAGGCTAAAAACTGTTAGCTAGCTCTCACTAACTCATAGAATGTTAGAGCTGGAAGGGACCTTGCAGGTCATCTAGACCAAGCCCCTGCACTCTGCAGGAGCACAGCCGAAAGATAGCCCTACATACTTACAACATACCCAGGCTCCACTTGAAAACTTTCATGGAATGAGCATCCACCGCCTCCCAAGGCAGTCTGTTCCACTGCTCAACCACTCTTACAGTTAGGAAGTTTCTCCTGATATTTAGCCAGTATCAACTCCCTTGTAATTTCCACCCGTTAGATCTAGTCTTGCAATCCGGAGCAAGAGAGAATAGATCTGCTCCATCTTCTATGTGACAGCCCTTCAGATACTCGAAGACTGCCATCATGTCCCCTCTAAGCCTTCTCTTTCCCAGGCTAAACAGACCCAACTCCCTCAGCCTTTCCTCATAAAACTTGGACTCCAACCCTCTCACCCTCCTGGTCACCCTCTTCTGGACACGGTCCAGCTTGTCAACATCCTTCCTAAAGTGTGGTGCCCAAAACTGGACATGGGACTCCAGGTGAGGCCTGAACATAGCAGAATAGAGCAGAACGACCACCTTCTGTGATCTGGACACAGTGCTTCTGCTAATGCATCCTAAGATCCATCCTAACTCAGCTGGATCCTGGAGAGCTGGAGCAGGCAGCCCTGACTTTGATGGACCAAGTGTCTGAGTCATGTGCTCATGTGTGAGAGAACTAGCAGGGTGTCTTGGTTAAGTGCATCGGGCTAGGATCTGGGACACCTAGGTTTGATCCTCACTCCTGCCATGGAAGTTTGCTGGGTGACCTCATGCCAGTCACACACTCTCAGCCTAAGCAACCTCATGGGGTTGTTGTGAGGATAAAACAGAGGAGAGGAGAATGCCGTAAGTCACTTTGGGTCCCCATTGGGGGAAGGAAGGAAGGAAGGAAGGAAGGAATGAAGAAAGAAGGAAGGAAGGAAGGAAGGAAGAAGGAAGGAAGGAAGGAAGGAGGAAGGAAGGAGGAAGGAAGGAAGGAAGGAGGAAGGAAGGAAGGAGGAAGGAAGAAGGAAGGAAGAAGGAAGGAAGGAAGGAGGAAGGAAGGAAGGAGGAAGGAAGGAAGGAAGGAAGGAGGAAGGAAGGAAGAAGGAAGGAAGAAGGAAGGAAGGAAGGAGGAAGGAAGGAGGAAGGAAGGAGGAAGGAAGAAGGAAGGAAGGAAGGAGGAAGGGAGGAAGGAAGGAAGGAGGAAGGAAGGAAGGAGGAAGGAAGGAAGGAGGAAGGAAGAAGGAAGGAAGAAGGAAGGAAGGAAGGAGGAAGGAAGGAGGAAGGAAGGAGGAAGGAAGGAAGGAGGAAGGAAGGAGGAAGGAAGAAGGAAGGAAGGAGGAAGGAAGGAGGAAGGAAGGAGGGAGGAAGGAAGGAGGAAGGAAGGAAGGAGGAAGGAAGGAAGGAGGAAGGAAGAAGGAAGGAAGGAAGAAGGAAGGAAGGAAGGAAGGAAGGAGGAAGGAAGGAAGGAGGAAGGAAGGAAGGAGGAAGGAAGGAAGGAGGAAGGAAGGAGGAAGGAAGGAGGAAGGAAGGAGGAAGGAAGGAGGAAGGAAGGAAGGAAGGAAGGAAGGAAGGAAGGAAGGAGGAAGGAAGGAAGGAGGAAGGAAGGAAGGAGGAAGGAAGGAGGAAGGAAGGAAGGAGGAAGGAAGAAGGAAGGAAGGAAGAAGGAAGGAAGGAAGGAAGGAGGAAGGAAGGAAGGAGGAAGGAAGGAGGAAGGAAGGAAGGAGGAAGGAAGGAAGGAAGGAAGGAAGGAAGGAAGGAAGGAAAGAAGAAGAGATTGGATTTACACCCCGCCCTTCACTTGGAGTCTCAGAGCGGCTTACAAACTCCTTCCCCTCCCCACAACAGACACCCTGTGAGGTAGGAGGGGCTGAGAGAGCTCTCCCGAGAACAGCTCTGACAGAACTACGGCTTGCCCAAGGTCATCCAGCAGCTGCAAGTAGAGGAGTGGGGAAAGAAGGGAGGGAGGGCCACGAGTGAGGGGGCACCAGCCCTAAATACCCCACTGTGGGTATAGGCCTGCCCACAACAGGCTTTCCGCTCGAGCCCCTCCCCATCATGCCCCCGGGGGGGGCCTATGAGGGAGATGTCTGTTCCTCGAGATGCATTCTCCTCTCCCCGACTGTGCGTTTCCTCACTCAGGCAGCGCCGCTCACTTTCTGATGACTGCACAGTTCTGTATTTGAACATGAAGAACTGTTGATTAGAAACTTTTGCCAGGAGAACACAAAGGGGGCTTGATTGGGGGGGGGGGCCGGCATTCAGGACGGCCTGCCTAATTGGCCTGCGACTGCCAAAGGGGCAGGCGGCTGAGAAGAGGCCGCCGTCCTGGACAGCTCCCAGAGCCTATTTTCAAGCTCCCATAAATGCTCTGCGGCTCTCAACAATTCAATTTGGTGGGGGAGCAGGGTTCCCCCCCTCCTCCACAGCTTGACTTCTTAAGCGCCAGTTTGGTGTCGTGGTGAAGTGTGCGGACTCTCATCTGGGAGAATTGGGCTTGATTCCCCCACTCCTCCACTTGCAGCTGCTGGATGACCTTGGGCAAGCCATAGTTCTGACAAGAGTGGTTCTTGAAAAAGAGCAGTTTCTGTCAAGAGCTCCCTCAGCCCCACCTCCCTCACAGGGTGCCTGTTGTGGGGAGGGGAAGGGAAAGGAGTCTGTAAACCACTCTGAGACTCCTTTGGGTAGTGAAGGGCGGGGTATAAATCCAATCTCTTCTTCTTCTTCTACCTCACAGGGCGTCTGCTGTGGGGAGGGGAAGGGAAAGGGGTTTGTAAGCCGCTCTGAGACTCCTTTGGGTAGTGAAGGGCGGGGTATAAATCCAATCTCCTCTTCTTCTTCTTCTTCTACCTCCCAGGGTGTCTGTTGTGGGGAGGGGAAGGGAAAGGTTTGTAAGCCGCTCTGTGACTCCTTTGGGTAGTGAAGGGCGGGGTATAAACCTAGTCTCCTCCTCCTGCTCCTGCTCCTGCTCCTGCTCCTCCTCCTCCTCCTCCTCCTCTTCCTCTTCCTCTTCCTCTTCCTCTTCTCCTTCTCCTTCTCCTTCTCCTTCTCCTTCTCCTTCTCCTTCTCCTTCTCCTTCTCCTTCTCCTTCTCCTTCTCCTTCTCCTTCTCCTTGTTCTTCTTCTTCTTCTTCTTCTTCTTCTTCTTCTTCTTCTTCTTCTTCTTCTTCTTCTTCTTCTTCTTCTTCTTCTTCTTCTTCTTCTTCTTCTTCTTCTTCTTCTTCTTCTTCTTCTTCTTCTTCTTCTTCTTCTTCTTCTTCTTCTTCTTCTTGGAGGGGGATTTTCCTGACCCTGGCACTGGAGCAAATTCTGGAGCTAAAACCTGCCCCTAATTAAATCCTAGCTACGTTTTTTCCCCCCAACTTCATTTATATCCCCCAATGCTCCCTCTAAGCTGTGGCAAAAATTCTACTTTGTGAGCGACTGGCATTAAAGTTGTGAGCGAGCGATTTGGCCGCTGCATAAATGAGTTTGCTCTGGAGCCCTCCTTCCTGAGCTAAGACAAAAGTGTGTGAGCCAGAGGAGGCTAAAAAACTGTGAGCTAGCTCACACTAACTCAGCTTAGAGGGAACACTGACCCCCACCTTTCTCCCCTGTAAGGCTTCCAAAGAGGCTTTCATCGTTCCCCTCTCCTTCATTTTAACCTCGCAATGGCAACCCGGTGAGGTAGGCTAGGCCGAGTGTGTGTGACTGGCCCAGGGTCACCCAGCTGGCTCCCGTGGCAGAGTGGGGACTTGAACCCGGGTCTTCCAGATCCTAGTCTGAGATTCCAATCACACTACACCTGAGACCCGGCAAGGTTAACCCACTGGGTTATGCCCAATCATTAGCCCATTTCCCCCCAGGGTAGATAGGCCATGTCTTTTTTGACATGCTTGGCACTGCCCTTTAAAGAGGGCCAGATTCTCTGGAAAGCAGGAGGCAGGCAGGCATGAGAGAGAGAGACAGACAGACAGACAAACAGACAGACTCTGGCCCAGTCCGACCTGGTTGGGTGAGATCTGAGGGCCTGACCCTCCCTGGTTCCCCTGGCATGCCACAATCCCCGCCCTCCACAAGGACATCCGAAGAGCTCTGCTATGTCAGACCAGTGAGCGTTCTTCCTCCCTGGGCCAGTCTGCATTGTGGGCAGACGACTCCCTGGGTGTCCCAGAGACCAGCACTGCTGTCCCTGGGCTGGAGCGCCACCACCCCACTCCCGCGGGGGGGGGGGGTCTGAAGTATCTGGTGGTGCAGGAAGGACCCCCCCACTGCTGCAGCACCAGGGAAAGATGGCCCCGGTGCTGCTGAAGTGCATGGGCCCAGGAGGGAGGGGGTTCTCAATGCTCCCTCTACGCTGTGGAGTCTTGTGAGCAAAAATTCTACTTTGTGAGCTCCTGCCATTAAAGTCATGAGCGAGTGATTGGGCTGCCGCAGGAATGAGTTAGCTCCGAAGCCCTCCTTCCCGAGCCGAGACAAAAAGGTGTGAGTTAAAGGTAAAGGTTTCCCTTGCTTGGAAGCCAGTCGAATCTGACTCTAGGGTTGCAGGGCTCATCTCTGTTTCCAAGCCGAAGGGCCAGCGCTGTTTGAAGATATTTCTGTGGTCATGTGGCCAGCATAACTAGACGCTGAGGCGCATAGAGCGCTTTTACATTCCCACCGAAGCGGTACCTATTTATCCACTTGCAATTTCTTCCTTTCAAACTGCTAGGTTGGCAGGAGCTGGGGCCAGAGATGGGAGTTCACTCCGTCATGCGGCACTCGGGTCTCGAACTCCTGAACTACCGACCTTCCAGCCTGCAATTCAGCGGCTGGGCTGTGGGCGGGTGATGAGCCCAAGGCCAGCCACCCGGCTTCCATGGCACAATCAGCTTGGTGGAATTGGGCCTGCCTGCGTTTTTTGCCCCTTCTGTTCGTATACTTTTGTCAATCTGGAAACTCCCCAATAAGCTGCTTGGGCTCCCCTCTGGTGACGAAAGTGGCCGAAAACCCCTTGAAAATACATCACCAAAATACTTTGGGGGCCTGAGGAAGGAGGTGATGCAGGGAGGAACTCCAACGGGGTTACCCAGCCGGCAAAACTGCACAGGAGTCACGTGGTACCTTACGGACTAACAAAGTTTATTTCTTTAGCTGTTGTAGATTTTCCAGGTTGTCTATTTCTGTAGCGGCTTTCATGATTCACAAGTGCAGGAGTACCTGTGTGGGGGAGACGGCTGGAGGAATAACATGAGAACAGAAGGGAAGCCCATGTTGGATCAGGCCAGTGGCCCATCCAGTCCAACACTCTGGGTCACACAGTGGCCAAAAATACCGGGTGCCATCAGGAGGTCCACCAACGGGGCCAGGACACTAGAAGCCCTCCCACTGTTGCCCCCTCCAGGCACCAAGAAGACCAAGAGCATCACTGCCTCAGACATAAGAACATAACAGAAGCCAATGTTGGATCAGGCCAGTGGCCCACCCAGTCCAACAGTTTTCTGTATCACACAGTGGCCAGAAGTACCAGGTGCCATCAGGAGGTCCAGCAGTTGGGCCAGGACACTAGAAGCCCTCCCACTGTTGGCCCCTCCCAGGCACCAAGAATACAGGGCATTGCTTGCCCCAGACATAAGAACATAAGAGAAGCCAATGTTGGATCAGGCCAGTGGCCCACCCAGTCCAACACTTTTCTATATCACACAGTGGCCAGAAATACCAGGGACCATCAGGAGGTCCATCAGTGGGCCAGGACACTAGAAGCCCCTCCACTGTTACACCCCCCCCCCACTGCCAACCCAGGATTATTTTTACTACTCAGCAAGAAAGAGGAGGAGGAGGAGGAGGAGATTGGATTTACACCCTGCTCTTCACTACCCAAGGGGGTCTCAGAGCGGCTTACAATCTCCTTTTCCTCCCCCTCCCCGCAACAGACACCCTGTGAGGTGGGTGGGGCTGAAAGAACTCTGACAGAAACTGCTCTTTTTCAAGGACAGCTCTGACAGAACTTGTGACTGACCTAAGGTAACATCAGCAGGTGCAGGTTAAGGAGCGGGGAATCGCGGTTTTGGTTTCGGCGTCGCGAATGGCGGCCGCTTCTCGGGACGCTCCCGGAGGCGGTTAGCCCACGCGCAGTTGGGGGGTCTTCGCATGTGCGAAAGACCCTAGTGAGCCTTAGGCAAAGGCTCCGAACCGGGGGCGCTTGGGGAGTAGCCTCTTTGCCGGCAGACAGCCGGGAAATTGAGGCTTTCTCAATGCCCCAATCGGCCCCGCTGCGGCGTGCCCGTAATGGGACTTAGCGGCGCCACCGATTTCCAGGAGTGAAGACAGCGCTATGGCTTAAAATAAAAAGAAGAAGTAGCATCGAATCGTGAGTTGAAGATCTATTTTGAAGCGTAAATCGGAGCCCCCTGCATGCGTATAAGCGTTGGGAGGAGGGAGGAGTTCCCACCCCCTTTGAGAAGCAAGATCTACAAAGGGAGCGCGAAGGGGGGCTGAGAGAAAAAAAAGTGTTGGTGAAAGTACCGTTGGGGTTGCATGGAAGATTGTGATCATCTTAGCTTCCTGTGAGATGCGGCACGAACTTTTTAAAAGTAAACAAAAAAACAAAATGTCGATACTGGAAAAAGTCCTGCAGACACCGGAAGAGAAGAGAGGAGGGACTTCCGGTCCAGACAGCCCCCCCAAGAGCTTGCTGTCAATCAACAGGAAAAGGAGATGCTGTGCCCCCTGCTGGAACAATTGCAGAAAATCAACGAAACTCTGTCTAAAATGGATAGTGTTCTCATCAGTCGACAGAAACAGATATCGGAAACAACTAGAAAGATGATGGAGATTGAACAGAAATCGAATCTGATTCTAGGTTTCCAGGGCGTTAAAGAAGAAGAGAAAGAAGATCTCGGATTTACCTTGACAAATGTCTTGGCACCCCTAACTGGCAGTGAAGCGATAAAATTAAAAGAAGAGGTGGATGAGGCTCCCAAAGCCTATTCCGCTTTTATAAAAGAGAATACTCTGCCAGTAGAAGGGGATGTTGAGCATAGCAAGCAACAAACTGGAGATCTAATTTCATCCGAAGAGTTTATGGAGCCCAGGAAGCTTGAAGGCCAGAAGTTTAAGGAAAAAGAGAAAAGAAAGAAGAAGGATTTCATCTTTAAAATACAGAAACTTCTGAAGAGACACGCCAGCAGGGAGGAAGATGCAGTATTCCTAACTGGGACAAGCGAAGAAGACAGCAGCCCAGGGGAAAGTGGTGATGGAACGGAAGACTTCAAAGTTAAAATGGACTCAATCCATAACTGGAAGAGATTTAAAAAGAAGATACTTTGAGGACTGTTCGTGTAACATCTGGAAGGAGCTGTTTAATTACTAACCCCAATGGACTTTACTAACTGCATTAACAGAGTGACTTTGGACTTTGCGATAGTTAAAAAGAAGAACTTCTAACCATGATAGATGCCAAATTGGTATTGGTTATTAACCTAAACTAACCCTCACTAACAGGAAAAATTTCACTCCATCTTTTTCTTTCTCCATCTGTCTACCCTCCCCGTTTCTTATAAAAAGAATAAAATTCTCTCTTTTTTAAGAGAGTTTTACAAAAAAAAAAAAGGAGCGGGGAATCAAACCCGGTTCTCCCAGATTAGAGTCTGCGCACTTCACCACAACACCAACCTGGTACGAACATTCCTCTCTCAGCCTATACAGAGTGTTGTTCATTCCCCCCCTTCTGATAAAAATGTGCAGGGAAAGTCGGCAGCTTCTTCTTTGTGGAGCCCGCCCCCCCCTGTTGTGGGGAGGGGAAGGGAAAGGAGTTTGTAAGCCGCTCTGAGACGCCTTTGGGCAGTGAAGGGCGGGGTATAAATCCAAAACTCACTCTCTCTCTCTCTCCCCTCCCCCAGTTCTCATAGCCAGACTTGAATCCACAACCACTGCTATATTGCTGACCTGGTGTTGGTCTCCTTTCCGGGATTTTTTGCTGGGGTTGTCCACTTCTACCAGCGCATCACAAATTTGTCCTCTTAAGAATTTCTCAGAGAGAGAATCTTGAATCTTTCTTGAGGAAGCGCTGCAAGCTGCAAAGGAGTGCCATACTTAATAAACCACCAAAACCATAAAGAATTCTCTAATAATACAGAGAAGCAATTTACACTTTATAAACTCACCCATGTTTCAAATTGCTAATTCTTATACCGTTTTTGATGTACGCTACCGCACTTAGGGAGCTGCGGTGGCTCAAGTGGTTAAGACGCTGAACTGCAGGCTGTGGAAGGTCCGTAGTTCAGCTGTTCGAGACCCGTGAGTGCCGCATGACGGGGTGAGCTCCCGTCTCTAGTTCCAGCTCCTGCCAACCTAGCAGTTCGAAAGCAAGAAATTGCAAGTAGATAAATAGGGACCACTTCGGTGGGAAGGGAACAGCGTTCCGTGCGCCTTGGTGTTTAGTCATGCCGGCCACATGACCACGGAAACGTCTTCGGACAGCGCTGGCTCTTCGGCTTTGAAACGGAGATGAGCACCGCAACCCTAGAGTCGGATTCGACTGGCTTTCGAGCAAGGGAACCTTTACCTTTTACCTTTACCGCACTTAGATTCTGGTGACTGGGGAGCCCCTTTAGCTAGCTCTAATGTGACTAGGTCTACAGCATATTGTAATAGGCTGGGCCTCCCCAGTCACCAGAATCTAAGCGTGGCAGCGTCCATCAAGAATTGTATAAGAACTAGTATTTTGAAACATGGCTTGCAGCACTTCCTGCTGGTGAAGAAACAATAACAGAATGACAAACCTGATGAAGGACACGCAAACGGAGAGTGTACTAGAACTCGGTTGTTTGTCTTGGTTGTTTCTGTAACTAGTTAACTGTATTATTTTGAATGTACTGCTAAGCTTTATACCTTATGCTGTGCTATTGTAATTATGCTAATAATTGAAATCCACACATAGCATACGGAAACAAACAAAAATTGTCTAATCGTACAGGGTGATTTATTGTTTTATTGGCTAATATACACCGTGGTCCTGTTTGTTATGAAAGAGGAGCACGTCTGTTTTTGTGCAGAAAAGAAAGGCCGCTCAACAGATCTGGAGGCGGCCGCCTCTGAGGCCTTGGAAGGCCGCTTCTGTCCTGTCTGCATCTCAAAGCAGAGCGGCTGCAGCTGTCAGAGACTGTGGCAGGCGGACCACTTTGCCTGATTTCCTCATCGGGGCACGTGGTATCGTGCCCTCCCTGTACCCACGTTGAGAGCTGCAAAATGATTGATGCCAGTGAGATAATGTCTGTGCCAACGCCTGATTTAGAGGGGGAGATCAGGGTGGCAGGGCTGCAAAGGGGCACAAAATGGCTGTGGGTGATGGTGGACCCGGGCATGGACATTGGGATGGGTGGCAGTTTGAGATTTGTCCTAAGCCCAGCCAGCATGGTCTGTACTGATGTGAAATGCAGAGTTCTGCACAAGTCAATGTTGAGGAGGAGGAGGAGGAGGAGGAGGAGGAGGAGGAGGAGGAGGAGGAGGAGAAGAAGAAGAAGAAGAAGAAGAAGAAGAAGAAGAAGAAGAAGAAGAAGAAGAAGAAGAAGAAGAAGAGGAGGAGGAGGAGGAGGAGGAGGAGGAGGAGGAGATTGGATTTATATCCCGCCCTTCACTACCCAAGGGTGTCTCAGAGCGTCTTACAAACTCTTTTCCCTTCCCCTCCCCACAACAGACACCCTGTGAGGGAGCTGGGGCTGAGACAAAAGCTCTGCCAGAACTATGGCTTGCCCAAAGTCATCCAGCAAGTGCAAGTGGAGGAGTGGGGAATCAAACCCGGTTCTCCCAGATTAGAGTCCGTGCACTTAACCACTACGCCAAACTGGCTCTTTTGTGTGAGAAGGGAAGGCATGCAAGCATAAGAAAAAAAGAGAAGCCAATGTTGAATCAGGCCAAATGGCTCATCTAGTCCAACACTCTGTCACATAGCAGCCAAAATATACCAGGTGCCATCAGGAGGTCCAGCAGTGGGGCCAGGACACTAGAAGCCCTCCCACTGCTGCCCCCCCCAGCACCAAGAATAGAGTGCATCACCTGCCCCAGATGGAGAGTCCCTATCTACACCTTGTGGCTAATAGCCACTGATGGACCTCTGTTCCATATGTTTATCCAATTTCCTCTTGAAGCCGTCCAAGCTTGTAGCTGCCACCACCTCCTGTGGCAGTGAATTCCACGTGTTCATCACTGTTTGGGTGAAGAAGGACTTCCTTTTATCAGTTCTAACCTGACTGCTCTGCAATTTCATTCAGTGCCCACGAGCCACGCCCCCCGGGAGTTTCACAGAGCAGTGGAGCGGAATGGGAGGCTATGAGCAAGCCAGAGCTTTCTTCCCATGCCGAAGCATTCAAATGTGCTTCAGGGACTTGCCCAGAAAGTAGAGGCAGCAGGACTTGGTTCAAGAAAACCTTGCGCATCACAGCCTGCGGCCTCCACTGGCTTCCTGTTTATTTGAGAGCTGCGTCCAGATTTTGACCTTTAAACTCCTTGAGGATTTCAGGCCTGGCTCCTTCAGGGCCTGGCTCCTCCCCTGAGTCAGGTGCCATGCACCGCTGACCTGATTTAGCACATTCCTTTTGTTGTTTGGTATAGTGGTTAAGTGCACAGACTCTAATCTGGAAGAACCAAGTTTGATTCCCCACTCCTCCACTTGCAGCTGCTGGATGACCTTGGGCAAGCCACAGTTCTGACAACAGCTGTTCCTGAAAAAGAGCAGTTTCTGTCAAGAGCTCTCTCAGCCCCGCCTCCCTCACAGGGTGTCTGTTGTGCGGAGGGGAGGGGAAAGGAGTTTGTCAGCCGCTCTGAGACTCCCTTGGGTAGTGAAGGGCGGAGTATAAACCCAATCTCCTCTCCTCCTCCCTCCTCCTTGTTCTGTGCATTACGGATGGGTTGGGCCCCAGGGGTGGCCCTTGGCTTTTGCTGTCCTTTGGAAGAGCCTTGCTGGTTGCCTCTGGGGAAAGCTCCATGTGCTGAGGCACCCTCTTGTGCTAGTGGGACAGGTCCCCAGAGTCCGGCACCTAGTTTGTTGGCAAACTTATAGTTTCAGGTTTTGGGGTTTTTTTTTTTAACGGATGAGTATTATTGCTGTTTTTGCACTGGCTTGGATGTCCTGGGACAGCTTCATCTCGTCCGATCTCAGAAGCTAAGCAGGGTCAGCCCTGGTTAGTTCTTGGATGGGAGACCAGCTAAGGAAGTCCAGGGTTGCTACTCAGAGGCAGGCTGTGGAAACATAAGAACAGGCATAAGAACAGAAGAGAAGCCCATGTTGAATCAGGCCAGTGGCCCATCTAGTCCAACACTCTGTCACACAGCGGCCAGAATATACCAGGTGCCATCAGGAGGTCCAGCAGTGGGGCCAGGACACGAGAAGCCCTCCCACTGCTGCCCCCTCCAGCACCAAGAATAGAGTGCATCACCTGCCCCAGACTGAGAGTTCCCATCTATACCCTGTGGCTAATAGCCACTGATGGGACTTCTGCTCCAGATGCTTATCCAATTCCCTCTTGAAACTGTCCATGCTTGTAGCTGCCACCACCTCCTGTGGCCGTGAATTCCACATGTTAATCACTCTTTGGGTGAAGAAGGACTTCCTTTTATCTGTTCTAATCCGACTGCTCAGCAATTCCATGGAGTGCCCACGAGTTCTTGTATTGTGAGAAAGGGAGAAAAGGACTTCTTTCTCAACCTGCTCTATCCCATGCATAATCTTATGAACCTCGATCATGTCACCCCTCAGCCGTCGTTTCTCCAAGCTGAAGAGCCCCAAGCGTTTTAACCTTTCTTCATAGGGAAGGTGTTCCAACCCTTTTATCATTCTAGCTGCCCTTCTCTGCACTTTTTCCAGTGCTATAATATCCTTTTTGAGATGTGGCGACCAGAACTGTACACAGTATAAACCCACTTCCTGTACATCTCTCGCCTTGGGAACCCCCTGGAGTGGCCATAAGTCAGCTGGGACTTGGTGTCACTAAATGGTTGTTAGCTCTCTTGGGGATCTCTGTGTGGGGGTGGGAAAGACAGAAATGTTTTTTTTTTTTAATACGAGTCACAAGAGATTCTTGGTCCAGTTGACACAGTGAGTTGCTTGACAGGTGCCGTCATGTTCCAGTCTTTCAGGGATTCTTAGGCTACAGACTTCAGAGGCCTCTTTAGCTCGTGGGACTCTGTTCCTCACAGAATCACAGAGTCGGGCAGGGCCATCGAGGCCATCTAGTCCAACCCCCTGCTCAAGGCAGGATCAGCCTAGAGCAACCCGGACAACTTTGCAATGCGCCCTCTAAGCTGTGGACTCTTGTGAGCAAAAATTCTACTAGGTGAGCTACTGGTCTTAAAGTTGTGAGTGAGCGATTTGGCTGCTGCATACATCAGTTTGCCCTGGAGCCCTCCTTCCCGAGCTAAGACAAAAACGTGTGAGCTGGAGGCTAAAAAAACCTGTGAGCTGGCTCACACTAACTCAGCTTAGAGGGATCACTACATGGGGGTGCCCTTGGACCAGACCTTGTGGACAGATAAATGGGTCAGCACTTTGTCACACCCAGCTCCTACATCTCACCTGCTATCAGCCACACCTGGTTAGCCAGTTCATGCTCTTCTAAGCCTCCAGTGATCTGGCCGTGCTGATCCGTGCTTTTGAAACCTCATGAACCACAATGTAAGGCACGGTATAATGGTGTCGGTTATCAGGTACTGTTAAATAAACAAAATATTGCAGGAGTGCTAACATTTTAAGCATGTTTTTATTTTAAGTAAAAAAAACAACCCTTTGTGCTTGTGTCCTTTATAAAGTTTATATCTCCGCTACCTGGAATTACATTTTATGGGCACACACGGCCCAGCCAAACAAGGTCTCATTTACATCAGATCCGGCCCTCATAAGAGAAGAAGAAGAGAAGAGATTGGATTTATACCCCTACCCTTCATTACCCAAAGGTGTCTCAGAGCGGCTTACAAACTCCCTTCCCTTCCCCTCCCCACAACAGACTGTCAGGCACTTCAGAAGGTCAGTCAAACACCAGGCTTCATAAAGAAGATAGCGTTTATTGAAAGCAGTTCTAAAGGCACGTCGACATTCTTTTGTCAGGAATAAGGCACACAAAGAAGCATCTACAGATTTACCCCGGGGGGCTAACCCCCCCCTTCTGCATCTACCAATGGCTACCTAGCCCACGTGCGGGAAGAGATGCAAAAGTCATTTAAGCAGTAAATAATTCTGTAGAGGCCCAGCTATCTGCACAGCAGAAAGTGAAACTGTGAGACCAAGGCCATTTGGTCAGATAGGAGATTGCCCAGGCTGGGAAACTATCTGTCTCCTAGGCAACCTACCCATCTCCCACATTCCAAGCATGAAAAGTTACAGACCATCTCTCCCTCCTACCCTCCCATCCATCTTATGGCAGGATCACCTGATACAGACACCCTGTGAGGTAGGTGGGGCTGAGAGAGCTCTGACAGAAACTGCTCTTTTTCAAGAACAGCTCTTATCAGAAGTACGGCTTGCCCAAGGTCATCCAGCAGGTGCAAGTGGAGGAGTGGGGACTCAAACCCAGTTCTCCCAGATTAGAGTCTTAACCATGACACCCAAACTGGCTCTCAAATGACTTCGATACCCCTGGCCCAGAGCATCCCTGACCAGAAGTGTTTGTCCAGCCGCTGCTTGAAGACTGCCAGGGAGGGGGAGCTCATCACCTCCCCAGGCAGCCGATTCCACTGCTCCATAACTCTGACTGCCAAGAAGTTTTCCTTAAAATCCAGCCAGTACCTTCCCACCCTTCATTTCAACCCCTTATTGTGAGTCCTCTCCTCTGCTGCCAACAGGAGCAGATCCCTGCCCTCCTCTACGTGGGGGGTACCTTTGAAGATGTCCCCAGAAGCTTCAGTTGGTGTCAAATGGGGCAGCAGGACTCCCTTCTGGGGTCAGCTCTTGGGAATACTTAACTCCTGTGGCAGCTGCACAATTTGCTTCTGGGGCCCATTCAAAGCGCCGGTTATCACCCTGAAAGTCCCTCACTCCCAGGGGCCCTTAGACTTCTTAAAGTGCCTCTCCGGGGTCACTCCCACATGGGCCAGTGGTGCTCCCTGGACACCCTTCTCCTAGGACCGCTCTGCCCGCATGGCAATACTTGGGTGCCAGGCTTTCTCTGTGGCCGGTCCAGCTCTCTGGGAATGGCTTAGTTGAGTGGGTGCAGAGCCCGGGGAGGGGGGGGGAGGGCTTTGCTTGCTGTCTAACCAGTTTCATTCCAGAGAGTGTCAGGTGGAGGATGAGCTGTTTCCACACAGATTTAGCTCTGGTTTTTTAATCTCTCTCTCTCTTTTTAATCTGTGCGCCATTCTTATTTTGTTAATGGACTCTCGCGTTTTTTGGTGTCCTTGTGGCGTGCTGTGACTTGCCGTGCTGTTAGCCACCTCCGGACAAAGTAAAGAAGGGAGGATATAAACAAGTTAATTAATTGATTGATCAAAGCTCCGTGGGGAAAAGGCAGGACAGAAATGCAACGAAATAAATAACTGGAGAAGGGAAGTGCCGCTGGGGAGGGAAAAACTCCTGGAAGGTCGGCATGATTTTTGCCGTGGTTGTAACAGCCCATGTCCACTCGGTTACCAGGTCTGGGTTTGGAAAATAGCTGAAGATTTTGGAGGTGGAGCCTGGGGAGGGGAGGGTTTGGGGAGGGAGGAGGGGCTGGCGGCTCCACCACCCGGGTTATGGGTCAGAAGAGGCAGCTCCTCCTGCCCCAGGTGTCAGACCCCTTGTCAAGTTATTCTCAACCAACACTCTCTTTGGCAATGATATGTTTATTGAGTTATAAGCAAGATCCAGGTCATAACGGTATCGTGTCAGAACTGAAGATTTTGGTGGGTACAATCATAGATAGAGGCAATTCAAATCAGACCCCTCCTAATGGCCACTCACATGTCACATCCATCCCGCCTAGCCCTAGCGTTCCTTCCTACCCCCCTTTCATCTGGGAAATATACAATCCCATTATCTACACAAGCAAGCTGGCACCAAAAGTTTCAAGGACGTGCCTCTAGGAGAGGAAGGCTTCTTCGGAAGAGTTACGCCCCCTAAGATAGTGCAGTCACACACGCCACACTCACTCCCCCCACCTAAGGAATTCCCTCCCCCCTGCATTCGTGGCAAACTGAGCAGAGCGATGTTTGATACCAGGGCCCTGTGACCCTGGCGCTGCCTGATCCCATCCAGAGCTCTGCAAATGTGCTGCATTTCTTCGGGGCCAAGGAGGGAGGCCCTGGGAATGTTCCTTGTGGTTCTTCAGAGTGTGAATAGCAACCGACCAGGAACTTCCAGTTTAAGCCAGGCCCAACGGCAGCACAGGAGATTCAACCCCATGATGTTTTCCCAGCACAAACTGGTTCCCTGGAGTTGTTGTCTGCACCACAGAGAGCAACAGGGGACAGTTCGTTCCCTCCTCCCCTAGAACTGCAGCTCCAACCCGAGTAGCTCTTCCCTCTCACAACTGCTTCTGAACCTTTGAAAACCTCAGCGACTTCTTGCTTTGGGGTTCTGGAACCTCTTTCTGGTTGTGTGTCTTCAGTGGGGGCAGAGCCAGAACTCCTCGGCAAGGCTGTGGGCCCAGCACTCTGGAAAGTAGTCAAAGTGCAAAGTGATGTACATTGGATGCTCTGTGTTCTTGGTGCTTGGGGGGGGCAACAGTGGGGGGGCTTCTGGTGTCCTGGCCCCACTGCTGGACCTCCTGATGGCACCTGGTATTTCTGGCCACCGTGTGACACAGAGTGTTGGACTGGATGGGCCATTGGCCTGATCCAACATGGCTGCTCTTACATTCTTATGTCTGGGGCAAGGGATGCTCAGTATTCTTGGTGCTTGGGGGTGGGGCGACAGTGGGAGGGTTTCTGGAGTTCTGGACCACTGGTGGACCTCCTGAGGGCCCCTGGTGTTTTTGGCCACTGTGTGATACAGAGTGTTGGACTGGATAGGCCATTGGCCTGATCCAACATGGGCTTTTCTTAGGTTCTTATGTCTGGGGCAAGTGAGGCTCTATATTCTTGGTGCTGGGGGGGGTCAACAGTGGGAGGGCTTGTAGTGTCCTGGCCCCACTGCTGGACCTCCTGATGGCACCTGGTATTTCTGGCCACTGTGTGACAGAGTGTTGGACTGGATATGCTGTTGGCCTGATCCAACATTGGCTTCTCTGATGTTCTTATGTTCTTAGTCACCCTGAGGGGCGGGGTCAGGAAAGTAGGCTTGCCAATCTCCAGGAAAAGTCTGGAGATCCCCCAGAATTACATCTGTCATCTCAGATGACAAAGACGGGTTTCCCTGGGAGAAACGGCAGTTTGGGGGTGTGTGTGAAATCTCTGGCATTACACTGTGCTGGGGCCCCTCCTACCCCCCAAATGCCACCCTCCCCAGGCTCTGCCTCCAACCTGGAATTAGGTATTTGTTTAGATTCTCTGCAGGCCCCCCCTTCTCACTGGGACTCAAGGCAGTCGATGCCACAATCAGGGTGGGACCTTCAGCAAACAATGAAATAGGGTTTGAGTTGCAGAACCAGCTAGAGAGCTAAAAAAACCCCAGAACTGAAGCGAGACACGAGCGTCAACATGACACGCCAAATGATGTAAAGTTACATAGTAGGATCCAACTTAAAATAAACTAGAATCATAGAATGTTAGAGTTGGAAGGGTCCTTGAAGGTCATCTAGTCCAACCCCCTGCACTCTGCAGGAGCAGAGCCAAAAGAGAGCCCTACAACATACCTGAAAGATGGTCGTCCAGCCTCTGCTTGAAAATGTCCAGGGAAGGAGCATCCACCTCCTCCCGAGGCAGTCTGTTCCACTGCTCAGCCACTCTGACAGTTAGGAAGTTTCTCCTGATATCTAGCCAGTAACGACTCCCTCGTAATTTCCACCCATCAGATCTAGTCTTGCAATCCGGAGCAAGAGGGAATAGATCTGCTCCGTCTTCTACATGACAGCCCTTCAGATACTTGAAGACTGCAATCTCGTCCCCTCTAAGCCTTCTCTTTCCCTGGCTAAACAGACCCAACTCTTCCAGCCTTTCCTCATACTTGGATTCCAACCCTCTCACCATCCTGGTCGCCCTCTTCTGGACACGGTCCAGCTTGTCGACATCCTTCCTCAAGTGTGGTGCCCCAAACTGGACACGGGACTCCAGGTGAGGCCTGACCATGGCAGAATAGAGCAGAACCACCACCTCCCGTGATCTGGACACAAGGCTTCTGTTCTCACTAACCTGTTAGTGTTTTTTGAGGGAGTGAACAAACATGTGGACAAGGGGGACCCAATAGATATTATTTACCTTGACTTCCGGAAAGCTTTTGATACAGTTCCTCATCAAAGGCTCCTAAGCAAGCTCAATAGTCATGGGATAAAAGGACAGGTCCTCTTGTGGATCAAAAACTGGCTTATAAATAGGAAACAGAGAGTGAGTATAAATGGGAAACTTTCTCAGTGGAGGGTGGTAAGCAGTGGGGTACCACAGGGATCAGTACTCGGTCCCATGCTTTTTAACTTGTTTATTAACGATTTGGAATTTGGGAGTAAGCAGTGATGTGGCTAAATTTGCAGATGACACGAAGTTGTTCAGGGTGGTGAAAACCAGGGAGGATTGTGAGGCACTCCAAAGGGATCTGTTGAGGATGGGTGAGTGGGCGTCAACGTGGCAAATGGGGTTCAATGTGGCCAAGTGCAAAGTGATGCACATTGGAGCCAAAAATCCTAAATATAAATACACGTTGATGGGGTCTGATCTGGCAGAGACTGACCAAGAGAGAGATCTTGGAGTCGTAGTGGATAACTCGCTGAAAATGTCTACACAATGTGTAGCTGCAATAAAGAAGGCCAACGCTATGCTGGGGATTATTAGGAAGGGAATTGATAACAAATCAGCCAGTATCATCATGCCCCTGTATAAATCATTGGTGCGACCTCATTTGGAATACTGGGTACAGTTCTGGTCACCACATCTCAAAAAGGATATTATAGCATTGGAAAAAGTGCAGAGAAGGGCAACTAGAATGATAAAAGGGTTGGAACACCTTCCCTATGAAGAAAGGTTAAAATGCTTGGGGCTCTTTAGCTTGGAGAAACGACGGCTGAGGGGTGACATGATCGAGGTTTATAAGATTATGAATGGGATTGAGCAGGTTGAGAAAGAGAGAAGTACTTTTCTCCCTTTCTCACAATACAAGAACTCGTGGGCACTCTATGAAATTGCTGAGCAGTCGGGTTAAAACAGATAAAAGGAGGTACTTCTTCACCCAAAGAGTGATTAACATATGGAATTCACTGCCACAGGAGGTCGTGGCAGCTGCAAGCATGGACAGTTTCAAGAGGAAATTAGATAAACATATGGAGCAGAAGTCCACCAGTGGCTATTAGCCACAGGGTATGGATGGGAACTCTCAGTCTGGGGCAGGTGATGCACTCTATTCTTGGTGCTGGAGGGGGCAGCAGTGGGAGGGCTTCTGGTGCCCTGGCCCCACTGCTGGACCTCCGGATGGCACCTGGTATATTTTGGCCGCTGTGTGACAGAGTGTTGGACTAGATGGGCCATTGGCCTGATTCAACATTGGCTTCTCTTATGTTCTTATGTTCTTATGTTCTTATGTTCATGCATCCTAAGATTGCAGTAGCTTTCTTCACAGCCACGCTGCACTGCAGGCTCATGTTGAGCTTGTGATCAACCAGAACACCCAGATCCCTTTCACATGTGGCTGCTGTCAAGCCAAGTCCCTCCCATTCCATATCTGTGCCTTTGATTTTTTGTGCCCAGGTGTAGGGCTTTGCACTTATCTCTATTAAAATTCATTTTATTTGCCCCAGCCTATCTAGATCATTTTGAATCCTGACTCTGTCTTCTTCAGAATTAGCAATCCCACCCAAGTAGTCCCGTATCGTTTGTCCAAGTAACCCTATTGTGCAGGGCCACCCGCTGTTGTGTAGAGAAGCCCTCTTGCATAGTTTGCAGAAAGCTGAGAGAGCAGGAGCCTTCCTGACCGCCTCCGGTAGGCCGTTCCTTAAGGCAGGGCCCACCACAGAGAAGGCACACGTACGGGCAGTGGCTGATTTTGCCTATTTGCAGGCTGGCCTCTGCAGAAGGCCCTGCCGAGGTGAGCAAAGCTGTCATGGCAGCCCTGTGGGGAAGTTCCCACCATACGAATGGACTCCGCCTGCCTGGCTTCTGGCTGTGACTTGTGTCTGGGGCCCCAGAGGTGTTATTCCCCCCCCATGCTCTGTGCATCCCAAGCGCAGACTCCTGCATCTAGGAGAACAGAACCTCTCTTGTTGGAAAACGTGGTTGCCCCTCTGGTGGTCTGTGGTGTGGGTTGAGAGGTGCAGGTGATGTGGGCCCTGTTGGCTGTCACTTCGGACAAGGTGCAATATTGTAGCACATGTCTCCCCCTCCCCCAGCACCATGCAAATCCTGCTTCGTTGACCTGGAGCTTTATTTTACAGTAGCTTAAACCTGTGGGGGAAATATGTATATTTTTGGAGACACGTGCGTAGTTGTTCGGTGGCACAGTCGAGTCCGACTCTTCGCGACCCCATGGGCCACCTCATGCCAGGCCCTCCTGTCTTCCGCCGTCCTCCGGAGTTTGCTCAACTTCATGTCCGTTGCATCTATGACACTTTCTGACCATCTCCATCCTTTGCCGTCCCCTCTTCTTCTTTGACCTTCAGTCTTTCCCAGCATCAGGGTCTTCTTCTCCAGCGAGGGCTCCCTTCTCATTGGGTGGCCATTTAAACAACAGGGTCCAGCAGCAGTGGACAACCCCCCCCCAATACACGCACTGCCTGTGCCATTTTTAGTTTTTGTGCTTTTCTTTCTTTAAAACTTCAGCAGTCTCACTTCCGTGCACAGTGCACCTGGAGGGGAGCTCCTCTGGAGGGGAAGGGGGTCTCATTCCCCACCGGTCATTCCCGCCTTGCCCAGCAGAGTGGGCCCCTGCCCAGCCACAAAAGGTCCCTTGCTGGAATCCTGCACCTGTGCATTTCTCACATGCTGTCTGTGAAGAAACGGCTTCGAGTTAGGGTTGCCAACTGCACGCAGGGAAATTCCTGGAAATTGGGGGACAGGGCCTAGGGAAGGAACACGATGGCAGACCTAGACAGCATAGAAGAAGAAGAAGAAGAAGAAGAAGAAGAAGAAGAAGAAGAAGAAGAAGAAGAAGAAGAAGAAGAAGAAGAAGAAGAAGAAGAAGAGAAGAAATTGGATTTATATTCCGCCCTTCACTGCCCAAAGGCATCTCAGAGCAGCTTACAAACTCCTTTCCCTTCCCCTCCCCACAACAGACACCCTGTGAGGTCAGTGGGGCTGAGAGAACTTCTGACAGAAACTGTCCTTGAGAGAACAACTGTGCCAGAGTTTGTGACTGACCCAAGGTCACACCAGCAGGTGCAAGTGGAGGAGTGGGGAATCAAACCCAGTTCTCCCAGATTAGAGTCCGCGCACTTAACCACTACACCAAACTGGAAAGTAGAGACATCACCCTGCCAACAAAAGTCCACATGGTCAAAGCAATGGTATTCCCAGTAGTTATGTATTACTGCGAGAGTTGGACCATAAGGAAGGCTGAGCGCCAAAGAAAAGGTTCTTTTGAACTATGGTGCTGGAGAAGACTCTTGAGAGTCCCTTGGACAGCAAGGAGATCAAATCAGTCAAATCCTAAAAGAAATCAACCCTGACTGTTCCCTGGAAGGCCAGATCCTGAAGCTGAAGCTCAAATACTTTGGCCACCAAATGAGAAGGGAGCCCTCCCTGGAGGAGAAGACCCTGATGATGCTGTGAAAGACTGAAGGTCAAAGAAGAAGGGGGCGACAAAGGATGAGACAGTTAGACAGTGTCACCGATGCAACAGACATGAAATTGAACAGACTTCAGAGGACGGGCAGAAGGGCCTGGCGCGATGTGGTCCAGGGGGCAATGTTCCCCCTAAGCTGAGTTAGTGTGAGCTAGCTCACAGTTTTTTAGTCTCCAGCTCATAGATTTTTGTCTCAGCTCAGGAAGGGGTGGCTCCAGAGCAAACTAATTTATGCGGTAGCCAAATTGCTCACTCACAACTTTGATGCCAGTAGCTCACGAAGCAGAATTTTTGCTCACAAGACCCCACACCTTAGAGGGAACATTGCCAGGGGGTCGTGAGGAGTCGGACTCAACTTTGTGACGGAACAACAGCAACAACAAACCTAGGGAGGGCAAGGTTTGGGGAGGGGGGGCCTCACTGGGGTACAATCTCACAGAGTCCGCCCTCCAAAGCTGCCATCCCCCCAGGGCCAGCTCACTCACTAGGCAAACTAGGCATTCGCCTAGAGCGCGCTATCTCTTAGGGGCATCAAAAGCCCTGCCAACCAACCCCCACCCCTTCCCTGGCTTGCTGGCACTCAGAGGGAAGGGTAAAGGTAAAGGTAAAGGTTCCCCTGCTCGAAAGCCAGTCGAATCCGACTCTAGGGTTGCGGTGCTCATCTCCGTTTCAAAGCCGAAGAGCCAGCGCTGTCCGAAGACATTTCCGTGGTCATGTGGCCGGCATGACTAAACACCAAGGTGCACGGAACGCTGTTACCTTCCCACCGAAGTGGTCCCTATTTATCTACTTGCAATTTCTTGCTTTCGAACTGCTAGGTTGGCAGGAGCTGGGACCAGAGACGGGGGCTCACTCCGTCTTGCGGCACCCAGGTCTTGAACTGCTGAACTACTGACCTTCCACAGCCTGCAGTTCAGCGTCTTAACCACTTGAGCCACCGCAGCTCCCTCAGAGGGAAGGGATGGGTGTTTAAACCCCCACCCCTTTCCTGGCTTGCCGCGCTCAGATGGAAGGGACGGGGTTTAAACTCCCACCCCTTCCCTGGCTTGCTGGCGTGCCCTGGCAGTGGGCGAGAGGGGGAAAGAGGAGGAGGAGGGGAACCCTCCCTCACCCTGGGGAGCCCCAGCGGTGGAGAGGTGGGAGGTTGGCATGGCAACCCCGTAATTGGGCACACGCGGGGGGGGGGGCAGAAGGTAGCCCAGCCTAGGGTGCAAAAAAACCTCAGACGGGCCCTGCATCCCCCCTACCCCCGGGGAAACCAATCTCTGCATTAATAGCGGGATATCTCCCGGTGCCACATGGAGGTAGTTAACCCCGCATCCCAGTTCAGGTCAGACGATGAAGGCCCCGATCGCCAACCTGGGGCCTCCCCAGTCTTCCGATGTGTGATGAGATGGCTGAATGGCTCCCTCTGGGCGGCAGGAGGAGCAGAGCTGGGCTGCAAAAGGCAGGCTCTGCCGCCACTGGGCTGCCGCTCCGCTGCCTGGAAATGCGGCTTGTCAGGGCTCGTCTGCAAGGAGTCGCCGGCGCCGCGGAGGGGCCTTTCCCCGCCTTGCTGGGTTGCCGGGAGAAGCTGCATGTGGCTTTGGCGCCCCCCTGAGGCCGGCACGCAGCATTGCTGGCAAGCGCCGTCTTTGTACCTTCCGGTCTGTCGCCAGAATCGCTCAATGCGAAGGACGACAGGGCCTCCCCCCGAAGCAGCTGGGCTGCCCCCCACCCCACCCTCACCCCGCAGTCTCCACCCCAAAGGAGCAACGGAGAGGCCCTACAAGGAGCCCTTTGCAAATTTCATTTCACTGACTACATTTGTAGCCCAACTTTCTTGCTGAAATGCCAGAAAGGCGGATTAGAGGAGGGGTTTCCGAAGTCCTTTGTGATGAGAACCCACCGATCTGACATGAATGAGATCTTGTTGGGCCAGGCCCGTGTCATAAAATGTAATGCCAGGTAGAGGAGAGATCAACTTTAGAAAGGACACAGACACAAAGGGGTGTTTTTTAAAAAATTACATAAAATTAAAACATGCTTCAAACATTAGAAGAAGAAGAAGAAGAAGAAGAAGAAGAGGAGGAGGAGGAGGAGGAGGAGGAGGAGGAAGAAGAGAAGAGATTGGATTTATACCCCGCCCTTCACTGCCCAAAGGTGTCTCAGAGCAGCTTACAGACTCCCTTCCCTTCCCCTCCCCACAACAGACACCCTGTGAGGTCGGTGGGGCTGAGAGAGCTCTGACAGAAACTGCTCTTTTTCAAGGACAGCTCTGACAGAGCTTGTGACTGACCCAAGGTCACATCAGCAGCTGCAAGTTAAGGAGTGGGGAATCAAACCTGGTTCTCCCAGATAAGAGTCTGTGCGCTTAACCACTACACCAAACTTGCAATATTCTGTTTATTTAACAGTGTCCGATAACTGAGACCTCTTGCTCTGAATTATCTGCACCAAAATGCCTGTGCTGTTGCGGTCTTGAGTGTGCTGTTCAGGTGTGTGTCTGTAAGCTGCAAACCTACGATGATGCAGCAGCAGCAGAACTGGAAGAAGAAGCAGAAGACAGCCAGTTCCAGCCCCTGGGCCACATGTTTAACACCCCTGGATTAGAAGGTATAAAACAGGGCAGGCAGGCAGCAGAAGAGAACCACCAGGCAGCCCTCTTCCATCACTTCGGGCGGCCTGTTTGGCATCAGCCAGAGCCCCGTCCTTTCCCCCTTTGCCTCCAGGTCTGCGGGAGGGGCTCCCTGAAGAGGTGAGCCCCCCCTCCTTGGAGCTCTTCAGCAGGCGCTGCCTGGCCTTCCTTTCTTGCCAGGGGATGGAACTGGCTGGCATCTCTTAAGGGAGGGAGGGGGAAGAGATCTGGGGGTTCCTATGTGGGTGTGGTGGTGAAGAGTGCAGACTCTAATCTGGGAGAGCCGGGTTTGATTTTCAAGCGGAGGCTGGAGTTTTCAAGGAGAGGCTGGACGACCATCTTTCGGGTATGTTGTAGCTATGTAGGGCTGTCTTTTGGCTCTGCTCCTGCAGAGTGCAGAGGGTTGGACTAGATGACCTGCAAGGTCCCTTCCAACTCTAACAGTCTATGATTCTATGATTCCCACTCTTCCACATGCAGCTGCTGGTGTGACCGTGGGTCAGTCACAAGTTCTCTCAGAGCTGTTCTCTCACGAGCAGTTCTTGAAAGAGATCTTGCAGCCCCACCTACCTCACAGGGTGTCTGTTGTGAGGTGTGGAAGGGAAAGGAGATTATAAGTCACTCTGAGACTCCTTTAGGTAGTGAAGGGCGAGGTATAAATCCAATCTCCTCCTCCTTCTCCTCCTCCTTCTCCTCCTCCCTCCTCCTCCTCCTCCTCCTCCTCCTTCTCCTTCTTCTTCGTCTTCATCTTCGTCTTGTCTTCGTCTTCTTCTGTTTTAGATTGAAAATGTTTTGAACTATTATTGCAAGCCACCTTGAACAATGATGAAAGGCTGGATAAGTACATGAGAGAACATAAGAGAAGCCAATGTTGGATCAGGCCAGTGGTCCATCCAGTCCGACACTCTGTGTCACACAGTGGCCAAAACCCAGGGGCCATCAGGAGGTCCACCAGAGGGGCTAGATATAAACATTTCAAGAAATAAATAGAATAAATAAAACCATTTAACAATGCCATAGGACTCGGTTTGCAGAATCAGAGAACAAAGCAAACAGCAAAGCTATCTAAGGCTAAAGGTAGACTATAATAACACTGCCGAAAGTGGATTACAAGGTAAGAGGCAATGCAGTAAAAACAGGGCGACGCTCTTGGGAGATTTGGTTAATACTGCAAAGTTTCGCCCAGTCATAGAGGTGTGATCCTGAGTGCAGGAAATGAGCCTCCCAAGTAGTATATTGCAAAAAAAAAAAAAAATGGTAAACGTTCATCTATTCAAGCGTATCCAGGCCACGTTCAGGTTGCAGACAAAAGAAGGGAGAGAAAGAAGCCTTCTCTAAAGAGGGCTTCCCCTGTCACAAATGGTCAGCTTGCTCAGCATCAGGTGTGTGGGAGCAGGAGGGCTTTGTCTCCACAGGAGACACCTGCAGAGAGATGTGTCTCCATGGAAGGCCATGAGGAGAGAGGGAGAGGACAAAGCTAGCGAAGGAGGAGCGGGGGGTCAGAGGCTGGCTCCCAGGCTAAGCCACAGAGAGGCACCTCACTCAAGGAGATATCACCTATACACCCTTAGAGTGATATAGCGCCCCCTTCCAGTGTCCAGGCACACTGAGTTGCTCCCTCCAACAGATGCCTACAATAATCATGGAATGGGGCGACTGTTCTCCCTGTGGGTGACCTGTAAACCTGCCTAGAACTCTCCCCAAGGCCCAGGGCTGGTTCTCTGGTGAAACCCTGGAGCGACTGCTTGGGGGGCACCAGAAGAAGAGGGCTGAAGCCCTGCTGTGGGGGCTGTGCTGGTTCCTGACGCTCAGCAGTGCGGGAAGCGAGAGACCTCCCTTCCCCTTGCACCTGAGGCTCTGCAGCCCAGACCGGGATCGGCTTGAGGCTGATTTCGTTTGCTAAGGACCACAAGGTGCGCACGTGGCTTCCCTCACGTTCGAGCCTTGTGGTCATGCTCCTTGGGAGTCAGAGGTTGTTCTGACAAAAGCTTTGCGGTTCCTGCCGTCTCTGCCACATGGACGTGCGCGCACATGGATCTTTATGGCTTCCTCTGTTTCATCACGCTCGTCACTCCTCCGTGGCCACCTGTAGCGTGGTCTGAACCTGCAAGATCCGAGGCAGGCAGGTACCCATCAGTCCTCTCTTGGGGAGACTCGCCTTCGGAGGAAGGAAGCCGAGGCAGTGGGCATCATGACGCCGCTTTCTGCTCGCCGCTCGCTGCCTCCTCAGCTCTTCCAGGAGCAGCAAGGTGGCTGGGCTGGCTGGCACGGGTGGAGTGAGGTGCTGGGGCGGGCCACTGGAGAATCAGAGAATGGCCTTCCCCGGACACCTCACTGCGCCAGCTGCCAGCCCAGCCCAGCCCCCCTGCTGGCTTTTCCTGCTGCTGCGGCCGAACAGGAAGCACTCAGAGCCGCCTGAGCTGTGGCACACTGGGGGTGGGCGGGGGTGGGTCTATCATCCTCCTGGGGTTAGGGCTAGGGGTAATCTGTGGGGGGTACCACCCCCCAAAGCCCCCCATGGCTATAGGCTTGCCTCCCCTGCCTTAAAAGCTGCCTGCCAGTTCAGACCCCCTTGAAAGCCCTGGCAAAGAGGCGGGCCTGGCAGCGCCTCCTGAAGATCTCCAAGGAGGAGGCCCCCTCACCTCTTCAGGGAGCCCCTCCCATGGAGCCGGAGCCAGTTTGGTGTAGTGGTTAAGTGCTCAGACTCTTATCTGGGAGAACCGGGTTTGATTCCCCCACTCCTCCACTTGCACCTGCTGGTGTGACCTTGGGTCAGTCACAAGCTCTGGCACAGCTGTTCTCTCAAGGACAGTTTCTGTCAGAAGTTCTCTCAGCCCCGCCTACCTCCCAGGGTGTCTGTTGTGGGGAGGGGAAGGGAAAGGAGTTTGTCAGCCGCTCTGAGACTCCCTTGGGTAGTGAAGGGCAAGGGGTATAAATCCAATCTCTTCTCTCAATCTCTCTTCTCACGACAGAAAAGGCCCCGGGCTCGGGTTGATGTCAGGTGGGCCCACCTCCTAGGGGTGTGGTAGCCAGCAGACGGCTGCCTGAGGGCCGTAGTTGCTGCGCAGGGACACGGGGAAGGAGGTGGCCCTTCAGATATGTGGGTCCCCAGTCGTGAAGGGCTTCAGGGGGCACAGCCAGCCCCTGGAATTGAACCAGAAACAGACCGGCAGCCGATATAGCCATTTCAAAATGGGCAGCGGATGTTCCCAGCAGGCAGCCTCTCTGACAACAGTCGGGCTGTCCCATTCTGGACCAGTTGTTGGTTTTGGATTGCCTTCAAGGGCAGCCCCACGCAGAGCACATTGCAGTAATCCAACCAAAAGGTTACGGAAACCTGGCTTGGCTGAGTCTAGGCGAATGCGAGAGTTGACGAATCAGCTGCAGCCGACAGAAGGCACTGCTGGTTCTGCAGAACTCCGAGTCCGGAAGAGCAGTGCCCTCTCGGCTGGAAGGCAAGGACGGCCCACGGAGGAGCTGGTTCTCTGGCACAATGTGGACGGTGCCCCGGGACTTTTGACTTGCATCCTGCCAGGCGTCAGTGGTGCGGGAGGGGACTGGCACCAGGCTGGGAGGCTCCGGGGAACCAGAAATGGTGCTCTGGGGTGACCTCTGCCCTCTGCCTTTGCGTCACGGGCCTTTCCGGACCTTTCTCTCCCCTCTGCTGAGCGACAGAGAGCAGAGCAGAGCGCCCTCGGTGAGTCCATGGAGGGTTCCCAGCTTCCTGTCCGAACTTGTCCCCCTAATCAACACCAGGGCCGCCTTCACGTCCCATGGCAGGGAATGCAAAGCTGGGTAAACAGGTGAGCTGTGAGGCGGAAAGGGAGGAGGTGGGACGCTGCACACCTGAGGGGCCCTGGGCCAGGCCTGGCCTTGGCCAGCCCAAGAGTGCCGCTTGCTGCCCCACAGCAAAGCACTCCCAAGAATCTGTGTGTGAGAGAATGAGAATACGAGAACGAGGAAGCACTAGACCTAACAGGGTGGCATTTCCCTCATTTGTTCTCTCTCTTACGCACACACACACAGACACAGAAAGTCTCACTCTCTCTCTCACACACACAATCAGTGTTGTGCATGGAAGAAGAAGAAGAAGAAGAAGAAGAAGAAGAAGAAGAAGAGGAGGAGGAGGAGGAGGAGGAGGAGGAGGAGGAGGAGGAGAAGATTTATACCCGCCCTCATTACCCAAGGAGTCCAGAGCTGACAGACTCCTTCCCTTCCCCCCCAGAAGACACTGTGAGGAGAAGAAGAAGAAGAAGAAGAAGAAGAAGAGAGAAGAAGAAGAAGAAGAAGAAGAAGAAGGAGAAGAGATTGGATTTATACCCTGCCCTTCACTACCCAAGGGAGTCTCAGAGCGGCTTACGAACTCCTTTCCCATCCCCTCCCCACAACAGACATCCTGTGAGGTAGAAGAAGAAGAAGAAGAAGAAGAAGAAGAAGAAGAAGAAGAAGAAGAAGAAGAAGAAGAAGAAGAAGAAGAAGAAGAGATTGGATTTATACCCCGCCCTTCACTACCCAAGGGAGTCTCAGAGCAGCTTGCAAACTCCTTTCCCTTCCCCTCCCCACAACAGGCACCCTGTGAGGTCGGCGGGGCTGAGAGAGCTCTGACAGAAACTGCTCTTTTTCAAGAACAGCTGTGCCAGAGCTATGGCTTGCCCAAGGTCATACCAGAGGGTGCAAGTGGAGGAATGGGGAATCAAACCTGGTTCTCCCGGATCAGAGTCCGCGCACTTAACCATTTCGCCAAACTGGCTCACTGATCCCTTCCTTTCCATTGACATATCGGCAGAACCCATTCATGGCAAAGCAGAGCCAAGCTTGAAGGAAGGGGCTGCAGGCGGACGCCACCTCTCTCCTGCTGGTGGGAGGCTTTTCCTGGGTTAAGCCCTTCACAACTCCTCCAGAAGGAAATGCGCAGACGGTTGTCCCGCCTTTGACCCCTTTGTTGAATGACCAGCAGGCATTTGGCGAAAACACAAGACCCCTAACCATCCACCACACCGTAATTCTGGAGAAGTATAAATGCTTTCTGTGAGGTTAAAAAGAGAAGCAGAGGGAGTTATGCCAAATACCCCCAGGCAAGCTGGGTAGTGGTGGTGGTGGGAGCGCTTACCCATAGACAGCAAACGGAGAAGATGCGCCCTGATACATGTTCTGCTGCCAAGATTATGTAAACATATCTCATCAGATCTTGGAAGCTAAGCAGGGGCCCATATAATTTGGTGTTCTTGGAGGCTGGGCCCAAAGCAGGGGCCCATCTTTCGGGTATGTTGTAGGTATGTAGGGCTCTCTTTCGGCTCTGCTCCTGCAGAGTGCAAGGGGCTAGACTAGATGACCTGCAAGGTCCCTTCCAACTCTTAACATTCTGTGATTCTATGATTCTTTGGAACACTGTGTACAGTTCTGGTCACCGTACCTCAAAAAAGGTATTGTAACACTGGAAAAGGTGCAGAAAAGGGCAACTAGAATGATCAAAGGGTTGGAGAACTTTTCCTATGAAGAAAGGTTAAAGCACTTGGGGCTCTTTAGCTTGGAGAAACGACGGCTGAGGGGTGACATGATCGAGGTTTATAAGATTATGCGTGGGATAGAGCAGGTCGAGAAAGAGGTCCTTTTCTCCCTTTCTCACAATACAAGAACTCGTGGGCACTCTGTGAAATTAATGAGCAGTAGGTTTAGAACAGATGAGAGGAAGTCCTTCTTCACCCAAAGAGTGATGAACACATGGAATTCACTGCTTCAAGAAGGGATTGGATAAACATATGGAGCGGAGGTGGCTTTTAGCCACAAGGTATAGAGGGAACACTCTGTCTGGGGTAGAGATGCTCTGTATTCTTGGTGCTGGGGGGGGCACTGTGAGAGGGCTTCTGGAGTTCTGGCCCCGCTGGTGGACCTCCAGATGGCCCCTGGGTTTGGGCTAATGTGTGACACAGAATGTTGGGCTGGACGGGCCATTGGTCTGATCCACCATAGCTTCTATTATGTACAGGGGTGACCCTGGTCAGTATCTGGATGGGAGACCACCAAGGAAGTCCAAGGTAGCTACGCAGAGGCAGGAGATAGCAAAGCACCTCTGAACATGTCTTTCTTTGAAAACCCTGGAGGGTCACAATAAATTGACTGTGACTTGACAGTGGGATTTTTTTTTTTTTTACTTGACCATGATTTGGGACATCCACTTCAAAACTTACTAAAGTCTTTGGTCCTTTATGGCCACCAGATGGCGCAACGGCACCGTCCGTAAAGCACAAAACGCACTATCCCCGAAGAAGAGGGAAGACTTGGGATTTCTGCCCAGCTGAGGCGTAGCGATTTGTGTGTGCTTGTGCCAGAAACGCACGTTCATTTCTCAAAGTCATGCTTTGTTACTGTGAGATCTCATTTCCGAAGGGTAGAATTTCGACCCTGGCGAATGCAATTTGTATCTGTGGTCTGGGAAGCAGTGGTATGGTGATCATGGTTTGTAACAAGCCAGATGTGGTGTAGCGGTTAAGGGAGGGGTGGACTCTAATCTGGAGAACCGGGTTCGATCCTTCCTCCTTCTCCACACGCAGCAAGCTGGGTGAACTTTGGCCAGTCACAGTGCTCTCAGAAGTCTCTCAGCCCCACCTACCTCACAGGGTGTCTGTTGTGGGGAGCAGAAGGGAAAGGAGTTTGTAAGCTGCTCTGAGACTCCATTGGATACTGAAGGGCAGGGTATAAAACCAACTCTTCTTCTTATGAAGAAAAATGCTTTGGAGGGTGTGACCTTCCCTGCTGTATAGCTCCGTGCACAGGACCTCTAGCAAGATTTTGGAAGGGAAAAGCAACAGGAGCTATAGATAATAATTTACAGTAAGAATATGGTGTTTACTCTCCAACACAATATTAAAAAGCCCGGAAAAAGTGGCTTGAGAAACAGCTAAAAGGAAGCTGTGGTGCGACCTCATTTGGAATACTGTGTACAGTTCTGGTCACCACACCTCAAAAAGGATATGATAGCATTGGAAAAAGTGCAGAGAAGGGCAACTAGAATGATCAAAGGGTTGGAACACCTTCCCTATGAAGAAAGGTTAAAATGCTTGGGGCTCTTCAGCTTGGAGAAACGACGGCTGAGGGGTGACATGATGGAGGTTTATAAGATTATGCATGGGATTGAGCAGATTGAGAAAGAAGTACTTTTCTCCCTTTCTCACAATACAAGAACTCGTGGGCACTCCATGAAATTGCTGAGCAGTCAGGTTAGAACACATAAAAGGAAGTACTTCTTCACCCAAAGAGTGATTAACACGTGGAATTCACTGCCACAGGAGGGGGTGGCGGCTACAAGCATGGACAGCTCCAAGAGGGGATTGGATAAACGTATGGAGCAGAAGTCCATCAGTGGCTATTAGCCACAGGGTATAGATGGGAACTCTCAGTCTGGGGCAGGTGATGCACTCTATTCTTGGTGCTGGGGTGGGGGCAGCAGTGGGAGGGCTTCTAGTGTCCTGGCCCCACTGCTGGACCTCCTGATGGCACCTGGTATATTTTGGCCACTGTGTGACACAGAAGAGTGTTGGACTAGATGGGCCATTGGCCTGATTCAACATTGGCTTCTCTCTTATGTTCTTATGTTCTTAAGATCCCCTTCCGCAGTGACAGTGCAGAAAAGTATCTCGAGGCCCAAGGAGAATAGCCAAATAGCCCTTTCTAAAATGGTTAGAAGTAAACCTTAGCCACAGTGATCCATGCAATGGTCACCTCCAGACTAGACTACTGTAACTCACTCTATGTAGGACTACCCTTGAGACTGACCCGGAAACTCCAACTGGTCCAGAATGCAGCAACGCATGTGCTCACAGGTATACCATCCAGATCCCATATACAACCAACACTCCACCAGCTGCATTGGCTCCAAGTCGAATACTGGATCAGATTCAAGGTCTTGGTTTTAACCTTCAAAGTCCTGCACGGTCTGGGACCAACATACCTTTGAGACTGTCTCTCCTGCTATGCCCCCCCCCCTCAAGAGCATTGCACTCTTTGACCAACCACCTTTTGGTGGTCCTCAGCCCCAAAAGTATTCATCTTGCCTCAACCCGGGCCAGGGCCTCCTCAGTTCTGGTGCCAGCCTGGTGGAATGCTCTTCCAGATTGAGATCTGGGCCCTGTGGAACCTGATGCAGTTCCGCAGGGCCTGTGAAACAGAAATATTCCACCAGGCATGCGGCTGAGGCAGCAAAATTTCCATCTAATTTGGCCTCTCTCCCCCTCCCCCAGGGAGGTGGGCAAAAAGGGTGCTGTTGGGGCAGATGAAGGCTCGCTGGTGCCCTAAGCACTGACCAATCTTGGTGCCCCCCCTCCTTTCCACACTGACCCAAAGCCCATTTTAGTTGTTGACCTGTCTGACCAGATATGCGATGCAGGTTGCAGCAATACAAAAATTTATTCATATAACACAATAATACTGTACAAACCAAGCCAAGCTTTGACTACATACAAGTTCTACAAAAATGCAACACAACATCTGTTTTAATATTTCACAAGTTGAATGTATCAAAGTTCCAATATTCATGACCTGAAAGGCATTTTTCTACATTTTTTCCACCCTTTCCCCGACTTAGTGGTGCCCGCTTTGGCCCTGGTGCCCTAAGCACGTGCTGAGTCTGCTTAATGGTTAATCTGCCACTGGGTGCCGTGCCCCATCAATCATTTGTTACAGCCCCTCCAATCAGCATTAGGTGTTGGTGTGAAACATGTCACAGTCTTCTAGTTGTAAAATTTCTATGTAAAAAAGGAAGGCGTTGAAGTTAAAAAGTGTGAATCCCGTCGTAAATCTTTCAGGGCTGAATTCTCTATGCAGTTGGTTAGAACAGAATGAGCAGTTAGCCGGGCTGGATTGTAAAAACCTGCAGGGTTGGGCAGTGGGGGGGGGAGTGAAATCGTGTCGGGGTAAAGCAGAGAGAGAGAGAGAAAGGGAGGGAGGGAGGGATTAAAAAGGTGTTGTAGCAGACTCAGTACTTCTTCACCCAAAGAGTGATTAACATATGGAATTCATGGCCACAGGAGGTGGTGGCAGCTACAAGCATGGACAGTTTCAAGAGGGAATTAGATAAACATATGGAGCAGAAGTCCATCAGTGGCTATTAGCCACAGGGTATAGATGGGACTTTTCAGTCTGGGGCAGGTGATGTCCTCTATTCTTGGTGCTGGGGGGGCAGCAGTGGGAGGGGCTTCTGGTGTCCTGGCCCCACTGCTGGACCTCCTGATGGCACCTGGTATATTTTGGCCACTGTGTGACAGAGTGTTGGACTAGATGGGCCATTGGCCTGATTCAACATTGGCTTCTCTTATGTTCTCTTATGTTCAGAAGTAAGTAAAGAAAAAGGCAAAGAGAACAAGTTTTTTTTACATATATGGCAAATAGTCAGAATAGATTTGATGTTTTCCTATTTAATGTATTCTTATTTTTACTTGAGTGTTTCTCATACTCCCTTGCTGATGATGTTGCCGTCTTAATTGTTCTGCTGGAACTGCAAAAGGGAAGCTGAGAAAGGAGGCCTCTCGGAACATGCTATATTTTGTTGTAAGGCATTATAATATGAGTATCCTCGTCCAAAGTAAATACCTTCATGTCATTATTTCCATTTTCATTCCTCAGTACCCTTTTTCTTTCCTGTATCCTTATTAATTTTAAGATTTTTTTAAAAAAATTATAATTGTTAGAACAATTTAACACAATGGCCATTGAAGATAAGAGCAGACCGTGATGTAGGCACGGATACAATTTAACCAGGTGAGGTTGTGCAAGTGGTGTGTTTGTGAAAAGCTGGAACACAGTGCAGTGAAGGTAGGGGTGTGTGTGTTGGGCCGGACCGTAGCCAGAAAATTTTTATGGGGGGGATGAGTACAGTGGTGGACAGCGCATCATTATTTATTTACTTTATTAGTTATTTACCAATTTTCTGCGGATTACGTGGTACAGCACACTGTAAGCAAACAGCGTGTTGTTGTTGTTCAGTCAAACAATTGTGTCCAACTCTTCGCGACCCCATGGACCACCTCATGCCAGGCCCTCCTGTCTTCCATCATGCTCCGGAGTTTCATGTTCGTTGCGTCGATGACACTGTCTAAGCCATCTCATCCTCTGCCGTCCCCTTCTTCTTTGACCTTCAGTCTTTCCCAGCATCAGGGTCTTTTTCTCCAGCGAGGGCTCCCTTCTCATTGGGTGGCCAAAGTCTTTGAGCATGAGAGATCTAATAAAGAACGCAATAGGAGTAGGCGTACAAAAATCACAAAAATAATACCAAACATGCGATGTCAAGCAGTGCAGAAGACGGAATTACAAAAAAATGAAAACGATGCTGTAAGAGCATGATAGAACACAGAACAGATCAATGATATATGGTGTACACTGTGGCATAGATTACAGTCCTGTTCTGTGTAAGTTTTATGAAGGTGCCGTCCCAAGCAACTGTTTGACATAGTTTGTAGAATTAAAGAAGTGTGAGAGCCTTCTTCCCTGAAACTGTAAATTCAACCTTCTTTTCTCTGTAAATCACTAACTCGAGGCTTCTAATGGTGTCACCCAACAAATGGGAAAGACCAGCAACTGCCCATACACACACACACATTTTCTGTTGTGTCTCCCATTTGTGGAACGGCCTTTCTGAGGAAGTCTCCTGAATCAGACCTGGGTCCATCAAGGTCTGTATTGTCCACCCAGACTGGCAGCGGCTCTCTCTCCAGGGTCTCAGGCAGAGAGATCTCTCCCATCACCTACTTTCTGGCCCTTTGGAATGGAGATGTCTGGGATTGAACCTGGGACTTTCTGCATGCTAAGTGGATGTTCTACCACTGAGTCATGGCCCTACCCTTGTGCTAGACTGGCTGGCTGGAAAGGGCCGCTTGGGATTAGACGACAGCACAGAAGTTTCAAGTTGGGTCAACATTGAAGAAATCTGTTTTCCTTTCCAAAGGGAACATCGTGTGTCATTCAACACGCAGGAAAACAAACGACACGTTTAGTCACCCCGTAACAGAGTCGCTGAAGACAGCGGAGATGCCTTGCTGGCAGGAACAGGAGTGTGTGTGTGGGGGGGTTGTCCTGGAAATGCTGTTGCCGGTCTCTCAGAAACCAAAGGGCGGGCTTCACAAATGCAAGGGCTGGCCATTTTCCCAACAGCGGCTGCCAGAAAGCACAAGAAGACACCCCCCCACAAAAACTGTCTAAAGCCCGATCAAGGAACAGTGTAAATGAAGCTCTCGATGGCGAAGGGTGGTGGTGGCGGCAGGGTTTGGTGCCAGTTTGGTGTAGTGGTTAAGTGTGTGGACTCTAATCTGGGAGAACCGGGTTTGATTCCCCACTCCTCCAGATGCAGCTGCTGGTGTGACCTTGGGTCAGTCACAAGTTCTCTCAGAGCTGTCCTTGAAAAAGAGCAGTTTCTGTCAGAGCTCTCTCAGCCCCACCTGCCTCACAGGGTGTCTGTGGTGGGGAGGGGGAAGGGAAAGGAGTTTGCAAGCCATTCTGAGACTCCCTTGGGTAGTGAAGGGCGGGGTATGAATCCAATCACCTACTACTACTACTACTACTACTACTTCTTCTTCTTCTTCTTCTTCTTCTTCTTCTTCTTCTTCTTCTTCTTCTTCTTCTTCTTCTTCTTCCTCCTCCTCCTCCTCCTCCTCCTCCTCCTCCTCCTCCTCCTCCTCCTCCTCCTCCTCCTCCTCCTCCTCCTCCTCCTCCTCCTCCTCCTCCTCCTCCTCCTCTTCTTCTTCTTCTTCTTCTTCTTCTTCTTCTTCTTCTTCTTCTTCTTCTTCTTCTTCTTCTTCTTCTCCTTCTCCTTCTACCTGAGGAGGGACCGTCCTCCTCTTCCCCCTTGGGTTGGGTTCTTGACCCTGAGCACTCTTCAAGCTGCTGTTTGGAAAGCTTAGAGGTTATTTCATAGTGCCTCTCCTCCCCTGCCCCATGAAGGATGAAGGTTAAGAAAGTGGCACGGGAGGTCTTAATGGTTCCCCACCCACCCCCGGCCATGCAATGGTCTCCATCCACATTCCCTTACCCTGCCACATAAAAGCCCACAGACAACCAAGTAAACCTGCAGAGAAATTGGTCACTTTTGTAAAGCATTTGGTCACTTAGTAAAGAATCCAAAATTCTTCTCCTCAAGAGTGTAGCAAGAGGGGGGGGAAATCACATTCAGAGTAATGTGGATGACCCAGGACATGCATGGCAAAGCATCCCTCCACAGGTCAAACTGGTCGCTGAACTCCCAAGTGTGTCTTCAGCTCTTTTGGCAATCACCTTCCAGGGGAATCTTGGCATCACGGAATCCCAGAGCTGGAAGGGACTCTACAGGTCATCTAGTCCAACCCCCCTGTTCCAAATGCAGGACCAGCCTCGAGCAGGGCTGTCGAACTCATTTGTTTATGAGGGCCGGATCTGACATACACGAGACCTTGCTGGGCCGGGCCACGCGTGTCTGAAAATGTAATACCAGGTAGCGGAGAGATAAACTTTACAAAGGACACAGACACAAAAGATTTTTTTTTAACTTAAACTAAAAGCATGCTTGAAACATGAGCCCTGTAAGCTGCAGACCTACTTTTGATTTCTTGACGTTCACCACAGAAATGTCCTGCTCAGAGTTCTGAGTCGAGGACCCAGGTTAGAACATGAAATGGCTGAGCGATTAAGAGAATCTGGCGAACTAGAATGATAAAAGGGTTGGAACACCTTCCCTGTGAAGAAAGGTTAAAATACTTGGGGCTCTTTAGCTTGGAGAAACGACGGCTGAGGGGTGACATGATCGAGGTTCATAAGATTATGAATGGGATTGAGCAGGTTGAGAAAGAAGTACTTGTCTCCCTTTCTCACAATACAAGAACTCCTTGTGGGCACTCCATGAAATTGCTGAGCAGTCGGGTTAGAACAGATAAAAGGAAGTCCTTCTTCACCCAAAGAGTGATGAACATATGGAATTCACTGCCACAGGAGGTGGTGGCAGCTGCAAGCATGGACAGTTTCAAGAGGGAATAAGATAAACATATAGAGCAGAGGTCCATCAGTGGCTATTAGCCACAGGGTATAGATGGAAACTCTCAGTCTGGGGCAGGTGATGCACTCTATTCTTGGTGCTGGAGGGGCAGCAGTGGGAGGCTTCCAGTGTCCTGGCCCCACTGCTGGACCTCCTGATGGCACCTGGTATATTTTGGCCGCTGTGTGACAGAGTGTTGGACTAGATGGGCCATTGGCCTGATTCAACATTGGCTTCTCTTATGTTCTTATGTTCTTATGAAGCAAGCTACGATGCAGCAGCAGCAGAACTGGAAGCAGGAGACGGCCAGTTCCACTGCAGGCCTGATGGAAGACCTCCGGGGGCCTGATCCAGCCCCTGGTTCATATGTTTGACACCCCTGGTCTAGGGCATCCCTGGCAAGGGTTTATCCAGCCACTGCTTGGAGACAGCCAGGGAGGAGGAGCTCACCGGTTCCCGAGGCAGCTGATTCCACTCTTGCACAACTCTGTCAGAAAGTTTCCCCTAAGATCCAGCCGGTACCTTCCCGCCCTTATTTTAAACCCATTCTTGTGAGTCCTCTCCTCTGCTGCCAACGGTAACCGCTCCCTGCCCTCCTCTGAGTGACACGGCCCTTCAAAGACTTCAAGAGAGCCATCCTGTCCCCCCTCAGCCTCCTCTTCTCCAGACTGAACATTCCCAAGAAGTCCCTCAGCCTTTCCTCCTTGGGCTTCTTGGTCTCCAGGCCCTGATCATCCTCGTCGCTCTCCTCTGCACCCGCTCCGTTCTGTCCGCATCCCTTTTGGAACTGAGGCCTCTTCTCCTGCTTCCAGGCACACATGTTTGCATGTTCACAAGTAGCCGCAGGCTCTCTGAGAGCCAGTTTGGTGTAGTGATTATGAGTGGCAGATTCTAATCTTGAGAACTTGGATTGATTCCCCACTCCTTTACATGCAGCCAGCTGGGTGACCTTGGGTCAGTCACAGTTCTTTCAGAGCTGTTCTCTCAAGAGCAGTTTCTGTCAGAGCATTCTCAGCCCCACCTATTTCACAGGGTTTCTGTTGTGGGGACAGGAAGGGAAAGGAGATTGTAAGCCGCTCTGAGACTCTGAGTAAAGGGCAGGGTATAAATCCAATCTCCTCTTCTGCTTAGAGGCAGGACGAATTTCCCATGGAAGTAAGAGGATAATGCCTGCTGCAGTCCCTCACTTCGCCACACGAGGGCACAACTGCACTTCGGTTGACGCAGCCGGGCCTCCGAAAGCCAAACTTGTTTCTTTCTGGTGTCTCTAGGCAGGAAGAAAGATGCTGGCCGGAATTCAAATCCCAGAAGTTGGGCAAACCAAGTGTGTGTGTGGGGTGTGTGTGTGTAACTCCCTGCTTCATTTCCCCAGCCCAAACTGCCTCCAGGAGTGTGTGTGTATGTAAAGTGCAGTGAAGTTACAGCCAAATTATGGTGACCGTGCGGGGTTTTCAAGGCAAGGGGCATTCAGAGGTGCTTTGCCACTGCCTGGCTCTGCATAGCAGCCCTGGATTTCCCTTAGTTGTTTCCCAGCCCGAATACGGTTTAGCTTCCAGGACCTGATGAGATCTGGCCAGCCAGAGCATCCACATGAAGGCAAAAGGTGAACAGAGGTGGCTTGCCCCTGCCTGCCTCTCTGTAGCAGGCCTGGACTTCCTCAGGGGTCTCCCCCCCAAATACTAACCAGGGCCAACCCAGCTCAGCTTCTAAGTTCTGATGGGATCCACGCAATGCGCCCTCTAAGCTGTGGGGTCTTGTGAGCAAAAATCCTACTTTATGAGCTGCCGGCATTAAAGTTGTGAGCGAGCGGTTTCGGCCGCTGCATGAATTAGTTTGCTCCGGAGCCCTCCTTCCCGAGCGGAGACAAAAAATGTGTGAGCTGGAGGCTAAAAAGCTGTGAGCTGGATCACGCCAACTCAGCTTAGAGGGAACACTGGGTCAGACCAGCCTGGGCCGTGCAGGTCCAGATGAGAGAGGAGCGGGGCTGGTTTCGTGATTGCCTGCCTCTGCTTAGCAGCCCTGGGTTTCCTCAGCAGTCTCCCATCCAAGTACGAACGAGGGCCGACCCTGCGGAGTTTCTGAGATCTGAAGAGGCCAGGCTGGCTCCAGAGGGGTTGGTTGGCTGCTGTCTGAGACAAGATGCGGGACTGGATGGAACCTCCCTGGTCTGACCCAGCTGGGCTCTTCTTGCATTCTGATGTTCTTAGGGACTAGATTCCATTTCATTAGATCCACAGCCTGGTTCTCAGAAGAGAAGAAGAGGAGAGATTGGATTTATACCCCTTTGCCCTTCACTGCCCAAAGGTGTCTCAGAGCAGCTTACAAACTCCTTTCCCTTCCCCTCCCCACAACAGACACCCTGGGAGGTAGGTGGGGCTGAGAGAACTTCTGACAGAAACTGTCCTTGAGAGAACAGCTGTGCCAGAGCTTGTGACTGACCCAAGGTCACACCAGCAGGTGCAGGTGGAGGAGTGGGGGAAATCAAACCCGGTTCTCCCAGATCAGAGTCCACGCACTTAACCACTACACCAAACTGGCTCAGGAAACAGGCGTTGATGTATGACGCCATGAGAAGAAAAGGAGGGGGGAAAACCACTACAGGTCAAGGGACTATGAATTGCAAGAAGCTGAGAGTGAGATGTAATTCTGTGAAATTCAGATGTCCTGAAGAAAAGGGCAAAGAGGAGACCAACAATTCGCTGTCTGTGTAAGTCTTTTGAAGCTCAGGTTGTTTTCGACCCCTGTCCCAAACCAGACGGCTCTTTCCCTGAGCTGCTGCACATTTTCTCCCCTGACTGTCCACCTTCCATCCTTCCCCCTGCCTGGCTGTCATTCTTCTAGAAAGGTTGTGGCCAAAGGGGGTTTGCTTGCAGGGTGGATTTCGAAACCTCCCTCCCACCTCAGGATTATTGTTCAGCCGTCTCCTGGGGCACCCAGAGAGCTTTGATTCTGCGTATCAATCTTCAATACAAAAACCTCTCAATGATTTTGAACAGCTATTATATAAACCATACCAAAAACATGGTTTAATATCTAAAACTTATAAAATTCTGTCGATAGGTCAAAAACTAGAAGTGTTAACTGACCAAAAAGCTTAGGCTACAGATTTAAACTGCGTGATTACAGAAGATCAGTGGGAAGACATTTGGCAGGCTCAGAATAAGATGTCCAAGTCACGATATGCTCTAGAGGCAAACTTAAAAGTTATATTAAGATGGTATATGACTCTGGTTAAATTAGCCCACATAATTCCAGGTTTAACCCCTTTTGGTTGGAAAAATTGTGGGGAACGTGCTACTTATATTCACAACTGGTGGTCCTGTAAGCTAATTCAAGGATTTTGGATTCAGATAGTACAATGTATTGGTAAACTGACAAATTATGACTTACCTTTAGATCCCATGATTATTCTCTTGGTACTTTGGCCTGAAAACGGTTCACCTACAAAAAGGAGAAAATTAATAGGAATGCTACTTTCAGCAGCTAAAATTCTTATAGCTAGATTCTGGAAAGACAAAGCAATTCCTACTGTATTTCAATGGGTACATAAAGTTTGGGATCTGTTTATGTCAGATGTTTTTTCAGTTTATAAAGATTCCTCCCACAACGAACAACTGTTTTATAACCCGCTAAGTATTTGGTATCCTTAGGTAGAAAAGATAGAATTAGAATTTTTTGAATGGGAGGCTATATAAGGCTGCCAAATTCAAGCTTCTCCTATTTTGTTGAGGCTTTAGAAATATTTTTTAATTGTCTTGTCAGGTCAAAGGTATTTGAATGTGAAATTGCTTAAGAGACTGTATCTTCATAGAAGGTACTGTTGGTCAGTTTATGAGTATCGCTTATATTTTTACATGGTTCTGCCAGGGACGTAATCGCCATGTTACTTTTCCTCTCGTTGTGTTGTTTTGATTTTAAAACTGGTTACATCCAAGTATATTTTGTTATTGTTGCAGCCATCTTAAATTGTAACACTAAATTTAATAAATGATTTAAAAAAATTAAAAAAACCCTATAAAAATCAATTAATCAATCAAGAGTTTCTACTCCAGTTGTTTAGAAAAAAAAATCAATGTTGTTTTGCGGGGAAGGGCCATGGCTGAGTGGTAAAACCTCTGCCTGGCATGCGGAGGGTCCCAGGTTCAATCCCTGGCATCTCCAGTTGAAAGGACCAGGCAGCAGGTGATGGGAGAGACCTCCAGTCTGAGCAGAGAAGACCCAGATGGACCACAGGTCTGATTCAGTAGAAGGCACCTTCATGTTTGCAGGGCCAGTCACAGACAGAGAAGTTGTGTGAATCTGGTCTTAAGGAAATACTTTTGCACTGTACTTAGAAGCACTCTGTAGGGTGCTTTTTCTAAAAAGAATACCGAGCATGGAACATTACTTCATCTGGTGATATTCTATTGCTGCTCCGCCGAGCAAGGCTTACATCAAGCCTGAAATAACTGGCAAATCAAGATGGACTATTTTTACTGTGAGCAGAAATCTGTTGTTTTCAGTTGGACTACTCTGAAATAAGAAGAAGAAGAGAAGAGATTAGATTCATACCCCGCCCTTCACTACCCAAGAGAGTCTCAGAGCGGCTTACAAACTCCCTTCCCTTCCCCTCCCCACAACAGACACCCTGGGAGGCAGGTGGGGCTGAGAGAGCTCTAACAGAAACTGCTCTTTTTTTCAAGAACAGCTCTGACAGAACTATGGATTGCCCAAGGTCATCTAGCAGGTGCAATTGGAGGAGTGGGGGAATCAAACACGGTTTTCCCAGATTAGAATCTGTGCACAGAGCTCTCTCAGCCCCCCCGGACCTCACAGGGTGTCTGTTGTGGGGAGGGGAAAGGAATTTGTAAGCTGCTCTGAGACACCTTTGGGTAGTGAAGGGCGGGGGGTATAAATCCAATCTCCTCCTCCTCTTCTTGTAAAGAGGGTTGGTGGTGTGAGTTTAGGACTGTCTCCCTCCCCGCCACCGTCTCCTTTCTCAACCTTCTTTTGGCCTGTAATGTTTGTCCCCTTTGTCCTACTCGGGCCTTTCCCTGTAGCAGATTTAGCCAAATCGAGACGTCCTTTTGGGGCTGGGTTTATGAATCCAATTGGATTTCCGGGGAAGAAAATGCAGCCTGACAGTCTCATTCCCGAGCTGCTCAGATTGCCTCTTGCGAGTGAAGCTGCATTTCACAGCCTCCCCTCTTTGATTTAGGTGATGAAAAGTCACTCAAGAGGAATAAACGCTTCTGTTGTCAAGCAGAAACCCTTTTTTCCTCCGGCCTCTCCGAAGGAGTTCGCTCAATCTCTCCAAAGCTGAGCCCTCTCGTAGGCCTTCCTTGCGGCTGTTTGGGCCTGTCGCCTTGAAGAGGGAGCCCGGCATCTCTGGGCACACAATCTCTGCGGGGCCAGGCTTGTTTGTAAAGGACTCAGTGCCGACTAATGAATCCCCTAGGGTGAGAGGGAGGCATCTTTTGTTTAAAGAAGAGGCCACGGGAGCTCTTGAAAAACATCCCGAGAACAGAGTGGTGCTTGGCTGCTTTCCCTGGGCCTTCCCTTGATGTCAAAAGACTGGTCGGGGGAACTCCCAGTTCTTCCCATTTCTGGAAGGCCCCCGGGTTCCGTTCTCCACATCTCCAGTTAAAAGGATCAGGTAGGAACTGCCAACCTAGCAGTTCGCAAGGAAGAAATTGCAAGTAGATAAATAGGTACCACTTCAGTGGGAAGGTAACAGCGTTCCGTGCGCCTTGGTGTTTAGTCATGCCGGCCACATGACCACGGAAACATCTTCGGACAGCGCTGGCTCTTCGGCTTTGAAACGGAGATGAGCACCGGCAACCCTAGAGTCGCATTCGACTGGCTTTCAAGCAAGGGAACCTTTACCTTTACTTTACTAGGAGGTGGTGTGAAAGGCCTCCTCCGCCCGAGACCTTAATTATTTAATTATTTATTAGATTTATACCCCACCATAGAATCATAGAATGTTAGAGTTGGAAGGGGCCTTGCAGGTCATCTAGTCCAACCCCCTGCACTCTGCAGGAGCACAGCCGAAAGATAGCCCTACATACCACTGCCAGTCTGAGTAGACAAGGCTGCCCTTGAATGGACCAAAGGTCTGATTCAGTACCAGGGAGCTTCATATGTGTTCGTGTGAAAAGAAGAGAAGAAGGCCGTGCTCCTGCAGAGTGCTGGGGGTTGGACTAGATGACCTGAAAGGTCCCTTCCAACTCTAACGTTCTATGATTCTAAGAGATTGGATTCATACCCCACCCTTCACTACCCAAAGGAGTCTCAGAGCAGCTTACAAACCCTTTTCCCTTCCCCTCCCCACAACAGACACCCTGTGAGGTAGGCGAGGCTGAGAGAGCTCTTTCGAGGACTGCTCTTGAGAGAACAGCTCTGACAGAACTATGGCTTGCACAAGGTCATCCAGCAAGCCGCGAGTGGAGGAGTGGGGAATCAAACCTGGTTCTCCCAGATTAGAGTCCGTGCACTTAACCACTACACGAAAATGTGAAGCTGCCTTAGGGTACAAATTTCCATCTTTACTAAATCTGATGTCTTTGTGGCAAATTCGGCTAAAGCGATAGAAAGTATAATTTTTCATTAAAGGTTACCTCCCCCCCCCCGCAAGGTTGATTCACAAAGAAGCTAAGCTCACCTGTCCACAGTATTCTGGGCTGCCAGGTGAAACAAAATTGTACAAAGACCTCGACTCTTTTGCAAGCTAATGGCAATCGCGCAAAGGCCAATTCAGTTGTTAACCTTTTCCCCCTTTATTGATGGAAGGGAAGTCTCTCCCACTTGCCAATATAAATACCCGTCAAGCAGCTTTCAGTATCATAGGATAAAATCACCCAGCTGGGTTGGATCAACTGTTCCTGTTGATCGGCTTTCAAATGTTCCCAGGGCTTTGCGTACTTTCCCAGTTTGGTGTAGTGGTTACGTGCACGGACTCTGATCTGGGAGAACCAGGTTTGATTCCCCACTCCTCCACTTGCAGCTGCTGGATGACCTTGGGCAAGCCATAGTCCTGGCACAGCTGTCCTTGAAAAAAGAGAAGTTTCTGTCAAGAGCTGTCTCAGCCCCGCCGACCTCACAGGGTGTCTGTTGTGGGGAGGGGAAGGGGAAGGAGTTTGTAAGCCGCTCTGAGCCTCCTTTGGGTAGTGAAGGGCGGGGTATAAATCCAGTCTCTTCTTCTTCTTCTTGTTAGCCTCACAACAGCCCTGCAAGGTGGTTTTATTCCTGTGCTGTGCTTGCCAATGAGGCTGAAAGAAGGCCCCAGCCCAAGGCCTCCCCCCCTCCCCCTGTGGCTTCATGGCGGAGGCAGGATTCAAACTGAGAATAGCATTAAAGTGGGGTGCCTTTGTTCGATTAGGGCAGGCGCTTCCTCTTGAAAGTGTGAAGCAGGGGATATATTCTGAATGGATGTCAATACAGAGCTGTTGTTAGACTCCTCTGGGTCTCTTCCTGCAAAGAGAGTGCTTGGAACGGGGGTGTACAAAGGGAAACCTGGGGGTGGGGGACTCTTACAGTTTCCTATCCGGTGTCTTTCAAAGATCAGGCGCAATTTCGATCCGTTTAGGATCCCAGAATATCTGAGCAGCTCTCCTCTTAAACAGTCACGTACGAAAAGGCTTTCCTGCAAAGCAAAAGGCGAGGCAACTCATGGGCTGGGAGGCACGGTTTAAAATGCTGGGAATCCAGGGTTTACCCCGGCCTGGTTTGGAAAGCCTTCCGCCCACGCCAAGGCACCCAGGAGTGCCCACAGCATCCTGCATCTCCACTCCATCGCTACGTGCGAGAGGGGGCTACCTCGCCGAGGACAAGAGATTAATAAAACATAACACATCGGTCTCCTTTCTGCTTAATAAGCATCCTCGGCAATGTGGAAAGACTCGCCCACAAGCAGAACTAACAAGGACGGATGGGGGGGGGGAGTGCGGCCTGCCCCTCAACAGAACCGAGCGTGCGGCGAAAATGGCAGGAGAGGTGCTGTGCCGTTGCGGCATGACACGGGGGCCGGTGGGGTGGTAGGGAATGTTGCTCCTTTGGTTCTTTCCTGGCCGTGGCCATTTGTTTCGGAAACGGTGCTGGATATTAAAAACCCGCCAGGGTGTTTGGGAGGGCTGCAGCAGGCGCATACACTGGCCCGGTGGGTGCAAGTCTCGGATCGCCATGGGCCTCTCTCTCTCTCTCTCTTTCTCACCTTGGGAGCCCATTTCTGGCCTGCATCCTCCACCCCCCCCACCCCACACAGAAGCAAGTTAGCGGGTGCTAACTTTGGGTGGATGGAGACTTCTCGGTTTGCAAACCGGAGTAAGTCCTTGGACGGCTTCAAGAGGGAATTGGATAAATATATGGAACAGAGGCCCATCAGTGGCTATTAGCCACAACTTATAGATGGGGACTCTGGGGCAAGGGATGCTTTGTATTTTTGGTGCTGGGGGGGGGGCGACAGTGGGAGGAGCTTCTAGTGTCCTGGCCCCACTGCTGGACCTCCTGATGGCACCGGGTATTTTTAGCCAGTGTGTGACAGAGTGTTGGACCGGATGGGCCTTTGGCCTGATCCAGCATTGGCTTCGCTTACATTCTTATGTCTGGGGCAAGGGATGCTCTATATTCGTGGTGCTTGGGGAGGGGGGAAACAGTGGGAGGGCTTCTACTGTTCTGGCCCCACTGCTGGACCTCCTGATGGCCCCTGGTGTTTTTGGCCTCTGTGTGACACAGAGTGTCAGACCAGATGGGCCATTGGCCTGATCCAACGTTGGCTTCGCTTACATTCTTATGTCTGGGGCAAGGGATGCTCTGTATTCTTGGTGCTTTGGGGGGGGGCAACAGTGGGAGGGCTTCTGGTGTCCTGGCCCCACTGCTGGACCTCCTGAGGGCACCTGGTGTTTTTGGCCACCGTGTGACACAGAGTGTTGGACCGGATGGGCCACTGGCCTGATCCAACATTGGCTTCTCTGATGTTCTTATGTTCTTGGGACTGAAAGATGGAGGCTGGCACGAGAGAATGAAGGCCGTGGCTGGGTCACCAGCAGGACCTCTGCTGATCTTGCCACCCAGCAGGAAGGTGCCGGAGCTGTCCAGGAACTGAGCGTGGGAATAGGAGAGGGAGCATAAGGCCTGCTGAAAGAAAGGAGAGCTATTGGGGGAGGGGGCCTGCCACTAACAACTGCTGTCTGATTGGTAGCCAGTGTCATTGCTGTAGTATTGGGGTCACGTGGTCCCGGTAGCCGGCCCCGGCCGGCAGTCTAGCTGCAGCGCTCTGCGCTAGCGTCTGGGGAGACAGAGGTATAGAATTTCTGCACCTTCAAAGCCACAACTATGATGTCACACCTCTGGTGCGACTGGTCCTCATGGCATCGGCCACAGACCATAACACACAGGTTGAGGCACGCTCCCCGCCCACTGTGGTGTCAGCTACACCAATCAGGTGTCGCCCCAGCATGCACCTCCCTTCCCTCCTGCACCCAGCATCTGGCCTGGTGAGCGGAAGGGGCGCTAGTCTGTCCATAGCTGCAGAAAAGAGCCAGAGTCCAGCAGCACCTTAAAGACTTAACAAAATCTGTGGCAGGGGAGGAGCTTTCGTGAGTCACGGCCCACTGCTTCAGATAACCTGGATTTCCTTTCTGTATGGCTAAATGTGGCACCTGGGATCCCTTAGAAGCTTAGCAGCATCTTTGAGCCTGAACATTTACTGAGGTCAGCGTCCTTATCTGAATGGATCATCTGTCATGACTTGTTGTAAAGCACTTTATGGACAAGAGAGCTTTTGCCCTACTCCAGTATTTCCTGAGGAAGATCCAGTTTTGAAACGTTGTTGTATAATCCGGAGACGACGCCGACGATGTACCTTTGCACTAGGATTTTCTTATGATTTGTAGGGAAGTTACTTATTGTGTTGTGGTGCTTCAGACGGTAATACACAGAAAGCATTTCCTTTGCAAGTCTTGTCGACGGCTTGATTTGTGGGTCAGGCTCTCGCGACTGTTTTCTTTACACTCGTTCTCTGATTAGGTCGCGTTTGTCCACATTCGTCTTGTAAATGTGGTGCCTCCCATGGAGGTAGATCAAGGTGGCTCAACGTGTCAGTCTCTCTGCAGCGACACACAAGAGCCAGAGTCCGGCAGCACCTGAAAGACTTAACCGCATTTGTGGCAGGGGAGTTGCTTCGTGAGTGAGCCGTGACTCATACCCTGCTGCAAAGTTGGTGAGTCTTTCTGGTGCTGCTGGACTCCGGCTTTTTTCTACTGCAGCTTCTGAATAGCCTTCAAGGGCGGGCCCAAGCAGAGTGCATCGCAGTGGTCCGGTGTAGATGTAATGAAGGCCTGAATCAGTGTGGCTAAGGGCCTTGGGAATGTTGAGTTTGGAGAAGAGGAGACTGAGGGGGGACATGATGGCTCTCTTTCAATATCTGGAACGGCTGTCATTTGGAGGAGGGCAAGGAGCTGTTCTGGTTGGCAGCAGAGGAGGGGACCCGAGTAACGGGTTTAAATTACATGCAGAAAGGTATCGGTTGGATATTTTTCATGGTCAGAGTGGTCCAAAGGTGGAATCAGCTGCCCAGGGAGCTGGTGAGCCCCCCTTCACTGGCAGCTTTCAAGAAGAGGCTGCAGGAATATTTGTCAGGGATGCTTTAGGCTGGTCCTGCACTGGGCACGGGGTTGGACTAGATGGTCTCTATGGACCCTTCCAGCTCTATGATTCTAAGATTCTATCTGATTGACCCAGAAATGGACGCAGATGGCACACCCCAGACCACTGTGGCCTCCTGGTGTCTTAAGCAGCACAGTGTCCAGCCCCAGCGGCTCCGCCCACAGCCCGCCCAGATTCCAGACCGCACAGCTGGAAACTTTACTAGCCCAGCATGCAGCTCCGTGCCTGCCGCCAGACTACTGCCTCAGGTGGAACTTGGCAAAGGCCAGGCTGGTGCAGAGATGCCTGCTGCTGACCCAGGAGGCTCCGCCAGTCTCAGTCATGCTCCCTGCGGCAGTGACCGCCACAAGTCCCGTGAAGACCCTGTAGGTGATGTCAGAGGCCCGACTGCCGGCACACACAAAATCCGTCACCACAGAGGCGGCCTCTGTCCCACCGAAGCCCGCGGCAATCCAAACCACCGCTGTGTCCTCCTCTGCTGCCGCCAACCCTCTTGGAGCGGCGACTTTGGATGCCACAACGCCAGCCGGTAATTCCAGCCCTCCCTGCAGACTGGTGCATTCCAAAGCAGGACCCGTTTCACAGACAACAACCAAGACCGTCCTACTGACCTCTGTGCCAACGGCCATGAAGGGTGACCAGGCTCTCCGACAGAAAACGTTAATCCGACCCAAGGGCATGTGGTTGGTCCTCTGAAGACCCAGGGCAGGGTGCCTTCCGTCATGGATGACAGCAGCACATCCACACCCAAGAGAGCCAGTTTGGCGTAGTGGTTAAATGTGCGGACTCTAATCTGGGAGAACCGGGTTTGATTCCCCACTCCTCCACTCGCAGCTGCTGGATGACCTTGAGCAAGCCATAGTTCTGATAAGAGCTGTTCTTGAAAAAGAGCCATTTCTGTCAGAGCTCTCTCGGCCCCACCTACCTCACAGGGTGTCTGTTGCGGGGAGGGGAAGGGGAAGGAGTTTGTAAACTGCCCTGAGACTCCGAGGGAAGGGCGGGGTATAAATCCAATCTCCTCCTCCTCCTCCTCCTTTCTAACAGACACTTATTGCCCCAAGGCATGTTGCCTGCTGTGCCTGGCACCACACTTAGAACCTGGCCAGCTCCATCCTAGCCACTACTGGGCTTCCCAGCAGCCAGAACCTGTAGCAACTTCACGCTTTGCTAACCTGATTTTGTTAACCTGATTTTTGCCTTTGCTATGGAAAATGAAACTTGGTTGTGGATCACAACACACTATGGCAAGTCCTTAAAGAGAGGGGAGTATCAGACCACCTCACATGTCTCCCGAGAAACCCGTATAAGGGTCAAGAAGCGACAGTTAGAACCGGATGTGGAACAACTGATTGGTTTAGCATAGGAAAAGGAGTACGACAAGGATGTATATTGTCCCCTTGCTTATTTAATTTATATGCTGAGTACATCATGCGAAATGCCGGCCTGGATGAATCACAAGCTGGAGTTAAGATTGCCAGGGAAAAGCGTCAACAACCTCAGATATGCAGACGATACCACTCTGATGGCAGAAAGTGAAGAGGACCTAAAGAGCCTCTTGTACAGGATGAAAGAGGAGAGAGCAAAAGTGGGCTTGAAACTCAACATCAGAAAAACGAAGATCATGGTGTCCGGCCCCATCACTTCTTGGCAAATAGAAGGGGAAGTCGTAGAAGTAGTGACAGACTTCACATTCCTGGGATCCAAGATCACTGCAGACGGTGACGGCAGCCATGAAATTCAAAGACGCCTGCTCCTGGGGAGGAAAGCGATGGCAAACCTAGACAGTGTCATAAAAAGTAGAGACATCACCCTGCCAAGAAAGGCCATACGGTCAAAGCAATGGTATTCCCAGTAGCAATGTATGGCTGCAAGATTTGGACCATAAGGAAGGCTGAGCGCCAAAGAATAGATTCCTTTGAACTATGGTGCTGGAGAAGACTCTTGAGAGTCCCTTGGACTGCCAGGAGATCAAATCAATCAATCCTAAAGGAAATCAATCCTGACTGTTCCCTGGAAGGCCAGAGACTGAAGCTGAAGCTCAAAGACTTTGGCCCCCCAATGAGAAGGGAGCCCTCACTGGAGAAGACCCTGATGATGCTGGGAAAGACTGAAGGTCAAAGAAGAAGGGGACGGCAAAGGATGGGATGGTTGGACAGTGTTATCAAGGCAATGAACATGAAGATGAGCAAACTTGGGAGCAGGATGGAAGACAGGAGGGCCTGGTGTGATGTGGTCCACAGGGTTGTGAAGAGTCGGATTTGACTGTGCGACTGAACAACTTGCAGCTTTACTGTGCATCCGCTTTGCTGAGTAGGCAGGATTAGAACCAGACTCCCAGCTGATCCCTGGATCCTTTGGGAATGGATTTCTGACCTACAGGCATCCCTTGGGCAGAGCGCTCCATGTGAAGGTCCAACAGCCCATGCGCTGCGTCTCACCATGAAGCAGAAATCAGTTGCAGCTGCCGGGGAAGGGGATGGAAGCGACTCTTCTCCTTTTTCGCTCACACCTAAACTGCACCTGAACCACTACAGTTGGGTAGGGAGGGTGATGAGATGCCACTTTGTCTTTAGTCACCACCTACTCCTCCCCGGGCAGAATGCGGTCTGGCTCACTTTCTCGAGCCACCTGGAACGCTTAGCCCCAAAGTGTCAGGTAGCCCCGTCATGGGCTTGGAATGCGCGGGGGAGTATTCTCAGTCTACCAGCCTCTGACCATTACTATTCTACTGTCTGTATGTTATCATCTTCCTGACCTTGTTGTGTCTCCAGCTGCAGAACTCCTCTGCCGGGAATCAACGGCTTTTAGATTGTTTTACCCGCTTTGCCCGCTTGCTTTGCCCGTGCACACATGAACTATTGGCTTCAGCTCGTTTGAGTGTTTGATTCCACTATAATTTAGGGAGCCCTGATGTTCCCGGGCATTCCTGACACGAGCTGTACACGTGTCTTTAGTTATAATTCATCAATAAACCGATTCTTCTACTGAAGCCCTGCATTGCGTGACCTGGCTAAGGAGCCTGACACAAAGGCACATTTTCTGTTTCAGCACCACTTTGCCTCTCTCTTGACTGCAGCATTCTGGGGCCCAGCTGGTGCTGACTGACCTTTGGGGAGGGTCGCCCTGCTTTGTCATGGGGGTGGTGCTGGACTACTTGGTTGTTGATTCCATTGATCTGGCACAACCGCTTCTCCTGCCCCCTTGGAGCAGGAGCTCCAAACCAGGCTTTGGCTGTTCCCTCAGAACTGTCTCCTCTGGTGCCCGTATGCTCTGGCACCGCGGCATTATCCGTTGCTGGGCAACATGGCCCAGTAGAGGCAAACGGATAACAATGGAGAAAAGTTACTTGTGTTTTGGAGAGTGAAATCGGATACCGATTGGGCTGTGGCTCAGCCACACCGAAGAGGGCAGTCGGGCAAGTGAGCAAGGCCTCTCTGCTTACCACCCCCCTCCTGGCAATTGTGGCTGCTGCTGCAGAAGAAGAGATGGGATTTATACCCCACCCTTTACTACCCAAGGGAGTCTCAGAGCAGCTCGCAAACTCCTTCCCCTTTCCCTCCCCACAACAGTGGAGAGGCCCAGTAAGGAAGGCGGGACGTCCGGAGCCCTAGTTAAAAGCCTGGCGGAAGAGCTCCGTCTTGCAGGCCCTGCGAGAACTGTAAAAGGTCCTGCAGGCCCTGATCTCATATGGGAGCTCATTCCACCAGGTGGGGACCAAGGGCTGAAAAGGCCCTGGCCCTAGTCGAGGTGAGACGGATAGTCCCTGGGGCCAGGGACCATGAGAAGATGTTGATTGGCAGATGGCGAAGCCCTTTGGGGCTCATAGAGGGAGAGGCGGTCTTGAAGGTATGCCGGCCCCTGGCCGTATAGGGCATTAAAGGTAGAAGAAGAAGAAGAGATTGGATGTATACCCCACCCTTCACTACCCAAAGGAGTGTCAGAGTGGCTTACAATCCCTTTCCCTTCCCCTCCCCACAACAGACACCCTGTCAGGTAGGTGGGACTGAGAGAGCTCTTTCGAGAGAACAGCTCTGAGAGAACTTGTGCCTGACCCAAGGTCACACCAGCAGCTGCACATGGAGGAGTGGGGAATCAAACCTGGTCCCCCCAGATTAGAGTCTTAACCATGACACTAAGCTGGTGAGCAACTTGTGGCAGCTACAAGTATGGACAGTTTCAAGAGGGAATTAGATGGACATATGGAGCAGAAGTCCATCAGTGGCTATTAGCCACAGGGTATAGATGGGAACTCTCAGTCTGGGGCAGGTGATGCACTCTATTCTTGGTGCTGGAGGGGACAGCAGTGGGAGGGGCTTCTAGTGTCCTGGCCCCACTGCTGGACCTCCTGAGGGCCCCTGGTATTTTTGGCCACTGTGTGACATGGAGTGTTGGACTGGATGGGCCACTGGCCTGATCCAGCATTGGCTTCTCTGATGTTCTCTTATGTAACACCCTGATGTGGATCCGGTACACCATAGGCAGCCAGTGCAGTTCACGCAGCACAGGGTGGAACTGAACCGGGTGCCTTCTGTGTGCTGACCAGCCCTTCTGCCACTCATTCCAACTGGCCCCTCTCCCCACAGAGCAATGGCTGGGCTGCATTTGCACCTTCCCTCCCCCCTCCGAATGTTCTTCTGGAATAAAACCCGCTTAAGCAAAAAGGCCTCTCTGACCAGGTCCCCAGAGCAGGTCAATCTCCTGGGGGGGGGGGGCGGGCTCCAGAGGAAATGACTCCCTTTCTCCCCAGTGGGGACCCGAGGTGGTTGACGTCCTCCTCCTCCTCCATATTACCCTCATGACAACAACCCTGCGAGGGAGGCTAGGCTGAGAGTGTGTGTGTGTGTGTGATTGATTCGAGGTCCCTGACCCAGCAAGCCTCCATGGCTGAGTGGGAATTTGAACCTGGGCCAGTTTGGTGTAGGTGGTTAAATGCGCGGATTCTAATCTGGGAGAACCGGGTTTGATTCCCCACTCCTCCACTCGCAGCTGCTGGATGACCTTGGGCAAGCCATAGTTCTGGCACAGCTGTCCTTGAACAATAGCAGTTTCTGTCAGAGCTCTCTCAGCCCCGCCTACCTCCCAGGGTGTCTATTGTGGGGAGGGGAAGGGAAAGGAGATTGTAAGCTGCTCTGAGGCTCCTTTGGGCAGTGAAGGGTGGGATATAAATCCAATCTCCTCCTCCTCCTAGCCTGACCCTCTACGCCCTCCATCGCCCTGGCTCTCTGGGCAGTGGCCACCCATGATTTCCTGCAGGGCCAAGGGGAACAGTCAAGGGGATCTTCATTGGTTGTCAAGGGTGGGATGGTGCTCTACAGAAAGTCACAGCTGCCGCAGAAAGAGAGGGGGTTCCAGGTAGATCACCGAGAACAGATCACCTTGACTTAAAGCACGAGTCAAGGTCTCTTTCGGGAATCATTCCTGACCCTGTTTGCCTGCACAGCCTCTCAGTTTCCCGGGGGGTCTGGACCCCATGCTCCCTCTAAGCCGTGGAGCAAAAATTCTACTTTGTGAGCTGCCGAAGTTGTGAGCAAGCGATTTGGTTGTGGCATCAATGAGATTGCTCCGGAGCCCCCTTCCCGAGCGAAGGCAAAAGTGTGTGAGCTGGCAGAGGCTAAAAAACTGTGAGCTCGCTCACACTGACTCAGCTTAGAGGGAATGCTGGTCTGGACTTGTGGTTTTTTTTGTGGTTTTTTTTGGAGTGTGTGTGAAGCCCTGTCAAGTCACAGCAGCGGGACTCCCGGTGACCCCAGCGAGGGGCCTTCCAGGCAAGTAGTGGATAACTCCATGAAAATGTCTAGACAGTGTGTAGCTGCAATAAAGAAGGCCAACGCTATGCTGGGGGTTATTAGGAAGGGAATTGAAAACAAATCAGCCAGTATCATCGTGCCCCTATATAAATCATTGGTGCGACCTCATTTGGAATACTGTGTACAGTTCTGGTCACCACATCTCAAAAAGGATATTATAGCATTGGAAAAAGTGCAGAGAAGGGCAACTAAAATGATAAAAGGGTTGGAACACCTTCCCTATGAAGAAAGGTTAAAACGCTTGGGGCTCTTCAGCTTGGAGAAATGACGGCTGAGGGGTGACATGATCGAGGTTTACAGGATTATGCATGGGATAGAGCAGGTTGAGAAAGAAGTCCTTGTCTCCCTTTCTCACAAGACAAGAACTCGTGGGCACTCCATGAAATCGCTGAGCAGTCGGGTTAGAACAGATAAAAGGAAGTCCTTCTTCACCCAAAGAGTGATTAACATATGGAATTCACTGCCACAGGAGGTGGTGGCAGCTACAAGCATGGACAGTTTCAAGAGGGAATTAGATAACCATATGGAGCAGAAGTCCATCAGTGGCTCTTAGCCACAGGGTATAGATGGGAACTCTCAGTCTGGGGCAGGTGATGCTCTGTATTCTTGGTGCTTGGGGGGGTCTCAACAGTGGGAGGGCTTCTAGTGCCCTGGCCCCACTGCTGGACCTCTTGTTGGCTCCTGGTATTTTTGGCCACTGTGTGACAGAGTGTTGGACTAGATGGGCCATTGGCCTGATTCAACATTGGCTTCTCTTATGTTCTTATGTTCTTATGCAAGGGAGAAGCAGAGATGGGTTGTCTGTTGCCTTCCCCTGCAGAGCCTGCCTTGGGGGAGGGGGGTCCTCCGCGGGCCCTGCTGACCCTGCTGAGCTTCCCAGATCTGGGGAGAGGGGCCTGCACTTTACCCAGACTGACTGCAGTCGAAGGGCGCCTTTCGCAAGCGAGGCTCAGAACGCATTTAATGCTAACATATGTTTATTACATTTGTGAATAGGGTTGATTTGCAGGCTCACTGCGGGAAACGCGGCTGTTTAATTCCAACGATATAAGGTCTCACGTCTCCGCCGGGAACCTTAATTATTGGAAAGCGAACGCTGATTTTGACGCGATGTAAACACTGTAGCCGCCCCCCCTCCCGCCCGCGTCCCTTTGCAACCATCCAGTTTCTCAGGGGCAGGGGAGGGAGACCCCCGAGAGAAACCATCCAGTTTCTCAGGGGCAGACCCTCCCCCTCCCCCTCCAGCGTTGCAGGATGCAGAGGAGGGCGCTCTGCAAGGTGCTCAGAAGACCGCTCACCTCTCTGGCACGGGAGCCCTCGCCTGCAATCCCGAGATGTGGGTGCTGCTGACGACTCTCTGGGGAGAGGCCAAGCTGAGAGCGCCTGTGGGGGGGGGGGTTTCCTCGGTGCTGTGGGGCCCGGCTGCAGGTGCAGGGCGGGGGCGCAGAAGCGGGGGAGCGTGGGAACAGGCGCACAGGCGCATCCCACCCGCTGCCCTTCCCGGAGGTTTCTCGCCTTCCTGTGGGCGTGCCGGGAGTTGGACTAGATGACCCTGAGGTGGCCCCTCCCTCCAGCTCGCCGCGTCCTGCGCCTTCCGCGTCGGTGGCCGAGGGGCTGCGGCCGCGGAGGATGCCGAGACACCGCCTGCCTCGACTCGGGCCGAGCCGCCGAGGCGTCCCTCGCCCTCCCCAGGCCTGCAGAACGGGCGGTCGCCGCCTGGAGTCCCACCCGGCGGCGCGGCGCGGCGGGGGTGCTCTGCACGCGCTCAGAGGCGCTGTCGTCTTGCGCCAGAGGCTGGGCGACTGAGCTCCCCCTCCTCCCCGCCGTGCCCCGGAGAGCCGCCGTCTCCAGCCGTCCCTGCAGCGCTCCGTCTCCCCCCCCCCCCCGCCGCCGCCGCCGCCCGGCCCCCGAGCCGCTCATCCACACCTCGGTCACGTAGGATTGCGTAGAAGCCGGGAGGGAGGCGAGGCGGCCGGCTGGCTGGCTGGCTGGCTGGGGGCTGCCTCGCACCGCGCAGGGAGGCGAGCGCAAAATCCCTGCCGCCGCCCCCGACGGAGCCAGACCTCGCCCCGGCCGGCCGGGCGAATAACCCCCCACCCCCGGAGCGGGGCCGGGATGGCGGCGGAGAAGGCGAGGCCCGGCGGGCGGACCCCCGGCGGGTCCTGAGCCGGGGAAGCCCCTTGGCGGGAGGGGGCGGCCGCCGGGCAGCAGCGGCAGCGAAGACCCCCCCCCCGCCCCGGCGCGATGGGGCGACGGCGCTGAGGCCGGCGCGGGACGATGTGGGGGCCGCCTCTGGGCGGGGGCCACCAGGCAGGAGCCGCCGCCGCCGCAGCAGCAGCAGCAGCGCCGACGGAGCAGGCCAGCCGGAGGAGGCGGAGGCGGAGGAGGCGGAGGGGAAGGGCGGGCATGTGAGCGAGGGAGGGAGCCCGGAGCCCGCCCCCCCTGCCAAGCAGCCCGCCCGCCCGCGTGCAGCAGACGGCGCCCCGGCGGAGGGAGGGAGGCAGGCAGGCAGGCAGAGGCGGCGGGCACAGGACGGGAGGGGCCCGGGCGGGGGGGCCATGAGGGCTGGCCCGGCCGCGGACCTCGGCACCGCGCCTCCTTCCCCTTCGCCGCCGCCCCGGCAGCCCCGGGAGACCTCTGCGGACAGCCGGGGGGCACCGGACGCCGTCCCGACGGACCAAGACGCCGCCGGGCCCTGCGCTCCGGGAGGGGTTCCTGAACCCGGCCGCTGCCGCCGCCGCTGCCGCCGCTTTCTCCTCCTGAGGACCGCCGCCGCCGCTGCCCGCCCCTTCGCGAAAAGCCCTGCCTTGGACGGGCCGCCTTGGAGCGGACCTGCCGCCTGGCCCCGGAGCGCCGGACGAGGCGAGCGCTCGCCCGCCTAGCTGGCCGCCTGGCTGGCCGGCCGGCCCGCGGAGCCCTCCCGTCGGACCTGCGAGGCAGGGAGGCCGAGACGTCTTTCCCCCCCGGCCTCTGGGCTGGGGGGGGCGGGAGGGGGCCGGGCGGGGGTCTTGCCGGGCCTGGGGGCTTCTGCCGCCCGCCCCGATGGGGGCCCGTCGTGGGGCGACGCCGCCGCCGCCGCCGGCTAGCGGCCTGTGACTGCTGCCCGCCCCGTCCGTGCGGCCATGGCGGCGGCCATCGCCAGCTCGCTGATCCGGCAGAAGCGGCAGGCGCGCGAGTCCAACAGCGACCGCGTCTCGGCCTCCAAGCGCCGCACCAGCCCGAGCAAGGACGGCCGCTCCCTCTGCGAGAGACACGTCCTCGGCGTCTTCAGCAAGGTCCGCTTCTGCAGCGGCAGGAAGAGGCACGTCCGGCGGAGACCAGGTCAGTCGGTCGGTCGGTCGGTCGGTCTGGGGGCTCCCCTCGGGGCCAGGGGGACCGGCAGTGCGGCTCTGTCTCCTTGGGGCGTTCGAGGGGAGGCGACAGCAGTCGGGGCTTCTGGACTTCTGGCCCCGCTGGTGGACCTCCCGAGGGCACCTGCATTTGGGCCCCTGTGTGACAGAGAGCGTTGGGCTGGAGGGACCATTGGCCTGATCCAACAGGGCTTCTCTTAGGTTCTTACATCTGGGGCAGTGAAGCTCTGTCTTCTTGGTGCTTGGGGGGTGGGGAAGAGTGGGAAGGCTTCTGGAGCCCTGGCCCCACTGCTGGACCTCCTGAGGGCCCCTGGTATTTCTGGCCACTGTGTGACAGGGAGTGTTGGACTGGATGGGCCATTGGCCTGATCCAATATTGGCTTCTTTGATGTTCTTACATCTGGGGCAAGTGATGCTCTGTATTCTTGGTACTTGGGTGGACAGAGTGGGAGGGCTTCTAGTGTCCTGGACCCACTGCTGGACCTCCTGATGGCACCTGGTATTTCTGGCCACTGTGTGACAGAGTATTGGACTGGGTGGGCCACTGTCCTGATCCAACACTGGCTTCTCTTGGGTTTCTTATGTCTGGGCCAAGCGATGCTCTGTATTCTTGATGCCGAGGGGTCAACAGTGGGAGGTCTTCTAGTGCCCTAGCCCCACTGCTGGACCTCCTGATGGCCCCTGGTATTTCTGGCCACTGTGTGACAGAGTGTTGGACTAGATGGGCCATTGGCCTGAGCCGACATGGGCTTCTCTTGTGTTCTTATGTCTGGGGCAAGTGATGCTCTGTATTCTTGGTGCTTGGGGTGGGGGTCAACAGTGGGAGGGCTTCTAGTGTCCTGGCTGGCCCCACTAGTGGACCTGCTGAGGGCCCCTGGTATTTTTGACCCCTGTGTGACACAGAAGAGTGTTGGACTGGATGGGCCATTGGCCTGATCCAACCTTGGCTTCTCTTGTGTTGTTGTGAATGTGGGCCAAGGGCCGGGCCTGGGGACTGATGGGAGACCCTGCCAGAGTTAGGGTTGGGGAGGGGCCTTTGTACGTGGACCATTGAGCTGGTATCTGTCATTGCTGTGTGGTGTACAGGTTGGTTTGGGGAGGATGGAAATAGGGCCATGGACAGAAAACTCCTGAGTTGCCAAACCTTCTTTTTGTCCAGCTTTACCACTGGGCTGTTTTTTAAAAACTTAATTTCTTTTATTCATACCCCACTTTTCTCTCCCAAGGGGGCCCAAAGTGGTTTACATCCACCCTGCGAGGTAGGCTACTCTGAGAGTAAATTAGAGGTGATGGTTTCTGTGATTTTGTTTTCCCCCACCCACCCCGGGAACAGATGACACCAAGAGAGTGTCAGTAGTGTTCCTGAGCATGTGCAGAATACTTTTGAGGAGCTGCCAGAGAGAGTGCCAGTGGATATCATACAGTGTGACTCTCAGGCATGGACTAGGGTGACCTCCACTGTCCCCTCTAAGCTGCGTTAGTGTGAGCCAGCTCACGCTGTTTCAGCCTCTGGCTCACACATTTCTGTCTTAGCTCGAGAAGGAGGGCTCCAGAGCAAACTAATTTATGCAGTGGCCGAATCGCTCACAACTTTAATACCGGTAACTCACAAAGTAAAATTTTTGCTCACGCAGCTTAGAGGGGACATTGGTTACCTCGTTCACGCATGACCCCTTTTAGCTGTAGACAGCGTTTCGGTTGTATGCCCGAAAATGGCATGTGAGACTTTTCTGGCGTACATGTTGGCAAAGGGGTGCACTCGTCAGGAACGCTGGGTTTCTTGTGGCTCACGGATTGTGGTCGGCTCAGGTGTGGGGGCTTGCAGGAGGTGGGCATCCCCTTTTGAGTGTAACCCCTGGAATGGCGCTTCAGTGTCAGGCTCCTATCCCGGACTATGAAGGAGATACGTCAGGTAGCGTGGAAATGCTTCCCCGCTGCCCACTGCGTGTCTCTGAGCAGTTTCCAGACGAATGTATCGGGGGGATAGATCAAGATGAGCAGCCGTGTCAGTCTGTCTGTAGGCAGTCGGAAAGAGCCAGAGTCCAAGTAACACCTTCAGGGCTAACCAAATTTGTGGCTGGGGAGGAGCTTGCGTGAGTCGCCGTTCTCTCCTCCAGATACCTGGATTTCCATTCTATACGGCGAAATGTCGAGCCTTCCGTGGAGAGAGATCAAGATGTCAAGCCCTGTCAGTCTGTCCGTAGCAGCAGAGAAGAGCCAGAGTCCAGGGACACCTTCAAGACTAACAAAATTTGTGGCAGGCCTCAGATTTTGTTAGCCTTTAAGATGCTCCTGGAGTTCGGCTCTTCTCTACTGCTTACCCTAACCCTAACCTAACCCCGTTGCTCCGTTTATCGCCCCTGAAGAAAGGAGCTGTAGTCCACAGACCCTCGAGATGTCTTTGGGAGAATTAGGGACTCGGTGGCGGACCTCTGCCTTGCAACGGGGAAGGCCCCGAGTTCAGTCCCCTTCAGTGGCGCTTCCGCAGCACTCATTGGGAAAGACCCGTCCGCACCCAGCAGCCGGATCCTGCGGGAGGAGACCACACGGGTGAGGTTGGCTACGGATCTGGCCCCGTGTCAGGCAGCCTCAGACAGTCATGTCCACGTTCTCCGCCTTGTCCTATCTCTGCAGTTGCGCGAGTGTGGCTTACACGCCCATGTGCCAAAGCGTGCGTTTCCTTGCCAGACTGCAGTTTGTCAGCTTCTGTCAGAGGGGTGGGGTTGCAGTCCCTGAGGGCAGGCCCCTCTGCAATCGGGTCAGCCTGGCACGGGCCCTGCCGCAGCTCCTGGGTGTCCCGTGGGCGCCTTCGTGCTGTTCACCACAGCGCTTGGTCCATGCAACACGAGCATTTCCCCAGGTTTGAAGATGTAGTGGCCGAGTCCTCTGTTCCTGGAGCTACGAACCCTCTGGGCGTGTTCTGCATTCCTCCCCTTCATGCACAGCTTTTTTGGGGTGGGGAGCTGTCATAAATATTTCAGCTAAACTGGCATCAGTTATAGGGAGAGGCAAACAGCAGTGAAAAAGCTGCGGTTTGGCACCAAAAATTGTTTGCTGCAGCTTTAAAAGTAGCATCTGCTTTGCGTACACATCTGTGTGTGGAGTAAACACGATGTCCCACATCAATACTAATCTGTTTTCTTATTTATTTCGTGTGTACCCCACCCTTCTCCCCGCAGGGGACCCAAAGCAGCAGACTGTGTTCTCCTCACCTTCCTTTTATCCTCACGAGAACCCCGTGAGGTAGGCTAGACTGAAAGAGCGTGATTCGAACCCGGGGTCTTCCCCGAGCCTGGTCCAGCAACACATAACCACTACACCATGCTGGCTCTATTCTCATAACTTAGGGATTTCGACTGCCTTATTTCCTATGAAGATTTTAAAATCGTTTCTCTATATAGGAGAGTAAATCTGGACTAGGCCGAAGTCTGCTTAGACCAGCTTCCCGTAAACAAACAGAAACAGAAGCAGTGACTCCAGAGGGATGCCTCGTTTCTCCCCCTAGGGTGTGGCTTGGCTTCCTTTCTTGAGCCGCCTGAAGTTCTCTCCCCCTGTCCCCGCGAAGGACTCAAGCTCCCTCGTTGGGATCTGCTGATGCCGTTGGAAAAGCAGCCGGGACCTTCTCGTCTTTGCGTCAGTGCCGTGTGTGGGGTGTGGTTTGTGGGATCTGCAGCCCCTGTTCGTTTGCAGAATCTGGATAGGTTGGATGTTGCTCTCTCCTGCCAGGATGGCTCCCGTGTCTGCTGCTAGTCACAATGACGCCATGTTCAGAGACAGTAACCTTTGGAATCCCTGTGGAGCAGGCAGCCGGGCGAGAGGCTGTGGTCCAACTTGCTGGCCTTCCAGGGGCTCCAGAGAGCCAGTTTGGTGTCGTGATTAGGTGCGCGGACTCTAATCTGGGAGAACCGGGTTGGATTCCCCACTCCTCCACTTGCAGCTGCTGGATGACCTTGGGCACGCCATAGTTCTGTCAGAGCTGTTCTCTCAAGGACAATTCTGGAAAGAGCTCTCTCAGCCCTGCCTACCTCCCAGGGTGTCTGTCGTGGGGAGGGGAAGGGAAAGGAGTTTGTCAGCCGCTCTGAGACTCCTTTGGGTAAGTGAAGAGCAGGGGATAAATCCAGTCTCCTCCTCTTGTTCTTCTTCCTGTGTGGAGTGCTGGGTCTAGTGGAACATCCCTTTGATCCAGCGCATGCCCTCGTGTCCCCACGCCTTGTGGCGATGGCGTATGTTCCCCCATGACCAGCTGCCACTCTGCATCGTTCAGGGAAACAGGATGAAACGGGAACTCCAAATGTTTGGGGAAAGCAACGTGCCCTGTAGGGATTCCGGGCACCATGACGGCTTGTACTTGCGTGGGGAAATATTGTCTTGATTGTGGAGCAGGCGCTGCGTTGCCTGCAGAGTGACGGGGAAGTCAATAGACGCCGGGTCAGTTAGAAAGATGGCGATTGATCGCGCCCCACTTCTCAGGGCTGCCGTGGTGGGTGCTTTGACTTCATGGGCGTGGCCTGTCGGGTGGGGTGCGGGAGCCTGGGCGTGATTTGGGGCAGGGGGGGCTGAACCTCCTCGGGGCTCCCACTTCTTGCTGTCATTTCGGGTGCCTAAGATCTGGAGGGACGTGGCTGTTGGAAGCGGCTCACTCAGCGGCCTCGTGAAACGGGAACTTCCCAGGCCTGTGCCTGTTTCAGAAGCCACACTGCATTCGCCTTAGTTGCATAAGAGCAGGCTTTCCCGTAGGAAAGGATGCACATTTTGTGCATGCTCAGAGGCACACTCCTTTCCGCACAGACGTACAAAGAATGCACAGCGGCTGATTCTGCATAAAGAGCCAGTCTGGTGTCGTGGTGAAGTGCGCGGACTGTAATCTGGGAGAACTGGATTTGATTCCCCACTCCTCCACTTGCAGCTGCTGGATGACCTTGGGCAAGCCACAGTTCTGGTACAGCTGTTCTTGAGAAAGAGCAGTTTCTGTCAGAGCTCTCTCAGCCCTACCTACCTCGCAGGGTACCTGTTGTGGGGAGGGGAAGGGAAAGGAGTTTGTAAGCCGCTCTGAGACTCCCTTGGGTAGTGAAGGGCAGGGTATAAATCCAATCACCGCCTCCTCCTCCTCCTCCTCCTCCTCCTCCTCCTCCTCCTCCTCCTCCTCCTCCTCCTCCTCCTCCTCCTCCTCCTCCTCCTCTTCTTCTTCTTCTTCTTCTTCTTCTTCTTCTTCTTCTTCTTCTTCTTCTTCTTCTTCCTCTTCTTCTTCTTCTTCTTCTTCTTCTTCTTCTTCTTCTTCTCCTCCTCCTCCTCCTCCTCCTCCTCCTCCTCCTCCTCCTCCTCCTCCTCCATGGCTGGTTCCCCCACTCACTAACCCCCCCAGCAGTGCTCTGATGCTCATGGAAGGAGGAGGCTGAGCATTCCATGGGATGGCAGCTTTTCCTTTGCCCTGACGTGGATGGCCCAGCCTGGCCAATCCTCTCATGTCTCAGAAGCTAAGCGGGGCCCGTCCTGGTTAAGGACGCCGTTGAGGAATTCCAGGCTCGCTGCACAGAGGCAGGCCATGGCAAACCATCTCTCCTCACCCCGTGCCTTGGAAATCTTACGGGGTGGCCATAAGTGTTTGTCAGCATTTCCCCCTGACCCAGATGGCCCAGGCTAGAAGAAGGAGAAGAAGAAAAGATTGGGCTGAGAGCCAGTTTGGTGTAGTGGTTAAGTGGGCGGACTCTAATCTGGGAGAACCGGCTTTGATTCCCCACTCCTCCACTTTCACCTGACTGGATGACTTTGGGCAAGCCATAGTTCTGCTCAGAGCTGTCCTTGAAAAAGAGCAGTTTCTGTCAGAGCTCTCTCAGCCCCACTGACCTCACAGGGGGTGTCTGTGGTGGGGAGGGGAAGGGAAAGGAGTTTGTAAGCTGCTCTGAGACTCCAAGTGAAGGGCAGAGTATAAATCCAATCTCTTCTTCTTCTCTTCTTCTTATACCCTGCCCTACACTGCCTGAAGGAGTCTCAGAGTGGCTTACAATCTCCTCTCACTTCCCCTCCCCACAACAGACACCCTGTGAGGGAGGCGGAGCTGAGAGAGCTCTCCCGAGGACTGCCCTGGAGAGAACAGCTCTGAAAAGACTTGTGATTGACCCAAGGTTACACCAGCAGCTGCACGTGGAGGAGTAGGGAATCAAACGTGGTTCTCCCAGTTTAGAGTCCAACTCGTAACCACTACACCAAACTGGCTCTGTCTTGTCCAATCTGGGAAGCTAAGCAGGGTCAGCCCAGGTGGGTCTTTGGATGGGGGACCACCCCAGAAGTCCAGGGTCAAATGGCAGATCCACCTCTTTGTGTCTCTCATCTGGAGGAGCCCCGTGGGGGGTCACCATAACTTGGCTGCCCCTTGACGGCCCTTTCCACCCCCCCACCTTCCGTTTCCACTTTCAGTTCAGTGCTGAACCTGGATGATCGGGGGTGGGTGGGTGGACCAGGGGCTGAGCCATGTCCAGGCCAGCTGTGGGATGAGGGGGCATGACGATTGAGCCCCCCGGCTGGGCTGGGGTACCCAAATGTGGCCCTGTGGAACAGACTGTCTGGAGCTGAAGGCTGGCGCGGAAAGGCCTTTCAGTGGGGGCTCGGCTCCCGTTGCTGCTCTGGTGTGGGGCCAAGGGGGTTCCGGGGAGTTTGTGTGGGACGGCAGCCTGGCCGTTGGTGCTGCAGTGTGGGAGCCTTGGCTACACCCGGGCCGTTGGGGGTGGGGGGAGACCAGCTAGAGCTGCAGTGCCCGGCAGGACTGGACAGCTCTCGCTCGTCCACACCTTTTCCGTCTGTCAAGGAGGTGAATGCTCTTGAATGCCCCCCCCCCGTGGCTCCGAGGAGCTCGGTGTGGCTGTGGGCGGAGGGGGCGAGGAGGGATGCTAACCAGGGCCAGATTTGTCATTGCCAGCGGTGCTGTTGCTGCTCTGATCGCTTAGCGTGGATCGTCTGCCGGTGAGTGCCGAGGTGCTGCTCGGAACGGCAAACTACCTCTGCTCCTGGGTTTGCGCTTCAAGCGAGGCAGGCAGGGTGCACACCTGAAGCTTCCTTCGACTGGATCAGACCCTGGGTCCCTCAAGGTCAGTACTGTGCTCTCGGACTGGCAGCGGCTCCCCAGGGTCTCAGGCAAAGAGTTCTTCCCCATCACACACAGCCGGAGCCTTTTAGCTGGAGCTGCCACCAGGGATTGAACCCGGGCCCTTCTGTGTTCCAAGGAGGTGCTCTGCCATGGAGCCACGGCCCCTCCCTAGTGAGATGGGAAAGGGGGACTTGGGGCTTGGTGGGTTTTCTGGAGAGGCTGGCGGAGGAGGTGGCTTGACCGTCCGGACCGACTCGTCTCGGCTGTTGCATAAAGCAATCGTCGTGATGCTCTGTTTATGATCCGCGGCTTATTATTTACGATGACTTTGGGTGACGTTTCCAATTTGCAAAGTGCCTTTTTGCGGCCGTGGTTGATGGACTGGACCCTCCCTGGCGAAGGCGCCGGCCGCTCCCGTGTCCGCATTGTGGAGGGGAAGTGGGGCGGAGGGCCCGGGCCGCTCAAGGTGGAGGGCAGCCCTTGGCCCCCCGGGGCCCCCTTCAAGGGGAATCTGCCGGAGATTTTGGAGCGCTGCTGCCAGTCCCCGGAGACAGGTCTGGGGCGCGGGGGGCCGAGGAGGGCCTGAATTGGTTGGCGTGCGTGCTGGCTTCCCTTGCAAGAGGCTGGGGTTATTTCCTCCCCCCCCTTTGTGTTCTGTGATTCAAATGGCCTGCCCCATTTTTTTGTTGAATGCACCACAGATGCAAAATAAGGGGAAAAAGTGTCCGTGGCAAGTAATTCGGATGTGCCAGACTGACAGCCGCCTGGACTGATTGCGCCAATGAGATCCTGGCCAGCTCCGGGTTGCCAGCTCCAGGTTGGGAAATTCCTGGAGGTTTTGGGGGGTGGAGCCTAGGAAGGGTGGAGTTTGGGGGAGGGAGGGGCCTCAGCGGGCATGTGATGCCAGAGAGCCCACCTTTCAAGGCTGTCGTTTGGTCCAGGGGAACTGATTTCTCTAGTCTGGAGACTGGCTGGAGTTCCAGGTGGTGCTCCCTCTAAGCTGTGGCGTCTTGTGAGCAAAAGTCCTACTTTGCGGGCTCCTGGCGTTAAAGCTGTGAGCGAGCGATTTGGCTGCTGCATAAATTAGTTTGCCCTGCAGCCCTCCTTCCTGAGCCGAGACAAAGATGTGTGAGCCAGAGGCTAAAAAACTGTGAGCTGGCTCACACTCACTCAGCTTAGAGGGAACACTTAAGCAAAGCTCCCTCTAAGCTGTGGAGTCTTGTGAGCTAAAATTCTACCTTGTGAGCTACCGGCAATAAAGTTGTGAGCGAGCGATTTGGCTGCTGGATAAATAGGTTTGCTCTGGAGCCCTCCTTCCTGAGCGAAGACAAAAATGTTCGAGCTGGAGGCCAAAAAACTGTGAGCTAGCTCACACTTAACTCAGCTTAGAGGGAACTTCCAGGAGATCTTCAGGCCCCACCTGGAGGCTGGCAACCTCATGAGCAGCCCTGGCTCTGGTTCTCCTAAGAGATGGAGCTGTTATCAGGAGCCGGCAGGCCTTTCCGGGGACCGCTAGTGATTAGCTCTGTAGGGAGCAGAATTAGAACCCGCCCCTCCTATTTCACAAGGTGGTCCTCTAAATCCGCGGGCGTCCTGAAGGCCAGATCTGCTCCCAGAGCAATTTTCCCGGCCTCTTCTGGCAACCCTTTAAAAATGCAGGGATTGGTTTGTTGACCGTTTGCTTGCTTAAATATTTATCTCCCCTGGTCCGTGGTGTTCCAAGGGGTGTATTTCAAAGCATTCTGCCTGGTTGATCTTATAAAGCGGTTAACCAAAGAGATGAGTCTCACTGGAAGGAGGGAATTTTGTTTCCAAAAGTGTTCCGAGATGAGGAAATTTCACGTTTCAAGAGGGTGGTTTGTCTAGCAAAGAGTGCTTCTCCCCCCCCCCCCCACGATACTGCCTGGAAGGTTGAACATTGCCGGCCCCCCAAAGAGAGACGCATCTGGCTCTTCTCCTCTGCAGACTGAGGTGCTCTGCAAAGAGCCCCTCCTTGCCCTTGGCGTGTTTCGGAGAGCTTTCCCCCTTGCGGCTTGGGTGGGGAAAGGTTTGGGCCCTCCGTGCACATGGAGCAGCTGGGATTTCCCGGGTCCCGCCAATCACCCTTTCTCCGCACCCTCCTTTGTCAGGCCTGGAGGGGCGGATTTGACTCCAAACATCTCAGAAAGCTCTCAGAAGTCCCGCAGAACCGCTTCCCTTTCATCTGGGGCTTGCATTTTTCACCGACCGCTTTGTGCATCCCACATCGGGTATCTGGGCCAGGGGCTGATGAATAAATGCTTGCGCGGGAAAAAAAAGTGGCAGTTCTGTTTGTAGCCGGGCTTTCTGCGGCGTCTCCGGCACAGCCCGAGAGCCCCTCGCTGCTGCAGTGGGCAACTTTTGGCTGACGAGCCAGCCGCTTGGTTCGTGGAGAATGGGCATGGTGCAGAGGCGTGCCAGCTCTGGGGGCCAGACGCAACGCTCCCTCTAAGCTGTGATGTCTCGCGAGCAAAAATTCCACTTTGTGAGCTACCGGCATTAAAGTTGTGAGCGAGCTCTTTGGCTCCGGCATGAATCAGGTTGCTCTGGAGCCCTCCTTCCTGAGCTAAGAGAACAATGTGTGAGCCGGAGGCTAAGAAACTGTGAGCTAGCTCACACTGACTCAGCTTAGAGGGAAGCCTGGGCCAGAGGTACATGCAAATTTTGCAGAGGCCGTTCGGTGAGTCCGTGCAGTTCCCTCTCAGTGCGCTTTTGGAGTCGTCGTGGGAACGGAGCATGAGAGAAGAGGCCGGAGAGGGAAATGATTCTGGTTCGAAGCAAACCGTGCATTTCTGGAGCCTCAGCATACCTTTTGCATGCTAAAGTGTTTCTGCCACCATCACTCGAGCCGTTCCTAAGAGGAGGAGGGTTCGGGTTAACCCCCGACCCTACTCTGCCTGCACATGGAGCGTCTTTCGCTGGCATCCCTTTGCTGTGAGTCGGGAGAGCATTGGCCCAACACTTCAGTGTGGAAGGGCTTTATCTCAGTGTCTCTTCTAACAGTTAAAGCACATAGGCCGGTATGTGGAGGCATCAGTAGCAGAGGGTGTGGAATGGTGAGAAGGGGAGGCAGGCGGGGAGGGGCCGTGGCTGAGTGGCAGAGCCTCTGCTTGGCGTGCAGAAGGTCCCAAGTTCAATCCCCGGCATCTCCAGTTTAAGGATCCGGCAGTAGCTGATGTGAAAGACTTCAGACCCTGCAGAGCCGCTGCCGGTCTGAAAGAACAGGAACGGCTTTGATGGACCCGTGGTTTGATTCAGGAGAAGCCGGCTTCCTGTGTTCACCCCCTGGATCCCGCAGTGCTCTCTTCCCATTCTGAACCCTGTCTGCACTTCCAGTCTCAATGACCATTAATGTTCAGAAATGGCGTTCCTGAGCACAGGGAGGAGGTGCACGCTTCTTCTGTCTGTTTGCACAGTGCAGAGAACCCGGAGGCTGCTCAGAGGCCAGTCCTGGCTGGGTGGGGACATGCTCTGCATGTTCAGTGAACACATGGAGGACTCCCCTAACCTGCCTCGCAGGGTTGTTGTCAAGATACAGTGGGGGAGAGGAGAACAAGGTTTGGGCCTCCACTGGGGAGGAAGGTGGTGTATAAACAGTTGGTTTCAAAGGGCTGGTGCTGGGGGCACTGACGGCCCTGGTGATGAGTCAAAACAGGCAAAGGGCTCCACGTTCCTCCCCTCCCACCCAGAGTGTTGATTAGAGGCTTTGGCAGGCTTGGCCCTCCCGTTAGTAAGCTCTTCCACTTCAGCAGTTGCAAAGGGCTCCACGTTCCTCTCCCCCTCCCACCCAGAGTGTTGATTAGAGGCTTTGGCAGGCTCGGCCCTCCCGTTAGTAAGCTCTTCCACTTCAGCAGTTGCAAAGGGCTCTTCGTTCCTTTCGCTAGAGCAGAAGCCCTGGGCTAGTTCAAAGCAGTTCCTTTGTCTCAGGCTCAGCAACCGGGCCGCAGAAGAGGAGACTTCTGCCAAAGCCTCTGATGCTGCCTGCCCTGGGAAGCAAGGGGTTGACAAGCCCTTTGCCCTGTTTGAATAATAAAGGGAAGGGCCAAGGTCAGGAGCCCTGATGGTGGCAAGGTGAGAATTGGGGGGGGGGGAGAGAACACTGAGCTGCTGACCTTGATTTATGGCATTTACATCGTTTATAGCAGCACACTTGCCTCACAGTCAGTACAATCCACGGGATGGGACATTCAGGAAAATGCAATGCATTAGGATGGCAGAGGTCGGGAAGAACCACAGCGTAAGTGTTCACACGACACATTAAGCGGTGCAAAAACGGCATGAATAGGATCCTGCTTTTACCATAAGCTAAACACAGCAGCGTAGACCCCAGTCCCTAATCGTTCCTCCGAGGAAGATTGCTGGTCATTTTGTACGGTGCGACCCTCTTGCCTGTGCAAGAAGCCCCTTTTGAGTAATTCAGTTTTGCAAAGTTTGTGGAAAGCCAGGGACGGGGGGGGGGTTCCACAAGGAGAGAGCCACAATGGGACTGTGGCTGATTTGCCATTGGCCGGCTGGCACCTGCGGAAGAAGAGAAGAGATTGGATTGATACCCCCTGCCCTTCACTACCCAAGGGAGTCTCAGAGGGGCTTCCAAACTCCTTCCCTTCTCCTCCCCGCAACAGATACCCTGTGAGGGAGGTGGGGCTGAGAGAACTCTGACAGAAACTGCCCTGGAGAGAAAAGCTCTTCCAGAGCTATGGCTTGCCCAAGGTCATCCAGCAGGTGCAAGTGGAGGAGTGGGGAATCAAACCCGGTTGTCCCAGATCAGAGTCCGCGCACTTCACTACTACACCAAACTGACTCTCAAACTGGAAGCCCCTGCTGGGATGAGCGAAGCTGTCCTGGCGGAGCATTGGAGGGGAGGCACTCTGCGGAAGGGCTTTGTATGTGATCCACGTCATTCAGATTGTCAGATTGGAGCCTCCTGTGTGTATCCGTGCGGGGGGGGGGGGGAGGCACGCGAGCCGTATTCGCAAGACATGCTTCACTTGGCTGCTCATTCATGCTCGCAATCAGCCGCCCAGGAGCCACTTGAAAAACCAGCCTCTCGGAAGTCGCTGCCCTCAACACGCCGCCGCCGGCCTCCGGAATAGAGCAGATGCCGCTGTTCTGTGGCGGGGATCCTGCGGAGGTTGCTTCAGACAGGCATCGTGGTGGCGGCCCCTTCAGCAGGTGGTCACGTCGCCGTTCGGCCCCGAGAATGACTTTTGAGGCTCTGGCACAGCTGGCTGACAAGGTCTGTGCATCTCCCCTCTCCCTCCCTCCAGGGAATGGGACGCTCACCTGGGAAAATCAAAGGCAGGATCGTTCCCCGGGAAGGCGGCTTGTTAAACAATCAGGAGGGTGTGAGTTTTGCCCATTTCTGGGAACAGATGTCGGAATGCAGATTGCAGAATAAATGTACTTGGGCACGAAATGCTGCCCAGGCAGAGGGCCATGAGACATCTGACTCCCACGAACACATAAAGCTGTCTTGCAGTGAATGAGGCTCTCGGTCCATCAAAGTCAGTATTAATATGTTGTCGAAGGCTTTCACGGACGGAGTTCATTAGCTGCTGTAGATTTTCTGGGTCGTGTGGCCGTGGTCTTGGCCCTGTAGGGCCTGACATTTCGCCAGCAACTGTGACTGGCACCCTCAGAGGTATAGCACAGAAAGACGGAGTACTTGACAGAGAGTACTCCATCTTTCTGTGTGATACCTCTGAGGATGCCAGTCACAGCTGCTGGCGAAACGCCAGGTCCTAGAATGCCAAGACCACAGCCACACAGCCAGGAAAATCTACAGCAACTAAAGTCAGTATTGTCTGCACAAACTGGTAGCAGTTCTTTAGGGTCTCAGGCAGAGGTCTTCCCCATCACTGGGGCCAGCGTGGTGTAGTGGTGAAGAGCGGCAGACTCTAATGTGGAGAACCAGGGGGGGTTGATTGATTCCCCACTCCTCCTTCCCATGAAGCCCGCTGGGTGACCTTTCTGCAAACTCTGCAGAGCTGAATTCTTCAAGAGTGCCTCTCTGTGCAGGCCGGAGGGTCGCACTGCCCGAAACAATTCACAAATTGACTTGGAGGAATTTCTGGGGCCCTGTGGTCTGTACTGCTGTGTGTGTAGTTTGCTGCAGGCCGGATCCTGCTGTGTAACTTTACATCATTTAATGTGGCCCGTTAATACTTCTGTTTTGCTTCAGTTCTGCCAGTCTGTGCAGACAATACTGGTTCAACAACTGTGACGGACTTAAAGATCTGGGACCAGCAGAAAGTAAACACAGAACGTAAACTGCTGAGTCACATGATGGAGTGAGGAGGGGGCCATTTAGCTCGGAACCCTCGGTGATTGGCGTTTAACGGACCAAACAGTAGGTTTGGAATTGGCAGTTGAGAAGCAGCAGTTAGTTGTTGGAAGGAGAACTAACAGGGAGTCTGTCAGCGAACTGAAGGATCTCTGTAGCTCTGTGTGTGGAAGAACCCGATTTACTGAGTTCCTCAGAAGGAAGGGGACAGTGACCAGACGGTTAAAAACTAAACACAATAGAGTCACACACCATTGAGACATCTCTCCTTAAAAGGAGCTGGAGATGGTTTAGAAAGGGCTAAAGAACCGTCTGGCAGGAGTCTGGAAAGCTGGTTTGGTGACTGGGGAGACTCAGAGGGACCTGTTAGTAAAAGCCCAAGGAAAACCACAAAGCAGTTGGTGGAGAGGGGGAGCATCAGCATGTTTAGTGAACTGATGAACATCTGTGTATGAACTGAAAGTAATAAGTATACAGCCTAAGTGAACGCAAAGGCAAGAGCTAAAGTCTGAAAGGAAACAAAATGTCCTCTGTAAAGCTTCCAGCCCCCTGTTGTATGGTTTGTAAATAAAGCCTGTTCAGTTTTAAAGTTAACAAGCCGTGGGGCCTATCTCCTTACTGGTAAAGCAAATATACTTAGCGGTGGTCCTTACAAATATCCCTGACCAAGAAGAAATAAATTAAAATACCCTGAAGAGGCTATTGTAGATCTGTATAGAGGACTGGTCAGAAAAATTAGCAGCAGCTCTGACCAGGCACTTCACGCAGACCCTCACGGTACCGTGAATATAAAGGGGGCGCCTGTTGTAACAACCCAAATCCTATTTCATGGTTTATGGTACGTCCTAGCCTGTCGATTGCCTTGACTTACTCTGGGTAGTCCATCTCGCATCTCCCTGAGAAAGGCAGGCGATAAAGAACGTAAAGAAATGAATAAAGCAATGAATCAAAATTCTCCAACAGAAGCCCCACCAGAATGAAGGGGGCCTGCCCCACATGAGCAGGAGGTCTGGTGGGTATGCCTCATTGGCCATCCTGGCCATGAGCAGCTCCCCAAATCCGTGGCTCCAGGTCAGCCTTTCCGGAGTGCAAACGGGATCCCCAAATCCCAGACTTTGCCCATAGAAACTGTCTATTTTCGTTCATTTGGTGAATGTATAGCCAGCCCTTCTGTTACAAAAGGTGCCCACAGGTGGATGTAGATGAAAGAAACGCTTAAAAGTGACTGTATGAGAAAAAACTGAAAGAGCAGTTCTCTGAAAGATCAACCAGCGGCGCCCAGAAGCACAACTGCAGTGCCATTAGTCAGAAGCGGGAATTAAAAGGGACTGCAAAGCTCAAGGCAGATAATATCAGCAATAAAATCGTCTGTCAGAAGTACAGGTTGATAGTGAGGTCTTAAGGAGTGTTGCATTTGTTTAAGTCCATGGACTACAACAGGTTTAAGGTAAAGGTAAAGGTTTCCCTTGCTCGAAAGCCAGTCGTATCCGACTCTAGGGTTGTGGTGCTCATCTCCGTTACCAAGCCGAAGAGCCAGCACTGTCCAAAGACTTCTCCGTGGTCATGTGGTTGGCATGACTAGACGCCAAGGTGCATGGAACGCTGTTACCTTCCCACCGAAGTGGTACCTATTTATCTACTTGCAGTTTCTTGCTTTCGAACTGCTCGGTTGGCAGGAGCTGGGGCTAGAGACGGGAGCTCACTCGGTCATGCGGCACTCGGGTCTCGAACTGCTGAACTACCGACCTTCTGGTCTGCAGCTCAGCGTCTTAACCTCTGAATGTCTCAATTTCAGTCCAGAAGTGCCTTAGAGACCAGCCCAGGTTTTTCAGGGTGGGAGCTTTGACTCTTGAAAGCTTATGCCTCCAAATCTTGTTGGTTTCTAAGGTTCTACTGGATTTGAATCTACTACCGGTTTGGCGTAGTGGTTAAGCGTGCAGACTCTTAATCTTGGAGAACCGGGCTTGATTCCCCACTCCTCCAATTGTAGCTGCCGGATGACCTTGGGCAAGCCATAGTTCTGTCAGAGCTGTTCTTTCAAGGGCAGTCCTTGAAAGAGCTCTCTCAGCCCCACCTCTCTCACAGGGTATCTGTTGTGGGGAGGGGAAGGGAAAGGAGATTGTAAACTGCTCTAAGACTCCAAGTGAAGGGCAGGTATAAATTCAGTTTCTTCTTCTCCTTCTCCTCTCTCCTTCTCCTTCTCCTTCTCCTTCTCCTTCTCCTTCTCCTTCTCCTTCTCCTTCTTCTCCTTCTCCTTCTCCTTCTCCTCCTCCTCCTCCTCCTCCTCCTCCTCCTCCTCCTCCTCCTCCTCCTCCTCCTCCTCCCAACATGGACACCCTCTGAGACTAGGTGTAGAAGGTAAATGCAGGTGGGCGGCCATATTGGTCTCGAGAGGCAAAACAAAATATGAGTCCAGTCAGGTACCTTTCAAGACCAACAAAGTTTCATTCACTGTATGGGCTTCTGTGAGCACACACACTTCCTCAAATACAGTGAAGTGGAATCCACCAGTCCATACATATCGGCAAAGGCTGAGCAGTAAATTAGCATGCAACATAATGAAGATAGTTATCAGATTCAGGAATAACAACCTTGGTTTGCGCGCGCTTAGCATTTAACATAAGGTGTTCTAACAGGTGCAAAGACCAGACAGAGATAAGTCCATACGGTCACCATTTGTTTGAATTCAGTTCCATGGGAAAACACGGAGAGGCAAATGAATATGTCAGACTTGGAGACTGATGTGTAAACCATGTCTCATTCTTAATTGTGAAATGCTATCTGAGGAAGAGTGCGCCGACAACGAAAGCTCATGCAGCGAATAAAACTTGATTGGTCTGAAAGGTGCCCCTGGATGCAAACTGTGTTCTAGGTTTAGAAGGTGTAATTCTGCCTCGGATGGTCCTGGAAGATGGCAACTCTTTCTGGGGAGTGAAAAGGCCTTTGAAAGAGGCTTGGCAGAGCAGGAAATGACAGTTTTGAAAGCAAACGATGGCTCAGCTTTTTCCAAAAGGCTTCAGCCTGATCCAAGTTGCGGGTGATGATCCAAGTAATCTTCCATTGGATCTGGCCCAGATAAATCATTCTAGAATCCCTGGAGCTGGAGGGCATTCTCTTTTTTAAAAATATATGTGTGTGTGCGCACCCGGAAGTCATGATGACAGCTGGTGAACTGTTCCCTCTAAGCTGAGTTAGTGTGAGCTAGCTCACAGTTTTTTAGCCTCCAGCTCACACATTTTTGCCTTAGCTCAGGAAGGAGGGCTCCAGAGCAAACTAATTTATGCAGTAGCCAAATCGCTCGCTCACAACTGAGAGCCAGTTTGGTGTAGTGATTAAGTGTGCAGACTCTAATCCGGGAGAACTGGGTTCGATTCCCCCACTCCTCCATTTGCAGCTGCTGGATGATTTTGGGCAAGCCATAGTTTCTGTCAGAGCTGTCCTTGAAAAAGAGCAGATTCTGTCAGAGTTCTCTCAGCCCCACCTCCCTCACAGGGTGTCTGTTGTGGGGAGGGGAAGGGAAAGGAAGATTGTAAGTCACTCTGAGACTCTGAGTGAAGGGCAGGGTATAAATCTCCTCCTCCTCCTCCTCCTTCTTCTGCTGCTGCTTCTTCTGCTTCTTCTTCTCCTCCTCCTCCTCCTCCTTCTTCTTCTTCTGCTGCTGCTTCTTCTTCTCCTCCTCCTCCTCCTCCTCCTTCTTCTGCTGCTGCTTCTTCTTCTCCTCCTCCTCCTCCTTCTTCTTCTGCTGCTGCTTCTTCTTCTTCTTCTTCTTCTCCTTCTCCTCCTCCTCTCCCTGAGATCCTGGAGAGAAGCTGCCAGTCTGAGTAGACAAAACTGACCTTGATATACCAAGGGCCTGATTCAGTGTAAGGCAGCGACTTGTGAGGATACATTTCACATATGAAGGTGTTGATTTGCTAACTGGTATATGCAACTTGTCCCTAAGAGAGAGGGGGGGGGCAAATGTCACCCTACTTTTTAAGAAGGGTGTCCAGATGGGATCCAGGAAGTGACAGGCCAGTGAGCCTAACCTCTGTCCCAGGCAAATGGGTATGAACCACAATCAAAGACAGGATTATTAGGCTCACAGAGGAAGACTAGAATGGGAGGGACTTGGCTTGACAGCAGCACATGTGAAAGGGATCTGGGTGTTCTGGTTGATCACAAGCTCAACACGAGCCTGCAGTGCGATGTGGCTGTGAAGAAAGCTAAAGCAATCTTAGGATGCATTAACAGAAGAACTATGTCCAGATCACGGGAGGTGGTGGTTCTGCTCTATTCTGCTATGGCCAGGCCTCACCTGGAGTCCTGTGTCCAGTTTGGGGCACTACATTTTAGGAAGGATGTTGACAAGCTCGAGTGTGTCCAGAAGAGGGCAACCAGGATGGTGAGAGGGTTGGAATCCAAGTCTTACGAGGAAAGGCTGAAAGAGTTGGGCCTGTTTAGCCTGGGAAAGAGAAGGCTTAGAGGGGACATGATGGCAGTCTTCAAGTATTTGAAGGGCTGTCACGAAGAAGATGGAGCAGATCTATTCTCTCTGTTCTCTTTTCTCTCTTGCTCTATTCTCTCTTGCTCCGGATTGCAAGACTAGATCTAACAGGTGGAAATTACAAGGGAGTCGATACCAGCTAAATACCAGGAGAAACTTCCTGACTGTCAGAGTGGCTGAGCAGTGGAACAGAGACTTCCTCGGGAGGTGGTGGATGCTCCTTCCCTGGACGTTTTCAAGCGGAGGCTGGATGTCCATTTTTTGAGTATGTCGTAGGGCTCTCTTTCGGATCTGCTCCTGCAGAGTGCAGGGGGTTGGACTAGATGACCTGCAAGGTCCCTTCCAACTCTAACATTTCTATGATTCAAAGTCTGCTGGGGGAATTTCAACTTGACTTCGTAAGAGCAGAGGCCAAATTTGGGGAGGATCCCAGATTATTCAGGATGGTGGAAAATGAGGAGGAGGATGAGAAAAGCTACAGGAAGATCTAGTGTGGGGGTGTGGGCAACAACACGGCAAATGGAGTTCAGTGTAGGCGAGGGTCGGGTGATGCGTATTGGAATAAAATATAACTTTAAGTATGCGCTGATGGGGTCTGACTGGCCAAGAGAAGAGGGAAAGAGATGTTTGGGTATAGAGGAAAACTTGCTGGAAATCTCCCTTTAGCATGCACCAGTGGTGAAAAAGGCCAGTTCCTTTGCTTCGGATTATTAGGAAAGGGGTTGAGAACAAAACAGCCGGTATAAGTTATATCATGATATTTATATCCTGCTTTCCCCACCTTGGCGGGCTCAGTGTGGCTAACAGCATAGATGTATATGTATACATTAAAATTCCAATATACATACCTAAACCCAGGATAAATTAAGATTACCATATAAAACCGTAGGTACACAACACACAGCTATAATACAAGATGGCGACGTTCTGTCATCATTTGAAACTGGGAAGACGTTGCTGAGCAACCACCAAAGAGGCCCTGCTGAATGTTTTGGCCAATTATGACATCCCATAAACTGGAAGGCGAGCCTCTCCAGCTGCAATTAATGTCAGAGAGCCAGTTTGGTGTCATGGTTAGGAACGCGGACTCTAATCTGGGAGAGCCGGGTTTGATTCCCCGCTCCTCCTCCACATGCAGCTGCTGGTGTGACCTTGACTCAGTCACAAGCTCTCTCAGAGCTGTTCTCTCAGGGGCAGTCCTCGAAGGAGCTCTCTCAGCCCCGCCTACCTCACAGGGTGTCTGTTGTGGAGAGGGGAAGGGAGATTGTTAGCCGTTCTGAGACACCTTCAAGTAGTGAAGGGCGGGGTATAAATCTAATCTCCTCCCCCTTCTCTTCTTATTCTCCTCCTCCTTCATTGTATACAACTTTGATGCAGCATTATTTGAAATGCTGTGTGCGGTTCTGTTGGTCGTGTCTCAAAAAGGCCGTTACAGAACTAGGAAAAGTACTCAGGAGAGCATCTGAGACACGATGAGGGGACGGGAGCCCTTTCGCTATGAGAAGAGACTGAAGAGATTCTGGACTTTTCAGTTTTGAAAAAAAGAAGGCTCAAGGAGACGTGATTGTTATGTATTGAGCCTGAACTGTACTGGCAAAAGGGCTGAGCTTGAGGACACAAGGGCTCGCTAGGATCCTAGAATGGACCAGTAGGGAGACAGGGGTCCTAGAGAAAACCAACTGGGAGACAATGGAGTGCAAATAGCCTATCGTTGGGAGTGGGGTGTATTTGGGGTGTAGCCTTTTCCAGGCATAAATACCCGGCTTTGGGGGCCAGGGATTCCAGCCTTCTGTCTCTTGCTGAATCACTAATAAACTATGAACTGATCACTTGAACGCATCTGACCCCCCCCCAGTATATTGCAATGATGCAGGTGTATAGGGTTGTCCGAGGGGTGGAGATAGCGGGCACTTTCTGTGCCTCTCCCATAACCAGGGGCACCTGCTGAAGTTGCTGGGCAGACAAGAGGAAAGGCTTCTTTGCTCAACAAAGTAATTGAACTGTGGATTTCTGTGCCAGTGGACGTGGTGAGGGCCATAAGCATAGGTGGGTTTAGTAGGAAGTTACACAGATTCGTGGCAGAGGGGGGTCCATCAGTGACTGTTTCGACATGGTACCTCAGGGGAGCCTCCATATCCAGAGGCAGTCAACCTCTAAGTGCCAGTGCTAGGGGGCCACATTGGGGGAGGTTTGGCCTCTGTGCCTCGTTCGTGGCCTTCATTGGCAGCTGGTTGATGCCACATTGTTCAGGGCAAGGCAGTTTTATTTGCACTCTTGGGACCTAAACTGGAAGATGCATATTGGTACTGATATTATTTCCAGTATATACAACTATTTCTGACACAAGGCCAGATATATTGGCGGACCCAAATAGGAACCGCTTGGTGTGTCGTTCAATTCCATGTTGGAACAATTCCATTTGTGGTCCTATTTTATTTATTGTTTATTGCCTTAAGTGTGTTACAGGGACTCTGTGGCTCGTTGTATTTTGTACAGCTCTTGTGAGCTGAAACGGCGTCAGGTCGTACACGGTTCCTTTTTGTGTATTTGTAGCTCCAAACATTTTATGAGGCTTAAATTGGGGCCCTACAAGGTTTTTATATATCTTTGAAATAAACACTCTTTTGTATGTTAGTTGCTGTAGATTTTCTGGGTTGTGTGGCCGTGGTCTCGGCATTGTAGGACCTGACGTTTCGCCAGTAGTTGTGACTAGCATCCTCAGAGGTATAACACAGAAAGGTGGAGTACTCTGTGTCAAGGTGACTCTGTGTCAAGGTGAGAGTCCTCCATCTTTCTGTGTTATACCTCTGAGGATGCCAGTCACATCTACTGGCAAAACGTCAGGTCCTACAATGCTAAGACCACGGCCACACAACCCAGAAAATCTACAGCAACTAATGAACTCTGGCCGTGAAAGCCTTCGACAACAACTCTTTTGTATACTTATGTTTTTTAACTTTGGGCCCTCAATAAGTTTTCTAAACTTCCTTTGGAGGTTTGTGGCTGCTGTGTGTGGAACAGAATGCTAGACTAGGTGGACCCCCAGTGCTGGTCTGATCCAGGAAGGCTTTTCTTGAGTTTTCCTGTGGATTCAGTCCTAGTTCCGCTTAAATGCTGGTTCTCTCTGGTCTGTTGCCTTCAAACCCATTGGATGAACTTCTGTGATGTCACAGAGTGATCACCATCATCCATTCCTGTGTTCTTATGCCGTTCTGCTTCATTCTGGGTGTGGCTTCTTCAGGAGGACTGGATTGGGGATGGATTGGGGCCCATGTGAACGACTGTTGGTCTGTCGGTGCCGATGCTGTTTTAGCTGCTGTCGTTCTTCTAACCTGAACTGCACTGAAGATGATCCTTTATCTTAGGTTAACAGCTTTTCCAGGGCCGGCCCCAATGGGATGTAGGGTTGGCCGCTTGCTGGGGCCACCCCTCTGGCAAACAACCTGCAATCCTGTTGAAATACTTCTTCACCCAAAGAGTGATTAACCCATGGAATTCACTGCCACAGGAGGTGGTGGCAGCTACAAGCATGGATGGCTTCAAGAGGCAATTAGATAAACATCTGGAGCAGAAGTCCATCAGTGGCTCTTAGCCACAGGGTATAGATGAGAACTCTCAGTCTGGGGCAGGTGATGCACTCTATTCTTGGTGCTGGAGGGGGCAGCAGTGGGAGGGCTTCTGGTGTCCTGGCCCCACTGCTGGACCTCCTGATGGCACCTGGTATATTTTGGCTGCTGTGTGACATGGAGTGTTGGACTGGATGGGCCATTGGCCTGATTCAACATTGGCTTCTCTCTTATGTTCTTATGGCATTGGGACATCTGAGGAAAGCAGTTTCACATGCGAGGATTCTTGGTTCTTACACCGTAACATCTTGCAAGGCCTGTGGAGGGGCTGTTGCCAGAAGGGTTTTCCAAAATCCTGGAACTGAACACCGGCTGGGGAAAAAATGTGCTTCAGAGAGGAAGCGGCCATCTCCCCCGTAGCATCCTTGGCTTTCCCCGCAGCGAGAGCTGAGCCAGAGTCGAATAACGGGCACTCAGCTTTTGACTGGCACGCCAAACTTGAGACTGCCAGGGAACCCTCTCTGACTGCCACTTTCTTCCTGTTTGGGCATGTGAGTTTTTGGCCTTGGCGTTGTTTGGCTTCTAGCCTGTCGGCTGGTGGAAGGCCGAGTGTTTGAGCACTGCAGAATCAAGGACCGGGAGGGTTTGGTTCACCAGGCAGTGCAGCGTTTATAGTATTTCTTTCCAGGCCTCTCCCCTCTTAGACTCAAGGTGGTTACTAAAGCAGGAAGACGGTAAAGGTAAAGGTTTCCCTTGCTTGAAAGCCAGTCATCTCCGTTTCCAAGCCAAAGAGCCAGCGCTGTCCGAAGACATGGTCATGTGGCTGGCATGACAGAACGGAACCCCTTCCCGCCAAACACAGAACATGGTCATGTGGCTGGCATGACTACCAGAACGGAACCCCTTCCCGCCAAACACAGAACACCTTCCCACCAAAGTGGTACCTATTTATCTACTTGCAATTCCTGGCTTTCGAACTGCTAAGTTGGCAGGAGCTGGGACCAGAGACGGGAGCTCACTCTGTCCTGCGGCACTCGGGTCTCGAACTGCCAAACTACAGACTTTCCAGTCTGCAGTTCAGCGTCTTAATCTCTGAGCCACTGAGGCCCCCTAGTAAGAAGGTACAAAGGCAAAAAACAGTGGAGGGTGTCCGTTTAGGAGACAAAAATATTGCATAGCCCACCAGAAACCCGGCTCCGTAAATCCCGTTCTTAAATTATCTTTGCCACTCGGAGAGATGGGGAGAGAGGGGATTCAATGCCTCCCAACCCTGTATTTGCCACTAATAAGCCTGTGTGTGTGTGGAGGGAAATCTTTTGAACAGGCTCCGCATCTGCCTGCATTCCCGTCTCTCGCATTTGTTGCTCCCTGCAGGCACGTCTAATTAATTTCCCCCCCTCGCAACAGAGAAGCCCGTTGCAGCTCAGGCCTTGCACTAGTGAACAGCACGCCTCTGTTGCAGCTGTCGGCTGGCCTCCCTTCCTCCTCGGGTGACGCATCGGACGATGGAGCTGGAGTGTGGGTGGAGGAAACCGGTCTTTACCGTGCAAGCGCAGGAAAGAGCTTCCCTGCTTGGGGGGATGGGGGGACGGGTGCCATCTGGGAGAGGGGAAGGAGAGGACCCCCCCCTGTGCCCCAGGGTCTGGCTGAGCTTTTGGAGGTGGGGATGTGGGTCGCGCCGCTGGAGACTCCAGATCTGGCTCGGCAAATGCCACGAGCCACAGGAAAGTTGGTTTGGTGCCTTGGAGTGGGGACCTTGTAGGGAAGGGCGGTTTCCTTTGACCTCCCGAGCTCGGCCCTTGGAAAACCACGCATGCTAGAAGAGTGCAGTAGCGACAGCCGTTAATGCGGTACAGCCCTGCAGAATGTAGTGAGGTCAGAGCGCACTGACAGGGCAGGCAGGGAGGGACCTTAGTCTTGCAAGCCTGAAGAGAGCTTCAGATCTGCCTTGTAGTTTGGTGTAGTGGTTAAGCGTGCAGACTCTAATCTGGGAGAACCAGGTTGGATTCCCCCACTCCTCCCCTTGCACCTGCTGGGTGACCTTGGGCAAGTCGTAGTTCTGATAAGAGCTGTCCTTGAAAAAGAGCCGTTTCTGTCAGAGCTCTCTCAGTCCCACCTGACCTCACAGGGGTGTCTGTTGTGGGGAGGGGAAGGGAAAGGAGCTTGTAAGTCACTCTGAGACTCCTTCGGGTAGTGAAGGGCGGGGTAGAAATCCAACCTCCTCCTCCTCCTCTCCTCCTCCTCCTCCTCCTCCTCCTCCTCCTCCTCCTCCTCCTCCTCCTCCTCCTCCTCCTCTTCTTCTTCTTCTTCTTCTTCTTCTTCTTCTTCTTCTTCTTCTTCTTCTTCTTCTTCTTCTTCTTCTTCTTCTTCTTCTTCTTCTTCTTCTTCTTCTTCTTCTTTGTAGTTCTGGTTGATGGGGAAAAAAACACCCTTTCATTTCCAATACTAAAGAGAAACGTGATAGATAAACTGGGGGTGTAAAGTCCCGTCCAGTCGCAGCTGTCATAGGGTGACCTCCCCCGTGCCCCAGGTTTTGAAGGCAAGAGATACTTAGACTGTGATCACACGGGCAGTTTGGCCCGACACAGCCGCTCCTCCCCTCGGGAGCAAACGGGCACAGTCAGACAGCCGCATCTGTCAGGCGTTCCCCAGCCATACTTATCCTGTCATAGGATGACTTGGAGCCGGGTTCAAAAGGCACCACATCAGAAGTGGTGTTTTCTGTTCCCTGCGCAGTCATCACGCATGGCTGGATGTCTGAACATGGGGGGCGCATGCAGAACGGATTTGGCACTCTGAACCTGCAGATCTGTTCTGCTGCTAGGGAGGTGGTTTTTTTTTTAATTGCCTAGGTGCACATGTGCAGCATGCACATGCATGCACATATGCACACTTATGCGCACACGTGAATTTTGGAAATGTTTTTGCAGTGCGCTTGTGGCTGAGGTGCTGCAATACTGTGGATGCTTTACCACGGGATGTCTCCGTGGGTAACCCGCGGCAGGGTGTGCTGTGTGGCTGATATTGTCAGCTAGCTGCCATTTAGCTGTGTGAGGGAGGGAGACCCCTGCCTGGTATTTTAACTTTCATTTCTTCTTTGCTTGCCGCTGCTCTTTCATCTATATGTTTTATATGCCTGACCTTGAGTGCCTGGTTGTAACACATTCTCCTGGGAACCACTCCCCCCTCCGGCCTGTTGGTCCTGGCGGGCTATTCCTGATGCCTCAATTGGCTGTGCACCATCGGGGTGCCCCTTCGAATCTGGTATATCTCACATCCCCCACACCTTTTTCTTTAGTCTTAACACAGATCTTGAAATGTAAATGCTCTGCCAATACTGTACCAATAAACTACACTTCTGAAGAAGATCTGATTGTTGGATCTGGTCGTCGCAAGAGTCTGACAGATATGTCCCGCAACACTTGAAACTGGTTCAGTTAGAGGCGGCACCATATTGCGCCAAGCCTCCAGTGTGCCCGCAGCCTTAGAGGTGGTTTGCCATTGCCTGCCTCAGCACAGCAGCCCTGGGCTTTCTTGGTGGTCGGCCTTCCCTCCAAGGACTAACCGGGGCCGACCCTGTTTAGCTTCTGACGAGATCGGGCTAGCCTGTCCAGGTCAGGGCAGACAGACGGAGTTGGCTAGCCATTGCCGGCCTCTGCAAAGCAGCCCTGACGTCTCCCATGAAGAAGCCCCTTGCTCACACCCTTAACAGCCGTGAGCTTGAATGTTGGATCCAGCCCAGGTCCCTTGCTTGTTGTTTGGAAGGGAGGCCCGCAGAGTGCCACACGGCCCAGTCAGGAGCTTGGACACTGGCCATCTGAACCTGGGGTAGATGAGGGGGACGCAGAAGCAGCCAATAGTGTCCCCCCCCCAAGAAAAACCCTGTCTCCCTCCAGCAGCGGCAGCGAGATGAGCAGAGGGTGCCTGCCAGGCAGGAGTCTTTAGGCAGGCAGAGCTCCCCCCGGGGCCTCGTGTGTGGCCCATCCTCTGCTGCCAGAAAAGGCAGGTGTTGCCAAAATGAGTTTGCAATATTTGTCTGTGTTGATTCCTCTCCTTTCTCTACGTTCAAACTGAAGCTGTCAGATGTGTGTGTGTGGTGGCGGGGAGTTGATTTATGACTCAGCCGGGCGACTATTAAGGCGCCAAAGCTGCCGTGTTCAAACCGGAGGGTAAATGGGCTTCTTGTTGACTTGGAATGGGCTCCCTGCTGGAAGAGGGACCTCAGGGGTACGGCAGTCCTGCCCTCCTCCGAGGAGCGTAGCGGCGTCCAAAGTGAGCAAAAGAGAGGAGAACCCCCGGCCTTCAAATTCCTACAGGGTGACAGCAACGCTCCCTCTAAGCTGTGGAGTCTTGTGAGCAAAAATCCTACTTTGTGAGCTTACTGGCATTAAAGCGGTGAGCGAGCGATTTGGCTACGGCATAAATGAGTTTGCATTGGAGCCCTCCTTCCTGAGCGGAGACAAAATGGTGTGAGCTGGAGGCTAAAAAACTGAGTTAGCTCACACTCACTCAGCTTAGAGGGAACACTGGGCCACAGCCCTGTAGCGGTTCTGTTCGGGAGGTTGTGACTAGGGGATCAAGTGAGGCTAAAGGCCCGGAGCTGCTGGCGCTGTCCGTTCTGTGCCACCGCAGGATTCCCTGGCCTTTGATGGCCCAGTTGGGTCAGGTTTGTTGGATTCTCTGGACTGGGTACTGCCAGGGAACCATGGGAAAATAGCAGAGTGCTCAAAGGCTTAAACACAGCAGAGTTTGGGGCTTGCTGTGGCAACAGACTTGCAAAGTCACAGGGAGTCAGCAGTCAGTTCTAAAACTAATAAGTAACATTTGTTAAAGCAGGGGTCATTTGGAGCAGGAGCACGCAGAAGCAGAGCTCCGGCAGTTAGAAGCACAGGCGGCGGCGAGCCTCGCTCCCAGCTCCCAGCTCCCAACAGGAGCGCAAAGCAGCACATGTAGCATTCCTCCTGGGCCCAGATAGGCTACTCTGGGACTGGAATGACAGCCCCCAGAGTGGAAAGACAGTCCCTAGGGGTGGAGCATGAGTGGTGGGTGTTGCCTTCTGACACACTTCTGGTGATGTCAGAGGGTGTGGCATATGCAAATTAGTTATACTAATGAGTTATGCTAATGAGCTCCTGCACCTCTTTTTCTATGAAATGACCCCTATGTTAAAGGAAATATATGGTTGAGAGTGCAGATAAGAGATGGATATAGGCCCTGGTCACACGAGTGGGATACTGCGCTGCTGAAGGGAGGCAAAGTAGAGCTGGAGCAAAAAGATGCACGGTAGTGCGATCGGACGGTCCCCAAGATGCTGCGCAGATGCTGATAGCTGGCGATCACACAGGCGATGTTGAAGCGCATCAAAGAGTCTTGCGCATGGGCACTCTGATGTTTCGCATACTGTGGAGGTTTGGAACAAACACATCCGGTGCGACGGGACGCATGTGCGTGCTGGATGCGCTGGATTAACTCCGCTTCCGCAATCCGATGCTCACCTGTGACCCGCGTTTTCCATAAGAACATAAGAGAAGCCAATGTTGAATCAGGCCAATGGCCCATCTAGTCCAACACTCTGTCACGCGGCAGCCAAAAATGCCACGTGCTATCAGGAGGTCCAGCAGTGGGGCCAGGACACTAGAAGCCCTCCCACTGCTGCCCCCTCCAGCACCAAGAATAGAGTGCATCACCTGCCCCAGACTGAGAGTTCCCATCTATACCCTGTGGCTAATAGCCACTGATGGACTTCTGCTCCATATGCTTATCTAATTCCCTCTTGAAACTCTCCATGCTTGTAGCTGCCACCACCTCCTGTGGCAGTGAATTCCACGTGTTAATCACTCTTTGGGTGAAGAAGGACTTTCTTTTATCTGTTCTAACCCGACTGCTCAGCAATTTCATGGAGTGCCCACGAATTCTTGTATTGTGAGAAAGGGAGAAAAGTACTTCTTTCTCAACCTGCTCAATCCCATTCACAATCTTATAAACCTCGATCATGTCACCCCTCAGCCTGTCGTTTCTCCAAGCTGAAGAGCCCCAAGCGTTTCCGGTTGCTACTACCTTTTTGCTGGTACTTTTTAAATCCGCTTCTTCGGGCCGATGGTACCGGTTGGTGCTGGGTGCGCTACGCTTCCCAGATGTTGCCGTATGATCCCGCCCGTTTGATGCGCCCTCAACCTGTTCGTTTCACGGGGCAAATCCTCCCGTGTGACCGGGGCCATAGAATGTCTATTTGTCAGGTAACCCTGCCATAGCTGGGAGTCGTGGGGGAAGACATCTTTCACTGTTCTGGAATGCGGGAGGAACACAGAGTCGCCAGCTTAGGTTATTTACTATGTCTGTAGTGTGTCTTATCGTTTCGCCTATTCTATCTAGCTAGATGGTGTTGGATGATGGAGGCATGCCCAGCCTCCATGGTGCAAGATGGAGATCAAGCACTTTCTTCGTGTGTGCGAGAGAGAGAGAGAGAGAGAGAGAGAGAGAGAGAGAGAGAGAGAGAGAGAGAGAGAGAGAGAGTAGAAGCAGAGGGAATGGCCCGTAAGAATAGCATCCTGCTTCAAAGGAAAGGATCAGCTCGCGGGAAGGAAAGGAGGCTTTGTGTGTCCTGACCTCTCTACCTGTCTAAACTCTTTGGTGCCATCTTCTCAAGTCTGAGGCAGGAGACAGGGCCAAGTCCCCCACTGCTAACAAGGTTGGCCCCACAAAGTGGGTGGGGAAGGGGGGACGGGGCGGAGGTACGGAATGGCAAAACGTTGATTCCAGCCTTCCCCGGGGTCATATTTCGCATATCCTTCAACCTCGTTGAAGTCAATTGCCCTGCGGCCTTTTGTGCACTGCAATTGGCAAAATGACGGTTTTAAAAACCTGACGTTTATATGTGGATTCTTTGCGGCTTTTCTTTTGCTTTGGTGGATCGAGGGGAACGATAAAGGTTTATTTTGCGCTCATCGGCGCCTGGTTGCCTGCTCCGTTCGACCCCCACCCCGGCTTGTTTTGTGTGTGTCCCCCCCTTTTCTATGACTTTGCAGTCTGATTGACCTCCACATCGGATTAGCAAAGTACTTTTTTGAGGTACGTGTCCTGGAAGGGGCCAGAGGATGGCTGCAGTCGTAAAAGGGCTTCTGGCTTTTATAAACTGGTCCCTCTCTTGCCTTCTCTTTGACCGTTCGACAGCCGTAAGATCCCAGGCTGCTTCCTTGGAAGGAGAGAGAAAAGAAGAGATTGGATTTATACCCCTTGCCCTTCACTACCCAGAGGAGACTCAGAGCGACTTACAAACTCCTTTCCCTTCCCCTCCCCACAACAGACGCCCTGTAAGGTAGGTGAGGCCGAGAGAGCTCTGACACAAACTGCTTTTTCAGGAACAGCTGTGCCAGAGCTTGTGACTGACCCAAGGTCACACCAGCAGGTGCAAGTGGAGGAGTGGGGAATCAAACCCGGTTCTCCCAGGTTAGAATCCACTCACTTAACCACTACACCAAACTGGCTCTCTGTGAAGCGTGCAGCTAAATTCAGGATTGTGCTGGCCCTGCTTGTGTGTGTGTATTTGTGTATTGGGGGGGGGTTCACGCAGGCTTCTGTTTCCTTTGGCCGGAACGCTTGCTCCTTGCTTTCTGAGAACGAATCATCACGCATTTCCTCTGCTCCCAGATACCTGCGTCTCCCAATTGGGTGGGCTTCACTGTGTTTTAATTCAGTACAAGGGAGTGTCACGTGTTCGAGGTACAGTCCAGCCTCTTCTAGTCTCTGTCCCTTCAGGTGTGACATAGGTAGCCAAGGCATTATATAGGTATTTATTTAGAATACTTCTGTGCCGCCTCTTCAGAGTCCCGCTCGAGTTGGCGTACCGTTGAAAACCGCAGTCTTAGAACACAAGCCGTTAAGACATAAGGTAAAGGTAAAGGTCCCCTTGCTCGAAAGCCAGTCAAATCCGACTCTAGGCTTGCGGTGCTCATCTCCGTTTCAAAGCCGAAGAGCCAGCGCTGTCCAAAGACGTTTCCGTGATCATGTGGCCGGCATGACTAAACACCAAGGTGCACCTACTTACCTGCAATTTCTTGCTTTCGAACTGCTAGGTTGGCAGGAGCTGGAACTAGAGACAGGAGCTCACTCTGTCATGCGGCACTCTCGGGTCTCGAACTGCTGAACTACTGACCTTCCACAGCCTGCAGTTCAGCGTCTTAACCACTTGAGCCACCGCAGTTCCTTAAGACATAAGACGCACCCGTAAAACAGAAGCGGACCATTACGAAGCTGGTAAAATAAAATAAAGCCCCTGACTAACAGTCTGAATAAAAGGATGTGTTTTATTTATTTATTATTAAACTTACGAATTGCCCAATCCCTGCCACTGTGGGGCTCTGGGTGATATACAACATATAATGAAGGCATTAAAACCATAAAATGGATACCTAAATAATAACTGATGTAGTAATCTCAAAAGATCAAGTGGCGAGAATTACCGTTTCTTCCCAGTTCTGGACTGTGACCACCTTGCGGGAAGAGGGGAGTAAAGCTGCCCAAGGGAGAGGAGAGGAGAGGAGAGGAGAGGAGAGGAGAGGAGAGGAGAGGAGAGGAGAGGAGAGGAGAGGAGAGGAGAGGAGAGGAGAGGAGAGGAGAGGAGAGGAGGAGGGGTAAGAGGAGGCTTCCCGCCCGGGCCCTGCAAGAAAGTAAAGCAGCTGCCAGTCGGTGTTAGATGGTAAGCCTTTTGTCTGACTCCGGCCAGAGCCATCTGCGTGATGAAGTCCTGAAGTGCTCAGTGCTCGGGGTCTGAGAACATCCCCCGGTGCCTTTCCTCCTTTGCCAGATATTTATTTTATTTTATTTTTCGTATTTGTATCCTGCCCATCCCGTGAGTGGGCTGAGGACCAATGCTCCCTCTACGCTGTGGCATGTCACTTTCATCATGAGTCACAACAATTCTACTTTCTTAGCTACCGGCATTAAAGTTGTGAGCAGGTGATTTGGTCACTGCATAAGTTCGTTTGCTCTGGAGCCCTCCTTCCTGAGCGAAGACAAAAATGGATGAGCCGGAGGCTAAAAAAACTGTGAGCTAGCTCACACTCACTCAGCTTAGGGGGAACACTGGCTCAGGGCGGGTCACAGGGTCTTTCAACAGTTACAATAAAGTTTAAAAGCACAATGCAAACATTGGAAATCAGTGGTTCTGACCCATTAATGTGGCTGGTGAAAGTTTTGACCCATTAATACAGATGCGGTTGCGGATGGATGGATGGATGGATGGATGGATGGATGGACGGATGGTTGGATAGACAGATGGATGGATGTTTGGATGGATGGATAGATGCTTGGATGGTTGGATGGATGGATGGATGGATGGTTGGATGGAGAGATGGATGGATGGATGGATGGATGGATGGATGGATGGATGGATGGATAGATGGTTGGATGGATGGATGGATAGATGGGATGGATGGAGAGATGGATGGATGGATGTTTTTATTTATTTATTTGTTTCGATTTATTTGTTTCGATGTTTGGATGGATGGATGGATGTTTGGATGGATGGATGGATGTTTGGATGGATGGATGGATGGATGGATGGGTGGATGGGTGGGTGGGTGGATGGATGACAGGTGGGAGACGGCAGCCTCGGGATATGTGGACGCCCGCTGCCTCAGCCAAAAGCCTGGTGGAACAGCTCCGTCTTGCAGGCCCGGCAGAACTGATTAAGACCCTGCAGGGCCCTGGTCTTGATGGGGAGCATGCAGGGGCGGATGAAGGCTCACTGGTGCCCTCAGCACTGACCAATCTTGGTGCCCCCCTCATTGAAATGACTGTCATGACAACTGAATTTGGCTCCGTCATTCTACTTTTAAACACATGCGTTTTACTTTCAAACATAGCCTACGACACTGCGCCTCGCCAACAAAAAATAGAAGATAACCCCTACGTTGCACACCATGATCAATTTGCACTCGTTTTATCATTTTATTATTATTATTTTTACAAATCTTCATTTGTTTTTTTTTTCTTTTCACCCTTTTCCCAACTTTGTGGTGCCCCCTTTGGCCCTGGTGCCCTAAGCACGTGCTCAGTCCGCTTAATGGTTCATCTGCCACTGGGGGCTTGTTCCACCAGGTGGGGGCCGGGGCAGAGAAGGCCCTGGCCCTCATTGAGGCTGGATGGATGTCCTTTGGGTTTTCACGGCCGGAGTCCATTAGTTGCTGTAGATTTCCCGGGTTGTGTGGCCGTGCTCTTGGCATTGTAGGACCTGACGTTTCGCCAGTAGCTGTGACTGGCATCCTCAGAGGTATAACACAGAAAGATGGAGTACTTGACACAGAGAGTTCTCCCATCTTTCTGTGTTATACCTCTGAGGATGCTAGTCACAGCTGCTGGTGAAACGTCAGGTCCTACAGTGCCAAGTCCACAGCCACACAGCCTGGGAAATCTACAGCAACTAGAGAGTGTAGACCCAGTTACTGGAACAGAAGGCTGGTCTCAGGGATGGTTGGGATTTCTGTACTCGTGCTTTTGAGCTGGGAAATCAGACAATGGACTGTTAAGCCCAAGCAAAGGGAGAGAGGCGGCTGGCTGAATATAGTGGGGACTAGACCACCCGGGAGCAGGAAATGCTGAGCTCACCTCTGAACTGGGAGGAAAGAAATGGTGAGAGCCAGTGTGGTGTCATGGTTAAGAGTGACAGATGCTAACCTGGAGAGCCGGGCTTGATTCCCCATTCCGCCCCCACACGAAACCTGCCGGGTGACCTTGGGCCAGCCACAGTTTTCTCAGAGCTCTCTCAGCGCCACCGACCTCACAAGGTGCCTGTTGTGTGTGTGTGTGTATGGGGGGGAAGGCTATTGTTAGCTGCTCTGAGAATCCTTAAGGTAAAGAGAAGCAGGGTATAAAACCCTACTCTGCTTCTTTTGTATCCCTGGGGTGGTGGGGTGGTGGCAGCAATACCAACCAACGTATTTCAGAGGGAGTGTTGACTCAGATCTGTGACCCAGAGTCAGTCAGGTCATGCAACAGAGGGCTTCTTCAGAAGACAATGTTTAATGGTGAATCAGAGCGAAAGACACATGTGCAGCTTATGTCTGTAATGGCCGCATACAGTAGGGCCTGCTAAGATATACTACATTCAAGCATCCCCCCCATAGCAGAAGCCAATGAATAACATTTGCGCGCACGGGCAAAAGCAGCGGGCTAGCAAGCAAAACCATTCTAGAAACCGTTATGGTTCCCAGCCGAAACTCCAGCAGCTGGAGAGTGAAGGTCGGAGACCTGATAAGAGACAGTGAGTAACAGTGAGGGGAAGTTCAGACGGAGTACTCCTCCCGCATACCGTACACTTGACAGGGCTACCTGACACCCAAGAAGCCCCTAGTTCAAATGCCACCCCCAATTCACGATCTCAGCAGGTGGGTAAAGGGCAGATGTTCCTGCAGAGCCCTCAGTCTACATATGCACATGTGTGCTATGATATTGCAGTTGGCTTCTGGTGCCCCGCAGCAAGGGGCTTTCAGGGCAAGTGAGAAGCAGAGGTGGTTTGCCGTGGCTTTCCTTGGAAGGTCTCCCATCCAAACACTGACCTTGCTGACCTTCTGAGATCTGGTGAGAGGGGGCTGTTCCGTGCTCTGTCTTCATTATTTGGGGGGAAATGCACACTGGCTAATTTTTAACAATTACTAAGATTACGGTCCTTTCCGCATTTGCCTGCCACGCTGGATTTCCTCAGTGTTCGAGTCGAGGCCATTTAAGTCCGCGGCAAAACAGCATCCAAATAACCCGGGGCAACAGCAGGCTGAAACCGGACCGACCCCTGAAGGGAGGGAATGTAATGCCACATGTGTGTCATAAAATGTCATGCCAGGTAGCGGAGATATAAACTTTATGAAGGACACAAACACAAAGGTGGGGTTTCTTTTACTTAAAATAAAAACATGCTTAAAACATTTAGCACTCTTGCGACATTTTGTTTATTTAACAGTGTCTGGTAACGGACCCCTCTTGCTCTGAAGGAGTGCATCGAAATGTCCGCGCTGTTGCAATCTTGAATGTGCAGTTCAGGTGTGTTATGTGTAAGCTGCAAACCTACGATGACGCAGCAGAACTGGAAGGAGAAGCAGAAGACAGCCAGTTCCACGGCGGGCCTGATAGAGGCCCTGCAGGGGCCTGGTCCAGCCCCCGGGCCACACATTTGACACCCCTGCTTTAGACAGTAGCCAAAATGCCAAGTAGCAATGAAGCGTTATTACTGTCGCCGCATGCAAAGGCCAACTTGAGTTGTTCAGGTGCTCCTGTGATCTCTGGTCTCTCTCAGACCTGGAAGTCCTCAGTCTTGTCCCCACCCCCCGGTACACTGTTGGGTCTTGTGCCGTCCGTGCGCAGCGGGCGTTGTTTCCAGCTGGGTGTCCCTGTCTGGGCAAGGCAGTTTGGTTGTTCAGTGGTGGTTATAGTGCAAAATCCCATGTTGGATCCAGGTGTGAATGAAGCCTTGCGTCTGTGTGTGAGGGAGAAAGGGGGCCTGAGAAACTGGAGTCGGTTCGTCACGTCTGAATTAGTCCGTGTTCCCAAGTGCTGCACTGATTTTCCCCAAAGGAGGGAACTGGGTCCCTCCCCTCCACATCCAGGGCTCATCTGGGTGCCTCCTTGGGTTGCCAAGTGCAAGTTGGGAAATTCCTGGGGATTTGGGGCAGGGGGAGGCTGGGGTATCCCGAGGGTCCACCCTGGGAAGCAGGCATTTTCTCCCAGAGAGCTCATCTCTGTTGTCTGGAGATCCCGTGCAATTCCGGGGGATCTCTGGTTCCACCTGGAGGTTGGGAACCCCCAATGCCCGCCTGCCCTTGCCGTTCCAGCCCCGGCGGATGAAGCTGGCCTCTCTTTGCACCGCCTGCCCTACAGAGTCGTCCATGCCGGTGTGTCTGCTCTTCTTTTGCAGAGCCCCAGCTAAAAGGGATCGTGACCCGGTTATTCAGCCAGCAAGAATTCTTCCTGCAGATGCACCCGGATGGGACGATTGACGGGACCAAGGATGAAAACAGCGACTACAGTGAGTCTCGCACTCGTGTCCTCTCTCTCTCTCCTCCTCCTCCTCCTCCTCTTCTCCTCTCCTCCTCTTCCTCGCTGCGTGGTGATCAGTCAGCTCCGTCGCCTGGGCCCGGTTGCTTCCTTTTTGCAGGGGAGGTGCCAAATTGTAGCCGGGGCTGTGCCTGGTTACCTCTGCTGCTGTCGCTTCTGCCAAGCACCCTTGCCTGCGCTTCCCTTTTAAATCTCTCTCCTCCGGTCATTTCTCCACTCTTTCTGTTGCTGCTGCCGCTTTCTGGGGATGGTGAGGTGAATAAAACTCTCATCTCACTTCCCGAGGAGGGGCTCCGAGCTCCTGCCAAGAGAGAGAGAGTGGAGGTGGGACTGAGCCTGGTGGAAGCTTGTCTGGGTGACACAGAGCAGAGATGGCTGGCTGGCTGGCTGGGGGAGTGGGGGAGACAGCAGCCTCCTGAGGGTGGGGGCGGCAAAGGTTGCAGTAGCTCAGTGGCTTGACATGCAGAAGGTCTCAGGTTCAGTCCCTGGCAACATCTCCAGTGAAAGGGGACCAGTAGCAGGTGATGCAAAGGACCTCTGCCTGAGACCCTGGAGAGCTGTAAAGAGGGGCTGTGGCTCAGTGGAAGAGCCTCTGCTTGGCATGCAGAAGGTTCCAGGTTCAACCCCCAGCATCTCCAGTTAAAAAGGACCAGGCAGGAGGTGATGGGAAAGACCTCTGCCTGAGACCCTGGAGAGCTGTAATGAGGGACTGTGGCTTAGTGGTAGAGCCTCTGCTTGCCATGCGGAAAGTCTCAGGTTCAGTCCCCGGCATCTCCAGTTAAAAGGACCAGGCAGTAAGTGATGGGGAAGACCTCAGCCTGTGACCCTGGAGAGCTGTAAAGAGGGGCTGTGGCTCTGCTTGGCATGCAGAAGGTCCCAGGTTCAGTCCCTGGCATCTCCAGTGAAAAGGGGCAGGCAGGAGGTGATGGGAAGGACCTCACCCTGGGAACCTGGAGAGCTGCTGCCAGTCTGTGTGGACTGTACTGATCTTGATGGACCACGGGTCTGATTCAGAATTAGGCAGCTTTGTGCGTGCTGTGGAACCGGATTTTTTTTACTGTTTTGCCAAGCAATTGGATCAGACTGCGGTCCCTCCGGTGCGGCGTCCTGCTTTCGAAGGTGGACACCCGGATGAGCGGGTTGGTGGTGCTTGCAGAGCCAGATCCAAAGCCGCTTCTTGCTGGGCATCCCTGGCACCTGGCCTTCCGGGCGGCCTTGCTGGTGCCCAGTTCCTCGAGAGCATCCTTGGCTTTGCCGGGCTTTGGCCCCTGGTGCTCAGCGCTGAGCGTGCTTGCGGGTGAATCATGCAGTCCTTCCGTTGCTTTGCAATCTCCCAGAGCGGTTGGAGGCGGGGAGGGGAGGCACACAGAGGCGCATGGCTAATCTCTAAAGTGGCATCTGCATCCATTTAGAACTCTCCCCTACCAACCACCCCCAACCACCCCGCACTCACCGAGCCCCGTTCCTCCTCGTGAGGAAAGCAGCTGCAATTGCTGGCTCCGTTCCCAGTTGAACTGCCAGATGGTTTCTCTCCAGCCCCCACTGCGGATTAGGGGGATGGTAGTGGCCACGGAAGGGCAGTGGCTCAGGAGTAGAGCGTCTGCTTGGCAGGCAGGAGGTCCCAGGTTCAATCCCTGACATCTCCAGTTAAAGGACCAGGCAGCGGATGACGTGAAGGACCATCTGCCTGAGACCCTGGGGAGCGGCTGCCAGTCCGAGTGGACAATACTGACTTTGATGGACCGAGAGTCTGAACCAGTATAAGGCAGCTTTGCGTGTTGATGTGGTCCCCCATCCATAAAAGGCCATCCTTGCTGGTGTTCAGCACGGTTCTCCCCATAGCCCTCAGTACTCAGTTAGACGGGACCGTCAGCTGCTAGCCCTGAGTAAGGCCTTTCTGCTTCCAGGAATGTCCGATCAGTAAACGGCCTGGAACCCTCAGACCTTCAGGACTGTCTCTCCCACCATGATCCTCCCTGTCTTCTCCAGTTTGGTGTGGCGGTTAAGTGTGTGGACCTTAATCTGGGAGAACTGGGTTTGATTCCCCACGCCTCCACTTGCAGCTGCTGGATGACCTTGGGCAAGCTGTAGTTCTGTCAGAGCTGTCCTTGAAAAAGAGCAATTTCTGTTAAAGCTCTCTCAGCCCCACCCACCTCACAGGGTGACTGTTGTGGGGAGGGGAAGGGAAAAGAGTTTGTAAGCTGGTCTGAGACTCCCTTGGGTAGTGAAGGGGTGGGGTATAAATCCAATCTCCTCCTCCTCCTCCTCCTCTTCTTCCTCCTCCTCCTCCTCCTCCTCCTCCTCCTCCAATGTTCATCCCAGCATGAACTGTCAGCCTCGTGTCAACAAGGGTGAGGGCCTTCCCAGCAGTGGCCCCCAGTACTGTGGAACCAACTGTCCAAAGAGGTGTGTGCCTTGCAAGACCTCCCTCGGTTCCACAGGGCATGTGAGGCTGCTCTTTTTCTTTGGGTGATTGTGACCCACCAGGCAGCTGGTGTGCTTTGGCTGTGTCTTCACCATCCACACCCCCCACACCCCCTCGCTTGATAGGGGAATTAGATTTTAATGGGGACGGATTTTTAAACGTTTTATGTTTTTAAAGATTATTTATGGCATCTTTGCATGGGTTTTTATTTTTTATTATTCAACTCAGGGCAGCTTGCATTCATTAAAACATATCACACAATACCAATAGTAATTAAAATCCAATAAAATCAACGTAAAACAATTCAGTTTCAATAATAATAATAATAATAAGTGCTGTTGATGTTTCGCTAACTATACACAACGGCGTCCTTTTTTGTAGGTTTTCCTGTTTCTCGTTCTTCACACAAGCCGGCCACTGAAGCCGAAAGTTGGTGGTGATAGTGGGAGGGCGGCTCCTAGTTGAAGGCCGGGCGGAAGAGCTCCGTCTTGCGGGCCCTGCGGAACTGTGCAAGGTCCCACAGGGCCCTGATCTGTTCCGGGGGCTCATCCCACCAGGATGCTGTTGGCTGCCCCAAGTCTCATTTGGGGGAGAGGGAGCGGGAGATAAACGTAATAAACGAACAAATAGATCTGACCCTTTCTGCAAGGACGTCAGAGCAGCTGTTGTGCCTCACGCCAACCCTGTGAGGTAGGCTCTGTTGAGAAAGAGGGAGTGGCCACGGGCCGCCTGTGGAGGTTCGTGGCCAGAGGGAGGGAGGGAGCTGAGGCTAGAGGCCCCGTCCCTTGAATAGCAGCATCATGTGTGGAAATGGGCCGGATGAAGCTTTTCGCGGCATGGAGGTAAAGAACCTCACCTGGTAAACAGCATCCCGTTTAGTGCCCACCCCCCATGGAATTGAGTGGACTTTCTTCTCCAGGCCTCGGGTGCAGGCACAACTTAAGAACATAAGAACATAAGAGAAGCCAATGTTGAATCAGGCCAATGGCCCATCTAGTCCAACACTCTGTCACACAGCGGCCAAAATATACCAGGTGCCATCAGGAGGTCCAGCAGTGGGGCCAACGTATCCCCTTCAAAGACAGTCGCAGGAAAGGAAAGAGTCACAGAGGACAGGAAATCGACTCCCTGCGTGGCAAGAGCCTTTCTGCCGAAGGCTCGGGATGAAGGACCCCACCTCCCCGGGAAAGCTGTTGCTGCCAACGTGGTTGAAACGGGGATGAGGCTGAAGGTTGCCCATGTGCCGGGTGGATTGGCTCAGCCCCACCTTGACCGCGCTTCTCACCCGTGTGAGAAACCAGCTGTTTGGACTTTCTTTTTGCGCCCTTTTCTGTTTTCTCCAGCTTAAGCTATTGCTATAGAAATGTACACATCGGCATATGTACCCAGTTGTATACCAAAGGCATAGAAACGCACATGCGTGGAAACAGCAAGCCACATCCTTGCAGCGGAGGAAAGCAAGCCGTGGGGGTGGGCCGAGAATCGGAATTGGGGGCTGGGGCTATTGCCTCCGTTCGTACGCTTGCCTGGCATTGCGGGTGAGCCGTGCAGTGGCTCAGTTTGCGGTTGACGCAGAAGTGTCCCGGATGATGGAAACCGAGGTCAACCATGAGGCGTTCCCAGAGGACCTCTCCAGTCCCTGTTTGGAACGTTGTGTACAGGCCTGGTTCCCCCTTCTCAGGAAGGATCGCGTCGAGCTGGAGAAAGGACAACCGAATCGATGAAATGGAAGAAAAGGCCTCGCTTGGACTGGTCCTTTCTGTAGGCCCGTCGTCCGGTCTGTTTTCTCCTTCCTTCCCTGCTTCCAGTTTGTCAGGGCCTGGCTCAAAGGTCTCCAACACGTTGTGGTGTCTGAGGGGTGGGGTATGGTGCCCGCCGACCCCCTTGCCTGGCACCCACCAAGTGTTTCTAGGAAGTGGCTGGAGCTGGTTTTGTTCTCTCCCACTCCTCTTTCGCCATGTATTTTATAATTTACTCCCTTTCTGCCCTGCTCTTGGGCTTCGTCTGTGGCTCCGCCCCCTGCAGCAGCCATTTTGTGGTGGATTCCGTCTCCGGCGGCAGCCATTTTCTGGTTGTACCCGTCACCCTGTGTCAGAATTCCAGAGGTGCCCACAGCCTCAAGAAGGCTGGGAACCCCTGGCCTAGCCTGATCTATCTTAAATCCTTCTCAGGTGCATTGGGTGCAGAGAGAAGTGGATAGAGAAAAGGAGGGGTGGGGGGAGATCGGATTTACATCCCACCCTTCACTACCCAAAGGAGTCTCAGAGTGGCTTACAAACTCCTCTCCCTCCCACTCCCCACAACAGGCACCCTGTGAGGTAGGTGGGGCTGAGAGAGCTCTCTCGAGAACTGCCCTTGAGAGAACAGCTCTGACAGAACTATGGCATGCCCAAGGTCATCCAGCAGGTGCAAGTGGAGGAGTGGGAAATCAAACCCAGTTCTTCCAGATTAGAGTCCGTGTACTTACTCCGGTGGGAAGGTAACAGCATTCCGTGCACCTTGGTGTTTAGTCATGCCGGCCACATGACCACGGAAATGTCTTCGGACAGTGCTGGCTCTTCGGCTTTGAAACGGAGATGAACACCGCAACCCTAGAGTCGCATTCGACTGGCTTTCGAGGAAGGGAACCTTTACCTTTACTTTACTTAACCATTACACCAAACTGGCTCCAGCTGAAGCCAGCTGGGTGACCTTGGGCCAGTCACAGTTCTCTCAGAGCTCTCTCAGCCCCACCTACCTCACAGGGTGTCTGTTGTGGGGAGAGAAGGGGGATGAGGAGTGGGAGGAGATTGGATTTATACCCTGCCCTTCACTACCAGAAGGAGTCCGAGCAGCTTACAATCTTCTTGCCCTTCCCCTCCCCACAACAGGCACCCTGTGAGGAAGGTGGGGCTAAGAGAGCTCTTTTGAGAATTGCTTCTGAGAGAACAGCTCTGAGAGAACTTGTGACTGACCCAAGGTCATCCAGCAGGTGCAAGTGGAGGCATGGGGAACCAAACCGGCTCTCCCAGATTAGAGTAGTCTCCTCTCCCGTCATACTAGGACTTGGGGGCCCCCAGTGAAGGCGATGAGCAGTCGGTTCAGGACAGACAAATAAGAAGGATTTCCTTTGTGCAATGAGCAATTCAGTTGTGGAATTCGCTGCCAGGGGTCATAGAGATGGCCATGAGGATAGATGTTGGGGAAATCGCCTCCTGGTTCTGAGACTAGGGGTCGATTTCCCCAGCATAGATTCATAGAAGAGAGATTCATCAGTGTCTACTAGACACAGTGAGTTTGGGGAACCTCCATAATCAGGGGGAAGGCCTCGGCCCCTCCGTACCCTGTTTGTTTGCTTTGCAGGGTGACTGTTTGGCCACTGTGTGGAACAGGTTGCTGGACTAGGGTGGACTAGATTGGTCTGACCCAGTAGGGCTCTTCTTATGTTCGGGAGAGAAAATGTCCTCTTTGCGGTCCGGCTGAATGCCGCTTTCATTTTTAGAAGAAGAAGAAGAAGAAGAAGAAGAAGAAGAAGAAGAAGAAGAAGAAGAAGAAGAAGAAGAAGAGGAGGAGGAGGAGGAGGAGGAGGAGGAGGAGGAGGAGGAGGAGGAGGAGGAGGAGGAGGAGGAGGAGGAGGAGGAGTTTGGATTTATACCCCGCCCTTCACTCGGAGTCTCAGAGCGGCTTACAAACTCCTTTCCCTTCCCCTCCCCACAACAGAAACCCTGTAGGGGTGCTGAGAGAACTCTAACACAACCTGCTCTTTTTCAAGAACAGCTGTGCCAGAGCTTTTACTGGCTTTTACTGCTGAGAGGAGACCTGTGAGAAGGGAGACCCTTCAGAGTTGCTCAAACTCCCCCACCCCATTTCCATGCACGTCCTTGTCCGAGAAACTCTAGATGAGCCAGTTTGGTGTAGTGGTTAAGTGCGCAGACTCTAATCTGGGAGAACCAGGTTTGATTCCCTACTCCTCCACTTGCACCTGCTGGTGTGACCTTGGGTCAGTCACAAGCTCTGGCACAGCTGTTGTTGAAAAAGAGCAGTTTCTGTCAGAGCTCTCTCAGCCCCACCGACCTCGCAGGGTGTCTGTTGTGGGGAGGGGAAGGGAAAGGAGTCTGTAAGCCGCTCTGAGAATCCAAGTGAAGGGCGGGGTATAAATCCAATCTCTTCTTCTTCTTCTTCTTTCCGGGGGGGGGGCGCTCCGTCTTTCTGGAATGCAGAACTGCCGATTGACTCTGGCCGGGCAACCCGCTTTGCCAAGAAGCAGCGGGAGCCGGTTCCTTGGATGCAATGCAGACTTCTGAATGAGAGCGCCACTCTTTCGAGAGGGGGAACCGCTGGTACTTAAGTGGTTTTGAAATTAATTAGATCCTGGGCGCGCACTGGAACGCTTCTCCTCTTCAGAGGCTTACGGGATATGTCCTGGGAATAAGCTCAGGGGCTGATGACTTTTGCTCTCGACGTGGCTGGGGGGGGAAGAGATTTGACCAACCCTGCAAATGCATGGTCAGCCGTAACTCTCCCATAATTGGTGTTCTGCTGGGAGAAGCCGTTCGCTGTCTGGCCTTGAGGCTGTCACGTCCCTTGAAAGAAGAAACCGGGACTAGCCGCCTGCCCAAAGGGTGTTCCTTCGCTTCTTGCATCCCCTGGAGTTGGCATCCCGGCTCTTCTGGCTCTCGTCTCTTCCCCACTGGCGATCTCCGGGTGCGGAACGTGTCTGGAGAGACCTGCTCAGTTCCTAGCGGTTCTCTAGTCCGTGTGCAGAGCGTCAGTCCTTCCTGGCTTGCTGATGAGTCTAGACTCCGGAGATGTCTCCATTTGCTCAGCAGGCGTTGATACCATCTCACAGGAGACAGCGTGTGATTTACCCCCCAGAGCTCCGGAAACGGAGTCTGTCGCTAGTGGCAGACAGCAAGGTCAAGTGAGCGATCCGTGACTGAGCGGCCGCCCTGTCAGTTGTTCCAAGAGTCGTTTCCTGGGAACCCGAGCCTCATTCCTGGCTTGCTCCGGTGTAGGGGAAAGAGAGCTTTTTGCTTGCTCCGCGCTGTCTCCTTGCGAGCAGTGACACGCTCTCCTTGCTGCTCCAGACACGCTCCCCACCCCATTTGCAAGCAGAGGGCCTTTTCCCGGCTTTCAAAAAACCTGCAATCCCTGCCTTGTACCTGTACAATAATGTTATTTAAAGGAATTCAGAAGGGCTAGCAGACCGTGGCCAGAGATTGGTCTAATGTTATTGCTTTGTGGTGATGTAGCAATTGCCAGTTTCCTTGAAAAGCCGGAGGGAAAGCTTTGCGGATGCCAAGGTGGGAAAATGGTACCAGTAGAAGAAGAAGAACAAGAAGAGTTTGGATTTATACCCCGCCCTTCACGGCCCAAAGGTGTCTCAGAGCGGCTTACAAACTCCTTTCCCTTCCCCTCCCCACAACAGACACCCTGTGAGGTAGGTGGGGCTGAGAGAGCTCCTGACAGAAACTGTCCTTGAGAGAACAGCTGTGCCAGAGCTTGTGACTGACCCAAGGTCACATCAGCAGGTGCAAGTGGAGGAGTGGGGGAGTCAAACCCGGTTCTCCCAGATAAGAGTCCGCGCACTTAACCACTACACCAAACTGGCTCTCCAGTGAAGGGAGAGGAGGAGGAGGAGGAGGAAGAGGAGGAGATTGGATTTATACCCCACCCTTCCCTCGGAGTCTCAAAGCGGCTTAAAAAGGTAAAGGTAAAGTCTCCCTTGCTTGAAATACAGTCAAATCCAACTCTAGGGTTGCGGTGCTCATCTCTGTTTCCAAGCCAAAGAGCCAGCACTGTCCGAAGACGTTTCCGTGATCATGTGGTGGGCATGACTAAACACCAAGGCGCACGGAACGCTGATACCTTCCCACCGAAGTGGTACCTATTTATCTACTTGCAATTTCTTGCTTTTGAACTGCTGGGTTGGCAGGAGCCGGAACTAGAGACAGGAGCTCACTCCGTCATGCGGCACTCACGGGTCTCGAACTGCTGAACTACCGACCTTCCACAGCCTGCAGTTCAGCATCTTAACCACTTGAGCCACCGCAGCTCTAATCAAAGCGGCTTACAGTCTCTGTAATGTACTGGGTTCGAGACGCGCGTAGTGATCAGCTCATAGTTTATGAAGTGATTTCAGCGGAAGATAAGACAACCCTAGCAGGGCCAAAGCCCGGCTTATAAGCCTGTAGCGCAACACACCCATCACACACCCACTCCCAAAAAGTAGGCTATTTACACAACTTTGCTCCCTAATTGGTGACTACCAGGATCCTGATGGTCTATTGCATTTCCTCCTCAAGCTCACCCTGTTCCCGGCCGCATCGAGTTGCAAGGCAAGGGGCTCAGTACATAACAGTCTCCTTTCCCTTCCCCTCCCCACAACAGAGACCCTGTGAGGTAGGTGGGGCCGAGAGAGCTCCCTGGAGGACTGCCCTTGAGAGAACAGCTCTGAGGGAACCTGTGACTGACCCAAGGTCACACCAGCAGCTGCACGTGGAGGAGTGGGGAATCAAACCCCACACTCCTAACCACTACACCAAACTGGGAGGCTGTTAAAGACGACCCCTCATTCCCTTCCACACACCTTGCAAAGGCTCTCGGGAAGTGCCCTTTCTGAGAAGATGGTCTCAGATCAGGCGTGGGAAGGGTTGCATCAGTGCCGGGGAAAACCTCAGAAGTGAATGGTTAGGAGATGAGGCTTTGTGGCTGCCGCAAACTCCCCCCCCCTCCCGCCTTTGGATGTGCCAAACCAGAGGAAAAAACTCCTTGTGAAGCGAGTGCCCTGGGAGCCGGGCAGGAAACAGGCCTCGTTAGCTGTCAAATGAATGAAGGCCGTTCGAGTCCCGCGTTGCTGACTTGAGGCAGAGAAGTTCTATTTTGGTAGCCCCCCGAAGAATTAGCTGAACCTCAGCTTGAAGGCGGGAGCAGCCAGACAGGCCCCCTCGGATGCTTCCTGCCCGGCAAATCTTTCAAGGTCTAATTGGAAAACTGGGAGGAGGAGATCTGCACGGGAGCAACTAATCAGCACTGAAACTTGAACACACACGATGCTTCCTGGTACTGAATCAGGCCCTTGGTCCATCAAGGTTAGTATCGTCTTCTCAGACTGGCAGCAGATCTCCAGGGTCTCAGGTGCAGGGGTCTTTCCCATCACCTCCTGCCTGGTCCTTTTTAACTGGAGATGCCGGGGATTGAACCTGGGACCTTCTGCATGCCAAGCAGAGGCTCTGCCCCTGAGCCACAGCCCCTCTTTACAGCTCTCCAGGGTCTCAGGCGGAGGTCTTTCCCATCACCTCCTGCCCGGTCCTTTTTAACTGGAGATGCCGGGGATTGAACCTGGGACCTCCTGCATGCCAAGCAGAGGCTCTTCCACTGGGCCACGGCCCCTCTTTACAGCTCTCCAGGGTCTCAGGCTGCGGTCTTTCCCATCACCTCCTGCCTGGCCCTTTTTAACTGGAGATGCCAGGGATCGAACCGGGGACCTCCTGCATGCCAAGCAGAGGCTCTGCCACTGAGCCACAGCCCCTCTTTACAGCTCTCCAGGGTCTCAGGCAGAGGCCTTTCCCATCACCCACTGCCTGGTCCTTTCAAACTGGAGATGCCGGGGATTGGACCTGGGACCTTCTGCATGCCAAGCAGAGGCTCTGCCACTGAGCCACAGCCCCTCTTTACAGCTCTCCAGGGTCTCAGGTTGAGGTCTTTCCCATCCCCTCCTGCCTGGTCCTTTTTAACTGGAGATGCCGGGGATTGAACCTGGGACCTTCTGCAGGCCAAGCAGAGGCTCTTCCACTGAGCCACAGCTCATTATTCCTCCAGGCTATCCTCTAGTAAGATTATAACCCCCTTTTTATAATGCTGACTATGTCAGTGTTGCCAGCCATGCACACAGAGCCACAGCGTCCTTCTCAGCGAAACACCCAGCACCTAATAATATGTGCTAGGTTTGAACCACTGAGGTCTGTGGTGGCTCAGTGGTTAAGATGCTGAACTGCAGATCAAAAGGTTGGTAGCTCAGCAGTTCAAGACCCGAGTGCCGCGTGACCGAGTGAGCTCCCATCTCTGGCCCCAGCTCCTGCCACACTAGCAGTTTGAAAGCAAGAAATTGCAAGTAGGTAAACAGGTACCGCTTGGGTGGGAAGGTAACAGTGTTCCATGCACCTTGGTGTCTAGTCATGCCGGCCACATGACCACGGAAACGTCTTTGGACAGCACTGGCTCTTTGGCTTGGAAACGGAGATGAGCACTGCACCCCTGGACCCCCCAACTCCCACCATAATTGAACACACATGAAGCTCCCTTATGCTGTACCAGACCCTTGGTCGATCAAAGTCAGTCTCGTCTTCTCCAGCTGGCAGCAGCCCCCCCCAGGGCCTCAGGTGGAGGGAGGTCTTTCCCATCACCTACCGCCTGGTTGTTTTTAAGTGGTGGTGCCGGGGATTGAACCTGAGACCTTCTGCATGCCAAGAAGAGCCTGCCCCCCGAAGCCTCTGGGATATTTCCCCATCACTGGAGAAGTTCTGCTTGTTGATCTTGAAGACTGTGCCCTTCCGTCTTTTCCGCATCCACGGCAGCTTTTCATCAGAAGACAAATGAACGGCAGAGGTTGACTGATGGCAGCCATTTACCTTCATTATCTCTAGTGATGGGATCCATTTTTCCCCCCAGTCAAAAGTGCATATAAATAGACCTGTTAATTGCCAGGTTTTTGGCACACGGATGTGGTCTGTACTGACTGGGGAAGAGGAAGAGGAGGAGGAGGAGGAGATTGGATTCATACCCCGCCCTTCACTCAGAGTCTCAGAGCAGCTTACAATCTCCCTTCCCCTCCCCACAACAAACACCTTGTGAGGTAGGTGGGGCTGAGAGAGCTCTTTCGAGGACTGCCCTTGGAAGAACAGCTCTGACAGAACTTGTGACTGACCCAAGGTCACACCAGCAGCTGCATGTGAAGGAGTGGGGAATCAAACCCTGTTCTCGAGATTAGTGTCCATGTTCTTAACCGTTACACTAGACTGGCTGTCGCAGGGGTCCATATCGGGCTCTCCCTCCTGACCCCCTCCCCCATCATGCACCTTTGAAATGTGAGTCATCTCTCCTGTTTGGAATTTCCCAGGAGTCCAAATCGTGTTTCCTGGGTGGAGCCAACCAAAAGCCACGCCCATTTCCTCATTGCTGGGGAGCAGACGCTCACCTCTCTCCAGAGCAGCTGCCTTGCCTGATGAAGGATGAACTTTGAAACGTGGTTATCAAACATCCGGACACAACGTCAAATTATTTAATAGTCCTCCATGGTTTATACGTTGTAGCACATCCAGTTCTCACTGTTTACATTTGTACTTTTCCAGCTGCTTTGTATACATCAGTTCTTCAGCTTTTTGGGCAAGTTGTAATTGTTGAGTCTGTTAACGACACCTGTTCTTGTCTTCTATTACCATTAACCCCATATGAGTGGCACATGGTGCATGGTGTGTACAGCTCTGAAACCCTCGTGGACACACATTGGAAGCTGCCTTGTACTGAATCAAACTGTTGGTCCATCAGAGACGGTATTGTCTACTCAGAGTGATGGCGCTACACCATGCAGGGCAGGGCAGGGCAGGGCAGGGAAAAGCTTTGCTGGTTAAACTGGCGTGGCATTCAGCTTGACCTCCGGGCACATCAGCTCAGACTCTTGCTGGATGCGCCTTGTCTGCCAGCTTTGCCTCCTCCTCACCTGTGAAGAAGGGCACGATGGGGGCAGTGGAAGGGTCCTTTGCTGGCTGGGGCTGTGGAGAGGAGGAAGACAGGTGGGCAGAGAGCTTGAGAGAGGGGCCCTGGGCTTGGTTCCTTGCAACAAGTGTCCCCCTGGCGGCCGACCTTGGAGGGGGAGAGGATATTAGACTCGCTGCTGGGTGGGAGGAGGATCGTGGCCTAAACATTGAGCCTTTTTTCCTTATGACCGCATGAGGGAAAAGGGGCCCTGATGTGGGTAGCCCAGCCTGGCCTGGCCTGGTCACATCTTGGAAGCTAACCCAGGGAGTCGGCCCTACTTAATACTCGGATGGGAGACCAGCAAGGAGTATGAATGTCGCTAGGCAGGGGCAGGCCATGGCGAACCACCTCTGTTAGTCTCGTGGCCTGAAAATCCTATGGGGTTGCTGTAAGTCAGCGACCCGAAGGAAGAAAAAGGAAACCTGCTGCCCAGCCCCTCTCAGTCAGAAGTGCCTTGGCACCCAGCACCCAGCCCAGGGACTGAGCAGCTTGAAGGCCCCAGGAGAATCGGCAGGCACTTGGAAAGCCGAGCAAATGCTGTCTCCTCCTGCACAAAGGGCTTTGCAGGGACCAGAGGACGGCTCCATGCTGTGGAGCCAAGAGATCAGCCGCCCGCCTCGGAGGGTCACTCCGCCCCTTGCTTAATGCACAGACTCTAATCTGGAAGAACCGGGTTTGATTCCCCACTCCTTCACTTACAGCTGCTGGATGATCTTGAGAAAGCCATAGTTCTGTCAGAGCTGTTCTCTCAAGAGCAGTCCTTGAAAGAGCTCTCTCAGCCCCGCCTACCTCACAGTTGTGGGGTGGGGAAGGGAAAGGAGTTTGTCAGCCGCTCTGAGACTCCGAGTGAAGGGCAGGGTAGAAATCTAATCTCTTCTTCTCCTCCTCCTCCTCCTCCTTCTCCTCCTCCTTCTCCTTCTCCTCCTCCTTCCCCTTCTCCTTCTTCTCCTTCTCCTCCTCCATCCCCTTCTCCTTCTCTTCCTTCTCCTTCTCCTCCTCCTTCTCCTTCTCCTGCCCCTCCTCCTTCTTCTCCTTCTTCTCCTTCCCCTTCTCCTCCTTCTCCTTCTTCTCCTTCTCCTCCTTCTCCTTCTCCTTCTCCTTCTCCTTCTCCTTCTCCTTCTCCTTCTCCTCCTCCTCCTTCCCCTTCTCCTTCTCCTTCTCCTTCTCCTCCTTCTCCTCCCCTTCTCCTTCTCCTCCTTCTCCTTCTCCTCCTTCTCCTGCTCCTCCTCCTTCTTCTCTTTCTTCTCCTTCTCCTTCCCCTTCTCCTCCTTCTCCTTCTTCTCCTCCTTCTCCTCCTTCCCCTTCTCCTCCTTCTCCTTCTTCTTCTCCTTCTCCTTCCCCTTCTCATCCTTTTCCTTCTGCTCCTTCTTCTCCTTCTCCTTGTTCTTCTCCTTCTCCTCCTTTTCCTTCTCCTGCTCCTCCTCCTCCTTCTTCTTCTCCTTCTCCTTCTTCTCCTTCTCCTTCCTTTTCTCCTCCTTCTCCTCCTTCAGAGGAAACTTGGGGGCGGGTTGGTGTGTGGCATTGCCTCTCTGGAGGGGAGGGGGCTGAGCGACGGCCTTTCCCCTTCTCGGTTAACTGTTCCCTCTTCTCTCTCCCCGCTCTTCCAGCCCTCTTCAACCTCATCCCGGTGGGCCTGCGCGTGGTGGCCATCCAGGGCGTGAAGGCGGGCCTCTACGTGGCCATGAATGCGGAGGGCTACCTCTACAGCTCAGTAAGTCCACGGCTTGTCTTTCGGGTCTTGATCCGTCACGTTCCTTGGCTGAGTGTTCCTAGGCAAAGGTGAAGATCGGTGCAATTTCCCGAGTATCACGTTCTGAGTGCTTCCACACTGAAGGCGGCCCACTCGGCATCGCGGTGGGAGCGTGCTTTCTCTGTGGGTGCTCCCCTTGTGTGCAATTTCCTTCCCAAAGGAGGGGGCACCATCCTTGGAAACTTTCAGGAGTGCACCTTAAGGCTGTTTTGTTCCCAGGATCTTTGACTGGAGTGTGGGTCGCAGGCTTTCTATGAGACTTTATTAGGCGGTGTTTTTGAGGTTTGGGGGGGTTTATTGTTGTTTGATGTTTTAATCGCTTATCGCAAGTCACCATGACTGCTGGCCAAAGGCAGGATAGGCATGTTTTCATACATGGGAATCTACAAACTGTTCTGACAGCAGCTCTTCTTCCCGGCAGAGTAGAGCGAAGCCAGGATCAGTTTGCCAATTGCATGCGAGCAACCCTGGCAATGGCTGAGGCTTAATTTCTTGCCCTACTTCAGACGAGATGCTGGGATTGGCACAGGCGTGTCTGGCAGCCTCTGTGCAGGTTTTTTACTTAAAGGCGGAAGCCAAGCTATGTGTGGAAAGAAGATAACCGATCAGTACCCTTCAGGGCCAGCTCTTTCCCAACTCGCACTGAACCAGGCTGAACTGCTGAAGAGATTTTGGGGACTCTCTGGCCCTCCGCTATCACTGTGGGAGACAGAATTCTGGGCGAGATGGGCCACTGCTCTGATCCAGCAGGATAACTCTAATGCCGGCCATAAGCAAGTGCCTTTCCGGTGAGCGTGGCCAAGTGCTTTCATCCCGGTCTCCTGGCCAATGTTCCCTCCAAGCTGTGGTGTCTTGTGAGCAAAAATTCTACTCTGCGAGCTCCTGGCATTAAATTTGTGAGCGAGCGATTTGGCTGCTGCATAAATCAGTTTGCTCTTCTGGAGCCCTCCTTCCTAGGTGAAGACAAAAATGTGTGAGCCGGAGGCTAAAAAACTGTGAGCTAGCTCACACTGACTCAGCTTAGAGGGAACACTGCTCCTGGCTCTTGGAGGGTTACTCCAGACTCCACTTAGCACCAGTTTGGGGGACATGATAGAGCTTTATAAAATGAGGCGTGAAGTGGAGAGAGTGGACAAAGAGAACTCCACCCCCTTCCCCGAAATACTAGAACTTGAGGGCATCCAATGAAGCTGATGGGCAGTAGGTTTAGGACGGACAAAAGGAAATACTACTTTACACTGAGAGTGATTCAAAGGTGAAACGGATATAGTGATGGCTACAGGAATTAACAGCTTTAAAAAGGGGATTAGACGGAGTCATCTGTGGCTACTAGCCATGGTGAGTCAACGGGATCTCCACACTGAGAGGCACCATGCCTCTGAATCCTAGAGCCCACGAGAGCTATAGTTCTGGATCTGTTCAGTAGTCCATCTAACCCAGCATCCTGTTTCCCACACTGACCTGCCAGAAGACCCGTAAGGCTTACTAGCAAGGCATAACTCCCCTTTTTGTCCCCCCCCAGCACTGGGGCTCAAGGCATTTCTGCCTCTGAACATGGAGGTTTCATTTAGCCATTGATGGACCTGCTCTCCATGAATGGGTCTGATCCCCTTTTAACGCCAGTTAAATTTGTGATCCTTGCTACCTCCTGAGGCAATGAGTTCCATATGGTAATTGCTCTTTGAGTGAAAGAGACTCCTGGCCCGTCGCACCCCATGGCCGTTACTGCAGTTTTTTCACTGCAGAAAGGTAATCATCTTGAGGGCACCTGTCACATAAAATGTGGAATGTGCTGCATTTTGATTGTGGCTTGTGCCCAGATAAAGGGCTGGAGGAGAGCCCAGTCCTTCTATGTCGCTTTGGAATTGGCCTCTATTGATTGCTCAAAGAGACAGACCTGGGGTGGGGAGGGGGGGAGAATGTGTCTGTGTTGTTTTCCTCTGGCTGGTTTCCGAAGCAGGGCCATTCATTTCTGGAAAGGCGCTCATGCGTCACTTGCGTCACTTGCTGCCACCGGGTTGCAGACTTCCAGTGGGGGTCTCATGTGGCCCTCCCAGGGTTGGGCTCGGGGCGTGTATGCAATTTTGGGTGCTTGCGTCGTTGGATATCCAGGGATCCTGAGCATGCAAATTCAGAATGTTCTCAGGGAACGCAATGCAAAGGTTTATTTATTTACCCGTCTGCCACATGGAGGTCTCAAGGTGGCTTTCAGTGTTCAGAGGATACAAGCACAGTGCCAGGGGCTTCCGTTTGTTCTCCCAGCACAAAAACGAGGCTGAGAGCCAGTTTGCACAGAATTCCCAAGGAGGAGGAGGCAGATTTCTGGACTGGAACACCTGACTGTTTGGTGTCGTGGTTAAGTGCACAGACTCTAATCTGGGAGAACCAGGTTCAATTCCCCACTCCTCCACTTGCAGCTGCTGGATGACCTTGGGCAAGCCATAGTTCTGGCACAGTTTCTGTCAGAGCTCTCTCAGCCCCACCTACCTCATAGGGTGTTTGTTGTGGGGAGGGGAAGGGAAAGGAGATTGTAAGCCACTCTGAGACTCCCTTGGGTAGTGAAGGGTGGGGTATAAATCCAATCTCCTCCTCCTCCTCCTCCTCCTCCTCCTCCTCCTCTTCTTCTTCTTCTTCTTCTTCTTCTTCTTCTTCTTCTTCTTCTTCTTCTTCTTCTTCTTCTTCTTCTCCTCCTCCTCCTCCTCCTCCTCCTCCTCCTCCTCCTCCTCCTCCTCCTCCTCCTCCTCCTCCTCCTCCTCCTCCTCCTCCTGACTGCAGGTTCGGGGATGGTGGTAACTGATTCCCCACCTCTGCCCCATCTGTAAAGAGAACGCAGGGCAAAGTCTTTCTTCCTGACTTTCTACAGCCAAGGAAGCCTTTTATTTATATATAACGGAGCATTAAAAATTTGAGACCCAAACTGCTGCTGTCTGAATTGGACCTCCTGCTGTCAGGAATTGGACCTCCTTTTTCTGCCTCAGAACAGTTCTGAGTAGCTGAGAAAGGCAGATGGAGGGGTGGAAGGGGGCAATATTCAGCCGCCCATTTCCCCACAGGACGCCCCAACCGGAAGCTCTTTGCAGAACTTGGTTGTATCTTAAGGCCTCCTTTCCATCGTATTGGAACTCATGAGTGAACTCATGAGCGGCCTGCATAGGCATGGTGTCTCTGTGAATCTCTTTGTAAGTCAGAGTCGACGTGCGCTCACTCGACCAATGAAACGGGGGATCAGAACCTGGCTAAATGCGGGGATGCAGTCACGTCTTGTGTCGTGCACGTGTTGAACTTAGCCTGAGAGTTGCTGAAGGTACGTTTGAAGAAAAACAAATTGTACTTTGTATACAGATTGTACATGTGCTCACTGTAACTTGTGAATGGGGCTAGGTTGTGTGAGCATTCACTATAACTTGTGAGCAGGGCTGAGTTTTGCCGCACAATCAACAGCAGGGCTGGACGTTAGCGTTATTGATTGATTTCTGCCTTACATTTCTGTGCCACCTCTGCCTGTCAGGCATTCTCGAGGCGGCTAACAATAGTTAAAACATTGACAAAGCTCCGTTTCAGAGCACAATCCAAACAAAGCTAGAAGGTAGCTCACATTAACTAAATCCAAGGAACTAAAAGCCAAATGGAAGAGCTCTATTTTGCAGAGGGGCCACCACAAAGAAAGACCTGGTCCTCGTGTGTGCCGGGTGAATGTCCGGGAGGCCAGGCACCCCGAGCAGGTTGCGAGTTGAAAAACACAAATTTCGGGGGGCAACGTGTCCCCCCTCACGGGTCCCCCATAGCCACAGGCAGCTGCAACAGCCAAGGTGGCAAACGCCTTTTCCTTTACTGCCACCATGAAAATGCTCTGACCTGGCTGGCCCAGGCTAGTCCAGTCTCGGAAGCGAAGCCGAGTCAGCCCTGATTAGTCCTTGGATGGGTGATCACCAAGGAAGCCCAGGGTCGCTACGCTGAGGCAGGCAATGGCAAACCACCTCTGTTCCTCTCCTGCCTCAAAAATCTTCAAACCCAAGCGGGGTCAGCCCCAGTTAGCACTTGGGTGGCAGACCGCCAAGGAAGTCTCGGGTTCCTATGCAGAGGCAGGCAATGGCAGACCGAATCCGTTTGTCCTTTGCCTTGGAAACCACACAGGGTTGCTGTTAAATCAACCGCAGCTCAACAGCACTTCCCACCCCCATTATCGTGAAAGGGCAAACTATTTCTGGGTTCCTCTGTTGTATGGAGGAAGGCCGCTGCGCCGGATCCAGTTTCCTGCAGGATTCTGTCCAGCTGTTCACAGAAATAAAGTATCACCTCCAGGTCCCAAGAAGGGAGGGAGTCTCTGATCTCTGCCCGTGACTTCTGCTCCCTCCTTTTTGTGTGGCTTTCAGAGCTGAGGGCAGATCCAGCTGCAGACGAGACAGATTTGCCAACAAAGCGCCTTTGCAGGCGCCATCCTGGAGTGGATGGTTAAGTTGATTTGCGGGGAAAGGATCAAGTGTTCGTTTAGCCGCTGCTTGAAGACTGCCAATTAGGGGGGAGCTCACCACCTCCCTAGGCCCATTCCAGTTTGGTGTCGTGGTTAGGAGCGCAGACTCTAATCTGGGAGAACCGGGTTTGATTCCCTCCTCCTCCACATGCAGCTGCTGGTGTGACCCTGGATCAGTTACAAGTTTTCTCAGGAGGAGTCCTCGAGAGAGCTCTCTCAGCCCCACCGACCTCACAGATTGTCTGTTGTGGGGAGGGGAAGGGAGAGGAGATTGTAAACTGCTCTGAGACTCCTTCAAGTTGTGAAGGGCGGGGTATAAATCCAATCTCCTCCACCACCGCCACCACCATCTCCTCCTCCTTCCACTGCTGAACTACTCTTGTTGTAAAAAAATATATATATCCCTAATATCCAGCTAGTAAGAACATAAGAACATCAGAAGAGCCCTGCGGGATCAGACCAGCAGTCTATCTAGTCCAGCATCCTGTCTCACACAGTGGCCAGCCAGTTCCTCTGGAGGGCCAACAATTGGGCATAGAGGCCGACTGCATGTTTACCTAGTCAATGTGAGGGCAGTTGTAGTCTCCCAGTATAATAACAATATCTGCTTTAGTCACCTCCCTTCTTTCCTTCTCCATCTCAAGATCAGCCTCAAGGGTTTGATCAGGTGGGCGATAGTGCACCCCTACGTTTAAGTAACTCTTAGGGCCTGGTATTTCTACCTGTATCACTTCTGCTGGGGAGTTAATTCCCCTGATGTTTTCTAACTTATTTGGTTCTATGCAACGCCTCCCCCATCCTGTCCCTCCCTGTCCTGCCTATAGAGCTTAGACCCAGGGATGACTGTGTCCCATAGATTTCCCCCATTCCACCACGTTTCTGAGACACCGCCTATATCTAAATTGTTTTTGAGTACCAAGCTCAGATACTTGGGTATGTTTAGCCTGGGAAAGAGAAGGCTTAGAGGGGACATGATTGCAGTCTTCAAGTATCTGAAGGGCTGTCATGTAGAAGATGGAGCAGATCTATTCTCTCTTACTCCGGATGGCAAGACTAGATCTAATGGGTGGAAATGACAAGGGAGTTGATACTGACTAAATATCAGGAGAAATGTCCTAACGGTAAGAGTGGTTGAGCAGTGGAACAGTCTGCCTCGGGAGGTGGTGGATGCTCCTTCCCTGGATGTTTCCAAGTGGTTTAAAAACTTTAGTTGCTGTGGATTTTCTGGGCTATGTGACCGTGGTCTTGGCATTGTAGGGCCTGATGTTTCGCCAGCAGCTGTGACTGGTATCCTCAGAGGTATAACACAGAAAGATGGAGTACTCTCTGTGTCAAGGTGAGCAAAAAAATGGTAGGCAGGTAATTTATATCTACTCAGGAAGGTGGGGTAGGACTGAGTCATTATCTTGTAGGAAGTTCCCCAGGCTGTGAACATGCTAATGGAGGAACTTTCCTGAGGAGGTTCTTTTGCATATGGATTGGCTGTTGAAATTCTAAACTTATCTGTAGGGCCTGTAAGATGTAGAGCCTTTTGTGTTTTTCAGGACAGGAAACCGTGCCCTATTTGTTTGTAAACTCTCTCCTTTCCTGTTGAAATTGTGTGTATGTTTATGAATTTCAGCGGCTTCCCTGTGTAATCTGACCTGGCAACTGGATGTGTTGTCCGGCCTTTCAGTGTCTTGGAATAAGCTGCTCTGCCACCTTTTTGATATTTTGTTATTACCTTCCCGCCCTGAACTTAAACCCATTCTTGCGAGTCCTCTCCTCTGCTGCCAATGGGAACAGCTCCCTGCCCTCCTCTAAGGGACGGCCTTTCAAAGACTTCAAGAGAGCCGTCCTGTCCCCCCTCCACCTCCTCTCCTCCAGACTAGGGTTTTCATTCCCCAGGTCAGGACAGGGGCTTGCCTGGTTTTGTGGGCTCCTGCCTGATGCTAGTCAGCCGTCCAGTGGGAGGATATCCCTGCCCCCCAGCAGCAATGTGGAGAGACTTGCCTATGTCTCTCTCAGAAGTGATGTGGACATGCTGGGGGCAACACTCTGGTTTTTGGACAAAACTCTATGGTTTGAGGCTGATTTTACCATGGAGTTTTGCCCCCAAACCAGTGCATTGCCCTGATGCACCTACGTCACTTCCAGATGATGTAGGGACATCGCAGCGCTCCTCCCCCTCCCGGAAAGCCCCTCCTCCCTCCCCACCAGCGCGCGGTTCCAACCTATGGCTGCCAGGTCCCCCGGGGGGGCAGGGGATTGCCCACCCAAAGGCCCCCCAACCTCGCTGGTCCGGATCAGCCTGGCAGGGGGAACCCCGCCCCCAAAGTACCCAGTTCGGGTCGACGTGCCCGGCGCGATGACGTCACCCGGAAGTGAAGTCATCACGTTGGGCACGTCGCTGACTGACACTCTAGCATTCGGCCTGGAAACTTTATCACTTTGCGTAACGATAAATGGCCATAGAGTTTCCAAGCTGATTGCTAGAGCGACAGCTGGCGAAGTGACCAACGTGATGATGTCACTTCCGGGTGACGTCATTGCGGTGTGCGTGCATTTTGTGCATGCAAGAATGTCCCGGACAGGGACCAACTCTCCCCCACTGTGCCAAGTAAGTGACTTGGCAACCGTATTCCGAACTAGCGACCCTAGTCCGGACTGAACGTTCCCTCCGCCTCTCCTTACAGGACTTGGTCTCCCGGCCGCTAAGCATGTTTGGTCGCTCTCCTCTGCACCCGCTCCGTTCTGTCCACATCCTTTTGGAAGTGAGGCCTCTTGTCCTCTCCCCCAGCCTACCCCAATCGTTGCTAACCTGGGCTCTGCAAGCCCGAGGTTGGTGCTGCTTGCTCAGCCTGAAATAACGGTGCGGTTCAGGTAGAGAGATATCAGACCACACATTCTGAAACTCCGGGAAACACCCCTGGATGTTTCCAGGCCAAATTTATGACCGGATCTGCTTTCCCACGGATTTGCGGTTCCTTGCGGCTTACCTCTGGCTCTAAACTCCTTTTCAGCAGGCGAGCTGTAATTGAATTATTTAGTGGCAGTGGTTTGGTAAAGGAAGAGCGGCCTCTACGGCATTCGGCGTCTTTGCTCTATTTTCTGCGGGAATGGTGTGGATTCAGGAACCACAGCCGGCCGTATGAAATGAAGAAAATCTCCCTGTGTGTGTGTGTTGTCTGTATTTTGCTTCTGCATTTGCTGATTTTTTTTTTTTTAAAAGGAAAGGAACAATTTTGCTTCTCTTAAAGCCCAAAACGATGTTTTAGAAAATAAAAACACAAAGCAGGCCGTGTCCTGTGAAGGGGACCGCGCAGCTCCACGTAGCCTCTGCCTCTTCCTGCTGCTCCATCCCTTCGCATAATGATAAGTGAGCATCTGGGACCCAGCTGTCTGCTAGCAGAGGGCTTTCCCCTCTCCGCTCCCTTTGCCGCCGCCTCTCCAGGCTTCCTACAGATCCATCGTCTGCCATTCAAGGTCGTTGGCTGGAACTGGGCTTCAGACACTGCCTTTGGGTGGCTCAGTCGCAGAGCCTTCGCTTGGCAGGCCGAAGGTGCCAGGTTCAGTCCCTGGCATCTCCAGTTAAAATGGCCAGGCAGTAGGTGGCGTGACTGAGTGGGAGAGGAGCCGTGGCTCACTGGCAGAGAGAGAAGAAGAGAGAGAGAGATCGGATTTATACCCCACCTTTCACTACGTGAAGGAGTCTCAGAGCGGCTTACAATCTCCTTTCCCTTCCCCTCCCCACAGCAGACACCCTGTGAGGTAGGTGGGGCTGAGAGAGCTCTCTCAAGGACTGCCCTTGAGAGAACGGCTCTGACAGAACTTGTGACTGACCCAAGGTCACACCAGCAGGTGCAAGTGGAGGAGTGGGGAATCAAACCCGGTTCTCCCAGATTAGAGCCTGCGCTCTTAACCACGACACCAAACTGGCTCTTGTTATAGTCCACCTCCCTCACTTGGACTGGAGGCAGAGTACACAGAGTAACTTGATGCAGTCAACGAGGTGAGACATCCAGTAAACAATGAAGTTGGAATTAGGAATTGTAGACCCAGCCAACAGTCTAAAAACAGAAGCAAAGCAGACGTATTAACGGTACAAAAATTACATAATGGGATCTTATGTCCAGTAAGCTATGCCCAGCAAGGTAGCTCTCAGCCCCCAGTAATTTTTCCACAAACGTTTGTGAACTGTATTGTACAGTGCAACCCTATTATGTATGCAGAAAAGCTCTCTTGAATAATTTAGTTTTTTATGGTTTGCAGAAAGCTGGGAGAGTGGCCCCTTCCTGACCTCCTTGGGGAGGCCAGCCCACAAGGCCGGGTCCAGAATGGAGAAGGCACCCGTATGGGTAGTTGTTGGTTTTGGCCATTTGCACGTTGGCGCCCACAGAAGGTCCTGCTTAAATGTGTGGAGCTGTTGTGGCAGTGTACAGGGGGAGAGGCAGTCCCACAGATATGAGGGTCCAAGGCCGTGAAGGGTTTTGCATGTGATAGCTGGTACCTTAAACTGAGCCTGGTAACGGATGGGCTCACTAGCTTGACAGCAGCACATGTGAAAGGGATCTGGGTGTTCTGGTTGATCACAAGCTCAACATGAGCCTGCAGTGTGATGTGGCTGCGAAGAAAGCTAATACAATCTTAGGATGCATTAACAGAAGCATTGTGTCCAGATCATGGGAGGTGGTAGTTCCGCCCTATTCTGCTATGGTCAAGCCTCACCTGGAGTCCTGTGTCCAGTTTTGGGCACCACATTTTAGGAAGGATGTTGACAAGCTTGAGCATGTCCAGAAGAGGGTGACCAGGATAGTGAGAGGTCTGGAATCCAAGTCTTATGAGGAAAGGCTGAAAGAGTTGGGTCTGTTTAGCCTGGGAAAGAGAAGGCTTAGAAGGGACGTGATTGCAGTCTTCAAGTATCTGAAGGGCTGTCATGTAGAAGATGGAGCAAAGCTATTCTCTCTTGCTCTGGATTGCAAGACTAGATCAAATGGGTGGAAATGACAAGGGAGTTGATACCACCTAAATATCAGGAGAAACTTCCTGACTGTACGAGTGGTTGAGCAGTGGAACAGACTGCCTCGGGAGGTGGTTGGATGCTCCTTCACTGGACGTTTTCAAGCGGAGGCTGGACGACCATCTTTTGGGTATTTTGTAGGGCTATCTTTCAGCTACGCTCCTGTAGGGTGCAGGGGGTTGGACTAGATGACCAGCCCTTCCAGCTCTAACATTCTATGCTTCCTCTATGGACTGGATGCAAAAGTTGAACATGGCGATGAGAAAGATGATGTGGACCCAACTATCCCTTCCCCCAATCCATGCCTCCCAGCCTTGAGAAGGCATGCTGGTAAACGAGGGCATGGGTGTGTCGTGGAGGGTCTCATCTGGGTTCTGAAGGGCCAGGGCTTGGAAGAGGCACTGGCTGCCTAGTGATGCTCCAGGGCTCTGGGATCCAATTTTTAAAAGGAGACATTCTAAGCCCAATGGCTGGTCCCCCGGCCCCTTCTTTTTCCCTTCGCTGGAAGGCTCTTTCTCCATTTTGTTCTTGCCAGACTTCCTCCTCCTGGAAGAAGAAGAAGAAGAAGAAAAAATCTGTCGAGTTCCCAATTGAAGAACTTTATTTCTCGACAATGCAGATGGGAAGGGAGGCAAATGAGAGTCTTCCACGCTTCCTCCTTCCCTTTCCCCATCTTTATCTGGCAGTGAAAGGAGCCTTTCTGAATGTTAATTGCTGCTGGGATCGAGCGTACGGTGGGCATAAAACTCCGCCAAGTGCCAGCCGTGGCATTTTGCAGCGCCATTCAGAGTCTGGTGTCTCTGCTGATAGGTATTTGGGAGACGGAATTACCTGCTGTAACTGTGGCAAGTCGGTAAGCACTCTGCTTGCAGCTGAACTTTAAACAACAGCAGTTGTGTAATGGATCACTGGGAAGCCTGGGTGCTTTCCCCCTTCCGCTTCCATGAAGTGCCACTTTACACAGCAAGGGACTAAAATGTAGGATTTGCTGTCGGAGGATGTTGTGATGGCCACAGGCACAGATGGCTTTAAAGGTGGATTAGAGAGATTTTGTGGAGGGGAGGTCTATCAGTGGCTACCAGCCATGGGGACTGAAGAGAACCTCCTCGTTCAGGGGCAATCAACCTCTGAATCCCAGTGCCAGGAGGCAGTATCAGGGGATGGGCTTAGTCTCTGTGCCCTGTTGTTGGCCTTCCAGAGGAACTGGCCGGCCACTGTGTGAGACGGGATGCTGGACTAGATGGACCCTCACTGGTCTGATCCAGCAGGGCTCTTCTCATGTTCTTGTGAAGGCCTCGGCCTCTCTGCCCTGTTGTTGACTCTCCAGAAGAATCATAGAATGTTAGAATTGGAAGGGACCTTGCAGGTCATCTAGTCCAACCTTCTGCACTCTGCAGGAGCGTAGCCAAAAGACAGCCCTACAGACCTACAACATACCCAAAAGATGGCCATCCAGCCTCCGCTAGAAAATGTCCAGCGAAGGAGCATCCACCACCTCCCGAGGCAGTCTGTTCCACTGCTCAACCACTCTGACAGTCAGGAAGTTTCTCCTGATATCTAGCCGGTAATGACTCCCTCGTAATTTCCACCCGTTAGATCTAGTCTTGCAATCCGGAGCAAGAGAGAATAGATCTACTCCATCTTTTACATGACAGCCCTTCAGATATTGGAAGACTGCAGTCATGTCCCCTCTAAGCCTTCTCTTTCCCAGGCTAAACAGACCCAACTCTTTCAGCCTTTCCTCATAAGATTTGGATTCCAACCCCACCATCCTGGTCGCTCTCTTCTGGACATGCTCCAGCTTGTCAACATCCTTCCTAAAATGTGGTGCCCAAAACTGGACACGGGACTCCAGGTGAGGCCTGACCATAGCAGAATAGAGCGGAACCACCACCTCCCGTGATCTGGACACGATAGTTCTGTTAATGCATCCTAAGACTGCATTAGCTTTCTTCACAGCCACATCGCACTGCAGGCTCATGTTGAGCTTGTGATCAACCAGAACACATTATGATCAATCAGCCTGTGAATTCCAGGCCCAGGAGGCAATATCAGGGGATGGGCTCAGTCTCTGTGCCCTGTTGTTGGCCCTCCAGAGGAACTGGCTGGCCACTGTGTGAGATGGGATACTGGTCTAGATCCAGCAGGGCTCTTCTGATGCTCTTCTGAGGGCCTCGGCCCTGTTGTTGGCCCTCCAGAGGAACTGGTTGGCCTATGTGAGAGACGAGGTTGGACTAGATGGGCCACTAGTCTGATCCAGCAGGGTTCTCCTGATGTTCTTATGAAGGCCTCAGTTTCTATGCCCCATTATTGGCCCTCCGGAAGAACTGGCTGGCCGCTGTATGGTGGACCCTCACTGGTCTGACCCAGCAGGGCTCTTCTGATGTTCTTATCAGGAGAAGGCCTTGGCCTCTCTGCCCTCCAGAGGAAATGGTTGGCCTCTGTGTGAGATAGAAGGCTGGACTGGATGGACCTTCACTGGTCTGATCCAGCAGGGCTCTGCTGATGTTCTTATCAAGGCCTCGGCCTCTCTGCCCTGTTGTTGGCCCTCCAAAGGAACTGGTTGGCTGCCGTGCGAGACAGGAGGCTGGACTAGATAGACCCTCACTGGTCTGATCCAGCAGGGTTCTTCTGGTGTTCTAGTCAGAGAGATTTTGGAAAGCAGGGGCATCCCTAGTTCTAGGATGTGGGGAGGGGGTCTTGCATAAGGGCAGTTTGCTTGTGAAAAATGGCCGTTCACTTCAAGCAGAGAGCAGCTTCTGGGGATGCTGGCGGGGCAGGCGAGGAGGGCAACAGTAAAGCAAATGTGGTTAAAAGCCTTCTCAGGCCAGGAGAGCTGCAGCCTTTAATGGAGACCAGAGCATCCCTGGCACAGGGAAGAGATTTGTCTGTTCCTTCAGCTGGGCCTTCTGGTTTGGAGAGGTGCCTCCTCAGACCTTGGCCCTCTTTCATTCCTCTCCCTGCCCGGAGTTTTGGCTCTCCTCCCTGCTCGGAGGCCACGGAGCTCTCGGGAGACGCGGAGGCTTCCCTCTCCAGTAGCTCTGCCCCAGATATTTGTGCCGCCGCGTTAAAAAGCTTTCTGGAGTGCAGAAACCACTCTCTTGACGCAAATGCGAAGCGACAGGAAGATGGGCGCCTGCCCCGCCCGCCTCCTGAGGAAAGTGCGGCTTTCCCCTTTCGAGGAGCGGAAGGCTGTGTGCAGGATGCATTATTGATAGCCCCGTGTGGGCATCGGGGCTGGGCGCGCATATGCCCACACCTCTCTCTCCGAACCCCACCGGGCGGCTGCTGCAATCGGTGCAAAACGCAGCTGCTTCAGGCTCCCGGAGGTGAGATTTCGTGCTTGGTGGTTGCGGGCGAGAGCACTGACAAGGGCAGAGTGGATCCAAACGCCGCAGGAAGGTGGAGGTGGAGACGGGGCTGAGATGCGGGGCCTGCAGAGGGAGGCAGGGACCGCTCTGCTTGGCCGGCAGGCACGGGAGCAGCAGCAGCAAAGGAAGGCTGCCCGGCACAGTGGGAGAATCTTCACAGAGCTGAGCTTCCTGTCTCCCTTTTTCCTGTTTTCATAAAACAGCAATTAAGAAACTGATGGACTGCAGGCATGAATCGGCCCCCCCCAAAAGGGTATTTTTCAGGGAGGGCTGGGTTTGGGAGGGGATCCGACAGGCACAGTCTCTGCTCTTCATACATTTTAATGACAAGCCCCCTCTCCACGCGCATTGCTGGGATTTCCCGCAGCAGCCAGACTTCTGGGCTCCCCCTCCCCACCCGGTGTCTTTCTGAAGGTGATTATTATTAAGAACAGATGGAAAGACTGTTACTGTTATTTCAATGTCTCACGCACCCGGTCCCTTTTGCACATGTGGTTTGTTTGTTCTGTTTTTTTGCTGTCTCTCCAGGAGAGTTATAATTACGTTTAAGAAAATGTTATCAGCCTAACGCCGCCAAAGATGTCCTTTGCGCTTGCCTTGGTAGGCTGTTTTGTGTGCTGGTGACTTTAAGAGGAGTTAAATTATGGACACTGAGTGAAGAATGCCTTCTGCACCACTCCGGAAGTGGGATGCATATATTCTCATAAATATATCTAACTAGTAAGAAGGTCCGTTGTGGAGACAAATGCAACGAGCTCTAGTTGGGCCGCTGCCTGCCAGCCCCTCCCTTGGGGTGATGGCAGCCTCGTCCTCCGGGCTCAGTGGCGGGTAGAGCAGCACTGCTCTGCTGCTGCCACTGCTGTCCTGGCTCCCACCACTGGGATTGGGTAGGAGGAGGCGTTTGGCATGGTGGCGGGTCTGCATCAGGGAGGCCTTGCGGTGTGTTCAGTGGTGGAGCTGGTGGCGGTGGTGGGGCGCAGTGCTAAGCAGTATCAGAGCCTCTTCAGCTGAGCCGGATGATGACAACAGGGCTGCCCAGAGGAGGGGTGGCCTCCTGCCACAGCAGCAGCTGCCACCCCTGCCCTCCTCAGCTGCTTCTGATCTCCCAGTCAGCCTGCTCACCCTCCGGCTGCTGGAGCACCCATCCCGTCGGTTGGCTCAGAGCACACTGAGCCCGAGACGCTGGCGGCTGTTTCTGTGGGCGGAACGGAGGCAAGGGAGCCAGCCAATGGAGCCAGGGGACTCTTCAGAGTGGCAGGCAAGGGAGCCAAAGGCTGCGGGAGCGTGTGCAGGGGTCACACCAAAACTCTTTTATATATAAGGAGAGATTCACAACACAGCCAGATCTGTGGATTCTTAAATCTGGAGATTGGAGCTATGAACAGACAAGACGGATCTTTCTACGAAATTGAAAAAGCCCCAGCTTTGCAGAAAAATGTGACCCGCTCGAGTTTGTCAACATCCTTCCGAAAATGTGGTGCCCAAAACTGGACACAGGACTCCAGGTGGGGCCTGGCCATAGCAGAATAGAGCGGAACTACCACCTCCCGTGATCTGGACACAATGCTTCTGCTAATGCATCCTAAGATTGCATTAGCTTTCTTCACAGCCGCATCACACTGCAGGCTCATGTTGAGCTTGTGATCAACCATAACACCTAGATCCCTTTCACATGTGCTGCTGTCAAGCCAAGTCCCTCCCATTCTATATCTGTGCCTTTGATTTTTTGTACCTAAGTGTAAGACTTTGCACTTATCTCTATTGAAATTCATTTTATTTGTCTCAGCCCACTGTTCCAGCCTATCAAGATCCTTCTGAATCCTGACTCTTGTCTTTTTCAGAATTAGCAATCCTACCCAGCTTCATGTCATCTGCAGATTTGATAAGCATCCCCTCTATGTCTTCATCCAGGTCATTTATAAAAACATTGAATAACACCGGGCCTAGGACCGAGCCCTGTGGTACTCCACTCGAGACTTCCCTCCACGTAGACGCAGAGCCATTTACGAGCACTCGTTGGGTATGATTTTTCAACCAACCATGAATTCACCCAACGGTTGCTCCATCCAGCCCACACTTAACCAGCTTATCCTCAAGGATATCATGAGAAACTTTGTCAAATGCTTTACTGAAATCTAGATACACTATATCCATGGCATTGCCAGAGTCAACCATTTTAGTAACTCTGTCAAAAAAGGAGATAAGGTTAGTCTTGCATGACTTATTCTTCATAAACCCATGCTGGCTATTACCAATTAACTCATTTTGTTCAAGGTGTTCACAGACAGAGCGTTTAATAATCTGCTCCAGAATTTTCTCAGAATAGATGACCTGCAAGATCCCTTCCAACTCTAACATTCTATGATTCTATGAAATAAACCATAAATGTAGCTGGGGGGGGGTGGATAAAACTAGACTAGCTGGTACATGGGGAGGAAAGGAAGAGGCAGGGAAAGGGGGGAAAGCTATAGGGATTTTCAGGGAAGGGAAAGCGGGAATAGGGGGAGAGGGGGAAAATGAGGTGGCCCCACACAAGTCCTTGTGGATCCCATGCTTGTGTCCAAATTCCATTTAAGAATTATCAATAAAACATAGTAACAGAATTCATAACAAATCAACCAGAAATTAAAAACTTCGGACAGCAGCTGATACTCCTAAAACTAGAGAGGAGCAGCAAAAAAGACATCCAGCCCTTGCTAAGCCAAAGAGAGAGAGAGAGAGAGAGAGAAATGAGAGTTTCAGGTAATCATAAAAATCAGCACTGCGACCAGAAGCAAACCAGACAGGCTTTGCCGAGCACTTGGAAGAGGCTTTCAGGGAAATGTCACCTCTGGTTGTGCAGGCATCACTGTAAGGCGTTGTACAGGTACTGATATGCAGCTCCCTACTTGTGGAGTTTGGTATGTCATGGTCCAATCACACGTGCGAGTCACACTTTTGGTACCTTTTTGATTAACATATGGAATTCACGGCCACAGGAGGTCGTGGCAGCTGCAAGCATGGACAGTTTCAAGAGGAAATTAGATAAACATATGGAGCAGAAGTCCACCAGTGGCTATTAGCCACAGGGTATAGAATGGGAACTCTCAGTCTGGGGCAGGTGATGCCCTCTATTCTTGGTGCTGGAGGGGGCAGCAGTGGGAGGGCTTCTGGTGCCCTGGCCCCACTGCTGGACCTCCTGATGGCACCTGGTATATTTTGGCTGCTGTGTGACAGAGTGTTGGACTAGATGGGCCATTGGCCTGATTCAACATTGGCTTCTCTTATGTTCTTATGTACCATCCATGGATATGCACCTGTCATGACCCCCTTCAGCTGCCACCACTCTGCACTTAGGGTCCCCTTGGGAAGGCCCAAAGTATCCTCCCAAGCCCAACCAAAATGCCCCTTTGAAGGAACCACATGAAACATGGTCTGAGGGGTGAAAAGCACCGGCCTGCCTTTCAGGGGCAGCGGGCAGCCTTTATTATATATTCCCCTCCCAGCCGAAGAGGCGGCTGTGCTTACATCACACAAAGGGAGACCACATGCTCAAGCAGAATGTCTGGGATGTTTGCACAGAATAATTAACAGTGATAATGTTACTCTTGGCGTTGCAGATGCCTGCCTTGAGACGAGCAAAGGTCAGAATCAGTGTACCAAGTTACTGATTACCAACAGAGGCAGAATGTAAAGAGATTAAGTATGGTGTGCCAGGATTGTTAATCTCTGCCACACCCCTTTTAAGCCGAGAAACTATAGGCGTGATGACCAGGCGGAGAACATTAAACAAATGGTTTATTAATACAGTAATGGGGTAAGGAAAACAAGACAAGGTGCTTTAAAATATATAACAGTGTTTAAAGGCAAAATAAACAAATCTAAGGTGAATACCTATTTCTTCTTAACTGATTACTGCTTCAAGGCCCACAGCCCTCTTATACCAGGCCTCCTGCCTGTACTCACTCTGTCCCAAGTGAGGGATCATTCTCTGCGACCAGAGTGTCCCCTCAGTTATACTCTGTGTGAGGCAAGACCGCAGAAGAGAAAAGAACTCAGTTTCACAGTGCAGAAAGCTCAAGCCACATTCCTTCACACAGTCCCTGAACTCTGATTGGTTACAACCATCGCTAAGCATTATGGGGATTGTAGGCTGTCTGCTTTCCATTCCCACACAGGTCTCTAGGGGCCTAGGCCTCTAGGCCTTGTCTCCCAGTCTTACACAGATCATGACAGCACCAAAGGCCGTGTTTATGCTTAGAACCACAAAATGCTAAAGAGCACGCAAGATAGAGCCAAGTTGTTTTCTGTCACCTGAGAACGTCAGTCTGGAACCAGCGGGTTGAAATTAAATCGAGAGAGCTTTTGGCTAAAGCCAAAAAGGATCCATCTTGGCTTTCAAAGGTGACCGGCTTCATTCCTGACAGCGGCCATCGATCAGGCGGGGAAGTAACGAGGTCTAAGTAGCCTCCAGTAAATGCGCCTTTTAATTGTAAAATATATTACCCCACATTGGTAATTACTTGGCTTTTTTCAGGCAAAGCATCAATCTCGTTGTTCTTCCTCGGGGGCTCAAGGGGACCCACGTGTTGCTGCTGTTGAGTCAGATCTGTTTAAAGGGGCCCTGGCTCAGCGGCAGAGCCTCGGCTTGGCCTGCAGAAGATCCCAGGCTCAATCCCCGGCAGCGCCTCCAGTTGAAAGGACCAGGCAGGAGGTGAGGGGAATGACCTCTTCTTTAAGACCCGGGAGAGCTACTGCCAGTCTGAGTAGTCAGTAGTGATCTTGATGGACCAAGGGTCTTCTGACTTGGTAGAAGGCAGCTTCGAATGTTCATTTGGGCAAATTACAGGATGTAGACAACAACTATAACATTAGAAAATTCAAAATAGTATGAACAATTTAAGAAAATAAAAAAACTTTTAAAACTGTGGGCTAAGACTATGGCTGTGGTCACACTGGCAGCTAGGCGCGATATGGTGCTGCCTCTAATTGAACCGGTTTAAATGGGTGCAGGGCATATCAGCCACACAGCACACCCTGCTGCGGGTTACTCACGGAGACATCTCGTGGCAAAGCATCCACATTGTTGCAGTGTCTCAGCCATAGAGCACACTGCCAATTTTTTAAAAGAACTAACGCACGTGCAAGAGGGAATTAGATAAACATATGGAGCAGAAGTCCATCAGTGGCTATTAGCCACAGGGTATAGATGGGAATTCTAAGTCTGGGGCAGGTGATGCACTCTATTCTTGGTGCTGGAGGGGGCAGCAGTGGGAGGGCTTCTAGTGCCCTGGCCCCACTGCTGGACCTCCTGATGGCACCTGGTATATTCTGGCCGCTGTGTGACAGAGTGTTGGACTAGATGGGCCATTGGCCTGATTCAACATTGGCTTCTCTTATGTTCTTATGTTTGTTCTTATGCATGTGCATAAGTGCATGTGCAGGCACATATGTACACATGCACACATAGGCAATTTTTTTAACGAAAACCTCCCTAGCGGCAGAACGGATCTGCTAGTTCAGACTGCCGAATCTGTTCTGTGCTCGCTCCCCCACATTCAGACATCTGGCCATGCGTGATGACTGCATGGGGAACGGGAAACACCACTTGTGATGTGGTGCCTTTTTAACCCGGCTCCCAGTTATCCCATGTTCCTTTGTGATTGATTAAACCGATGTCTGTATGTGTTACTACTGAGATCAGGTCCCAATACAGCCTTTCGGCTTTGAAAAAGAATGATTCGAAACGTGGCCGCTTGCATCCGGACTACGCATCGTTTATGGTTTATGGACTTTGAGATTATTTGGATCCTCCTGGATCCACTCCATGATGAATGCACGTCAAGTTAGACTATAAAATTATAATACAACAGGAGTGAGACACATTGAAATTTTGGGGACTTTACTTCTCTGTACTATTGTGACTTTATTTTTCTGCATTAGTGTTGTTCTTTGCAAGAATACTTAGGTTTCATCCAGTTATACTCAGGGCTATTTTTGGGCAGGAACACACAGGAACGGAGTTCTAGCTGGCTCCCAAGTTGGTCACACCCAGCAGGAATTCATTAGCATAAAAGGCCACACCCGACAGCAGAAACTTATTAGGATTGGCCACATTAGGGGTGTGTGGCCTAACATGCAAAGGAGTTCCTGTTACCAAAAAGAGCCTTGGGTTTTGACGACAAACAAGGTAAGCAGAATAAGAAGCAAAAGGTGGGTGTGGCTGGATGACCACACTTCTGGTTACATGGGGGTGTGTCCTAATATGCTAATAAGCTGTGCTGTCAGGGGTGTGGCCTAATATGTTAATGAGTTTCTGCTGATGAGTGTGGCCTGTTATGCTAATTGGTTCCTGTTGGGCTTTTTCTACAAAAAAAGCCCTGGTTATACTGATGGCGAACTCGGCATTAAATATTATTTTTACATACATACATACATACATACATACATACATATATATATATATATATGTATATGTATATGTATATGTATATGTATATATATATATATATATTGTTCACTTTAAGTGATTTCAGCCAGCGGTCTCTTGTGTTTTTTGCCAGTCTGAGTAGACAGTACTGAAAGATGGACCAACAGTGGTCTGATTCAGTATAAGGTAGCTTCATATGTTTCTAGTTACCCACCACCAAGTATCATGGAAGAATGAGGAGTGAACCCAGGTCCCCAGATCCCAGGCCCACATTCTGCCACGCTGCCTCTCTGGATTAGGGTTGCCATACCCCAGTTCTGGGTGGGGAATCCCCCATTTTGGGGGGCTTCTGCCTGCTGCTGGCAAGTGGAAAAACATTGCTGCACAATGTCCCCGATATGCTGATGTCATGCAGAAGTTACATCATTGTCTCAGGGATGTTGCACGGTGATGTGTTGGTTTTTGGGCAAAACTGTATGGCTTTATGCCGATTTTGCCACAGAGTTTTGCCCAAAGTCACCAATGAAATGATGTCAGTGCCAACTCCCCGAAAGCCCCCCATCCCCCCCCGGCACAACCATCCCACCTGGCAACCCTACTCTGGATGCCATCAAGTGGTTGATCACACTTCTGGCTTCTGTCTGCTGGGAGGCAAGTCCTGCTGGCCCGGACATGGATTTGTGGCCTGTTTCAGATGTCCTGCTTTAAGAACATCAGAAGAGCCCTGCTGGATCAGACCAGGGAGGGTCCATCTCGTCCAGCATCCTGCCTCACACAGGGGCCAAGCAGTTCCTCTGGAGGGCCAGCAACAGGGCAGAGAGGCCGAGGCATCCTGGATCAGACCAGTGAAGGGCCATCTAGTCCAGCATCCTGTCTCACGCAGGGGCCAACCAGTTCCTCTGGAGGGCCAACAACAGGGCACAGAGGCCAAGGCCTTCCCCTGATGTTGCCTCCTGACTCTGGGATTCAGGGGTTGACTGCCTCTGAATGTGGAGGTTCCCTTTACCCACTGAGAGCCAGTCGAGTGTAGAGGTTAAGAGCGTGGACTCTAACCTGGGAGAACCGGGTTTGATTCTCCACTCCTCCTCCACATGCAGCTGCTGGTGTGACCTTGGGTCAGTCACAAGTCCTTTCAGAGCTGTTCTCTCAAGGGCAGTCCTCAAAAGAGCTCTCTCAGCCCCAGAGGGTGTCTGTTGTGGGGAGGGGAAGGGGAAGGAGATTGTAAGCCGCACTGAGACTCTAATTGAAGAGTGGGGTATAAATCCGATCTCCTCTTCTCTTCTACCATGGCTGGTAGCCACTGATGGCACTCTCCTCCATGAATCAGTTTGGTGTAGTAGTTAGGAGTGTGGCCTCTAACCTGGGTTTGATTCCCCACCTATCTCACAGGATATCTGTTGTGGGGAGGGGAAGGGGAAGGAGATGGTAAGATGCTCTGAGACTCCAGGTAGTGAAGGGTGGGGTATAAATCCAATCTCCTCCTCCTCCTCTTCCTCCTCCTCCTCCTCCTCTTCTTCCTCTTCCTCTTCCTCCTCCTCTTCCTCCTCCTCTTCCTCCTCCTCCTCCTCTCTCCTCCTCCTCCTCCTCCTCCTCCTCCTCTTCTTCTTCTTCTTCTTCTTCTTCTTCTTCTTCTTCTTCTTCTTCTTCTTCTTCTTCTTCTTCTTCTTCTTCTTCTTCTTCTTCCTCTTCTTCTTCCTCTTCTTCTTCTTCTTCTTCCCCTTTTAAAGCCATCTATGCCTGTGTCCATCACTACATCCTCTAGCTGCGAATTCCACATTTTAATTATTCTCTGTGTAAAGAAGCATTTCCTTTTGTCCGGCCTGAATCTGCTGCCCATCAGTTTCATCGGATGCTCCCATCCAGTCCCGCCTCCACAAGCTTCTGGGCACGGTGGTGGCGTTTCAGTTCTTTTGGGAGGCAAGATGGATGCCCCCCGGGGACGGACGGATGGACGGACAGAGGATCTTGGAAGTTGCTCTGGGATTTAGTCCCAGTTCATTAAGGGAATGAAAAATGTAGGCCTATTCTTATTTATCGAGCCCATTTGTTCAGCACCCGTGGCAACTCCTTTCAAGGGGCTGAGAAGCACTTTGCAAATTAAAAGGGTGCTGCACTTGATAAAAGGGTAGGGAAGATGCTGATGGTTGCAGCGACGCCCACATGGCTGGTGGCCTGTTGGGCGTTTTAGGAAGGCCGATGAACACTCACATGGCCAGAGATGTAAGTGGGGTGTCCCTGGGGGCTGGGGGCATGCCGGTTCTTGAAGCTAACCTGCCCCACTCCGGACTCTGGCCCTACCTCTGAGCAAACGCTGTGACCTTCTTTTTGCAAATCCTGGAGCCCATTTTTCAGTCCATGGCCCTGGGACCGGGTGAAGAGCTGGCTCCCTCTGCCCCATCTGCTGAAGTGAGAATTTATGTGAAGTGAGAAGCATCAATGGGGGGGTGGGGAGCGGAGAGAACTGGCGGAGAGTCCACGGCGTGTGCGTTTTAGCACTGTGCCACTTCCTGTTTTGTTTTATCTCAAAGAGGTAAAGAGCTATTAATTTTTAAAGGCCCTGAAGGAATCTTTTTATTTCTCGGCACTTAAATAACCTGCTCGGCTTCAAAGGCAGATAAAATGATGTGTCATAAAAGCCCTGCATTTTAGGAAGATGCTCAAAACTCAGGAGGAGGAGGAGGAGATTGGATTCATACCCCACCCTTCACTTGGAGTCTCAGAGCGGCTTACAAACTCCTTTCCCTTCCCCTCCCCACAACAGACACCCTGTGAGGTAGGTGGGGCTGAGAGAGCTCTTTTGAGAACTGCCCTTTCAAGGACAGCTCTTGTCAGAACTATGGCATGCCCAAGGTCATCCAGCAGCTGCAAGTGGAGGAGTGGGGAATCAAACCCGGTTCTCCCAGATTAGACTCCACACATTTAACCACTACACCAAACTGACAGGGCAGACCCATCTGAATATTCAACCTGTTATGTACATGGGCCGCCACCAGGGGTCCGCAGCTACAGTGTGGAGCTTCTCTCCCTAGAACAATAGAACGAAGGCTCCTAGTTCCCCCTAGCATCCACCTATATCGAGTTGGCGGGAAATTCGAACCCCCCCAATGGGACTATGGGTGTGCTGGGAGGGTGTCTATACAGTTGGCCTTGCAGGGCCATTGTGGTTGTTGTGTTGTGAAGTACCAATAAACGCATCACACCGCATGTCGTTGTCTGCATCCTCCTTGCGGTCAACCCAGTACTTTACACAACCCAACTTTCAACATTTGTCTCACAACACATGTGTGTGTGTGTGTGTGTTCAGATTTGTGGGCCACAACGATGCACTAGTCTTTAAGGTAGATTCGGGTAGGTAGCCGTGTTGATCTGAAGCAACTGAACAACGTTTGAGACCAGTGGCACATTTCGGACCAACGTGCACATGAAAGCTCACACCCAGAATTCGACATCATTGGTCCGAAAGGTGCCCCTGGAGTCCGACTTTGTTCTAGTAATTCACGTGTCACTTTGCTGGCCACTGAGGAAGGGATGGTGCCCTCAGACACTGTGCACTCTAGATTGAAAAGGCTAGAGCCTTTCTTCTAGATTACAGCTTTCTCCATGCCTGCCAGGGTGGAGTATTACTTTGATTGTCGGAGTAGGATCTGGGAGAGCCGGGTTCAAATCCCCACTCTGCTGCGGAAGCCTGCTGGGTGATCTTTGACCAGTCACATGCTGTCAGCCTGGCCCACCTCACAGGATTCTCATGAGTAAACTGGAGGAGAGTAGGACGATGTAAGCCACTTTGGGTCGCCATTTGGGGAGAAAAATGTGATACAAATCTCAAAGGGGATCTCAAAGGGGGCTTAGCTGGTTCTCCCTCCCCCCTTTTTTGTTCCCTGTGAGGTGGGTAAGGCTGAGGGCCTTTCTTTCTTTATTTTTAACCCCCGGAAGGGATTTTTTTTATTGCATTTTTCTAAACACTACAAACTACAACGGAAAAAGGGGAGGGGAAACATCTACATCTAGGGAGAAAGTAAAGATAACCACAACTAACTAAAACCCCAAGAATTGGAGATCATCATATTAGCTTATAAACGTATTAGTCTAAAATGCTTATTGAACATAGTCGAATAAGCTAGGTTATACATCCTTTTAACCACTTTAACTGTTTAACAATCCTCCCCAGAGCATCGTTACAACCCAGTGTTTTACAACAGCCTTCAGAGTTTCGATCTTCATTTTGTTTTATCTTATCGGTCACTCAGTTGGTAACCTTGTTTTGGGAGCAGCTGCCCCCTTTTCTGAGTCAGAGTCCTCGCTCGGAAGACACAGAGTCCAGTTCACCATTAGATTTGCTGTCCTCTTCTTCTTTCATGTCCTCTTCTGGCTCTCCCAATTGCAGCCTCAGGAACTCATGCACTTTAAAAACAGAATCAATTTTTTCCCTTTTATCCATCAATTTGAAAGTGACGCCTTCGGGAATCAGCCACCTGTATGCAATGCTGTTTGTTTGTAAAAAGAGAATTAAGTCTTTGTACTTCTTCCTCTTTTTCCTTACTTCAAATGGGATATCTTTTAAAATTCTGATAGTGTTGCCTCCGATTTTCAAGGGTGCACTTGTAGTCGCTTTCAGGATTAAATCCCTCACATGCCGCTTTGAGAATCTAACCACAATCTCTCCAGGCAGATTCTTCTTCTTGATGTACACAGAGTAGGCCCTATAGACCATGTCCATTTCACTTACAAGGTAGCCTTTATTTATTAATTGATTGATTGATATCCCACTTTTCTTCCCAGTTGGGACTCAAAGCGGCTTAGAACATCCCTCCATTCTCTCACAACAGCCCTGTGAGGAAGGACAGGCTGAGAGTCTGTGACGGGCCCAAAGTCACTCAGCAAGCTTCCATGATAGAAGTGAGGATTTGAACCTGGGACTCCCAGGATTCTAGTCCAGCACTCTAACCGCTATGCCATGATTGAATGAGTGAGTGGCCCACAGTCAGCCCTGGAACATCATGGCACAGGGGCTTTGAACCTGGTCTTTCGCTACCCTGGAAGGGACTTAGAGGTCATCCAATCCAACCCCCTGTTCAGTGCCAGAAATCCAACACTAGAGCATGTCTGCACTGCTGGCTGTGCTGCCTCTGCTTGAAGGCCAGCAGCCAAAGAGGGGTTTATTTCACTGGGGATGTCCTCAGGGACCTTTTACAGTTCCGCAGGGCCTGCAAGATGGAGCTCTTCCACCGGGCTTTCCATTAGGAGCCGCCACCATTACTAGTTACCATCACTAGTAACTGTCCCTAGTAACAACTATAGAGCCTGGCGAATTATTGACAGCCTGTGCGCGTCGAATGAGATCAGTGCTGGAAATGAACACTATGTGGTATGCACTCACACAGCACCGCCATTACTGTAATATCGGAATAACATTGCTAGCACTTAATATGGAATATGGTATTGCTTTAACGAATTAGAACATAAGAACATAAGAGAAGCCAATGTTGAATCAGGCCAATGGCCCATCTAGTCCAACACTCTGTCACACAGCGGCCAAAATATACCAGGGGCCATCAAGAGGTCCAGCAGTGGGGCCAGGACACTAGAAGCCCTTCCACTGCTGCCCCCTCCAGCACCAAGAATAGAGTGCATCACCTGCCCCAGACTGAGAGTTCCCATCTATACCCTGGGGCTAATAGCCACGGATGGACTTCTGCTCCATATGTTTATCTAATTCCCTCTTGAAACTGTCCATGCTTGTAGCTGCCACCACCTCCTGTGGCAGTGAATTCCATATGTTAATCACTCTTTGGGTGAAGAAGTATTTCCTTTTTGCTTTTAATGGTTTTAATGATTTGGTTTTAATGATTTGGTTGGTTTTAATGATTTGATTGTTTTAATGGTTTTAATGATTTGATTGTTAATGTGCGTTTTATCTGTGTGAGCTGCCCTTTTTTAAAATAAATTTTTAATTTTAAAATACATCCCATATATTAAACACATATATTGAAACTATAAATAAAACATATGAAACGGTGAGGTTAAGAAGAATAAGCCCTGGTCGACCATCAATGCATAAAAGGATCTGCTTTTATTCGTATCAAGTCCACATAAGTCTCATCATTCGGTAAAATGCTTTGGCGGGGTAGGGCGGGATATAGATTGGAACAGAAATAAATAAATAAAATAAAAATGATCACGCCCCCCCCCGCCCCCCAATAATGCTTACTGTCCTTGGCCAACACGGAGCAGTGATGGCCAATCCTCGGGACAGCCGCTCTGCTGCTGTTCACATGTTCATTTACTTTGGGATAAAAAGAGAGGTGAGCAGCCAGACTTCATGGCTGTTGCTGTCATTGTTGACTCTGGAACACCATTCAAGTGAGCGTCCTTGATTTTAAGGGAGTGGGATGAGGAAGACCCAGGTGCGAAGGCAGAAACAGATCCTGGGAGAGGCGCAAACTGGACGTTAGCCAGGACAGATCTGTTAACCGGCTAAGCCTTACTCCCTGGGGTTATAAAGGAGAACTTTCCTGTCCTTGACAGCTTGTCAGAGTTTCTCCTTCCAGAAATGCTTCTGTGGATCTGTCGACCTGCTGAACGTCTGCCGGGGAAGACAGCGTGTTCCAGAGTTGGCCAAGTTACTCTCTGGGGTGTGGGGGCAGCTTACAGGGGCCCTCGGACGTGCCACAGTGAATGCTCTCCAGGCTCTCCCGGGCGAGAGGCAGCCGTTTCTGGAGAGGGGAACTCCATGTCGTTCAGGGGCTGCTTTCTGCCGCTTTCTCAGCGTCCCTCCATGGCTTCTTTGGTGGTCGTTTTCACCTTCTGTTTCTTTTCCTCCGTGTATGATTCCAGCCAGTCAGGAATCCCATGCAGGAGATGATGCCGCTGTGCCGTCCGGCCGGGCAGGGTCACCCCCATGCCGATGTCACTGTGTGAACATGAAGCCCATCTGGGGAGGGGGATCCTCAGATTGACTGAGCCCATGAAACTGCCTTATACTGAAGCAGACCTTTGGTCCACTGGGGTTAGTCTGTTTATACTGGCAGGAGCTGCGTTGGCTCAAGTGGTTAAGACGCTGAACTGCAGGCTGTGGAAGGTCAGTAGTTCAGCTATTCGAGACCCGAGAGTGCCTGTCAGAGTCCTTAACTTAGTCAGCAAAATACCAGGCCTTGTTCATTGAAGCAAGAATAGTATTTTATTTTAAAGCTGCAATAGTAGGTTACTGAAACAGAAGCGTTGTTAAGAATACCTTAGTTACATGAAGCAAGCAGTTATACCCAAGGGGGGAGAATGGGGACCCCCCCCTCAACCAATGGAAGCAAAGCGCGCGCGCGGGAACTAAAGACAATGATAATTAATGTAGTTCCCGCCGCCCCCATTTTCCCAGCTTAGCTGTTGCTTTGAAAGCGATAGGAAGCTAGCAGACTGTCTCCTCCAAGGTCATTGTGTTAGGTCTAAAGAAGATATGGCTTGTACAGCCAGGCATCCAGGACACCTCCCCGCATTCCATTCAAACAGTCCAGGTGCATAAATCAACACCCCACGATCCCATTCACCCACCCTTCACGAAACAAAGCCCATCCTCCCACCCTACTCCATCCATTATGGCAGGACTACCTGACAGTGCCGCATGACAGGGTGAGCTCCCGTCTCTGGCCCCAGCTCCTGCCAACCTAGCAGTTCGAAAGCAAGAAATTGCAAGTAGATAGATAGGTACCGCTTCGGTAGGAAGGTAGCAGCATTCCGTGTGCCTTGGTGTTTAGTCATGCCGGCCACATGACCATGGAAATGTCTTCGGACAGTGCTGGCTCTTCGGCTTTCAAACGGAGTTGAGCACCACAACCCTAGAGTTAGATTCGACCGGCTTTCGAGCAAGGGAACATTTACATTTAGCTCTTTAAAGCTGGGGTGTCAAACATGCGGCTCAGTGGCCCAATCAGGCCCCCGAAGGGCTTCTATCAGGCACACAGTGGAACTGGCTGTTTCTTGCTTCTTCTTCCAGTTCTGCTGCTGCTGCTGCATCTGTTGTGTATTAAGATGTAAAAGATGTTTGTGGCCTGCCAGCCGGGCCATGCAGTCGGACAGATTCTTGGACCTTCGGTCCTAAAGACAATAGCCACCTTGGATCCTAGAGCAAGCCAATGAGCTCACCTGGATCCAAAAGGGAACCTAATGAAAGAAAGACTTGTAAATAGAGCCAGTTACGAGCGGGTCCAGAGGAGGGCGACCAGGATGGTGAGAGGGTTGGAGTCCAGGTCTTATGAGGAAAGGCTGAGGGAGTTGGGTATGTTTGGCCTGGGAAAGAGAAGGTTTAGAGGGGACATGATGGCAGTCTTCAAGTATTTGAAGGGCTGTCATGTAGAAGATGGAGTGGATCTATTCTCTCTTGCTCCGGATTGCAAGACTAGATCTAATGGGTGGAAATGACAAGGGAGTCGTTACCGGCTTAATATCAGGAGAAACTTCCTGACTGTAAGAGTGGTTGAGCAGTGGAACAATCTGCCTCGGGAGGTGGTGGATGCTCCTTCGCTGGATGTTTTCAAGAGGAGACTGGACGCCCATCTTTTGGGTATGTTGTAGGTATGTAGGGGTTTCGGCTGTATTCCTGCAGAGTGCAGGGGGTTGGACTAGATGGCCTGCAAGGTCCCTTCCAGCTCTAACATTCTATGATTAATGGGTGTGTGTGGGTGTGGTACGGGTGTATGCATATAAATTGGGCACGGACCGGCTAAAGCGTGCTTCGTTCTGCTATGGAACCAATAAACGTCTTGCTGATTTCACCGTGCTGAGCCTCCGGCCCCAGTACTTTTCAGCATCGTCATAGGTTTGCAGCTTACAGATATACACCTGAACAGCATGCTCAAGATTGAAAGAGCACAGACATTTTGATGCAGTAACTCAGAGCAAGAGGTGTCAGTTAACAGACACTGGTAAATAAAATATTGCAAGAGAGCTAATGTTTTAAGCATGTTTTTATTTTAAGTTAAAAAAACACCACCCTTTGTGCTTGTGTCTTTTATAAAGTTTATATACTGAATCGGACCATATACTGAATCGGACCATATACTGAATCGGACCATATACTGAATCGGACCATATACTGAATCGGACCATTGGTCCATTGAGGTTAGAACAGTCCACTCAGACTGGCATCCATTCTCCAAGGTCTCAGGCAGAGGAGGTCTTTCACATCACCTACTGCCTGGTCCTTTCAACTGGAGATGCCAGGGATTGAATTTGGGGCCTTCTGCATGTCAAGCAGATGCTCTGCTTCTGAGCTACAGACCCCCCCTCCCCAGCAGTCACACACACATGAACCTGCCATCAGATCATTGGTCCATTGAGGTTAGAACAGGGTCTCAGGCAGAAGTCCTTCAATTCGCCTCCTATGTGGTTCTTTTAACTGGAGATGTTGGGGATTGAACCTGGGACCTTCTGCTTGCAAAACAGAGGCTCTTCCTCTGAGCCACAGCCCCTCCCCAAGGTGACAGAAAGGGATGAAGAGAAGAAGAAGAGAAGAGATTGGATTTATACCCCGCCCTGACCCACAGTGTTCCCTGGGCGACAGCTTGAAAAGTAGCGTTTTATCCAACAAAAGGAAAGAAGAAAAAGGCAGCAGATATAAACTCCATGCTGCCTCCCTGCCCCTTCCCCGTTTTGCTGTGATTATCAGAACGACTGAATGCATGCCCTGGTAGCAAAAAACAGGGTTCCTTTCTTTGTTAGCTCTTGGAAGAAGAAGCAGTCCCTGGCCCAGCCAGGCCTCCTGACAAGCAAAGCCAACAAACAGCTCTTTTAATGTGTTACTGTGGAATCAGCAAGAAAAATGGGAATTGATTTAACCTGGCCTTTGCCTCGTGGTGAATAAATGAAAAGGCAAGGCGCACGTCCCAGAGTGCTTTCTAGCCTTAGCAATTTGAAAGCCTGCCTCCGCCGCACATTGGACAGAGGACCGGAGTGTAGTAAAGCGAGTCCCAAGTACAGACCTGGATGAAAGGTCATTTGGATTCGTGAAAAATGCCGAGAACGGGTACCCCTCTCTCTCGGTTGGCACCGAACCCTGGCTGTAAAGCCATCCATTTGCTGAGCTGGTAATTGTTCCCACCTCCTTCTAGCAGAGGAGAGCTTCATAGCCCCTGAGCACACAGAATCATAGAATGTCAGAGTTGGAAGGGACCTTGGAGGTCATCTAGTCCAACCCCCTGCACTCTGCAGGAGCACAGCCGAAAGATAGCCTTACAACATACACCAAAGTTGGTCATAGAATCATAGAATGTTAGAGTTGTAAGGAACCTTGCAGCTCATCTAGTCCAACCCCCTGCACTCTGCAGGAGCACAGCCGAAAGATAGCCTTGCAACATACATGAAAGGTGGTCATAGAATCATAGAATGTTAGAGTTGGAAGGGACCTTGCAGCTCATCTAGTCCAACCCCCTGCACTCTGCAGGAGCACAGCCGAAAGATAGCCTTGCAACATACACGAAAGGTGGTGATAGAATCATAGAATGTTAGAGTTGGAAGGGACCTTGCAGGTCATCTAGTCCAACCCCCTGCACTCTGCAGGAGCACAGCCGAAAGATAGCCTTGCAACATACACGAAAGGTGGTGATAGAATCAGAATGTTAGAGTTGGAAGGTACCTTGCAGGTCATCTAATCCAACCCCCTGCACTCTGCAGGAGCACAGCCGAAAGATAGCCTTGCAACATACCCGAAAGATGGCTGTCCAGCCTCCGCTTGAAAACGTCCAGGGAAGGAGCATCCACCACCTCCCGAGGCAGGCTGTTCCACTGCTCAACTACTCTTACAGTGAGGAAGTTTCTCCTGAGATTTAGCTGGTAACGACTCCCTTGTAATTTCCACCCATTGGATCTAGTCTTGCAATCTGGAGCCAGAGAGAATAGATCTGCTCCATCTTCTACATGACAGCCCTTCAAATACTTGAAGACTGCAATCGTGTCCCCTCTAAGCCTTCTCTTTCCCATAAAGCTGCCTGGTTCATACTGAATCAGACTCCCCCGGGTCCAACAAGGACGGTATTGTCAGCTCAGACTGGGAGCAGCTCTTCAGGGTCTCAGACGGAGATCTTTCCCAACACCTGCTGCTTGGTTCTTGAGATGCCAGGGACTGAACCTGGGACCTTCGGCATGCAAAGCAGATGCTCTGCCGCTGAGCCACATCTCTCCCGTAAGCAAAGCAGAGGAAAACTCCCCCTCCCCATTTTTTCCTACTGAGCGTCTGGCAGTCTTTTGCATCTCACGTGAGGCTTCCTCAAGTTGGCCATTCAAGGGGCGGGGAGATGGAATACTCCGAAATCGGGCATTTATGCCCGTCGGAGTCCCCCTTCCCTGCAAAAGGAGGAGATTAATTGGTGCTGCAAGATAATGAGATTATAAACTGGTCATGCTAGTAATATTTCAGTTTACATAAAGGCCCCCTGGGGACAGCGCACGCCGCTTTCTTTTGAAATATGAACACGGCGAGTAAGATACGAGCTCTCTCCCTCTCTCTGGCACCGCGCGAACCTCAGCGGCGCCCCCGGGGGGGGCACAAAACGCAGCAGCTGGAGCATTAGCAAAGCTGTGGATTAATTTCAAAGCCCACCAGAGTTAACCCGCAGAGCCGTATTTGACGAGGACCCTGTGCTCAGAGCCGGAGACGGGTTGCAAAGGCTGCATGCCACCGTGAACTATTTAGGGGCCCGGGATTTGTCCACCCTGAAGGCTGCTGGTGCCGGGGAGCAAGCCACCCAGCTGGGCTGTGGGACAGAAGAAGCCCTTGGAAAAGCAGCCCAAGGGCATGGCCCCTGGCTCGGGAGGGGCCGTGGCTCAGTGGCAGAGCCTCTGCTTCACATGCAGAAGGTCCCAGGTTCAATCCCCGGCATCTCCAGTTAAAAAGGACCAGGCAGTAGGCGATGGGAAAGACCTCCGCCTGAGACCCTGGAGAGCTGTAAAGAGGGGCTGTGGCTCAGTGGAAGAGCCTCTGTTTGTCATGCAGAAGGTCCCAGGTTCAAATCCCCGGCATCTCCAGTTGGAAGAGCCAGGCAGTAGGCGATGGGAAAGACCACCGCCTGAGACCCCTGGAGGGCCGCAGCCAGTCTCCGTTGACAGTGCTGACTTTAATGAACTAGTCATCTGTTTCGGTATAAGGCAGCTTGGTGTGTGTTCATGTGCCGTTCTGTGCGCCCACAGAACCCTTTGCAAACCTTTCTCCCTTTCCTTTGCACCGTTTATGTTCTGTTGGGGAAGGGGACTCCCCAGGAGGGCCTGAGGGTCCTCTTCCTTGAGGGCTTTTCCCACAGAATGCTTTCTCATGTCTCCTCCAGCGCCGGGGGCCGAGGTAGCTTGGCTACATATGAGAGACAGTTTTGTGCCGCATTTGGGATGTTAGTCTAGGACAGGGGTGGCTAAACTTGCTCAACATAAGAGCCACAAAGAACAAACGTCAGATGTTTGAGAGCCACAAGACATGAGCAGATATCACGCAGGTGTTTTTTTACTGGAAAATATACAAATTTGTCTTTTATTAACATTGAACGAGACTGCCAAAAATAGAAAACAAAAGGGGTAAAAACAGATATTGGGAAAATGATGTTTATTTGTCCGATGATATTTGTTTGTTTGCTAATGATGTTGCTAATGATACGAGGAGACTCCTGAGAGTCCCTTGGACTGCAAGGAGATCAAGCCAGTCAATCCTAAAGGAAATCAACCCTGATTGCTCCCTGGAAGGCCAGAGACTGAAGCTGAAGCTCAAAGACTTTGGCCACCCAATGAGAAGGGAGCCCTCACTGGAGAAGACCCTGATGATGCTGGGAAAGACTGAAGGAAGAAGAAGAAGGGGACGGCAAAGGATGGGACGGCTGGACAGTGTCACCGATGCAACGAATATGAAATTAAGCAAACTCCGGAGCACGCTGAAAGACAGGAGGGCCTGGCGTGATGTAGCCCATGGGGTTGCGAAGAGTTGGACTCGACTGTGCGACTGAACAACAACGATGATGTTTATTTGTATAAGAGGAAGAGTAATAGAGAGAGAGGTGGAAAGAAAGAGGGAAAGAGGTGGAAAGAAAGAAAGAGAAAGAAACAAAGAGCAAATAGATGGGAGGGCGGGAGGGAGGGAGGAAGGAAGGAACTCCTGTAGTATGGAAGGAAGGAAGGAAGGAAGGAAGGAAGGAAGGAAGGAAGGAAGGAAGGAAGGAAGGAAGGAAGGAAGGAAGGAAGGAAGGAAGGAAGGAAAAGCATTCTTCCCCTTTGCTTCCCCAGCTGCCCTGCTGGGAGCCACACAATATATGTGAAAGAGCTGCATGTGGCTCAGAAGCCACAGTTTGGCCACCCCTGGTCTAGGATCTGGGAGACCCAGATTCGAATCCTCACTATGCCATGGAAATTCTGTGGGTAAACTTGGGTCAGTCACACATTCTCAGCCTGACCCACCTAACAGGGTTGTTGTGAGAGGAGCCTGCGTGGGTGCTGGCTACGTGGTCAGTAAGGCACCCAATTTGCCAGAAGACACTGCGCAGACCTCTTAAGCACCGTCGGGCCATTAAAAAGGGCAGTATGAGCAGGGGAGACCAAGATGGTTGGACGTCTGCCGCCTCCGCCGAAGGCCTGGCGGAACAGTTCCATTTTACGGGCCCTGCGGAATCGTAATGAATCCCGTAATAAATAAATCTATGGCAAAACTACAGTAAAACTTTCAGTTCCGAAGCGGCCATTTGCTTCAGGTGAACTGATCTCTTGTCGTCTGGAGATGAATTGCAATCCCAGGAGATCTCCAGCCAGCCCCTGGAGGTGGCAAAAGTAGAGAGATCACGGGACAGGTTGCCAAGCAAAGCAGACACATCCCATGGAAGCACAGAAGGGAAGAGAAGTCAGCTGACAACCCCTCCATCTCTTCCAGTTTCCCACAAGGTCAAACCATAACAAGGATATTTGATGGTTGGGATGTGTGGGGTTCGCCTGTTGCGATAATGAATGGGAGTGCATCGCCACAGTTTGCTCGGGACACAAAAAGATTGTTGAATTGTTGGCATGCAGAAATTGAGACATTAATTGCATTACATAAATCCAATTAGTTGCTGTAGATTTTCCGGGCTGTGCGGCTGTGGTCTTGACATCGTAGGACCTGACGTTTCGCCAGTAGCCGTGACTGGCATCCTCAGAGGTATAACACAAGAAAGATGGAGTACTCTCTGTGTCAAGGTGAGAAGAAGAAAAAAGGTAGGCAGGTAAGGAAGATTTACTCTGGAAGGTGGGGTAGGACAATCCATGTGCAAAAGAACCTCCTCAGGAAAGCTCCTCCATTAGCATGTTCACAGCCTGGGGGACTCCTACAAGATAATGACTCAGCCCTACCCCACCTTCCTGAGTAGATATAAATCACCCGCCTACCATTTTTCTTCTTCCCACCTTGACACAGAGAGTCCTCCGTCTTTCTGTGTGATACCTCTGAGGATGCCAGTCACAGCTGCTGGTGAAACGTCAGGTCCTACAGTGCCAAGACCACGGCCACACAGCCCGGGAAATCCACAACAGCTAGTGAACTCTGGCCGTGAAAGCCTGCGACAACATATAAATTCAAGTGTTTATATAATTTGTAGTTTTCATCATTTTCCGTGCTGTGCATATTTCATTTGACCACCGGGAGGTTGACAACCCTAACTGGAAGGGAGACGCACATGCCGGCGTGCCCCTAGTGCACCAGGGCCCCCCGCCCTCCCCCAATTCTCCCCCAGGGCAACGCACCCTCTAAGCCGTGGAGTCTCGTGAGCAAAAATTCTACTTTGTGAGCCGCTGGCATTGAAGTTGCAAGCGAGCAATTTGGCAGCTGCATAAATTAAGTTTGTCCTGGAGCCATCCTTCCTGAGCAAGGACAAAAACGTGGGAGCTGGAGGCTAAAATACTGTGTGCTGGCTCGCACTAGCTCAGCTTAGAGGGAACAGAGCCCCATGGGTTGTTGTGCGCCACCTGGCAACCCCCGCTCAAAGGGCCCCCAATCCGCTGGTCTGGATCTGGCTGGCGGGGGAACCCCACCCCCAAAATGGCCAAATCAGATAGAGTTTTCAGGGTGATTGCTAGAGTGGCGCCTGGTGACGTGCCCAGCATGATGACGTCACTTCCAGGCAGCCCCGTAGCTAAAGATTTTTGGGAGAGGGGGCCTTGGGGGGGGGCACAGCTAATTAAATCAAAGTTAATTGTATTAATTCGATTTGGGGGGCAGCCCAGGAGGGAGGGGGCCCGGAAGAAACGTGAGGGGGCCAGGCCCCGTGGGCCCCACGTTACCTATGGGCCTGCTTCCAGGCAATGTCATTGCAGCACGCTATGTGCTATGTACGCGAATGTCCTGGACTGGGATCACCGCTCCCGCACTGCAGCCGGTAGAAGAAGAAGAAGAAGAGGAAGAGGAAGAAGAAGAAGAGATTGGATTTATACCCCGCCCATCAGTACCCAAAGGAGTCTTCAGTACCCAAAGGAGCGGCTTACAAACTCCTTTCCCTTCCCCTCCCCACCACAGACTCCCTGTGAGATAAGTCACTTGGCAACCCGAACCCGAGTCGGTGAACCTGTCCAGCAGATGAAATTTAACTCGCTCAACATTCCTGATCAGACAGTGAGGGATCCCTTCCGATTGCATCCCAGGGATCAGAGTACAGCTAATGGTTGGTCAGAAGCTGACCCGCGGCTGGAGGCGAGGGTCAAGGGGGAGCCGGGCTCTTACCCACCCCGCCAGCTCAGGGGGAAAAAATAGCCATACAGCGAAGTTGCAAAAGGGAGCGAAAGAGCTGGTTCCTCCCCGCCCCTCTTCCAAATTGTGTGGGGACAGATGCCACGCAACACTCCTGGTTTTAATCTCCGCATTTCAAAAGGGAGAGCTAATTTCCCTCCCCCCCACACCCGCACACGCTCCCCCTCCCTGCTCCAGTCTGTGCGGGGACCGAAGCCCTGCTTTTAATCTCTGCCTTGAAAAGGAGAGATGGGAAAGAGCTGTCGTCTCTCCTCTTTTCTCTCTCTCTCTCTGCGGCCCAGGCTGCCAGTGAAGTGGAATCTGCTAGGCTTCTCTACCCCTCCCACCCCCACCCCCTGTTGTATAGTGGGTTAGACGCATAATGAAACCACGGACAATGACGTAGTGATCAGCATGGTTCACTATTATACAACACAAGACAAAGTTACCGGGCCAGGAGGCCAACTATATACAAGCGAAGGGGATGCCCCCTGGTGCCATTGGAGGGTTTGAATTCCCGCCGCCGTTCTCATTGGTTCCCCCTACGCGGGAGCCAGGAGCCCCAGCCCCAGTCCCATTGTTCACAGGTACTCAAGTTCAGGCTCCTTTGCTGATGGCCCATAGTGGTCTGCGGACACAACACCCCCAAAACAGCCGCATCTCAGCAAGTCGGGGAGGCGGCAGAGTCTATGGGGTGGGAGATCAGAAGCTCCGGAGTTCACAGAATAGAATCATAGGCAGGGCCAGTTCGCTCACTAGGCGTTCGCCTAGAGCGCGCTGGCCCTTAGGGGCACCAAAAGCCCCCCCCCCAAAAAAGCCCCGCCTAACCCCCCGCCTCTTCCCCTGGCTTGCCAGCACGCCCCGGCGGCGGGCGAGAGGGGGAAGGAGGAGGAGGAGAGGAGCCCTCCCTTGCCCTGGGGAGCCCCAGCGGTGGAGGTGGGGGCAGTAGAAGGTAGCCCCGCCTAGGGCACCAAAAAACCTCGGGCCGGCCCTGATAGGATCATAGAATGTGAGAGTTGGAAGGGACCTTGCAGGTCATCTAGTCCAACCCCCTGCACTCTGCAGGAGCATAGCTGAAAGAGAGCCCTACAACATACCCAAAAGATGGTCGTCCAGCCTCCTCTCGAAAGCATCCAGCGAAGGAGCATCCAGCACCTCCCGAGGCAGACTGTTCCACTGCTCAACCACTCTGACAGTTAGGAAATTTCTCCTGATATCTAGCCAGTAACGACTCCCTTGTAATTTCCACCCATTCGATCTAGTCTTGCAATCCGGAGCAAGAGAGAATAGATCTGCTCCATCTTCTACATGACACCCCTTCAGATACTTGAAGACTGCAATCCTGTCCCCTCTAAGCCTTCTCTTTCCCAGGCTAAACAGACCCAGCTCTTTCAGCCTTTCCTCATAAGACTTGGATTCCAACCCTCTCACCATCCTGGTTGCCCTCTTCTGGACACGCTCGAGCTTGTCAACATCCTTCCTAAAATGTGGTGCCCGAAACTGGATACAGGACTCCAGGTGAGGCCTGACCATAGTAGAATAGAGCGAAACTACCACCTCCCGTGATCTGGACACAAGGTTTCTGTTAATACATCCTAAGATTGCATTAGCTTTCTTCACAGCCACAGCACACTGCAGGCTCATCACACTGCAGGTTCTGGTCAATCAGCCGGAAGTCAGCCCTCGATTCCCCTGGGGGGGGGAACTATGCTGAGTGCAGAGCAAAATTTCCCCAGCAGGAGCTCAGACTCCCCCCCCCTCGAAAGAGTGGAGATGGCTGCAGAGGGTGCGTGGGGGCGGGAAATGGAGGAGGAGGCAGCCAAGGGGGGTTCTGGGGGGTGGTTTTGGGGGGCCTTGCTGCAGAAATGGCCCTTGCAGGCAGTGTTCCCTCTAAGCTGAGTTAGTGTCAGCTAGCTCACAGTTTTTTAGCCTCCAGCTCACAGTTTTTTGTCTTAGCTCAGGAAGAATGATTCCTAGAGCAGACTAATTTACGCAGTAGCCAAATCGCTCGCTCACAACTTTAATACCAGCAGCTCACAAAGTAGAATTTATGCTCACAAGTCTCCACAGCTTAGAGGGAACATTGCCTGCAGGTCTCTGCTGATCTCCAGAAGCAGCAAAGCAGAGAAGAGGGAAAGGAGAGAAGCCGAATCCAGCCTGGGGGCAGGGAGGGCTGTCGGCAGAAGAGGGCAGGCAGGTCTCAAGGCAGACTGCTGGCAATTCTGTTCTACCGTGGAGTTAATTTTGACATGAGAACAGCAGGCGTGGGGCGTGGGGAGGCAGAGGGAGAACCGCGTGATCGGTGCTGTCGTCAGCAGGTTGCTTTGGAGCTGGGGCCGGGAGCGTAATGAGAGCGGTTGGCGAACCCTGGAAGTGTTCCCGGCAGCCGGGTTCGGAGCCATCTGGAAAAGACCGCGGCGGCATCCGGCTGGCCAGCAGGAGAGGAGTGTGGGCGATCCGTGGCCTCCTGGTTCTCCAGAGCACATGGCCTTCTCTTTGCAGTCCGGGGCAACGAGGCCGGCTGCAGTCTAGCGCCAGGCAGCAGGGGGTGGGCGAGGGAGCAGCAGAACCGGTTCCAGATCTCTCGACAGGCTGCGCTGCCAGGAACCCTCTGCCGTCTGCTTGAGCCACAGCGCCATGCCTGTGTTGCTGAGTCTGTTGTGTATCCACTTCATTTACACTTCCCCTTTCTCCTCGATGGGGACCCAAAGTGGCTTACGTTGTTCCTCTCTCCTCCACCTTATCCTTACAAGCAGGGGTCATTTCGTAGAAAAAGAGGTGCAGGAGCTCCTTAGCATAACTCATTAGCATAACTTATTTGCATATGCCACACACACACCCTGACATCACTGGAAGTGCGTCGGAAGGCAACACCCACGGCTCAGGCTCCACCCTGAAAATCTCCAGGTATTTCCCAACTCAGATTCAAACCTGGGTCTCCCAAATCCTTGTCTGGAACACTAACCACTACACAGCGGCGGCAGAGAGTCCTCCGGGCAGCCCAGAGAGTCAGGGGGGCTGTGTTGCCAAGAAAGTCAGGGGGCTTAGCAGGAAGTTAGGGGGCCGGGCCGGGCTTGTTACTCCCAGAACGCCGTTCCTGCACATTCCTGCTCGAAATAACCCCTGCTTATGTATGTTTCATTCTGTATTTATGCTATCTGGAAGGTGCCCTGAGCTGGCTTTGTGGGGAGGGCAGGGTACAAATTTGACAATAAATAAATAAATAAATAAAATCCTGTGAGGTAGGTTAGGCTGAGAGTGTGTGACTCTCCCAAGGCCCAAGCGAGCTTCTGTGGCAGAGGGGGGACTCGAACCTGTGCCTCCGAGATCCTAGTCTGGCCCTCTAGCCACTCTGCCATGCTGGGCCTGAGTTGCTAGAAGGGTTTAAAATGGAGGCCACGGGAGGAAGACCGCCTCTGTTCCCCTCTTCCCTGATGAGAGGTTGGCTCGTGTTAGCTGGTATTTGGTGAACTTGGGGCAGGAAAAAACAGTGCTGGAGTCTTGCGATGTCTCCTGGAGCTGAGAGGTAGGTCAATTTCAAAATGGCCAAAAAAGTTTAAAGGTTAAGTGCCCAGACTCTAATCTGGGACAACCGGGTTTGATTCCCCACTCCTCCACTTGCAGCTGCTGGGTGACCTTGGGCAAGCCATAGTTCTGTCAGGGCTGTTCTTGAAAAAAGAGCAGTTTCTGTCAGAGCTCTCTCAGCCAACCTCCCTCACAGGGTGTCTGTTGTGGGGAGGGGAAGGGAAAGGAGTTTGTAAGCTGCTCTGAGACTCTGAGTGAAGGAGGAGGTATAAATCCAATCTCCTCCTCCTCCTCCTCCTCCTCTTCTTTTGGTCAAATCAAATTCAACAGATTGCTGTGGCTATTTCAAGCCAATGTGTGCTTCCTGGTCATGGACTGCCCCCTCCCGAAGTGCACCATTTATTTAATTTTGTTTGCATCATGCATAGTCCACCTTTCTGAGATTCAAGACAGATTTTACAGAGCGAGTCAGTACAGGCGACAAACTTGGTACATTCAGTAACCAGGGCATTCGGATTTGGGGTGCAGAACCAACCAGAAGTCTAAGAAACAGAAGTCAAGCTTAAGTGTTAACAGGACACATGAAATGGTGTGAAGTTATATAGCAGGATCCAGCTTACAGCAAACTATGCACAGTGGTGTATAGACCAGCCCACAGTCCCATATCATTTGTCTAAGTAACTTTGTGAATCATTTTGTGCGGTGCTACCCCCCATATTGCCTGCACATAAAAGTCCTCTTGAACAACAGTTTTGCATAGAAGAAGAAGAGGAGGAGGAGATTGGACTTATACCCCGCCCTTCACTACCCAAAGGAGTCTCAGAGCGGCTCACAAATTCCCTTCCCTTCCCCTCCCCACAACAGACACCCTGTGAGGTAGGCGGGGCTGAGAGATCTCTTCAATTACCGCCCTTTCAGGGACAGCTCTGGCATCAGGGATCACGTAGCCTTGTTTTATTATTTATTTGCTTGATTTATACCCTGGCCTCTCTCCCCAGCGGGGACCCAAAGCGGCTGAAATCATTCTCCTCACCTCCTTTTTAATCTTTGCAACAGCCCTGGGAGGTAGGCTAGGCTGAGAGCGGGTGACTGGCCCAAGGTCCCCCAGCAAGCTTCCGTAGCACGACTGGAGATTCGAACCTGGGTTTCCCAGATACTAGTATGATATTTTAATCACGACACCACCAATGCTTCCTCTAAACTTTGGAGTCTTGTGAGCGAAGATTCTACTTTGTGAGCTACTGGTACTAAAGTTGTGAGCAAGCGATATAGCCGCGGCATAAATTAGTTTGCTCTGGAGCCGTCCTTCCTGAGCTCAGACAAAAATGTGTGAGCTGGAAGCTAAAAAACCGTGAGCCAGCTCACACTAAATCAGCTTAGAGGGAACACGCTGCCATCAAGGCCCCGGGTAGCTGGTTCCCAGCAAGGGCCTCGCTCTCAAACAAGCTGTCTCCGGTGTCAGGGGTGCCCGGCAATGTTTCCTCCGGGCAGATCACATTTACTCATTATCGATCAGTTAGATCCGAGAATAAGTCAAAGAAACAGCTTGATTTTCAGCCACTGATTCTTCTCACCGTAAATGGCGTGCTCTCTCTCTCCCCCTCCCCTTTCAGCTATTTTTTATTTGTGGGCAATTAACTGCCCTCCTCCTGGCCTGCCTCTAATTACCACTGGCACATGGTTGTAATAAATCACTCTCTTGACCTTATCTGAATGGCTTCCACACCTCCCAATCTCTCCGTGAGGAGGAAAAAGAGAAAGAGAGAGAGAGAGAGAGACGAGGAGTCATCCCGCTCCTGTTCTCTGATTAACCTGAGCGCCTGCTGCCCATATTAATGGCTGATCCCCTGCAGGTTGCAGAACAAGGCGGCGGGAAATCCGGGCCGAGTTTCTTTGGGGGCCACGCGGCCAGGGTCTCCCCGCCTCCTCGGTCTAGCTGGCCCGGAAGCCTCTTGGGGGAGACCTCTTTACGAAACAGGGGGGTGGGGGTGGGAACAGCACTCATCTGGTTTTTTCTGCAGCTTCAGCCATTTGGAAAAGGCAGGAGGGAACCGTGCAAATGGGCAAAATCAGCAACTGCCTGGACAGGTGCCTTGTCTATGGTGGCACCCACCTTGTAGAATGGCCTGCCTGGGGAGGCCAGAGAGGCCCCCACTCCCCTGGCTTCCCACAAAGAGAGCCAGTTTGGTGTAGTGGTTAAGTGTGCAGACTCTAATCTGGGAGAACTGGGTATAAATCCAATCTCCTCCTCCTCCTCTTCTTCTTCTTCTTCTCCATCTCCATCTTCATCTCCTCTCCTCCTTCTCTTCTGCTTCTGCTTCTTCTTCTCCATCTCCTTTTCCTCTCCTCCTCTTCCTCCTTTTCTTCTTCTTCTTCTCCTCTATTTTCTCCTCCTCCTCCTCCTCTTCTTCGTCTCCTTCTCCTCTCCTCCTCCTCCTCTTCTTCTTCTTCTCCTCCATCTCCTTCTCCTCTTCCTCCTCCTCCTCTTCTTCTCCATCTCCTTTTCCTCCTCCTCCTCTTCTTCTTCGTCTCCCTCTCCTCCTCCTCCTCCTCCTCTTCTCCATCTCCTTTTCCTCTCCTCCTCTTCTTCTTCATCTCCTTCTCCTCTCCTCCTCCTCTTCTTCTTTGTCTCCTCTCTCCTTTCCTCCTCCTCCTCTTCTCCTTCTCCTCCTCTTCTTCTTCTCCATCTCCTTTTCCTCTCCTCCTCTTCTTCGTCTCCTTCTCCTCTTCCTCCTCCTCTTCTTCTTCTCCATCTCCTTTTCCTCTCTTCTTCTTTGTCTCCTCCTCCTCCTCCTCCTCTTCTTCTTCTCCTTCTCTTCTCCTCCTCCTCCTCCTCCTCATGCACGTTTCCTACCTCAGATCCTTAGCTTACACCCCTCAAGTACCAACTTTCCCTGAAGAAGTGTCTGTGTGCACACCAAAGTTTATACCAAGAATAAATCTTTGCCGGTCTTAAAGGTGCCGCTGGACCCAAACTTTGTTTGGCAACCTTCCCTTCCTTACCACAAAACCTTTTCCTGCCAAAAGAAGACACACCCTAGCCCATTTCTTTGCCCCCCCAGTCCCACGGTCCTTACCTCTGGGACCGTCCCATAGGTGGCTTCATGAGGGGATTAGACGCTGCTACTGTGGTCGTTGTGTCTTCAGTGGCCGTCAAGTCACTTCTGACTTAGAGTGACCCGGTGGATTAAGTACCTCCAGAACCTCCTGTCATTAACAGCCTGGCTCCAGTGTTGGGTTTAGCAAGTTAAAACACTTTCAGCAATTATAGAGTTAATTGTGTTTTTGTTGGTCAACAGGGAGTCACGTGTTTCTTTGTACCCAATCTGTTTACTAAGTAGAAAGCCCCGGGGAATTTTGTAGGAGGTCTTATTCTAATGACCTGAACTTTAGCCCTGTGATTGGAAATCCATGTATCGGCTATTTAGCATATTGACAGCCCTCTTCCTGCCTTTGGTCTTGGAGAAGGAGATGCCAGTCCTGTTCTCTCTTCCCAGACCTGTAACGTCTTCTTAGCTGGGAGGATGTAGGGATTTGTTATTTCGCATCCCTTTGTTATTTTGCATCCCGTTTACCTTTTCTCCAGGTTAGTTTTATAGTAAACATTTATATTTTTCCAAACATACACATGGACTCAGTCTCCCAACCTTTTACTCTGCTGATTTTTAATCTCCGCTTGACTATATTTTTGCCACGAATACCCTGCTTCCAGCGACTCGCCTTCTCACAATGTGACCAAAATATGATAGCCCCAGTGTAGTCATTTTAGGTTCTAAGGAGGGTTTGGGCTTGATTTGATCTAG